>OW240921.1:24926385-25116776 GCA_933207985.1 Pelobates cultripes | reverse complement strand
TCAGGAATAAACATATATATTCCTGACACTATAGTGTTCCTTTATTTAAAGGAACCTTTTGAATTCTAGAAGTGAACCATTGCCTATTCAAAAGCACCAAAAAAAAGTATGAATGGTGGAATTTAACAGGCATGAATACTTTTCATAACTTAAGTTTACTTTTACTAAGCTATAATGCAAGGGTAGGCAACCTTCAGCACTCCAGATGTTGTGGACTACATCTCTCATAATGTTCGTACAGCCATAATGCTGGCAAAGCATCAGGGGAAATGTAGTCCAGAACTCTGGAGTGCCGAAGGGTGCCTACCCCTGCTATACTGACTGCAGTTACAATTTATTTTGATGTTGAAGCTAGAAGAACTCTAGATGGCGACACCGAGCCACTTTCTAAATTGCTACATCGCAACATTTAGACAAATGTTTCATTATCTTAGATAAACTGCCTGTTATTCCAACAGGCAAATAATATTTTAGAATGCTTTACTGCATGGATGGTAATCGACAAAGTAGAAGACCGAACGTGAATTGGCCATCATCCCACACAGATTTGTTGAGATATAGAGATCAACATTTCAGCTCCTACTAGCGTTACTGAGCTTGATAAAAGCTCCTTGGGCTGAAACTTTATATCTCGTTAAATCTGCCAGGGTTATTTCCAATTCATGCCCGCTCGTATTATTATTATTGGCATTATGCGTTTTTGGTTACCTTTCTTGCATGGATGGCGACATAATCTGTGCAATTGTTCCCATAATAAGTGGGGAATGACGGACAGATTACTTCCACGCAGACTGGGGGCCTTAGTCCCAATCAGAACTGGGGCTTACAGCATAATAATTATTTATATTAACTAGTAACATATTCTGCAGATCTGTGAACGGAGTAAACAAAACAATTCACCCAATAATAGCACGCAACTTTAACCAAATGGTAAGTAGTAGTAATTAAATTCCTGCTCAAATGCATATTGTCTAAAGCAAAACTCCTCAACACTCTCCTCAAGGCCCACCTAACAGTCCAGGATTTAGTAATTACCCAGGTGTGTCTAAGGTGTTTTTAAAAAAACTAAAAGCACCGTAGAATCTAAGTTGTTGTTTTTTTCTTTTCCAAACACCTGGGCAAGGTGTGCCTTGAAGAGATGGTTGAGGAGCACTTGTCTAAAGGAATCCGGATAATAATTCCAAAAAGGTGAAAATGAGCCCAGAAGGGAATATAAAATCCCAGGTTAGAGTCTGTATTAAATGAAATGTATCATTTATATAAACTAGCTGACGTTTATAGTAGGTATAGAGTGAGAGAATGACGGTGCGGGAGAAATAGAGCAGACGGTGAGAAGGGAAGATGTGAGACTGGGTATGGAGAGGAATCCATCTGTAGCTTGATAGACTTACATAAAGAAATGGATTTATGGGGATTTATAAATGACTGACCAGGTAGAGTCTGGTAGGTTGAGGTTTGGAATTGAATCCAAAAAGATTCAAAAAGTCACTGTAAGAATTGACATGGTGTGAGGTGGGAGTAGTATGGCTGGGTTAAGAACAATCAATATTTTACCATCTATATTTGCCAGTTACTACAATCTTTGCGTCCATGTTGTAAGTTGTAACTGACTTCATTTTGAGCCTTCTCTGTTGATATCTACCTGTTCACAGTTTATAAGTTGTCTCCATTTATACAAAGCGCCGTCCTCATGTTTTCACCAAGAGTTCTGATTGCATCTGGGTTCCATTTCTGCTACAGTCACCACTAGTTGGTTGCTTGTTGGGAACGTTGCCATTTAAATACTGATCAAGAGCCTTGGTTCATTAGCATCAGTAGAAAGGGAGTGCAACTTGGCAACTGAGAAATTTCAGTAACCCATTACGTACGGCATCAATGGATGTTACCAATCTCCATAGAATGTCATAAAATGATGAGTAAGGCATTTAGGCAGCAGGATTCCATGTGGGGTTTGATGTGTACTGCTGTTCTCCTAAGTACCATTTATTACTGAAATCATATTTATTGGTTTTATAATAACAATTTATCTATCTATCTATCTTCTCCCTTTGTGCTTGGTTTTTGTTTGCATATTGTTTTAAAGGGACACTATAGTCACCAAAACAACTTTAGCTTAATGGAGCAGTTTTGGTGTATAGATCATGCCCCTGCAGTCTCACTGCTCAAGTCTCTGCCATTTAGGAGTTAAATCACTTTGTGTATGAACCCTAGTCACACCTCCCTGCATGTGACTTGCACAGCCTCCCTAAACACTTCCTGTAAAGTGTCATCTACAATGTATCCTTCCTTTCTTGCAAGTTCTTTTTAATTTAGGTTTTCTTATCCCCTGCTATGTTAATAGCTTGCTAGACCCTGCAAGAGTCTCCTGTATGTGACTAAAGTTCAATTTACAGAGAAAGAGATACAATTGTTTAAGGTCAATTACATCTGATTGAAAGTGAAACCATTTTTTGTTTTCATGCAGGCTGGGTGAATCAGAGTCAGGGGAGGTGAGACAAGGGCTGCATAAACAGAAACAAAGCGATTTAACTCCTAAATGGCAGTGAATTGAGCAGTGAAACCAGAGAGGCATGATCTACACACTAAAACTGCTTCATTAAGCTAAAGTTCTTTAGGTGACTATATTGTTTCTTTAAAGGAACACTTAAGCACCGTAACCACTTCAGCACACTGTAGTGCTTATGGTTCCAGAACTTCCCTGCCTAGGGGTGCCCTGGTCAGTGTGTATATGTGCATACATCCCAGGAATCAAACACCAACAGTACATGCATATTTATGGAATAAAACACAAATATTATATACACACCCCTGCGTTCAAACACCAACACTACAGACATACGTACCTCCACATTTAAAAGCCAGCAATACATACAAACACATAACTGCAATCAGACACAAACTTTACATACAAAAACACCCCTGTATTAAAGCCCCAACATTGTATACAAACACCCCTTCATTCAAACACCAAAACTACACAAAAGTACATCTGCATTTAAAAGCCAACGCTACATAAAAAACACGGCCCTGCATTCAAACGCAAATATTAGTACACCACTGCATTCCATTTTAATTTCTATTTATTTGACCTGTTGTATAATAGATACTAATAGATAATAATAAAAAAAAAGACAATATGGACCCATTAAAATATAAAACATGATAAATGGTGTATTAAAAACCAGGACAATGCAAACATGTTGCCATATAGTTTTATCCACAGTTACCAAATTAAAAAATCAATGGCTTCAAGTTTGCATATCATTTTTTGCTAGAAACCGTCCTGACTCACTGGCTGACACAGGATAACATGGTAAAACAATGTTAACACTTTGAATTGAGTTACTCATTCTGATGGCTTTCAAAGAATCTTAGCATCTCACTTTGATCTTTAGCCAAGGCTTACATACTGTGCTGATCAGCAGGTGGCGCTACTGCAAGTAGAAGGGTGTAAAAGTTAATCCCCTTGTTAAACAGACACTAAAGTCACTCAGACTACTTCATCTCAATGAGGAGCAGTAGATTAAGCTATAATTGAGGAGACCATGTCTCCTCCGTAACGTCACTGGAAGGGGAGAGGTGAACAGCAGTAGATTAAACCATCATTGAGGAGACCATGTCTCCTCCGTATCGTCACTGGAAGGGGAGAGGTGAACAGCAGTAGATTAAACCATCATCGAGGAGACCATGTCTCCTCCGTAATGTCACTGGAGGAGGAGAGGTGAACAGCAGTAGATTAAACCATCATCGAGGAGACCATGTCTCCTACGTAGTCACTGGAGGAGGAGAGGTGAACAGCGCCAAGTGAGGCACTCTAGTGTTAGGAATATTGGTTTGAAATCCGATTGCTATATTGTTAATAATCAGCTTTCACTATTGACACATCGTGTCCAAAGTAGTCCCTACTTAGTCATACAATATCTTTATGAAATTCCCAAAAAATATGTGTTTTTAAAAAAAAATGAAAAACTGAAAAACTTTACGAAAAACTGAAAAGTCATCTTTTTGTGACAGAGGCACCATAATATGCATCTTAGGTGTTAACTAATTATTATTATTACTATTTTTGTTGGCCTTTATATAACACCAACAGATTCCGTAGTGCTTTACAATATTATAAGAGTGGGGGATTTAACTATAAATAGGACATATATAAATCACGAAAATTTCCCCGAACATAGACAAGCGCACAAAGCAGGGAATCCCTTAAATCTATGTTCAGGGAAATTTTCCCGGACATAGATTAGAGGGATTCACTGCTCTGGTGCGTTCGTCTATGTTCGGGGAAATTTTTGTGACTTATATATGTCCCCCGAACATAGACAAGTGCACCAGAGCAGGAAATCCCTTAAATCTATGTTCGGGGAAATTTGCCCGGACATAGATTAGAGGGATTCACTGCTCTGGTGCGTTCGTCTATGTTCGGGGAAATTTTTGTGATTTATATATGTCCCCCGAACATAGACAAGTGCACCAGAGCAGGGAATCCCTTAACTCCTCACTTACTGGCCAATTCGTTCCATGACCGGGACGTGAGGAGCACCTGTATATTAAAACTGCCTAGCACCCACTATTTGTTCAGTGTTTTTTGACTGATTTGGACACAGTAGTGGAGAAGGTCGCAATTTTAGCTTCTTTGGTCATTTGCAACGCCGCTACAACGTTCTATGACTTATTTAACTTAGACCATTAAAAAGCCTGAGGATAATTTGCAAACAAAAATGAGACCATATACTGAATTCTTTAAAAGAACTTTATTAGAAAACTGGGACTATTTCATCAGTTATATAAACTACCTATGTAGTTAAATAATAGAATCCCGCAGCTCTCAATAATTACATCCTAATTTTCTGTACCAGGATGTCTGTTTTTGTCTGACCTACTATTGGCGATAAAATCTGTCGATCATTTTAGAACTTTTGTTTCAAACTGAATTATTTTTGTAGACGACTGTGTGTTATCTACTTGTGACATTATTGCCCAGAGGACAGTAATGATTACAGAGTGTAGGTGATGCAATTGCAGCAAAAAAGAGGGTTAAATATCGATTGATGCGCGTATAAAGCTTTATTTTTTGTTCTGCCAGACAGGATTACTTATAGTGAAATCTGGTGGATTTCACTCACAGAAAAAAAGACGACAATAAGCGATGCTTAGTTTGATAAGTTCTTTTACAGTGTATATATGAAGTAATTCTTTCCTAAAACCTCGTTTTGCTCAATATAATCACTTCGCAAATTGCTCACTAAAGCAAGCAGGCTGACCAGCAACAACAGACTGAGGCCCACAGGGGAAATCAGTATTAAATGATTATAAAGTGTTACGAGGCATTTTGTTCACCAGTACATGTACAGATCAGACAATGCATAATATATCAGTACTGGCTAAACGTAGACTCCAGCTGTTATAGAACCGCAGGTCCCATGATGCTTTGCCAGGCTTATAGCTGGCAAAGTTGGAGTCTTCGTGAGATCCCGTATACACAATTATATAAGTAAACGGGAGACAGCCATAAATAAACAAAAAATCCAAACACAAGGTTATAAATTCTGCTCACAAGTCTAAAACCAAATTCTAATTTAATTCACCCCTCAGAGCAAACAATGGGTTATATCTGGTTATAACGGGTTAAAATGTGTACACGTGCCAACTTATGTTTTGGATTGTGCAAAGATAAAAGAAGAAAATAAAAGCAAAGTAGAGCCCATAAAACTCCTCTCGTTTTCCCCTTTACTCCAGAATTACATTTCTGCATCTCTGCAGAAGAACTGTAAATTGCTGTTTCTCTCCTTAAAGGGACACTATAGTCACCAAAACATTTGCAATGAAGGAAGTATAAATATTAGCTGACTCTTTACCGGAAGTGTTTAGGAAGGCTGTGCAAGTCACATGCAGGGAGGTGTGACTAGGGTTCATAAACAAAGTGATTTAACTCCTAAATGGCAGAGACTTGAACAGTGACACTGCAGGGAAAAGATCTATACACCAAAATTGCTTAAATAAGCTAGAGTAGTTTTTATTCACTACAGTGTCCCTTTAAACCTTTTAGACACATACCATGGCTGCATTATAGAATTCTGCACTATACACACATTCAGATATTTATACATTCTGAATGTGCATTATACATTCATTTTAAGGAAATGCCATAGAATTCTTTATAAATATAAATTAGTAGATTATTTTTGTTTATTTATTTTGTCACACCTAATGTATATGACAAATATAGTAATTCTACTTCTGGGCTAAAATGTCATTAATATTGCAAGATATGGTATATCATAGAATATGTAAAACTTTTAATCCCCCAAGTTTTCTCTAAACTAAGACTAGAGAATTTTTTTGTAAACGTATTTAGGCCTCGATTTAATATATTTGAAAAAGCTTTTCAAATAATTTAATATTTGTGGGTAAACTTTTAAAATAATTTAATATTTAGAAAAATATTTGAATAATTTATTTTAGATAAATTATATTTTTTTTATTACATTTTTTCATATTTCGATTAAATCATTTAAAAATGTATAGAAAAATATTAAATCATTTGAAAAGCGAATTCAAAAATATTAAATCGAGGCCTTAGATATTGCAGATGAGTAATCTATACAAAATAATGGATATATGTATTTACTACGCAGGACGTTTTAACTAACTGCTATTTTGTTTGTAATTTAAAGAACATAGTAGGGAATGAGTTAATTGCAAACGTATTATTTTGCTTTTGTGTTTGTTAGCAATCTGACATCACCATTGCAGTGTTGCTATTTCTCTCTTTGTAATTAGTGCAGCATGTTTGTTAACTTAATTATAATTTATTCCATAATCCTGAATTATATCTATTAAATAATAGATGTTAATGGTGTGCTAATGTTTTGAAACGTTTTTTTAAGGTTTTTTTTTGTTTTAATTTTTCACTTTTTTTTCTTTTAGCATTTTCTGGCACATGGAATAAAGCATTTCTCCGGCTGTGTCTGACTTCCTTTTTTTGACTGGCTGCTAACTTTATGGATTGTTTTTTAAAGAAACACTTCAAATCCCTACAACACATCAGGTTGCTGAAGTGCTATAAGGGCTAACTAGACCCCTCCACCTCACCCCAACTTGTCACTTTATTATTATTATTTTATTATTTATATAGCACCATCAGATTCCGTAGCGCTGTACAATGGGTGGACTAACAGATATGTAATTGTAACCAGACAACTCGACGTACAGGAACAGAGAGGTTGAGGGCCCTGCTCAATGAGCTTACATTCTAGAGGGAGTGGGGTATAGTGACACAGAGGGTAAAATCAGGGGTATGAAGTAGGGTGTTAGAAAAGTATTCACTGAGGGTTAAGTAGGTAATTTTTTACAGTTGCAGGAGATTTCAATAGAAATTTTCTCCTTTATAAGACAGCCTCCTCAGCTGGTTGCTTTGTGCCCCGTCGCAAAGTGTAAGCCTGTGATTCTCATAGAGAATCACTGGATTCAATGCTTCTTTATGAAAAGCATTTCACGGCAACACCAAAACTGCCTTGTATTCGCTCTGCGCGCCAATGTTTCGGACTCAGTAGTGTTGGTCTGCAGTGTATGGAACGGAGATCTTTTGCTGCTAGATAAGAGGAATGTTAAAGGATCACTATAGGGGTTTCCTGACATTATATAACCTTTAGGTTCCCCCCCCCCCACCCTCAGGGCCCCCCTCCCTTGGTGCTGAAGGGGTTAAAACCCTTTCAGTTACTTACTTTAATCCAGCGCCGGGCTCCCTTGGCGCTGGTGACCTCTCCTCCCCCGTCGTCAGCTCCCGAGTGGAGTGGAATGTGCATGCGCAGCAAGAGCCGCGCGCATTCAAACAGTCCATAGAAGCGCCTCTAGCGGATGTCAGGAAGACAGCCACTAGAGGCTGGAGTCACCCTGCAATGTAAACATAGCAGTTTCTCTGAAACTGCTGTGTTTACATCTGAAGGGTTAAAACCTGGGGGCCCTGGCACCCAGACCACTTCATTGAGTTAAAGTGGTCTGGGTGACTCTAGTGTCCATTTAACCTTTTTATTTACAGGTCCTCAAAAGAAAGCAGGGGCGAGGAGATTCCCTAAAACCCCAGTGTTATGAATTAATATATTTTTTTAACACTGGAGATTTCCTTTAACATGTGTTTTATTTTGTTATGTTGTAGGCGAGGGGATTGAGAAAAATGCTTATCCACTATACAGACAATATTCTATACTACTGATTAAAGTTTGGTGACAGATATAATTTTAGGGCACCCTCTTAGATATTTTAACATCTTAGAACATCTAGTAATCTGATATTTGATCTTTACTATATCAAAGAGATGCTGTGCATGACTAGATAAACTGTTGCCTAACCACATGTTGTCTGATACTGTGGTTGAATTTGAGATAAAAATACTTTCAAAACTTTTCAACGGCTTGCACAATTTGTCATGGGGAAATTTAAATTCAGTTTCTTTTTTCCCCAAGTGGGATATTCAAAACTGTCTCAAAAACACAGTACGCTTTCCTAAACAGTTGATTTAACAGAGTTTTATTTTTAGAGGCTACATGTTGTTGAACCTGGGGCAGGGCTGACCTACAGCCTTCAGTGGGTTCCCGTACTTTAACAAGGGAGAGTGGGAGGGTGGAGTTGTGCAAGTGTATTTTTATTTTTGCATGGCACTGAAGGCTTATGCATTTCAGAGAACCTGATACCTTGAGCTCTGTGAATCTGTTTACAGCACACAGTGCAGAACTGGCTTTAGTATGACAGCCTGGAGAGGAGACCGTACGGAATAAGTCCTAACGAATACAGCTTAGTAATAGGCCATAAAGTATAAAACAGGCGATATCACAATACAGAAGAAAAGGAATATCCGAACTTGAGAAGGAAGAATACTGCATTGGACAAAGTGGAGCTGGAAACGAAGTGTTTTCGATGGGGATATGTAAGTTCTTGGAAAAGTAAGACAACTCGTAAAGAAAACTCCAACGATTTTGGTGAAGAAACCGATTTTTCCAGTTAAAAATTTACTTTACTGAAGGAAAGAACTGACGGAAGAGAAAAGGCAGAAAAAAAACCCAGAATCTATGTAAAATAAAAAATATTTTTGGGGAAAGGTATGTGAAAGCTTCAGAGAATGCATTGAATGCACATTGATATAAGCCCACTCAAGAGGCAAAAAGAAGTCGAAAAGATTTGGATTATGGATGCTTAATTAATACTTGGATGACCCTGAGAAGATTGATGTGCTCTCAGTCATGGAGAATGGGGAAGAAATGACTGGGAGCTCTAACCTTCTGGTGCCTGAAGAAAAAAGGTATGAACTCTGCTGTCAGAAGGACTGCTGTGAGCGAGTGGTCATCAATGTGTCTGGGTTAAGGTTTGAGACTCAAGTCAGGACCCTAAGTCGGTTTCCTGACACTCTCTTGGGAGACCCTAGTAAAAGAATGCACTTCTTTGACCCTCTAAGGAATGAGTACTTCTTTGACCGGAATCGGCCATGCTTTGACTCAATACTTTACTTCTACCAGTCAGGGGGTCGACTCCGTCGGCCATCTAATGTCCCTTTAGATGTTTTCATGGAAGAGCTGATGTTCTACGAGCTTGGAGATGATGCAATTAGAAAATTCAGAGAAGATGAGGGATTTCTCAAAGAGGAGGAAAGATTGCTTCCAGATTGTGAGTTCATGAAGCAAGTTTGGCTGCTTTTTGAACACCCAGACAGCTCCTCCGCTGCCCGAATCATTGCTATTATCTCAGTTATGGTCATCCTCATCTCCATAGTCATTTTCTGCCTAGAAACTCTTCCAGAATTCAGAGATGAAAGGGATCTGTCATTACCGGTAAGTTATTTGTTGCTCTGTAGTTCTTTGCATTCTTAAATCTTTTTCCCATAGCATGTTAGGGTACAAGACAACAATTTCATTCCTCCAATATTCAATATATCTGTAATCTGAAACCATATTTCACAATGTGCAAGCATTTAAGATAACAATGTATCAGCATATATCATATAATTGATGATCTAATAGTATACTTACTAGTATCTCTACTTATTAAACATGGTCTAACTACCTATTTCTTGTGTGTAATCAAAATCCCAAACAGTATTTCCAATGCCAGTATTTCAGATTTGTACTCAATACAGATTAAGGAACAGCGCATGTACGAAAATACAGTTTTACATTTTCTAAAGCTACTTCAATTCACCTATCTCAGCAAACAAATATGAGGATTCAGTTCCACCATATGGCCATGTTGTGTTAAGCCCACCACTACCAGTACCAGTACCCCAATATCAGTGGGTCCTACACTATATTTAACTCAGGAGGCAAATTAAATTGTGCTCGTGCTAAATAACCTAAATAAATGTATTTAATCTGTTGTAAGAGCAACATATATATTATAATGCAAAATTAATGTGATAAAAATTCCCTCTTTTTACTAAGTATTTCAAATTCGAGCCTTAAAATAAGTACACACAAATATATATTCAATTAGGCACCTCTTACATCTGTTATGAGACTTGTGTATTTGCCCGTGCCTATTGCTTGCCATCTAGCCTTTAAGCACAGCATTAATAGGAAATACAAGGGCTAGAGAAATCTCCTGTTATTTGTGACCTCTTTAGATATATTACGTCTTGTGATGTAGCAAAGCGTTTTACTGGTCCATGGCAGTAAATCAGTCTTACACAAACTAAGCTTTTTTCTAATAGAAAATAAAATTTAAGCAAAGTGAACATTTAGACTAAACTGATTTTGGAGGCTACCTTGTGATTTTAGATCACCTCTGTCTTTTAAATCAAGTCTTAATTTGTAATACGCTTTAAAGGGACCCTAACTTTTTTTTTAAATATTCCTTATTTTTGTTGTGCATGTTATAACAGATAGGTTAGTATAGTCATTCCACAAGATAATACTCAACATATAAATGGTGTAGACCTAGCATGAAATGACATGGGGAACCCTTACTTTTTAATATTAGTTTATTTTATTCTTCATAAAAGCGTATCAATTAAACTGTTAATAGCTCCTGACTGATTCCTCTTCTGCAACTGTCACTAGTCTAATACTATCCTTACCTTTTTGTGTCATTTTACCCCACTCCCTCTAGCATGTAAGCTCATTGAGCAGGGCCCTCAACCCCTCTGTTCCTGTGTGTCCAACTTGTCTGGATACAACTACATGTCTTTTCGTCCACCCATTGTAAAGCGCTGCGGAATTTTGATGGCGCTATATAAATATCATAATAATAATAATTTGAAATTGAAGAGATGCTGTCATTTTCTAGTTTTTCATAACGATTTTAGGATCATATATTTTCTGTATTCTGGATATTTCCAACACAATCAAAAGATATCACACATCAATGTGAGATATAATTAGATTTTTGGCAAAATATGCCAAGTGGTAGAGTCGAAAGCAGCTTTGGCCACCTCATCTTGACATTTCCATTCAGCCATCATTAGTGGCAGCTGATAGGAATTAGCATCTTTGTTTGCAAGATGTGCAATAGAGGCCCATGGCATCTCACTATGCATGTGTGAGGAGAGCTACGGAGGAACCTGCAGTTCCACTGGCTCTTTCATAGAACCCCTTTTTTACTTCTGAGAATAATTAAAAAAAACACAAGTGATGCAGCTTCTGACAGACGGAGCCACGAGGACCTGAAGACAGAGTTCAATGTGGATGGTGGCAGCACCAAGGAGGGAGACCTTAATGTAAGTACATATCTTTGCCCACCCACCCACTGGTGCCACGATGCAAATGGGGGGGGGGTCACCTGGGGTTTCCTAAAAAAAAAAAATTCAAAGTCATAATTCAACAATTGACATTGTCTCTTTCAAACCAGACACCCCTCTTTTTTATTGATTCATAGTGAAAACGAGTCTCTCTCTCTCTACAGATTGTAATGGGTGATTGTCAGTGACTTAGACAATCGGCATGTTTCTCTCTGAACTATGCAACTGCATAACAATGGATACAATGATACTTGCTTCCATTGTAGAAGCAAAACCTAAAGTTGATAATAGTTTAGTATCACTTTAAGTGCTCCATCACATGATGTGTGGATTGTTGGCGTTATATAAATATATAATGTTCTACCTGCCACCCAAATAGGAAGTACCACTTGTGAGTTTTTTTGCAGCCAAATAACCTTTGCATTGCCATATGCATGCGCACACATGTTTTTTTCTGTATTGATGTCCGAAAGCGTGTGAAATATCAAAGAAAGGCAAAATCACCCACAATAAGCAAGTGCAGTGTTGGTAAGTGCATTTTTACATACCTCCTCTGCAATATTCACTTTAGGAAAAGCTACAATATCATTTTCTGTAATGATTCATTAGGGAATCTCCCAGTCTCATATTTTGGAAGCTAAACTATTTTGGACTATAATTTGCAATTTTCAAGTAAATTTCTGAAAATTCCTAATTTAGTGAATAGCCCAGGATGTGTTTTTACATGTTGTGTATAGATATATATTTTTAAATAAATATAAGTTTGCAGATTTGCAAAACCAGCTGTTACATAAAGCCTCCCATATAATTACTAACACACTTTGTCTTGTATGGATGTAATTCTATTTAAAAATAAAAATAACAAGCGTATCCTTAGACTGTCTTTAAAATGACATCACTTTCTTTATAATACTGCATCTAGTTTAAGTTTCAGGCCCACAATGAGTTAATTAATTTCACGTAGGTCTCGCCGACCTAAACTAAACTTATCTGAGAATGACCCCCCCCCCATATGTTTGATGCTTGACTGAAGAATCCTGTGGATTTATATTTATAATTGAAGTGGTGGAAAGTTATGTTGTGCCACCCGTAAAAAGGGCTGCAATAATTTAATTTGCCTAAATTAGTATGGAGTTTAACTATGTTTGCTTTCACTGCAACTTTTTGAATACTTTGCTATATTCTTCACCTCTACATATACTCAGATGCACTTCAAGAACAGCACCATGCCTGTAAGTCCCAGAAGGACGAAATTTCACAGTCGATTGTTGGGTTTTGGTCCTTGATACGTTTAGATCTTAACCCATATCTTGGTGTAAAAAACTGTGTTTCAAAACAGTGATAGTTGCAAAAATGTGGGAGGTAGCCTAAAATTTCATACCTCTCTGTGGTTGTCAGTATTTTCAATAAAGCATTGAATTATTGTAAAAATTAGTTTTTTTCAGAACTCTAAATCCCAAGACAGACTTTTTCAAAGATCTGACTTGAGATATGTAGGTGATGTTTAACATTACCTGTAGTGTAGAGATATTGCACTCTCTTTAGACTGCAAAAGTGTTTGAACAACTCCATCATCATCTATTGTTCACGTTCGCTGAACTTGTTTTGTCATATTTACTCGTTTGTGTCATTATTCATTATGAATGCAATGGTGTTTATAAAGAAAGAATTTATGGAGAAAAAAAAGTAAGTAATGAAACTGGTGATCGGGCAACTTAGTTATTTATATATTTTTTTCATTCTTGGTTAATCCTCTGGACTGTAAGCTCTTATGAGCAGGGTCCTTAACTACCTATTGTTCCTGTTACATTTTGTTATTGTCTCATTTGGTAAATTCCCCTCTTATTGTAAAGCCCTGCGGAATAAGCTGGCGCTATATATAAATAATAAATAATACTAATATATTCATCATAGTATAAATGATTGTGCCATAGCGTAGAATTACAAAATTCAGTGCAGTGCAAACTTACAGGTTTATGACATATTAAAGAGTCTCCGCATAGGGGAGAGTACAGTCTCGGACATAGTGTTGGAAGCTCTACTTTCAGGTTTGTCAGTTGCTAACGGTGAAATTTACAATCAGCACTGACACATAGTGTCAAGAGAACCAGTCGATTTAATTGCCAACGATGTCAGTGGAACTTGGAAACAATGTGTGTACATCAGTTATGTGGCAATTAAATAACTAACAAAGTAAACTACTGAATTAGCAAGCGAAATGTGTGTTGTCCACAAATGTAATAAAAAACCTAACAGCATTCTGATTATTGAAGAAATAAAATATATGGCTACAAAGAACAGCACATTTAACAGTTCTACAATTAGTAAATCTGTCAGTCTTGACAGTGGTGTAGAAATATCGCTGCAAATTCTTAGAATTATCAGGATTAAACACTAAACTCTGAATCCAAATAGCAAAATGTAGGCTACAACAGCTTATTTGGGAAAAAATATCCACTCAACGATAGCCACAGTTTGGTTATCTTAGCCTAAGTATTGCTATTCAGATTTAGGCCTCAATGTAATATTTTTGGACACATTTTTAAAATGATTTACTATTTTGCTAAATATTGTAATGTTTTGATGTTTATATATTATATAAATATATTTTAATATTTTAATATATTGAAAAATAACATTTTAAAAGTTAATTTAAAAATATTAAATCATTTGAAAAGCTTATCCCCAAATATTAAATTGAGGTCTTAATTCAACTAAATTTTGAGTCTGGTGAACAATCTTGAATCAACCCATTTTCAAATAACATTTAATTAGCCATATCCAAACAGTAAAACTTTTTTTTTTTTATTAATTAAAGAGCAGTAATTGAAATGACATTACTTTTTATGCCTTAAACAAGAATTATTATGTGGATTGGAGGAAATTTGCAAAGACGTCAGCAGGTGTGCTGACGTCCTCGAAGGTAGAGCGGGTGGGTGCAGCAGAAGAGTCTCGGCACTGAAAAGGTAAGTAGTTGTCTTTATTGTACTTACTTTTTTAAAAGAAAAGGGGGTTTGACAAGAGGGTAACTATGGTCCCAAAATAACAAATGTCTCTTTAAAGCATAGTAATCCTTGTTTTGATCATAATTACAATTTTGAGGTTTTGTGTAATCAGAGCAACAAGTAAATCAAATTTACCTATTTTAAATGTATCAGGAATTTATTAAAAACATTAAGAATAAAATAAATAGTTTATATTGAAGATCATATTAACTGCTGAGTAGTGGAGTAGAGGTGCTTTGATGTTATTTCAAGGGTTACCATGGAGACAATCGGATTAAAATCCTGTTATTTGGTGAAGCTTGGCTAATGACCCCTACTTGAAACCTTTGATTGCGGTTACTGGCTCCAGATTGACTCCATATCTTCATGTCCCTCACTTCTGGTGAAGTGAGGGACTTCACTCTTGCTGTCCATTCTATCGGAAAATATATTTAATTCTCTTTCTCTGTTCTCTACAAAAATAGCCCATTTTGTGCCCATGTCACAAAGACCAGCTTCTAGAGGAAACACTTTTATCAAAATCCATGTCCAAATCTTAAGATGTAAATTAGAGCTAAATAGACTGACGTGACAATGACAATATAGGTGCAGGGCTTAAAGTTTCAAGTCCTACACTGCTAGCCAGGCCTTAAAGGTTACTCACCATTGCAAGCATGGAGGGCCCATGGCACAATCACACGGGTCAATTTATTTTCACCATGGATACATTTTCACTCACCAATCGCTACTGGCAAGTTGAAATTTTTAGCCCTTATATGTGTACAGCATAAAAACAAGAGATAAGTCATTGGGTATGTGTACCCCTCAGTATACACAAGAGATGAGTTATTAGGTATGAGTACCTATCAATATATACACAAGAGATGAGTTATTAGTTATGTGTACTCCTCAATATACACAAGAGATGAGTTATCGGGTATGTGTACCCTCAGTATACACAAGTGATGATTTATCGGGAATATGAACCCCTCAGTATACATAATAGATGATTTATCGGGTTTATGAACCCCTCGGTATACACAAGAGATGATTTATCGGGCATATGAACCCCTCAGTATACACAAGAGATGATTTATCGGGTATATGAAGCCCTCAGTATACACAAGAGAGGATTTATTGGTTATATGAAGCCCTCAGTATACACAAGAGATGGGTTATGGAGTATGTCCTCTAAATACAAATTTCAGAGTAGCCTCAACAGTTTGTTTTATGTTACTGTATTACATACTATTTACAATGAACACTAAAAAATACAGTTTGAAAGATATTTCACACGGACGTCTTATGCCTGTGGTGAAGGTGCCAACAGCAGTTCCAAGGATTTAAAGCCACCATGTTGTTGTCACGTTTTTTATTTAGTTAGTGTCACAAATGCACAAGCCGGCAGTCAGTGTGCCCTCTGTTTTGTTCTAAACCGAAGATGTAAATATAGCTTCCTTGCGCTTTGTAAGTCACATCACATCACTATGCAGCAGCATGAGCTGCGTTCATGAGTAATGAACGTGGTATGTGCAATGAGAATAATGTCAGCACTGTATATACATGGGAGATCTGTAAGGGCACAGGGGAACCTCCTATGGAGCTTACAGTGAGCTCCGTCTCTTGTGTAACACTGTTACATACATGTATTCACTATACATTTCCTGGATATGACACAGCAAACATTTCCCTACAAAGAGGTAAACATGTCATCTAAATATTGTGCTGGCCAAACTGACAGCAAATGAGTCAATGTTGCTCTAATTTCAAAGGAAAACTCTAAGCACCATAGCCACTGCAGTATGATGTAGTAGTTATGGTGTCAGGTTTGCCCTGGCGCACCCCTACAAGTAAGTAAACATTTGGTTGTCCACTCTCTGCCTCTACTTGTCCAGTTTGGAGAACCGGCAGCTCCTAACAGGAAGCCTGTTAGCAAACAGTTTGACCACTTAGATTGGGGATGTGCAGGGACAGTCCTGGTATCAAAACCAATATAATGTGCTGTACGGTAGTGTGCTTCTAGTGTTCTTTTCATATCTCAATCTCCATTATGGTTTACAAAAATAAAATATGGAATACTGCTTCCAAGTAAAGCGGCAGGCTTCCACAAGTTGTAAAGTGTACATGCACACTTTTCATTAATCTACAGTTCCTAGTGATTTTGTCAGCAGAATAAGCAGATGGGACCTGTATTTAAAAAAATATACATGTACCACTATATAAATGAAACGTTTCCTATACTCCCTGCCCAGCGCTAGAAGCTAAGGAGTTTCCATAGCAACCACAGTGCACGTGCTGTGGTTGCTATGGGTGGAGAGCAGAGGGACCTCTCGTGGGAGGTCTTTTATGCTAACCCTTGTCAGTCAATGCCTCAGCATGCCCAGACATTGACTGACAAGTAAGAGAAAAAAATATATTTTTAAATAGGTTTTTCTCCTAATCTATACATTTGCTAACAAAACCAAAACAATAAAATATCCAAGGCAAGATCCCCCCCAGTAACTGGACGACACACAGTTCTGGGTGTCAACTGATTTTTATTCAGCCACAGCTGGCTTTTATGCAACTCCCCATGCAAGGGGTTTCTCAAATCATATTCCAGGGATATTTCCCTGATGGACCTGAGAGGAGACAAAGGGACAAGTAAACGGTTCACAACTCCTCCTCTGTGCCAGAGAGATAATTGAGTAAGAACAACTATTTAATTAATTATCTATCAGGTACAGAAAATATTCAATATTTACAAACATCATAAAACACATTTTAATATTTCAGAACCCCACGAAAGTCACATTACCGAATAGCTGAGATCTGAGCACCCACTTTGTCAAAATATCACTCAGATCCGTTTGGTGGTTTGAGAACGTCATTCGAGTGAAGTTTTGACCGGTCACCCATGAGGTGAAGCCCCAAAACAGTTCCAGGGAAATTTAGGCTTCGACCGGTCTTCTTTCGGGGGTTCTCCTATGAATGCTGACGAAGGTTCCCCCTGACTGCTAACATATGAATGTTCCCCGTGTTCGGTAGTTTAGGTCTCCCGAACGCCGTTTTCCTACTGGTTCGGGAAGTTGGATGGGCAGCGGTATCAGTTTACCGGGTGTTTGCGGAGTAAAGTAGCCAAAATTAGTTCCAGGTCGTCGATGACAATGTACTGCTGCCCACAATCGAGAGACAAAATGGCCACACAGGGGAAACACTTTCCTAACAAGCAATTTGCGGTTAACAGCCAGGGGTGGTCGGTTGTTAAATGATGCAAACCCAGGGGACTACACAGATGGGGTTCGGTAAACGAACGGGGGGTACGGACAGCCGAACAAAGGGAATGAAAAATGGTATTATAACGATCATTCTGCTACACACAATGTATAGATATAATCTTATACTCAATCTTATATTGAAGTTGAAGCCAGATTAAAGCTGTTTGGGGCATGACAGGTGCCCTTTAAACTTTTTTTGGGTGGGGATAACAATATTTTGTTGATTTCATGTAAACCTCTCCCCCAGATATGGGTATTGCCACATATGGAATATCAGGAATGAATCAGCTAGTCCTATTTTTAGACTTTTCCTAGCTCCACAATGTTAGAAATCAATAGTGAAACCAGGACAGTATATTATAAGCACTCTTATTTTTCTTTCCTTTTTTATATCGGGATTCCTATCCTTTAGTGTTTTATATAATGGTTCCCCCTCTTGCCCCTTGCGTTTGCTCATATTTATTATATTGGTGTGTGCTGAATATTGCAGCGATAGGCACATTCCCACACTCCCGATGTTGTTCACTACATCTCCCATGATGCCCTGCCAGTGGCGTACACACAATCCATGGGGCCCCGGTGCGAAACTGATCCATATGCCCCCTACCCCCTCCCCTTTCTCCTCCGATCTGTGGGCCCCCACAACACATACATACAGACACACACACACACAAACGCATACACACACATACACCACCCCCGACAGACTTATACATACACACATACAGACACACACATACATACACGCAGACAGACACACACAAACACATACATACATACACACACACACAGACAGACACACACACACATGCAGACACATACATACAGAGACACACACATGCAGACACATACATACAGAGACACACACATAGAGACACATACATACAAACAGACAAACACACATACATACAGAGACACACACATACAGAGACACACATACATACAGAGACACAGACACACATACATACAGAGACAGACACACACACACACACACACACATACAGACACATACATATACAAAATGTTTCCTACCTTTTGTGACTTTCCCTGGGGTCCAGTGGGGGCTCAGCCTGAGAGAAGCATAATAAGACTCTGACTCCCTCCTCCTCCTCCCACAAGGACACTGATAGCTGGGAGGAGTGTTAAAGCGCCCAGTGCTGACCAGGCCCCCTGACAATCCATATCCATCGGGTGGCCCTGACAGCATGGGCCACCCAATGGACCCCTTGAAAGATGGGCTCGGCGGTTTGCT
The DNA here is from genome assembly GCA_933207985.1 of Pelobates cultripes. Lineage (NCBI taxonomy): Eukaryota > Metazoa > Chordata > Amphibia > Anura > Pelobatidae > Pelobates > Pelobates cultripes. The sequence continues at coordinate 25,097,558 of OW240921.1, read as the reverse complement.
GCGCAGGCCAGGGCCGCAAAACGTGGCAGCTGGTACATGGTTGCAGGGGTCTGCAGGGCGGACGGGCCCCCTGGAGTGAGGGACCCAGTCACAGCTGCGACCCCTGCGACCGCGATATGTACGCCACTGTGCCCTGCCAGCATTATGGCTGTAAGAGAATTATGGGAGATGTAGTCCATAACATCTGGAGTGCCGGAGGTTGCCAAGCACTGCATTAGGTTGTGCATCCAGAGAAAAAAAAATGTCATCTAAACATTACTTGAAAAAATAAATGTTCAAAATGAGGTAGAATATACAAACATATCTGCACTAGAGGTGGCATTAGGCAGCTGTGTAAACACTGCTCTTTCTCAGAAATGGCAGCATTTACAGTACTCATGCTATATGCCCAGAACCACTTCATTAAGTTGTAGTGCTTCTGGTGTCTATAACTCCCTTTAAAAGAAAATGGGACTTCACACAAAAAAAAACTATTACCCAAGTTATAGGTTATTTTCAATACTTTATTCAGTGTTATAATTTGCAAACAGGTAACCCCTTGGAGAAAGCATTGCCTAGCGTCATGCTATAGGCAGGCAGTCAGTACAGAAGGTTGTAGAGATTATTTGCTTCATATATCAGTTTCAGTATCACAGCATACAGACTGGACACTGACATTTATAACAGAATGTCTTCTGTAGAGTATAGCATTTCATAAATATAAGATTCACAGAATCCTGTACCAAAGGCCGATCGGGTTCTTCTAAAAATGGTATAGTGCAGTGCTACATTAAAATCACTGTACTACGTGTGCCATATCTTATCTAGAATCACTTGCATAGATAGATTTTAAAAATCCTGTTTTTTAAATACGCACCACAGAACCACAACTTTGTGGGAGTACGACTCATATCAGATAGCCTATTGGGCACTGCGGCCTAGGGATTTGTATTTAAATATTTTTTTATTGTATTTCCATATAAAAAAACATAACAATAATAAGTATCCATTAAACAGTAATGAATCCTACTTTTGGTAAGCATTTTCAATGCCTGAAGGGTGCTATTATACTCACCAGAACAACTACATTAAGCTGTAGTTGTTCTGGTGACTATCTTGCCCCTTTAATTCAGGAAAACGTATCTCCCTCCGGTTAAACAATTGACAATTTCTTTAAGTGTAACAAATGAAAAGAATGACACCAAGTGCTCACACTTGGCTCCAGAGGATTAAGGATAGTCAGCCCCTAGAATATCTTTGTATGCAGTTCACTTAAATTCCCTGTTTTTATTGACCCCCCCCATAGGGATTTAAAATAGAAGGCAGCATTCGAAAATAGAACATCACATTACAAATGGCTTGTAATATGTACTCCAATGCTAAAGCGTGGCATGATCATACTGCTCAATCTACTTGAAAATCTCTGATCATCCTCTTCTAAAATCGGCATCAAAACCTTTCCAACCAAACAGTTACGGTATTCGTAATCAAACTGACTCATTCACAAAGCCAAACCCAATGCTCACATGGCTCCTGTGAACCCAATTGAACCATAGGTAACCACATATCCCATTGAGCTAGGGAGGCTTTGATGACTAAATCCATAGTTCCTGCCATTATTACAATGGAGTCCATAAGATGAAGAATTGCATTAAAATGAATTCAAGCTTTTCCAAACACTAACACCATCTCTGCACCATATAAGGGTTCTCTAATGGTATAGATACATGTAACTATTAGCATTTAGGCAGCAATTGTACTGAGACGGTGTCAGTTTTGTGCTTGTTCAATATGGAACCCTTTAGAAAAGTGATAATATATTATTGTATTGCTGAGCATGAAATAATTTAGTAATAGAATGCCAGAGATAACCAGTGTGTGCTGATATTGTTGGCCAACAGTAGACATGTTTAGTAGACATGCCCCTACCCGCCTCATGGTTTAAAACCTCACTTATACTAGTATGGGGGTCATATTGACCCGCACGTTGTTTTATTTTCGACTAAGTTCAGAAGATATTTCTCCTTGTTGTGTATAGTTAATTTAACCCGTTGGGTAGGAAGAAGCAGGGGATCTAATCTAATTACAAGGAGGGAGCTGGTAACTTCCTCCTTGTAATTAAGCAAATGACAAATGAACAAAGTACATGGACGAATTTACGTTCGTGATCACTTTATTTATTGGTCATTTCTTGCAAAGTGCAAGAATTCCTTCGTATAATGAACTAATGGCACAAAATTTGCCCTCTGCACCTCACTGAACTAAAGATTGACATTCTGAGTTCCATGTTCGGCATATAAACCAAATAAGGGGTTCAATCTCTCAGGATCCCAAGCAAACAGAAGATGAAAATCTAACCTTGACTTTCACATTCTTCACGTACATGACATGTATGATGTATAGGTCGTGTAACGAATGCCCTTTGGGTCTATTTCCAAAGGGCTGACTTAGCCTGGGATATACATTTTCAAGACTTTTCAACCTGCTATGAACATGGGATTCATCAGGACCTTTTTGACTTTGCAAAATAAATAGAAAATTTACAAAAAAAAGTTACTTTGACTCAAAAAAGCCAGTAGCCAATTTCCAGTTAGACAGCTCAGATCCACGAATACTGTCAAAGCCAGATTTATTGTAAACCACAACATTATATCTCACATTATTTAAAGAGCCTTTAAAGAGATGAAATCGATAATTTTTTTAAAAAGATGACTATATTTGTCTAAAATGTTCAATTCCCCAAAATGTCTTGTTTAGTGAATAACTCCACATGACTCATAAATATATGCCTTTATTTAAATATTAGGGAAAACGTACAAACCCTTGCAGTTAAGTACATTATCAGGTACCCAACATATAGTTTTGGGGCAGATCTTGACTGTCAAATTTAAGAATGTTTAGGAATGTTTTAAACATTCATCAGCCCTTTAATTCCTTCTTTCCCTCTCAGGTCAATTCTGTCTGTTCCATTTTAGCCTGTACATTTTTTCGTCATCGCTTCTGCTTTCTCATTATACGTTAAAGGACACTCCGTTGCAAAAAAATGAAATAAAAATCACTATTTAGTAAATATATACCTTGTGAAAACGTGCATACATTTTTTTCATTGTGGGTTTATCTAAAAAAAGTTTGCAAAAGCTGCAGATCTCTTGTCTGCAATATTTGCAAGCCCTTCCTCTTTGATTGAAATCAGTCCCAAATTATAAAAGCACTGATTTTTATTGAAATTTGAACTTTAATAAACTCTCAGAAATCTGACGGTCTTCAGACATATCAATAATTTCCGATTTATGTGTGTGAGATGTTTCGTTAAATTCTATTTAAACTGGCAACCACTGGAGCTTAAACATCTATACCACCGCGGCCTGCCTCCATTAGCAAAAAGTGAAGCAGATCATTTCTATTCCATATTGTTATGTGTTCTATTAGCAAACCTTAGAAAATACCTGTGGTGCATTTTTATACTAAATAGGCTGTAATGCTGACATGGTTGGAATTGCACACTTGGTGATACCTTATTTCATCCCCGTTTAATAATGTATATTTATACCATGCATTGCATTTATTTTGATAGCCAGCTTTCTCTCCCCTGTCTTTTATGTATTTCCGTTGGTTATGCCTGAATAAAAACATATTCCTAATGTAATTACCTAGTGATATAGATTATCTGACGCCACTTCAAGAATGTCTAATGTGAAAAAGATAGGGACGACCGCAAGAAGCTTTTGCATGACTGATCACAGGATCTTCAGCATAGGTCCTTCGGTGAAGGAAGGTGATAAAATAGGACGAAAGTGGTCGGTCATTCCAGAGGTTCATTTTCATAGCATTTCCGGAGAGCGTTAATTTTAGAGGAAAGAAGACTCCCACAGTCCCTATTTAGTATACTGTAAATTGACCATTCCTTCGACTAGGATGGCGTCTGCTCTCAAGTGCTAGAGAAGTATTTATTGGGTACTGATTGAATGGATACGTTTACAAATCTCAGGCTGTGCTGTATGTTCTCAATTTACCCCCCGCATGCTTCTCTTGATCTGTTTCCATAAACCTTTTGCTTAAGTTTACTTATTATTTTTAATACGATAGTTTTGAATATATTACCATGCTAAATAGAAATTACCTCTGTGAATATCTGTTGTGGCATTGCCATGTCTTTTGTAGTAAATGCTGTTATTCGTGTACCTGTCCCTAGCTCACCTAGGTCCAGGCCTTTTATCCACGCTAACTCACTATTTATCACAGCAAGTTTTAAATGTATGTTAATTGTGACATTGTATTAACGTCTTGTGATAGCAGTATGATTAAGCCATGCCAAAAAAAGACACGGTTCATAAGGATGCTTCTAAGTTGATGTTAGAACTTAAAGGACCACTATAGTGCCAGGAAAACATACTCGTTTTCCTGGCACTATAGTGCCCTGAGGGTGCCCCCACCCTCAGGGTCCCCCTCCTGCCGGGCTCTGGAGAGAGGAAAGGGGTAAAACTTACCTTTTCCAGCGCTGGCCGGGGAGCTCTCTGCCTCCGATCCTCCTCCGTTCCTCCCCGTCAGCTGAATGTGCACGCGTGGCAAGAGCTGCGCGCGCATTCAGCCGGTCGCATGGGAAAGCATTATCAAGAAACAATAAACTTGGTTCAATGCTTTCCTATGGACGCTTGCGTGCTCTCACTGTGATTTTCACAGTGAGAATCACGCAAGCGCCTCTAGCTGCTGTCAATGAGACAGCCGCTAGAGGCTTTGGGGGAAGGCTTAACCCATTCATAAACATAGCAGTTTCTCTGAAACTGCTATGTTTATAAAAGAATGGGTTAAGCCTAGCTGGACCTGGCACCCAGACCACTTCATTAAGCTGAAGTGGTCTGGGTGCCTAGAGTGGTCCTTTAAGGTTGATGGATCAGGCATGGTGTTAGACACACTTGGGGTTAAGAGGGCAAAGGGTTAGAGTTAGGGTGCATTTAGGATATGAAAGGCGCTAGTGTTATGGCAAATTAGGTTTAAAGGGTACTCCCTCCAAAGTGCTGGGGACTGTAACTCACATGAGTAAGTTGAATTTATAGAATCCTTATGTCTTCATAAACTTAAAGGATCAATCCAAACACTACAAGCACTTTGGTTTGCAGAAGTCTTTCATTTTTGAAGAGTGTGTACTGTTTTTTCATTTTACAAAAAGTGCAGATTTCAATATAAATTAGCACTTTTATAAATTAACCTTGTTAGTCCCCCGACTGTCGAACAGACAACAGGTCCTGTTACTTCCTGGCTTGGTTAGCTCAGTGGCAGCAATTGCCCAGAGAAACTGACTTTCAAAGACTGCTTATTGAGCTGCATTGGGAAGTCTGTGATTGGACAGCCACAGAAAGTCTGCACGGGGTCAGAATTGGGGGGGAGGTGCTTTCAAAGTCTTTGTACTTCCGTCTGGCTGTCCATCAACCAGTTGGTCCTTTTACTTCTTGGTTGTTTAGCTCAATGGAGCAAAACTCAACTCAGCAACTGGCCAGAGCACCTGCCTTGCAAAAACTTCTCAGAATGGGAGGGTTTGCTGCAGACAAGAGGTCTTTTGGAAGCTGTAGATATATTCCCACTGGGAAAAAAATGCACTTTTTGAGTTAAAACATTTTTGATTAAGAATATGTGAAAGAAAAAATTACATGAACTTATCATTTAAACTCACAACATAAAGCAGTATTGCAAAACAATACAGAAAAATAATCTTTATCCTGGTGAGGATTTTCTCATAGAAGGAGACTTTTTTAATGCAACTTTGGGATTTTTTAAGGTGAATCAGCTAGTTTGAGCAGCCATTTCATCATAACCCTTGTTCCTTTTCACTTAATTTGATCTTCATTAAAGGGTTACTCCAACCACCATGACCACCCACCATGACCACTTCTGGTTCTAGATGTTCTCATGGTGGTAGGACTATGTATGTGAATTATTGCAGCTATAAACTCTGCCCTTGCACTTTTGTGCCGAGGGCTAATTACACCCCCAGCACACGTGACTGTTCCAGGCTGCCAAATGTTAAATCCGAACAAACGGATCAGGGAGCGCACCTATAAAGGGAGGCTTCAACATCCCCTTCATCCCTTCCGGTGCCATACATCTTCTGGCCCACCAGGATACCGGAAAATGTCCTAAATGCATGTTAAATAATTTTCCCCTCAGAATATGACAACCGATGTCAGTCTGAGCTGCATTTAGGCTGCCGGCGTCCGGAGGGAGAACTGTCAGTCTTCCTTCACAATTTCCAGCAATTCGGACCTTTTATACATGCACTCTGAGTTGGTGAGAAAGCATTTGATTGGACCTCGGAGAGGGAAGGAGCGACATTGGACAGGGCATGGAATGCAGCAAGTGGAGCTTCACCCAGTGTTGGATTCCGGTAAGTTTAAAGCTTATTTATTTTACAAAATAAAATAGGCCATTCTACATTGAATAAAAAGTTTAGGTTAAAAGAGTTAGAGTAAACCTTTAATGTTTTTTGTACATTTATACGTAATATGATGGCATGGCATAATTAAAATCCTATTAATAATAATAAAATAATGAACATTACATTGGTTAAATCATTAATTGAGCAGCTGAGGCACATATACACATGGAGGGCACCAAGGGGACACACCCCCCCAAAACATAATGGTATACCCTCATGCAAACGCAGCAATACTACAGAACGGCCCAACTACACTGGACGAACACACTATATCCAATGTGATCATACGGTGATGACCCCTACAAATCTTGCCTGAAACAATAGGTATGGATTATCAGCATGGCTGCCTACTCACATATACTTGATAGCACTACCAACTATAGTTTCGTAGGGCCTGCATATCTCCCACGAACTGATATCTATTAACCAAACTGTCATATTGTACGTTACAACAACCCTACCATCAAATGCAAGGAGTCAGGCGGGAGGCAAAACACATTTCGCTTCTATTTAGCATGCATTCTAGACAGCTATGCAACTGTTCATATTATACATACTGTTTACATTGATATTAGAAACATAGATACATAGAATGTGACGGCCGATAAGAACCATTCGGCCCATCTAGTCTGCCCAATTTTCTAAATCCTTTCATTAGTCCCTAGCCCTATCTTATAGTTAGGATAGCCTTATGCCTATCCCACGCATGCTTAAACTCCTTTACTGTGTTAACCTCTACCACTTCAGCTGGAAGGCCATTCCATGCATCCACTACCCTCTCAGTAAAGTAATATTTCCTGATATTATTTTTAAACCTTTGCCCCTCTAATTTAAGACTATGTCCTCTTGTTGTGGTAGTTTTTCTTCTTTTAAATATAGTCTCCTCCTTTACTGTGTTGATTCCCTTCATGTATTTAAATGTTTCTATCATATCCCCCCTGTCTCGTCTTTCCTCCAAGCTATACATGTTAAGATCCTTTTAACCTTTCCTGGTAAGTTTTATCCCGCAATCCATGAACCAGTTTAGTAGCCCTTCTCTGAACTCTCTCTAAGGTATCAATATCCTTCTGAAGATACGGTCTCCAGTACTGTGTACAATACTCCAAGTGAGGTCTCACCAGTGTTCTGTACAATGGCATGAGCACTTCCCTCTTCTACTGCTAATACCTCTCCCTATACAACCAAGCATTCTGCTAGCATTTCCTGCTGCTCTATTACATTGTCTGCCTACCTTTAAGTCATCAGAAATAATCACCCATGAATCCCTTTCCTCAGGTGTTGAGGTTAGGACTTTATCAAATATTCTATACTCTGTCCTTGGGTTTTTATGTCCAAGATGCATTATCTTGCACTTATCCACATTAAATGTCAGTTGCCACAATTCTGACCATTTTTCTAGTTTACCTAAATCATTTGTCATTTGGCTTATCCCTCCTGGAACATCAACCCTGTTACATATCTTAGTATCATCAGCAAAAGACATACCTTACCATCAAGACCTTCTGCAATATCACTAATAAAAATATTAAAGAGAATGGGTCCAAGTACAGATCCCTGAGGTACCCCACTGGTGACAAGTCCAAGCTTCGAATATATTCCATTGACTACAACCCTCTGTTGCCTTTCACTCAGCCACTGCCTTACCCATTCAACAATATTGGAATCCAAACTTAAAGATTGCAGTTTATTGATAAGCCTTCTATGTGCAACAGTGTCAAAAGCATTGTCTACTGCACCACCCTGATCTATAATTTTAGTTACCCAATCAAAAAAAAATCAATAAGATTAGTTTGCATGATCTCCCTGAAGTAAACCCATGTTGTCTCTGATCTTGAAATCCACGTGTTTTTAGATGTTCAACAATCCTATCCTTTAACATGGTTTCCATCACTTTCCCCACTACTGATGTAAGGCTTACTGGCCTATAGTTGCCCGACTCCTCCCTATTACCTTTCTTGTAAATGGGCACAACATTCGCTAACTTCCAATCTTCTGGGACTACTCCTGTTAACAATGATTGGTTAAATAAATCTGTTAATGATTTTGCTAGTACACCACTAAGCTCTTTTAATAGCTTTGGGTGTATTCCATCAGGTCCCATTGACTTATTTGTCTTTACTTTTGACAGTTGAAATAGAACCTCTTCCTCTGTAAACTCACATGTAATAAATGACTCATTTATCCTTTTTCCTAACTGAGGTCCCTTTCCTTCATTTTCATCTGTAAATACAGAACAAAAATATTAATTGAGGCAGTCAGCTAGACCTTTATCCTCTTCTACATACCTTCCTTCTTTTGGTTTTAATCTAACTAATCCTTGTTTTACTTTTCTTTTCTCATTTATGTATCTAAAAAAAGTTTTGTGTGATTTGGAAGCTCTTATAACTTGCTTAGCCTCTTTCTGCCTAATCTTATAGATTATTTTGTCTTCCTCACTCTGGGTTTTTTTATAATTACTAAATGCTAACTTTTTGTTTTTAACTATTTTGGCCACATTTGCGGAGTACCACAGTGGCTCCTTGAATCTTTTGCTTTTACTGACAAGCCTAATGCAATTTTCTGTTGCCTTCAATAGTGCAACTTTTAAATAATCCCATTTCTCTTGGACTCCATTTAAATTGCTCCAGTCTGATAATGACTACTCTACACATATTCTAATTTAAGAAAAGTCTGTTTTTCTAAAGTCTAAAACTTTTGTTTTTGTGTGGTGTGACTCAGGCACTGTTCTTATATTAACCCCTTAAGGACTGAGCCAAATGTACAGAAACAAAATGTAAACAAAACCTGGCATTTGCGCTACATGTCTATCCAACCGTGATTCACCTCTTTCATATTAAAAGCACCCACCCTTATTATATATCATTTTATTCAGGGGAAACAGGGCTTTCATTTAATATCAAATATTTAGCTATGAAACAATTTAATATTTAAAAAATTGAAGAAAATAAGAAATTTTAACTGTCAATGTCTTAATACTGTTTGCTTTTACTGCAATAAAATACACATATTTGTATTCAGCAAAGTCTCACGTGTAAAACAGTACCCCCTATGTACAGGTTTTATGGCGTTTTGGGAAGTTACAGGGTCAAATATAGCATGTTACATTTGAAATTGAAATTCGCCAGATTGGTTACGTTGCCTTTGGGACTTTATAGTAGCCCAGGAATGAAATTTACACCCATAATGGCATACCATTTGCAATAGTAGACAACCCAAGGTATTGCAAATGGGGTATGTCCAGTCTTTTTTAGTAGCCATTTGGTCACAAACACTGGCCAAAGTTAGCGTTAGTATTTGTTTGTGTGTGAAAAATGCAAAAAACGCCAATTTTGGCCAGTGTTTGTGACTAGTGGCTACTAAAAAAGACTGGACATACCCTGTTTGCAATACCTTGGGTTGTCTACTATTGCAAATGGTATGCCATCATAGGGGTAATTTTCATTCTTGGGCTACCATAGGGTCTCAAAGGCGCCGTATTGGCGCAATCACAAACTGCCGAAGGTAATAATGAGAAAAAATGAAAGCGCGAGCTGGTACAGCTTCATAAACTCCGACACCATAAAACCTGTACATGAGGGGTACTGTTGTACTCGGGAGACTTCGCTGAACACAAATATTTGTGTTTTCAAAACAGTAAAAAGTATCACAGCAATAATATCGTCCGTGTAAGTGCTGTTTGTGCATGAAAAATGCAAAAAACGTCACTTTTACTGGCGATATCATCGTTGTAATACATTTTACTGTTTTGAAACACTAATATTTGTGTTCCGCGAAGTCTCCCGAGTAGAACAGTACCCCCCATGTACAGGTTTTATGGTGTCTTGGAAAGTTATAGGGTTAAATATAGTGCTAGCAAATTAAATTCCCTTTACTTTTGGCATGGGTTGTCAGGAAGGTCCCACTAACTGTAATTAATTAAGATACCTAATTATGTAAAAATATTACATAAATATATATGTAGAATTAATATATGTATATATATATGTAGGTGAATCTATATGTGTATATATATATATATATATATATATAATTTGTTAAAATATTTTTATTTATATATAGGTATATATATATATAGTGATATATACGTATATATTTATGTATGTAGATATATATATTATTTTGTTCTATGTGTATTTTGATATAAATATATATATATTAATATCACAATACAGTTAGAACGAAATAACACACATCTATATATTTTTTTATAATTTTTTAAAATAATTTTTTAATTTTATTTTTTAACGTATTTACATATTTAATTTTTTATATTATATATAAATATATATATAACAATAATTATATATATATTTAATCAGTATCAGTCTACGTGTAATTTGATATTAATATATATATATAATTATTATCTAAGTATATATATATATTTTTTTTACACTTTTTAATTTAATTTTAATTTTATTTTCAGCCAGCAGGGGGACCACCTGTCATTACAGGCAGCCCCCCTGCTGGCAATGCAGGAGGCAGCCTACCCGGCCATGTGATTGTGGGGTCCTCGCAAGGACCTCACTCTCACATAGCCGGGGGGCACCTGATGAGGAGGATCTACTGCGGGGGACTCCCTGGGAGTCCCCCCCACCACGATCGCCGGCGTGGGACCGCCGGCGACCGGGTAAGTAAGAAAAGACCGGAGGGCGTACAATTACGCCCGGCGGCGTTTAGAGCCGCCTAAAATAGGGCGTAATTGTACGCCCTCCGGTCTTAAGGGGTTAAACCACACTGACTGATGATCACTGGATCCTAAACTTTCACCTACAGTAATATCTGATACCAAATCTCCATTTGTTAACATTTGTTAACACTAAATCTAGTATGGCCTCTTTACGAGTTGGCTCAACTTGTTTTAGAGACAATCCCAGTAGGGATTTTAGAATATGTGTGCTCCTGGCACAAGCAGCTATTTTTGTTTTCCAATTCAAATCAGGAAGATTAAAGTCACCCATGATGATAACTTCCCCCTTCATTTTCATTTTAGCTATTTCCTCAACTAGTAGATTATCTAACTCTTCAATTTGTCCTGGGGGCCTATAAATAACACCTACACGAGTTACTGTGTGATTACCAAATTCTAACGTAACCCAAAGGGACTCTATGTTCGCCTCACTAACTTTTATTAGGCTAGATTTTATGCTATCCTTCACATACAGGGCCACCCCTCCCCTTTTCTTGCCTTCCCTGTCTTTTCTATATAAAGAGTACCCTGGTATTGCTATGTCTCAGTCATTTTTCTCATTATATTGAAGTTAGGACCTGCGTGTCCAATTTTACGTGTTTTTGCCCTACTCAATAAACAGCTTTGAGATCTAAATCATTCGTTGAGATTCTAAATATATTATTGGCTGACCAATTTGTACCTAAGGATATCCATATTGACCTTTTGGATCACGAAGTTCTTTAGTTATTCATGATGATCTTCATTTGAAAGGTCAATTATTTATAATAACTTTCAAGGAACCCTGCATATAATGACTCAGGCCTTCATAAGTGTTCTCAGTGAACCCCGTGACAGCCTTTCTGCTAACAACCAGAACAGATATTTTATAAATGAAACCATGGCAATGACAATCTCCAAATTCTTTATTCCAACCACCAATGGGTGTATCATATACCGTATGCTGCAAACCGGGTTGATCAGTAATTTATCACTTATCATTTGAAATAGATCAGTTACTGATACATTTGTACTCATCACTCATTCTCTAGTTCCGTTCCAGACCTCACTAAATTGAGCAGAGAAGAAGACAAGATGTTTTCTTTTTAATCGTCTCCGGTGATAGTGAGTCATTTGCCTGATTGGAAAACGGAGAGTGTGACAAGAAATGAAATGTCTGTTTCTCTGACAGGGCAATATGATATTCTTCTTTAAAGAGTAGCGACAGTACATTGGCCGAGGGAGGCAGTTTTGTTCTTAAGGCTATAACTTACCATAAGATAAGATATTCTATTTGGAAAAATGCTACGATTTTAAGGATAGGATCCAGGCAGATGTTTACTCTAATCTAAATGCAGATATAGAGAAAAAAAAGCAAAATAAATTTAAAAAAAGGTCATTAATGTAGAAGACAACTGCGCGTCGGTGTTCTCCTACAACATTTACGAAGTTGTTTACTGAAGTGAGAATTCAAATTCGAAATTAGTTGGTAAATGTCTAACAATTCACATTTCAGATAATAAACATGAATTAGAGTCACATTTGTATAAACTATATTGATGTAGACCTCAATTTAATAATTTTGGATATTTTTAAGTGTTTTTTGAAAATGTTAAAATAACAAGAAATATGTCACATATATATATATATATATACTGCCTGGCCCCCCAAAAAATTACCACCTGGATTTAACTAAGCAAATAAGTAAAAGCCTCCTATTGGATAGTTACTGCATGAGCGATTATGTTTCAGCTGGCAACAAGTTATTTATCCCCAACTGATGCAATGAGTAGCATCTCATTTCTTAAACAACCATGACGAAAGACACATCCCATGGTCGTGGAAAAGATGTTAGTTTGTTTAAGAAGGGTCAAATCATTGGCATGCATCAAGCAGAGAAAACATCTAAGGAGATTGCAGAAACGACTAAAATTGGGTTAAGAACTGTCCAACAATTTATTAAAAACTGGAAGGATAGTGGGGAACCACCAGTGATGGCTGCATAACGTTAAGAAGAGAGGCAGATGAAGTGATGCACCCATCATGCCTAGTGCCTACTGTACAAGCCTTTGGGGGGCAGTGCTATGATCTGGGGTTGCTGTAGTTGGTCAGGTGTAGGTTCAGCAACATTATGTGCCCAAAGAATGAGGTCAGCTGACTACCTGAATATACTGAATGACCAGGTTATTCTATCAATTTATTTTTTCTTCCCTGATGGCACGGGCATATTCTAAGATGACAATGCCAGGAATTATCAGGCTCAAATTGTGAAAGAGTGGTTCAGGGAGCATGAAACATCATTTTTTTAACACATGGATTGGCAACCACAGAGTCCAGACCTTTGGGATGTGCTGGAGAAGGCTTTGCGCAGTGGTCTGACTCTCCCATCATCAATACAAAATCTTGATGAAAAATGAATGCAACTATGGACGGAAATAAATCTTGTGCATTGCAGAAGCTTATCAAAACAATGCCACAGAGAATGTGTGCCGTAATCAAAACTAAAGGCAGTCCAACAAAATATTAGAGTGTGTGACCTTTTTTTTGGTGGCAACTTTTTTTTTGGACAGGCAGTGTATATGTAGCTGCTAAAATTGTGCATAATTTCACTTCCAAACCGTATCTTGAAAGGAATTCCTTCCATGAAGGAAACATTTCCTAAAAACGGGAGCATGCTTTAAACTGTAATATGAAAGAGTAGACATGTGAGCAAGCACACTCCACTGGAACTAGTCAATAATTTAAGAATGCTATCATATAAGTAGCGAACATAAATGTATTTTAAAAATGCAGGTCCAAGATTCCAGGGCACAAAACACAGAATTATTAAATAAAGTAGTGATTGTCACAAATTTAAAGGGAATTTCAAATTTGTAGCAGAAAATAACTGAACTGGAAGTTTTCAGTTCGTTTAGCATAAACTTTGAAATTCATCTTGAATTCCCATCAATTCGTACTTTAGTGAATATTTATATATTGGTAAAAGGTTTTGTATTTTTTTTTTTGTTTGGCAGGGATTTATATTTTGTACATAAATTGTTTCATTCTTCAATGTTGATATTAACTTAAAAATCCATTCTTCGATTATCAAGAAATATACACTGAAATACATCTTACATAGAGTACCTCAGTTAGACTATTACAAAAATCTACATCGAAGAAGTCTCCTTTGCCCTAGGGAAGGCAGTGCCACTGCATTGTGGGCATTTTACGGGCATAAAGAAACACAGAATGTGACAGCAGATAAGAACCCTGGTCTTATCTTAAGTCTAGGATAGCTTAATGCCTAACCCACACATGCTTAACCCCTTAAGGACTGAGCCAAATGTACATGTTGTGATCAAAACAAAAACTTAAACAAAACTTGGCATTTGCACCATATGTCTGTTCAGGCGTAATTCGCCTCTTTCATATTATATGCACCCACACTTATTATATATCATTTTATTCAGGGGAAACAGGGCTTTCATTTAACATCAAATATTTAGGTATGAAACATAATTTAATATGAAAAAAAATGGGAGAGAATAAGAATTTTAAAACATTTTTTAGTTATACGTGACATTTTAACTGTGAATGTCATAATACTGTTTGCTTTTACTGCAATAAAATACACATATTTGTATTCAGCGATGTCTCACGTGTAAAACAGTACCCCCTATGTACAGGTTTTATGGTGTTTTGGGAAGTTACAGGGTCAAATATAGCATGTTAAATTTTTTAGTTTTTTCACATTCGCCAGATTGGTTACGTTGCCTTTGAGACCGTATGGTAGCCCAGGAATGAGAATTACCCCCATGATGGCATACCATTTGCAATAGTAGACAACCCAAGGTATTGCAAATGGAGTATGTCCAGTCTTTTTTAGTAGCCACTTGGTCACAAACACTAGCCAAAGTTAGCGTTAATATTTGTTTGTGTGTGAAAAATGCAAAAACTAATTTGAACTCAAAGGCAACATAACCAACCTGGCGAATTTCAATGTGAAAAAACTGAAAGGCAAGCCTTATATTTGACTCTGTAACTTTTGAAAACACCATAAAACCTGTACATTGGGGGTACTGTTATACTCTGGAGACTTTGTTGAACACAAATATTAGTGTTTCAAAACAGCAAATCGTATCACAACAATTAAATCGCCCATGTAAGTGCCATTTGTGTGTAAAAAAATGCAAAAAATTTCACTTTCACTGACGATATCGTCGTTGTAATACATTAAATATAGTGCTAGCAAATTAAATTCCCTGGACTTTTGGCCTGGGTTGTCAGGCAGATCCCGCAAATTGTAATTAATAAAATGACCTAATTATGTAAAATTATTACATAAATACAGGGAGTGCAGAATTATTAGGCAAGTTGTATTTTTGAGGATTAATTTTATTATTGAACAACAACCATGTTCTCAATGAACCCAAAAAACTCATTAATATCAAAGCTGAATATTTTTGGAAGTAGTTTTTAGTTTGTTTTTAGTTTTAGCTATGTTAGGGGGATATCTGTGTGTGCAGGTGACTATTACTGTGCATAATTATTAGGCAACGTAACAAAAAACAAATATATACCCATTTCAATTATTTATTATTACCAGTGAAACCAATATAATATCTCAACATTCACAAATATACATTTCTGACATTCAAAAACAAAACAAAAACAAATCAGTGACCAATATAGCCACCTTTCTTTGCAAGGACACTCAAAAGCCTGCCATCCATGGATTCTGTCAGTGTTTTGATCTGTTCACCATCAACATTGCGTGCAGCAGCAACCACAGCCTCCCAGACACTGTTCAGAGAGGTGTACTGTTTTCCCTCCTTGTAAATCTCACATTTGATGATGGACCATAGGTTCTCAATGGGGTTCAGATCAGGTGAACAAGGAGGCCATGTCATTAGATTTTCTTCTTGTATACCCTTTCTTGCCAGCCACGCTGTGGAGTACTTGGACGCGTGTGATGGAGCATTATCCTGCATGAAAATCATGTTTTTCTTGAAGGATGCAGACTTCTTCCTGTACCACTGCTTGAAGAAGGTGTCTTCCAGGAACTGGCAGTAGGACTGGGAGTTGAGCTTGACTCCATCCTCAACCCGAAAAGGCCCCACAGCTCATCTTTGATGATACCAGCCCAAACCAGTACTCCACCTCCACCTTGCTGGCGTCTGAGTCGGACTGGAGCTCTCTGCCCTTTACCAATCCAGCCACGGGCCATCCATCTGGCCCATCAAGACTCACTCTCATTTCATCAGTCCATAAAACCTTAGAAAAAATCAGTCTTGAGATATTTCTTGGCCCAGTCTTGACGTTTCAGCTTGTGTGTCTTGTTCAGTGGTGGTCGTCTTTCAGCCTTTCTTACCTTGGCCATGTCTCTGAATATTGCACACCTTGTGCTTTTGGGCACTCCAGTGATGTTGCAGCTCTGAAATATGGCCAAACTGGTGGCAAGTGGCATCGTGGCAGCTGCACGCTTGACTTTTCTCAGTTCATGGGCGGTTATTTTGCGCCTTGGTTTTTCCACACGCTTCTTGCGACCCTGTTGACTATTTTGAATGAAACGCTTGATTGTTCGATGATCACGCTTCAGAAGCTTTGCAATTTTAAGAGTGCTGCATCCCTCTGCAAGATCTCACTATTTTTGACTTTTCTGAGCCTGTCAAGTCCTTCTTTTGACCCATTTTGCCAAAGGAAAGGAAGTTGCCTAATAATTATACACACCTGATATAGGGTGTTGATGTCATTAGACCACACCCCTTCTCATTACAGAGATGCACATCACCTAATATGCTTAATTGGTAGTAGGCTTTCGAGCCGATACAGCTTGGAGTAAGACAACATGCATAAAGAGGATGATGTGGTCAAAATACTCATTTGCCTAATAATTCTGCACTCCCTGTATACAAGTAGAATTAATATATATATATATATATATATATATATAAATATATAGTGATATATATGTATATACTTAGGTATATAGATATATATTATTTTGTTCTACATGTATTTTGATATCAATATATATATATATATATATTAATTTTAAAATACAATTAGATTGAATTTACACACATATATATTTTTTTATTTTTTTATTTTATTTATTTAATTTTTAACATATTTACATATTTATTTATATATATTTAATCAATATCATTGTAGGTGTATATTGATATTAATATATATATATATATATATATATATATATATATAAAAAATTATATATATATTAATATTAAAATACAATTAGACAGTGTATGTCTATTTATGTATATGTGTATATATAAATACTTAGATCATATATATAATAAATATATATCTGATCTAAGTATATATTTATTTTAAACTGTAACTTTAACATGTATTTTACTTTTTACAGGCAGCAGGGGGAGTACCTGTCATTACAGGCACTCCCCCTGCTGGCACTGCCTTGGACGGCTATCTCGCAAGGACCTTCAATCACATGGCCCAGGGGGGCCGAAGAGGAAGGAGGGGGACCTGGTAAGTACATAGGACGGCTTGGGCGTTCTATGCCGTCCGCCGGTGTTTAGAGTCGGGTCCCCAAGGACGGCATAGAACGCCCACCGTCTTTAAGGAGTTAAACACCTTCACTATGTTAACCTCTACCACTTCAGCTAGAAGGCTATTCCATGCATCTACTACCCTCTCAGTAAAGTAATACTTCCTGAAATTATTTTTAAACATTTGTCCCTCTAATTTAAGACTATATTCTCATGTTGTGGTAGTTTTTCTTCTTTAAAATATAGTCTCCTCCTTTACTGTGTTGATTCCTTTTATATATTTAAATGTTTCTACCCTATTCCCCCCTCGAATTCCTTGAGAAGAACATGGTTATCAGCAAAAATCAGCACGGTTTTATGAAGCACAGGTCATGTCAAACTAACTTGATTGCGTTCTACGAAGAAGTAAGTAGAAGTATAGATCAGGGTGGATGTGATCTATTTGGATTTTGCCACGGCATTTGATACAGTTCCACACAATAGATTAGTGTTCAAACTCAAGGAAATCGGTCTAGATGAAAATGCTTATTCTTAGGTAGAACATTGGCTTAAAAACAGAGTACAAAGAGTTGTCATTAATGGTAAATTTTCAAGCTGGACAGAGGTGGCAAGTGGTGTCCCTCAGGGGTCTGTTCTGGAAACCCTTCTATTTAACATGTTTATAAATGATCTTGAAGACCGCATTGAAAGTCATGTTTCAGTGTTTGCAGATGACAGAAAACTTTGTAAAACAATACAATGTGAGCAAGATATTACTTTTTGCTGCAGAGGGATTTAGATAGACTGGGGGACTGGGCACTCAAATGGCAGATGAAATTTAATGTTGAAAAATGCAAAGTTATGCACTTCGGCGTAAAGAATACACAAGCAACGTATACCCTTAATGGAGGCGAATTAGGGATAACAACACATGAAAAGGACTTGGGAATTGTTATAGACAACAAACTATGCAACAATGTGCAATGTCAATCAGCAGTGGCCAAGGCCAGTAAGGTATTGTCATGCATGAAAAAGGGCATTCATTCTCGGGACAAGAATATAATTTTGCCTCTTTATAAATCACTGGTAAGACCCCATATTGAATATGCTGTGCAATTTTGGGCACTTGTTCTACAGAAGGATATTATGGCACTAGAAAAAGTGCAGAGGCGGGCTACAAAATTAATAAAAGGAATGGAACATATCGGCTATGAAGAAAGGTTAACAAATTTAAACCTATTTAGTTTAGAAAAACGTCGCCTGAGAGGGGATATGATAACATTATACAAATATATTCGGGGCCAATGCAAACCATTGTGTGGAAATCTATTCACAAACCGGACTTTACATAGTACACGAGGTCATGCGTTTAGACTGGAAGAAAGAAGATTTCGTCTAAGGCAAAGGAAAGGTTTTTTTACTGTAAGAACAATCAGGATGTGGAATTCTCTGCCTGAGGAAGTGGTTTTATCAGAGTCCATACAGATGTTCAAGCGGCTACTAGATGCATACTTGCAAGAACAGAATATTCAAGGATATAATCTTTCAATGTAGGGTAATAACTGCTTGATCCAAGGATAAATCTGACTGCCATTCTGGGGTCAAGAAGGAATTTTTTTCCTAGCTTGTTGCAAAATTGTGCTTCAAACTGTTTTTTTTTTGCCTTCTTTTGGATCAACAGCAAAAAACTAATGTGAGGTAGGCTGAACTTGATGGACGCAAGTCTCTTTTCAGCTATGTAACTATGTAACTATGTAACTATGAGCACTTCCCTCTTTCTACTTATAATACCTCTCCGTATACAACCAAGCTTTCTGCTAGCAATTTCTGCTGCTCTATTACATTGTCTGCCTACCTTTAAGTCATCAGAAATAATCACCCCTAAATCCCTTTCCTCAGATGTTGAGGTTCGTAGGGTATCAAATATTCTTTCAAATCTACTATATACTGGTTCCTGCCACTCACTGGAAATAAAATGTGGCATGCATTTTGATTCCTGACCTAATAAATCTGCTTGTAGCCAATGAGCAGGTTCTGCACATCAGGGTATAGCTTAGGAAAACTAGCAGAAGCTCCATGCAGGAGCTTCCAGCTCTCCATAGAGGAAGTGACCAGCATCTTGTGGATCTCAAGTAAGAAGTCCAACCATTGGCATTACAACCATTAGCATTACATTTAGAGATTTCTTGAACCATAACTACTACAGTGTATTGTAGTGGATTTGATGCTTAGAATTAATATAATTATAGATGTGTGCTATCTGTTTTTTTCCTTTACATGGGTCCATAACTGTACTTCTATGTCTAAGTTTGGCCTTCCAAACTTTTGGTTCCATAAGTTGGCATTTTCTTGTTTAGTTTACTTACCTACTACCTACTTAAGCCATTTTTCAATATAGGAAAAATATAAGCTAGTTTTCTCTAAAGGAAAAGCTGTTGGAAAAAACACAGACAACGTTCTCAATTCATGTTTCCTGAAGCTCTTGGCAATGCAATCTACCTCCTGTTTGCAACACGGGCAAAATTCTTGTGCAAGAGTTATTCTACATCTTGTGCGTCAACTGTTGCAATATGCATATAGATCATGTAGCTAATGTCAGCACCTAATTCCCGTGTTCTTCTATAACATCTGTTACAATCATTTGTCAATCATACAAGGTGGTAAAACACTACACACTTTTCTAATGCATTCCTCTTAGTGGCCGGCCAGGGATAGGTGGAGGACACCCGCTGACGCTTTCAGCCCATCACATTTTCCTTACATTTCCTGAGGCCGTAGAAGGAGGGAAAGGGGCTGAGTAAATGGGTGCTGGGAGGAAAACTTAGAGGTTAAAACATTTTAAAACAGTTTCTCACCAAAATGGAGCCCAGCACCCACAGACAGGACTGTATTGGTCATTTAAGGAGCATCTTTCATGGCCAATAGCAACAAACACATTCAACCTATCATTGCCTTTTCCTTGTGTAACATGACCATGGGTTTCAATTAAGTTGTCCTGACAAAAAGAAAATCAAATGCGTCAAACTTAATGTGATTAAGGAATTAATTCTCTAATGAGATAAGGTGTTCAGAAGTAATAGAGATGATATTCCTGGCACTATATTTAGTTATAAAAGTCTTCTATTTAGCAGAGAGGAAGCGGAACATCAACCTAAAACTGTCTTCCTCGTAAGCCGAGTGAAATTCGCATATTACTTCTCCATTACAGCTTGCAACCTCTTGGGGGAGGTCTTATTTGCAAATTGGAATGTTTATCTTAACATCCGACACCTAAACATAATATAGTTAGAGCCCACTTTATTTTTTTCAATTGAAATGCCTATTTTTATGCACTATGCAATAAGTAGATATCATGTTCGTTTGGCGGTACCATCTTCAAAACAGCAAAAGTATCTAGATAGATTCTTTTTAAAGTCTCAATATTGTCTCTTTTTCCTAGTCTTTAAGTCTGTGTTTGCTGGAAACTATTTGAACTATGGATTTTAGGCAGCTTTAAACTGATAGACAGCTGTACGGTTTCTGTGCCTCTCCACTCGTCAATACTATGCTCCCTGTAACTGTAACTCTACACTGGAAGTATAGATGATGGGCACATGACATTGAACCAGATTCCAGCACAGTGCATTACACTTGTGCTAGAAGGTATACTATTTTTATCTAGATCGTATTTGTCTACTTAGTTTTTCTTGCACTTCTCAGTTCTTCCATGCGCTTGTGTCAGCACGGCTAAATACGATATCTGTGGACTTTCAACATTACCACATGTGAACCCACCTGACGCAACTGATACAAATAGTCGTAAAAATGAACTGCACCTGAAAAAATATATATTTTGTGTATAGCGTACATCTTGTTGTGGTATGTCTTATATATATTGCTGTTGCTACAGTGCTTAGTTGCACTTTATTTGATTAACGGATTAATCATTAATGCACATTGTAAACTCAGGGGAGGGGATTGTGATGTTAATTTGTGGACATTGGTTATTTTTTTATCAGGTCCTTGTTGGTGTGGATTTCGATAAGAGTCCAATGACTTAGTTAAAGGCAAACTATAGTGCCATGAAAACAAAGTTGTTTTCCCAGCACTATAGCTCCCTATAGTGTCCCACTTCCTCCCCAAAGTGCAGAATGGGTTTAATAACCCTTCTGTCACTCACCTCAGTCCAGTGCTGATGTTTCTCGGCGTTGGTTCGGGTCCGTCTCCACTCCTCCCCCACCGATGTCAGCCGGTGGGGGAGACCTAATGAGCATGCGCGGCAATGGCCTTGCTCACATTAGGATTTCCCCATAGGCAAGCACTATACAATGCTTTCCTATGGAGATTCGGTTGACACTGAATGTCCTCAAAAAGACGCCTAAAGACCTGGAAGCCCCTCTAGTGGTAGACAGCGGTCTAAATGCCCATAGCGTCCCTTTAATTTGTTGATTACTCTTAATTGAAAAGATTGTTACCACTTACAGTGACAATTTACTTTTAGCAATACAATGCTGTATTCCTATCAACACAGTGTGCCCTAAAGGGTAAAAAAACCTTTTATCCACTTACCTCCAACATCAGCGCGAGGGGGAATTTAATGTGAATGCTAGGCAAGAGCCACATGTGCATCAGGCCGTCCTCAAAATCAATGCTTTCCTACGGGAATTTGCAAGATGTTGGAAGTCCTAATGCATAGCGTGAGGACATCCAGGGCCGCCATCAGGGCATGACAACCTTAACGGTTGTCATGGGCCCGGTGGTCCTGGGGGGCTCGGACTACTCTGGCAGTCCGAGCCCCACATTCCTTATGTGCACATATGTATATGTAGCGATTTTCGCTATATATCTGTGCACTGCGGGCCCCCTGCTACCTGTACATTGCAGAGGGGGGCCCTGCAGCACACTCGGTCCTCCTTTCCAGCTGCTCTCTGTAACTTTCCTGCAGCTGCAGAGCGTTGCCAAGGGTTACCATGGGAGGGGGGAGCAGGGAGGGGGGAATAAAATTGAAATATTCACAAATAGATTTAAAAAATAAAATACTCCCCTCCCCCCTATTTTACACACACACACTGCATCCTTACAAGCACACACTCTGCACTACACACACACACTACATTCACTAAACACAATCTGCACTATACACACACACACTACATTCACTAAACAATCTGCACTACACACACACTACATTCACTAGACACACTCTGCACTACACACCCTCACACTGCACTCACTACAAGCACACTACATTCACTAAACACACTCTGCACTGTGCACACCCTACATTCACTAAACACACTCTGCACTGTGCACACACTACATTCACTAAACACACTCTGCACTACACACCCTCACACTGCACTCACTACAAGCACACTACATTCACTAAACACACTCTGCACTACACACACACACTACATTCACTAAACACACTCTGCACTGTGCACACACTACATTCACTAAACACACTCTGCACTACACACACACTGCACTCATTACAAGCACACTACATTTACTAAACACACTCTGCACTACATACACACACACTACATTCACTAAACACACTCTGCACTACACACACACACACACACTACATTCACTAAACACACTCTGCACTGCACACACACTACATTCACTAAACACACTCTGCATTACACACACTCACACTGCACTCACTACAAACACACTACATTTACTAAACACACTCTGCACTACACACACACACATTCACTAAACACACTCTGCACTACACACACACACTACATTCACTAAACACACTCTGCACTACACACACACACACACATTACATTCACTAAACACACTGCATTACACACTCACACTACATTTACTGCACTACATTTACTAAACACACTCTGCACCACACACACTAACACTACATTCACTAAACACACTCTGCACTACACACACACACACTACACTCACTAAACACACTCTGCACCACACACACTCACACTACATTCACTAAACACACTCTGCACTACACACACTACATTCACTAAACACACTCTGCACTACACACACACACTACATTCACTAAACACACTCTGCACTACACACACACTACATTCACTAAACACACACTACATTCACTAAACACACTCTGCACTCACTACACAAACACTACATTCACTAAACACACTTTGCCCTACACACACACATACACTACATTCACTATACACACACGTTGCACTCACTACAAACACACTACATTTACTAAACACACTTTGCACTCACTACAAACACTGCATTCACTATACACACACTCTGCATTCACCACAATCACACTACATTCACTATACACATTTTGCACTAACTACAATCACTAAACATACTTTGCACTCACTACAAACACACTACATTTACTATACACATTTTGCATTCACCACAATCACACTATATGCACTAAACACACTCTGCACTACACACACACACACTACATTCACTAAACACACTCTGCACTGCACACACTACATTCACCAAACACACTCTGCACTACACACACTCACACTGCATTCACTACAAACACACTACATTTACTAAACACACTCTGCACTACACACACACTACATTCACTAAACACACTCTGCACTACACACACACTACATTCACTAAACACACTCTGCACTACACCCAGACACACTACATTCACTAAACACACTCTGCAGTACACACACACACACACACTACATTCACTAAACACAATCTGCACTACACACACACTACATTCACTAAACACAATCTACACTACACACACACACTGCATTCACTAAACACACACTACATTCACTAAACACATTCTGCACTACACACACTACATTCACTAAACACACTCTGCACTACACACACACACACTACATTCACTAATCACACTCTGCACTACACACACACTACATTCACTAAACACACACTACATTCACTAAACACACTCTTCACTCACTACACAAACACTACATTTACTAAACACACTTTGCCCTACACACACACATACACTACATTCACTATACACACGTTGCACTCACTACAAACACACTACATTTACTAAACACACTTTGCACTCACTACAAACACTGCATTCACTATACACACACTCTGCATTCACCACATTCACACTACATTCACTATACATATTTTGCATTCACTACAATCACACTACACGAACTATACACACTTTGCACTAACTACAATCACTAAACATACTTTGCACTCGCTACAAACACACTACATTTACTATACACATTTTGCATTCATTTACTAAACTTTTTTTAGATACATAAATGAGAAAAGGAAAGTAAAACAAGGATTAGTTAGATTAAAAACAAAAGAAGGAAGGTATGTAGAAGAGGATAAAGGTCTAGCTGACTGCCTCAATGAATATTTATTTTCAGTATTTAGAGATGAAAATGAAGGAAAGGGGCCTCAGTTAGGAAAAAGGATAAATACGTCAATTGTTATATGTGAGAATACACCCAAAGTTATTAAGAGATTAGTGGTGTACTAGCAAAACCATTAACAGATTTATTTAACCAATCATTGTTAACAAGAGTAGTCCCAGTAGATTGGAAGTTAGCGAATATTGTGCCCATTCACAAGAAAGGTAGTAGGGAGGATTCGGGCAACTATAGGCCAGTAAGCCTTACTTCAGTAGTGGGGAAAGTAATGGAAATCATGTTAAAGGATAGGATTGCTGAACATCTAAAATCACATGGATTTCAAGATCAGAGACAACATAGGTTTACTTCAGGGAGATCATGCCAAACTAATCTTATTGATTTTTTTGATTGGGTAACTAAAGTTATAGATCAGGGTGGTGCAGTAGACATTGCTTACCTAGATTTCAGTAAGGCTCTGACCCTGTTGCACATAGAAGGCTTATCAATAAACTGCAATCTTTACGTTTGGATTCCAATATTGTTAAATGCTATGCTTAAATCGTTCAGTATCATTGATGTATTTAAACACGTATAACATTTCTAACATGCGAAAATAGGTTTTTATTAGTCAGTTTTTGAGAACATTTATTTTTTTATAATTAATTAGTTCATACCACCCAATTATGACTAGTGTAGGGTTCTTCACTGCAGTTTATTTAGGTTTCATTGGATTTTAAAAAGCCATATTTATTCCAATAGTTTAATAATTAGTACAGTACAGATAATATCAATCAATTAAACAATGTAGGACAACAATTCTCGTATAGTAAATTAAAGGGACACTATAGTCACCAGAACAACTACAGCTTAATGTACTTGTTCTGGTGAGTATAGCCTGTCCCTGCAGCCTTTTTGCTGTAAACACTGTCTTTTCAGAGAAAAGGCAGTGTTTACATAACTCCCTAGGGACACCTCCACTGGCCATTCCTCACACGGCCACTAGAGGTGCTTCCTGGGGCAGTGCTATGACATTCAGCGTCTCCACGCTCTGCATGGAGACGCAAAACTTTCCCCATAGAGATGCATTGTTTAGCCTCCTTGACGATCTCTACACATTCCTTTAATAATACTCAGACTGGTCTAAAGAAGGCATTTAAAAGTACTCTCACTCATTTGTATTGCAATCACTCTGTTAACATCGTTTGTACAGTGTCAACTCACACTGTTCAGAGCCTCTTATTTACATTAACAATATCGCACTATTGTGTTTTTTGTTTTTTGTTTTTTGTATATTGGAGATACAAGAAATTCTGGTAAAAATTTCAGTATAAGTATATGATTTGTTTTGAGTCCAACTCAAATTTAGTTTGAATTTTTAGTTTTTAGTTATTTAAGTGTATTATATTGGTGACAGTTTTATACACTTGAGTTGGTTTACTGTATATATTTACTCACCTAGTAAATGTCATTAATGCTTCTAGTACACAAATATTTGTTGTTTTGTGTATAAGTTAATACATGTTTGCATCTCTATGCAGGTAGCCTTTTTTTAGTACTCTTTGGTCAGAGACACCAGTTATTTGATTGTAGACCACATGTAATGAACAGCTAAAACCAGCTCAGATTGCTATTTTAAGATTTCTGGAGCTTTATTGAATCAGGAGTTCCAATGCAACTATGCAGCATAGACATGGTGGCATCTATATGTCCTTTATGTGATGCAGGGCCGGTGCTTCCTATAGGCGACTTAGGAAGCGCCGCCCCCTCAATTGCTGCAGCCGCCTGAGTGCTCTATAGAGAGCATCAGGTGGTTGTAGCTCTGCCCGGGCCGGCGCGTCCATGAGGGCTCACCGACCAGGGTGCGCAAGACAAAAGGGATCGGCAGGAGAGAAGCGCTGTACTGCGGACCGGACCGGAGCTCGGCCACACAGCAACAGAGGTAGGGGAGGGGGGCTAAGGAAAACGGGGAGGAGAGACCTCTTAGGAAGGGGGGGGAGAGACCACCATGGGAGGGGAGGTGGCATGGAGGAGCAACCTCTATGGGAGGGGGGTGAGGAGAGACCGCAAGGGACGGAGGGGGAGGGGTGAGGAGAGACCACTAAGGGTGGGGGTGAGGAGAGACCACTAGGTGAGGGAGTGGAGGAGAGACCACTAGGGGTGGGGGTGAGAGAGACTATTATGGGAGGGGGTGAGAAAGACCACCAAGACTAGGGGTGAGAAGAGACCACTGAGGGGGGGGAGGAGAGACCACTAAGGAGATAGGGGTGGAGGAGAGACCACTTGGGGAAGGAGAGGGGTGGAGGAGAGGCCACTAGGGTAGGGGTGGGTGGAGGATAGACCATTAAAGGAGAGGTGGGGGGGAAGGAGAAACCACTAGGAGAGGATGGGGCGGTGGGTGAGAGACCACTAGGGGAGGGGGGCTGAGAAGAGACCACTAAGGGTGAGGGGAGAGGAGAGACCACTAAGGGAGGGAGAAGAAACCACTAAGGGTGGGGGGAGGAAGGGAGAGGCCACTAATGGAAATGGGGGGGAGATGAGAGATGACTAAGGGAAAGGGGGGAGGAGAGACAACTGGGGGAGACGGGAGAGGAGAGCAGAGACCACCAAGGGGAGGGGGAGAGGAGAGATCACTAATGGAAAGGGGGGGAGAAGAGGAGAGTACACGAAGAGAGGCAGGGGAGGAGAGTAGAGACCACTGAAGGAGGGGGTGGGGGAGAGGAGAGACCAAGTCAGTCCCTTAAACACAACCAGAAACACACAATACATCCACTACACCCACACACACTGCATCACCTACACAAATTGGTATCCCTATACACTACATTCCATAAGCATACACATTAGATCCTCTACAATAACACATAACACATCCCCTACACACTCCACTACCTATGAGCGAACTCATGGGTGGAACATGTAGGACTTATGGGTGGGCCTTATGGGCATACTCACTGTCAGACCCTGGGGCCCAGACCTTGAGCTGTGCAAGAGGCTCAAAAAATGGAGCTGCTTCCCATTCTCCCAGAACATTGAATTTTGTGACCACAGTTACAAACAGCCTCCAGAGATCCTGTTCTACACCAGACCAGTGGAGCCAGAGCCCATCACCATCCTCATCTGATTGTAAGTAGGCAATCTAGTATATTATTTGTGGCACTAATCTCTAATTTACCTCACATTAAAGAAACACTATAGTCCCCAGAACCACTGCAGCTTAATGTAGTGGTTCTGGTGTCTATAGCCTGTCCCTGCAGGCCTTTTAATGTAAACACACACTGGGGACCAAATGCGCATGGAAGGCGAGTGCTGAGCTTGCATTCGGACTTCTCCCATATGAAAGCATTTTATAAGGCTTTCCAGTGGGGGTTCAGGTGATGCTGGATGTCTAAAGTCACCTTACCACCCGGAAATCCCTCTAGTGGCTCCAGAGGTGGAGTTAACTTTCCAATGCAATTATTGCAGTTTATCAAAATCTGCAATAATTAAAATTGCAGGTTTAAGAGACCTGGGACACTTCACCCAGACCACTTCAATGAGCTGAAGTGGTCTGGTTGCTTATAGCATCCCTTAAAAAAAAAAAATAATAATAATAAAAATGCTTTACATTTTTACAAATCAGGCATTCAAGAACAAATTGGGCTTGGCTTTTCTCAACTTTAGGGACATTTGCTACTGGGAAAAGTTCTCGATGGACATTCATGTTTTTTTGCAAGCAATCCATGTTGTTGGATGACAAACAAGAGTTAAGTGAGCAAAATAGATTGTGGTCAACTATTTTTTCAGATATATTTGAAAAACAACGGACTCTAAATACAATTTATTGTACAAATAGCACATACTCAGCTTCTGCATCTGTTAATCTTCTAAATGAAGCTGATTGATGTTAAAATTTTGTTTGAATGTAACCAAGATAACTTTAAGGGGAGCTCATTTGTGATTGAAAAATTTGGTAATTGATGTGCTTTTATATGCGTTAATTGTTGAGCTGTACAATTAGTTGTTAAAGAGGAACTATCCTTGTTTATGGCGTTTAACCCCCTTTGTCGCTGGAGGTGTAATTCCACCTTCAGCAACATCATTAGGGTTTCATCAGGGTTCACCTAGTGTTCCGGTCTGGCGAATGTCAATTCTGTGCAACTTTCATTAAACAGAATGTTAGTCATTGGCTGTAAGAGGTCAGCTGATACTCTCAGCCAATGAAAGGCGACAGCAGTGGTTTCTGGCTTCTGGGGCTCAGCAGAAGCTACAAGCTACAAGCATGTCACCGGAATATCAGAGAGCCTCAGGGCCCAGTGGGGACCCAGATATGCCTCATTACTGCGAATCCAGGACAGTTTAGTCCTATCATCATAACTACTACAGCTGGCTATAGTGGTTATGATAATTGCAGTAACTCTTTAATGTATAGCACCTTATATACTGTTAATATTTTAACGCAACACTCCAAGCACCACCACAGCCTTTCCCAGAATAATTTGTCAAACAATTTAAGAAAAGTCCTCTAGTGATAGCCAGATTTCTCCCCAGAGTTAAGAACAACCCGATAAAGGGACACACTCATTGGCAGACAATGCTCAGCTGATGCTCTCAGCCAATGAGAAAATCTCTGCATGGCCCTGCTTAGCTCACTGGAGCTAACTGCAAGAGAACCAGAACCAGGCAATATGGCTGCTCGTGCCCATGGGGAGCCAAGGAGGTTGTCAAACCGCTAATAAATTACTTGACAAATTACTTTGGAAGGGCAACAAGTCACTCCTGGCACCATACCCACTACAATGGACTGTAGTAATTATAGTACTTGCAGTGTCCCTTTAAGGATTCTCTTTGTCTATGCCTATAACAGTTACTCGAGCAACTCCCTCGCCATTTGCCATTTGCTAGGTATAGAATGGTATAGTTCTGCCCAGACCCCTCTGATTTCATCTGCCATGCCTAGCTAAAGTTTGATCTGCTTGGATTTATTATTATTACTGCATAACTTGCATGCTCACAGGGACCAGCATGTTCTTTTGGTAACAACACAGTGCTATCTGTTCTCATTATTTTAACACTTTATTATTCTGCCATCTGTGTATTATAACTATTTTTGTTTCACTGTTTAACTCCTTAAGTGTACAACAGTTTTGCAGCTCTCCATTACCTCCATTTTTTAAAACTATTGATACATTAAATTTTTTTTTTATGTATTAACTTCTATTTTTGTCAACAAGTGCCTCTTGCATCCACTGCCATTCGTAACCCCACACTCTGCCCACCACCAATGAATTGGATCCTTCCCTCTTAAGGGTCGGATTTCGGTGTGTTTGGGCAGCCTAGCTATTCTTGACTGGATTAACACTACTCTGAAGTACACCGACATCTTGGTGTCACTTAATCTCGGAACCTTATGGGACAGTTTTCTGTTGACAAGTATCAGGGGACAGAGACAGAATTGATGTAACATTATATTACCTTGTAAAATGGCATTAAATAGATATTTTCTGCTGCTCGGCCTGTGAGCTTCAGTTTTCTGATAAGAGCAAAGACTGTACACATTTCGGATCAGTGGTGTCAAGTTCTAACAACGATGTTATCCAAGTGAATGCATCGCATGTCTGCTTCTTGCTGTCACCCATATGAAGAATCTGGCATTGAAAGAGATCTCTCAACATTTCATGTAATCATAATTAGATTTAAATACAACCTCCAGTGCTGACGTTCCAAGTTAAATATCTTCAATTATAGATGTTAGGTGTTACTTGTTTTTTTTTTAAACTTTTGTACACATTGTACTACACTGTGGTACATGTTGGTGTTTTACATATAACAATCATACAGAAAATTCTTAAGTTGGTTTATTCACTAAAGAGGGAGATGATGTTAGTTGAGAAAACCAACTTGCAAAACTTTGCACAAACTAGCTGAAAATGCCAAACACTTACAGTTTATTTTTCTAAATATGATGTTTTGGCCTAATTCTAGCAGATTGGTTGCCATTGTCAATTCACAGAAAATCCTTGTTTTATTAATAAACACACAAGTATGGGAACCAACTGCTTTTGCAACCCTGAAGGACTTAGGGGTCCTTTCTTGTTGGTACACAACCTACAGGGCAGCTGAAGCACCCTCTGCGGAGTCTCAGTGCCTGTGCAATTGTTCTTGTGCTGTGCTACCCCGATAAGGACAATTCCCCAGATGCGAGATACTAGAGAAGTAAATTGGGACACCAAAATTGGCACTCTTGTGGGGCTAAATATGCAGAATTGCTTAAAGAACCACTATAGGCACCCAGACCACTTCAGCTCAATGAAGTGGTGTGGGTGCCAGGTCCATCTAGGGTTAACCCTGCAGCTGTAAACATAGCAGTTTCAGTGAAACTGCTATGTTTACATTAGCGTTAATCCAGCATCTAGTGGCTCGCTCATTGACAGCTGCTAGAGGCGCTTCCGCGATTCTCACTGTGATTTTCACTGTGAGAAGATGCCAGCGTCCATAGGAAAGTGATGTCGGAAGAGGGAGGAGAGTCCCCAGCGCCGAGGGAGCCCGGCGCTGGAGAAAGGTAAGAATTTAACCCCTTCCTCCCCCTTCAGCCCGGCAGGAGGGGGACCCAAAGACCCTATAGAGCCAGGACAAAGAGTTTGTTTTCCTGGCACTATAGTGGTCCTTTAACCCCTTAAGGACCAAACGTCTGGAATAAAAAGGAATCATGACATGTCACACATGTCATGTGTCCTTAAGGGGTTAAAGGAACACTCCTTTCACCATAATAACTTAATCAAAATTAAGTTGTTATGGTGCCAGGCGGTCCCTGGCATTATCTGGCGTGTAAAATGTCGTCTCCATTCCTCACTGTCCACATCAGCATCTGGATTCTGAAATGCCACTAATTGGCTTAGAGTAGCTACCCATTCATTAAAAAAAAAAAAAAAGGTGCGTCAACAGGCAGCATCACTCAAGTTTAAACAACATTTAAAGATAATATAAAATCAAAAAATATGGATGTTTGCACTGGCATGTTATCTCCTCATATTCTAACTCAAGCTAGGAACTAACTGAGCCAATCAGCCAATCACTGGCCTCCCATAGGGAATAGCAGAACAATAAAAAAAAACTAAAGGACAAATCCAGGCTGGAGTTCTTTTTGAACTTACTTTTAATGCATTAAAATACACAAACACAACAAATAAAAAAACAACAACAACAGCAACAACAATATAAGATGCTCAAATTTGAAGTTCAAGCATTTGCTGCAAATTCGCAAACTTTCCAGCCTAATAGTTTCTGGACAAACACGAGAAAGGGCCCCACGCACCCACTCATATATGTCTATCTGAAACGATATATAGCTTCACTCCTTGAAGGTGCAAAAATTTACTCTGGCTCCTCAACCAATAAATGTAGAATCCAAAAAGAAAATAGCACACACCAATAGGTGAACAGTGCTACGGATTTATTGAGGCCCCCACAGCAAGCTGAACAACGTTTCAACCTAACAAAAGATATTTCTCAAAGTAAAAAGTGCAACTAAGTGTTTCTGGGAGCTGAAGTCCAAATGCCAACTTCTGGTGTTAAAAGCTAACCACGTAAAACTACAACTCCTGGCAAGTCAATAAATCATGTGAACCACTGCAGGCTGGGACAAAGAAGGCTTCATCCCTGCCAATTTGGCAAGTACCATGCAGGGGAGGTGGAAGCAAGATCGGCCTCTGTTAGCCTGGGGTGTGCCAATGGTGTAAATTAGCACGTTAGATATCTGGCATTCCCCCACATAACTGCTACAATCGTTTACTTGGCAGCTAGCAAATATATTAACTACAGTACTTTGAAATCTGGATCTGGAATAATTCCTTCTCTGCTTATTATTTAATATCTTTTTGTAACCTACCACTAACAGTCTTTATCAATTCACTTTGACTTTTTCTTAGACTTGCAGCATAGAGTCTGTTCTCAACATATCATTTGTCTCCTGTAACTACTTTTAGAACGGTGTTAGTTTCTTGTTCGTAAATGATGAATTCTGGCTTATCTTCTTCAAATCTTCTAACTGGTCTTTTTTTTTTTTTGGAATTCTTTATTTTTGCAACGGTATGGAGTAGACAATGCATAAGGTTTGGCTCGTGCAAGAGCGTTTCAAAAGTACATACATATGTCAGGTGTCTAACTGGTCTTTTAATGGATATAATTTTCCATCTTAACTGTGCTCTTCACTCTTTAATCCACCTCCAAAAACAATCTACTCACATGTCCAATATGCAATCAATAATATTTAATACCAGGGATTGCAAATTGAACTGCTGTGCGGTTTCCAGAATCTGTGACAGTATTGTTTAGGAATGTGACAGGGAACTCAAATATTGATTGTCCTGGCAAAAAACGGGACAGTTGGCAGGTATTGTGTACAAAGGGTAGATTTATAGCTGGAAAAAAATCCCTAAACAAAAATAACAACAAAAAAAAGAATCCACAACTACATTAATGCCTAAGTGTATTTAGTTTTTAAAACATATTTAAATACTACATGTAAAAGTACAAAACAAATCATCAAAGTCCCATTGGAAATATATTCTCTATAGTAAAATATCTGAAAATAGTCATTAAAAATGGATAAATATTTATCACCGTTGAATTAATCTACTGTCTTTTACTTAAAGCATAGTTAAAAGGCCACAAAGCTCATTAATTAGAATTCTGGGATTTCTGGCACAATTCCGATGAGTGTGGGATGCACATTCTTATTGTCTGTACACCTAGAGAGAGATATAAACAGCCTCCAATAGTGCAGAGAATCCGTACTGAGAAACCCAATATATGACCCTTTACTTCACCACTGTGTCAATGTGCCTCTTACCTTCTCAGAAGACAACCCATCTTGCCACAAGAAACGCAGCTTGTACTAAAGTCAGAGTGAGAAATGACAACTACTATATAAAATATAATTATTAACATCAACTATCTTCACAAAAAACTTTGCGTTTCTCTTCCCTTCTTTAAAATAAATCTCCAAGTCTTTGTTGAGTGTTATATGTAGCGTTTAGGAGAATAACACAAATATTATCCTCACTTACGACCTACTTGTTTTACGACGGCTTGCACTTATCACCAGCTCTCTAGCTGAGGGATTTAAGGGATTTCTCACGTTAGAGAGCTGGCCTATGTTCGGAGAAGTTTCTCCGAACATAGATTTGTGGGAATTACCCTGAATGTAGACCTGCTTTGTTAAGCATGCTTGCTAGAACATCCTCGCATACCGACCAATTCGTTTTACGACTGGGTCGTAAAAAGGAACCTGGCCAGTAAGTGAGGAGGGCCTGTATTCAGATTTTTTTTTAGCAATTCATCCAATACCACCTCACTCCCTTTTCATATAAAAAAAAATAAATAAATTGCCTATGTATCTCCTACAAGTGATGAGGTTTTCACTCCAGCCATGTGGGTTCCTTACATATTGTTGGTCCCACTGTGCCATAAACAGATTGACCTAGCTGGGTGCAAACCTTGTCCCCATAGCATTCCCAGACATATAAAGGTAAGAATTATTCTCAAATAAAAAAAAAACATTATTTCTAAAAATCAATAGTCCTCTCTATCAAAAAATGTATTTGCTCCTGGTGTAAAATTGCTGCTTCTTCCAGTATTGCCCTGCATGCTTAAAGTACCCTTATGGTATTATATAGATGTATACAAAGTGCTTACATTACTAGTAACTAATATCTCTTTACCCCACTGAATCTCATTTAATATATACATTGTGTCTTTAGGATCAACTGAAGTCTTCTCCACATCGAGCTGTAATATTCTATCGATATATTGTGAATCATTACTAAGCAGATAGCATGTGTCCAATATCATTGGTCTTTTTGGGGTTTTCTCAGAATTCTGATGGATTCTTGGTAGCAAGTAAAATTATACATATTTTTTTCTATTGAAAAACTCAAACTCCTATATTCTTAAATTTCCTATATTTAGCCTTATTGAAATACTACTTCAACTCTTTCAACATTCTCACTGTTGGATTATAGCTGAGACTAGTATAACTTGTTTGGTCCTGTAATTGTCTATTAGCATGTGATAAATAATAATTCCTCGACATTAAAACAATCCTCCTTATCTGCTGCTTAGCACAATATCTCTATTGCTTCTCAGCTCTTTTAGCGCCATTCTCTCTTCTCTTGGGGGTTTAGATTCTTCCTAGGTTCTTCTTATGGTCTCCAAATACAAAGGTCATTGTATTAAACGCCTCCATAGGGCCTATAACAAGATGCTCAGGATAAAAAGTGGACCCCTTTTAAGACCCATAAGTCAAAATTTCCATAACTTCTTTTTATTATCACCTATGAGATTACTCCGAAAAATACATCTTTAAGGATAACTTTCTTCATAAACCTAGAGTCAATAAATACGTCAAACTTATCAAAATCCTTGGATGGGGCAAAATTAAAAAGTTAATTTACGAATGAGACCTGATCTCTGGTAAGTATTGAATCAATGCATCTCTCTGAGGAAAATTCAGTGTCTCCATGCAGAGCGTGGAGACGCTGAAAGGCAGAGCTGCCTACTGTGCAGCACTGAGCCAGGAAGCACCTCTAGTGGCCATCTAAGGAGTGGCCACTTGGAGGTGTCCCTAGGGGCAATGTAAACACTGCATTTTCTCTGAAAAGGTAGTGTTTACATGAAAATGCCTGAAGGCAATGATTATACTCACCAGAACAACTACATTAAGCTGTAGTTGTTCTTTTGACTATAGTGTCTCTTTAACCCCTTAAGGACCAAACTTCTGGAATAAAAGGGAGTCATGACATGTCACACATGCCATGTGTCCTTAATGGGTTAAAGATCTGCAAACAACATTGTGTCAAGGTTTTAGGATTGTTTTTTGTTTTAGTTTTTTTGCACGAGTGAAATCCCCCAACTTGCTTGCTTATATCGCCACTACAAGTGAGATTTGTATGTACTAATCCTGTAATGTAAATTGAGTTCAATTTTATTTCAAATATTTTCATTGGATTTTTCAAATATCTATATACATACATTATAATAATAATAATAATAAACATACTGATAATACATAATAACAAGGAGTGGAATTAAATTTTATTGGTACATTTGAGAAAATAGTATTAGCTGACAAATAATCATTAGCGCATGTGTCTAAATAGCAATGGATGCTGCAGTGTTGACCAGCTGAGTATGTTATCGCCACCTAGTGTTGATCTATTTATCTACAACCCAGAAGTGTGCACTGAGGGATTCCATAATGCCCAGAGCAGTTTATGAAATTGCAGCATATCAATTCTTCTTTATGCACAGAGTAGGAAAATAAATTGCTGAAGATTAGCAAGGTTATTCACAAAAATTATCAGGAAAGTAAAGTTAATTTTAAATTTTAGGGCAAAATAGCCGAATTAAACATCATAGCTGACTTGCAAAGTCCTTCCAATTTTTAAAATCAGAAATTTACTAAATGTACTAAATTCTAGATAACTCACCTTTAATTTATGACTGTCATCTTCAAGGATCAGAAAGCAGAAGTCATACAGTATTCTGTAAATCACTCCATATTTTCTTATTACTTTGTATATGTAAAACAGTTATTAGAACCTTGATTACATTGTTATCAGCATGTACATCCTAATGTATTATTTTTTTTACAAATATCTTCTATCCTCATTGTATCCACTTTTTTTCACAGCTATTTTCATTGTGACTTAGTACATTTTTTATATAATGTTTTTGTTTGTTTTTGTTTAGTACTCCTTTCATTTTGTTTTCTTTGTATCACAATTTGCTATGCTATCATTTTTCCCACATTCTTTTTTTCTCTAATATGGAATACTAGATATTGGGACAGCATTGCAGAGGCAAATGGCTTCTACAATAAACAGTGAATTGTACTGAATTCAAAATCAATTCCAAAAAACTGATTTGAAAAAGCGACTGGCTATTTTTATTTTAGCCCACATTTTGCAATTTGGTATTGCAATTCTTTACAATTTTATGTTTTGTGATTAAAGGATACCTGTCATGACAAATACAATTTAATCTGAAATGACAGATAATCACATTTCATCTATACACTGTCTATGTGTATAGATGTATAGATTTCTCTAAAATCAGGGGTTAAAAAACAGCCGTTTCCCCTTGCTGTCAGTCATTTCACTCTGTGTGTGCCAGTCTGCACAGATATAAGAAGTCTGTGCTCTGCATGTCTGTTATTAGGGAAACCCAACTCTGGGTCTTCCTCCTTGTTGACATAGGCCCAAGGGAAAGCTATACCTGCAAGGGGAAGTAGGGAGGAGGGGCAGGCACTGTGTGAGAGCAGCATTAAGAAAAAAGACAGAATTAATTATTGCAGCTAAGAAGAGGCAATCTGAGAATGGAGAGAGAGAAAAGCCAAGTTTTATTTACACAAAGCAAACAAACTGTTGGGTACTTTTAACCTGTTATGGGTAGCAAGTCCGTGCTTCCCAAACAGAGATATGCAGGAGAGGTATGTCTTACAGCAAATGTAACACCCACTAACATGATTGTGCCTACCACAATACATTGAATTGCAATGAGAATACTAAGACAGTTTCAAAATGTTTTAACATTCAAAGAATCTGTATCTGTAATGTCTAATTGAATATATATATATATATATATATATATATAATTATTATTATTATTATTTGTTTCTCTATGAACATTAAACCTTATGTTGCTATAAAACTGTCAAAAGTGGTAGAAATGGAATTGTATAAAGCAGTAAATAAATAATTTATGACATTGGTGAGATACATTCCTGTGATGCCGGGAGTGACACCAGATCAAACAGGATTAAGTAGGAGATTTCAACTAAGACAGTCAGGTGAGCAAAAATAACCCATTGAAAAATCTTGGAGACAAAAGGGACTAAGGTGTCAGAGACAGCCTTTTTTATTATGGAGCAAATTATTGCAGGTTTTACATAAAGTATAAAGATATTTTTGGAGAGAAAGAGTACGGACATTAGGTATAGATGCAACACGAGTGTAGAGAGGAGATTTCATAAGTTAGGATGAGATGGCTTTCATGGAATCAGTGGTGAGTCAAGAGGACAGAAGGACTACATTTCAATAACCCTGGGAAACAAGTTTATGGTAGAAGATGAAAGTGCTGAGCGTTTAGTGAGTGGGGTAGAAGAATAGTTTCCTATCCCATTAGTGTCTTCATTAAAAGTAATTTACAAATTTAGACTGAACTGAGTCAAGGGGAATAACCAATTTTCTTGATGAGGGAAGTGAATTAAGTTTTCTTGGAATGGACTAAAAAACATATATTGTATTTATTTACATCAAAACTTATGCCTCTTCAGAATTTGATGGTCTAGAATGCAAATAATTTATAATCAATTAAACAAAAATATTAACTTCTATATCTGTCCATTTGGCAGTGAATTGCATTCCCTTGGTGATTATTACATTCTTGAAATAAACTTGACTGTATTTAGAATTCTTGCATCTAAAGTCCAATTAATAAACGCTAATTGGTGTGGTCAAACAAATCTAAGGATGTTCTTTTACGTTAATACGAAAAGTATAAGACAAGATTTTCTGCTATTGTTCTTTTCTGTAGACTGGTTAAATTACAAATGTTGCATCACATGGTGATTTCAAGAATGTGGAAGAGTTTCCTGTCTAGAAAAATAACATGCGTAATATATTTAAGGAATGAAGCATAATTTGACATTATTTTTATTTAACTTGGGATAGAACTTGAGATAGATCTACAGATCATTTAAATCACAAGGCTTCTGCAGTGAGGTCATGGTATTGTTGTTTATTATCATTCTTTATTATTATTTTTATTACAGGTACAGCCACATCACCGAAGTAACGTGACGCACAACATACCACAGAAGAGCCCATTTGAGGACCCGTTTTTTATTGTGGAGACCATCTGTATATGCTGGTTTTCCTTTGAGCTTTCAGTACGATTCATAGCGTGCCCGAGCAAGCCAGCCTTCTTCAAGGACATCATGAATATGATAGACTTTGTGGCAATCATACCTTATTTTGTTGCCTTGGGCACTGAACTAGCACGACACAAAGGAGTTGGGCAACCAGCCATGTCATTGGCCATCCTCAGGGTAATCCGTTTGGTCAGAGTTTTCCGGATCTTCAAGCTCTCCCGACACTCCAAGGGTTTACAAATCTTGGGTCAGACGTTGAAAGCAAGTATGAGAGAGTTAGGTTTGCTCATATTTTTCCTTTTCATCGGAGTTATTCTATTCTCAAGTTCAGTCTATTTTGCTGAAGCCGATCATGCAGAAACAAAATTTACCAGCATCCCTGAGGCATTTTGGTGGGCTGTGGTTACAATGACAACTGTAGGCTACGGAGACATGTCACCAGAAACAGTAGGTGGGAAACTAGTTGGTTCTCTTTGCGCCATTGCAGGTGTGTTAACCATTTCTTTGCCTGTACCAGTCATTGTATCTAACTTTAGCTATTTCTACCATCGTGAAACAGAGTGCTCAGACATTGGTCAATATAACCATGTCGGTTCATGCCCGAATGGACCACCCCACACGCCAAAACCCAAATCGAAGGAGAGAAGCCCCATATTGGACAAATTTAAGAACATATGCACCAATTCTAAAGCAGAACTCCTAGATGGAATTGGCCATGTCAACGAGAGACAATTGAATTCTGGCCAACAATCACATTTGATAACTCAAGTGTGACATGTGAACTGGGGCAAGTGTCAACCATTGACTTATCTTCAACGTTTAATCTAGGAGTCTTAAATTAAATTAAATGTTTTAGAGAAACAAATAGTCAGAGCCTCTATTTTTGTTTGTTCCCCAACAAACAAAATGTTTGTATTAAGAAATTATGCCAGTTTTCCCACAAATTTTAACAACGTTTGATTTTTACTTTGTCTGATCGCATCTGGAATGGGCAGATATTGCAGATGGTTATTTATAATTTCATACTTATCAGCATGCAAGCGTTAAATTACTTTATGAATGACATGATGAGATGTTGTCATCATCTGTAGATGGAAAATTAAAAGTAACGTGAGACACCTCAAGTGAGTAGACCACATGAAGTAAAAACATATGACCCACAAAGCCAGTTGGATCTTGGATTGGGCAGCAATTTTAAACCTGATGGAGTTTCTCATGGAAGGGTTTGTAACTATAACAAAAAGAGTGCCCCATCAAAATCACAGAGAAAACAGCTGCCCATCATACCACCATAAAACTGTAGACACTTACTATTAAATTACATGTGCCCAGCAGAGCTCTGGGAAACGGCCAGGGTATAACAGACTCGAATAACATCAAATGACTAAATGCATCAATGTGACAGCAAAGGTAATTGAGGGCAGCAATGCAGAATGAGGGATATATGCCATTTCGGTTAAGAGCATGAATTACAAACCAGAATAGAGTAACGTGAAGTATTATGAGAAGGCTTGGGGGAAAAAAACACATTATATCTGTATTAATGAGAACATATTGGCATACAATCCTTAAAACTGTCCCAAACCATTTTGGCTGAGGGAACCAGATGCATTTTCAGTATGCTAGATAGTTACAACTCAAAATTTTTACTGTTTTGGGATTGACAATATTCATGTGAATTTCTTTTGTATGGGCTTCGCATTTGATGAACACTCTAATACTCGCAGTGGCTCTTGTTTTTTTTAGCATGAAAAACAAGTTGCTGTTAAATCAGAACAAACTACCCTATTAGCAGTAATTGAATTACTGTTGAGCCCTAAACTGTTTAAAATCCTTTTTTTCAGTTTTATAGTCTAGATTATTTTATGTGTTGAATTAAGATCACTACACTTATCTTAAACTGATACAAATCTTATAATATACAGAGCAATGGTTCAAGTCTTACAATAATTGACTTATGGATAGACATTTTACCTATATCACAATGGTTTGTTTTTAGTGGACTGAACATTTGACAGAAATGCAGCTAACATCTTGTTTGAATTATTTGTCTTAATTCTTAATACTGATAAAGTTTTATTCTACAGCAACAAAAAGATGGTACCAAAGAATCCTTGATGAAAGTACAAAAAAGAGCAGCATATGAATACATATAAAGTTACAAAGGTTTCAGACCATGAGGACTGCAGAAACCTTAGGTTTTCAGAATAATATATTGCCAGGTGAAATTATGCACCGTAAATACTGACTTTGAAACCCTTAATATAAATTAATAGTTTTATACCTTAGGTTTTGGTAAGTTTTGTATCTTTGTTATTTAAAGTGGCTGAGAGATCAACATTGGTCTAGTTAAAGGACCACTATAGTGCCAGGAAAACATACTTGTTTTCCTGGCACTATAGTGCCCTGACGTGCCCCCAGCCTCAGGGTCCCCCTCCCGCCGGGCTCTGGGGAGAGGAAAGGGGTTAAACTTACCTTTTTTACAGCGCCGGGCGGGGAGCTCTCCTCCTCCTTTCCGCCTCCGATCCTCCTCTTCGGCTGAATGCGCATGCGCGGCAGGAGCTGCGCGCGCATTCAGCCAGTCTCATAGGAAAGCATTTATAATGCTTTCCTATGACGCTATGTTCTCACTGTGATTTTCACAGTGAGAAGCACGCAAGCGCCTCTAGCGGCTGTCAATGAGACAGCCACTAGAGGATTTGGAGGCTGGATTAACCCATTTATAAACATAGCAGTTTCTCTGAAACTGCTATGTTTATAAAAAAGGGGTTAATCCTAGAGGGACCTGGCACCCAGACCACTTCATTAAGCTGAAGTGGTCTGGGTGCCTAGAGTGGTCTTTTAAGGTGGTAACAAGTCAAATAGTGCTAGTTAAGGGGACACTGTTGTCACCATAATCACTACAGCTTAATGTAGTATTTTTTAGTGTCAAAAGCCAGGCTGTCCCTGCATGCTGAGCAATGTAAACACTGCCTTTTCAGAGAAAATCTTTTCACAGTAAAGGCAGTGTTTACATTGCTGGCTAGTAACACCTCCAGTGGCAGTCATTCAAACATCCAATGGAGTTGCTCCCTAGTCCAGTACTGCTGAAAGTGAACACTTGGATTAGCTTTCCTGTGGAAGTGTGCAGGTTAAAGGTGGGTTTGGAAACGCCAAATAAGTAAATAAAGTATAAGATTTGCTTATTTCAAACTGTTTATACAATTTAAAGGGACACTATAGTCACCTGAACAACTTTAGCTTAATTAAGCAGTTTTGGTGTATAGTACATGACCCTGCAGCCTCACTGCTCAATCCTCTGCCATTTAGGAGTTAAATCCGTTTGTTTATGAACCCTAGTCACACCTCCCTGCATGTGACTTGCACAGCCTTCCATAAACACTTCCTGTAAAGAGAGCCCTATTTAGGCTTTCTTTATTGCAAGTTCTGTTTAATTAAGATTTTCTTATCACCTGCTATGTTAATAGCTTTCTAGACCCTGCAAGAGCCTCCTGTATGGGATTAAAGTTCAATTTAGAGATTGAGATACAATTATTTAAGGTAAATTACATCTGTTTGAAAGTGAAACCAGTTTTTTTTCCATGCAGACTCTGTCAATCATAGCCAGAGAGGTGTGGCTAGGGCTGCATTAACAGAAACAAAGTGATTTAACTCCTAAATGACTGTGAATTGAGCAGTGAAATTGCAGGGGAATGATCTATACACTAAAACTGCTTTATTTAGCTAAAGTAATTTAGGAGACTATAGTGTTCCTTTAATAACTTGGCAAGCATTTTATGTTTTCTAATCAAATTAAAGTGGCTCTGTTATTTCTTTTTCCTTTTCATTTTTTTTATGCCACCCCTCCCCCCCCCCCCCAGCTTCATCATTATATGCCCTCCCTTTATTTATATTTATTAATTTGTCTTCCTTGTGATACGTCTCAATCCCTGGCTGCTGCCATTTTGTTCTCCTCTGCCCATTATGTCTATTGCTGGCCCTACTCTGGGATTGATTTTACTGACAGATTATGCATACATTTAAGTGGCAACGAAAACAGAACCTTATGTTAAGCTGCTCCTATTGCCAAATATTGTCAATTAGTCTGCTATACATGAGGGGAAAAAAGTACTTTTGTGTACTTTATGAAAATAGAGATTCAGACAACAGGAGCCAAATAGAAGCAGATTAGAAGTTTATCTATGGTGGCACTGTTGACATACTGGCAACATCTTATGCTCTCAGAGTTATTATTGCCCAGCTTTACCAATTACTGACCATTTGTCTCTTCTCCTTATATGAGCCCAAATGGATGTTTTTCAAAAATACACTTGTACTTATGTAACAATATTAAGATATAAAAGTTGAGGATCAAATTTGAGGAACGGTGATCACCTAAAGTAATTTCAAAGTCATCATTCATATTTCAGCTAGCAATGATACCACAACCAATGAAAGTTGTCCACGTACTGTATATTAAAAAAAAGGAATGTTAAAATAAAAGGATACTTTTAGAAACATGTTATAGGAATTTTTTCAATTTAAGATGGACACTAGTCAAAATCATTGCTTAAATCACAGGAGTAGGGATTCCAATTCTTTCATAACACTGAAAGAGAACGAATTATGGAATTAAAAAGTCATGCATGTTTTAAAAAAGAGGTAACGGTAAGCAGAACCGGCAAGAAGTTCAGAAAAAGTACTTTGCATTTCTTAACTGATAGCAGTGTAAGCATGTGATGCATTCCCTTTAATCTGCAACGGGGAGCATGTATCGGGGAGTAAATGGAAAGAAAACCACAACTTGGTTAGTTTTATCAACTATGTCATTAACAACAAAATTCATAAATTTTAATTATATCAGATTAAATATATTGTTTAGTAGGATATGTATAGGTTCTGTTATTTAATATTTTCAATTTACATCCACCAACATTTATAAAAATCAAGTCTATTAATTTGCTACGTGGCCTTCAACCAGGAAACTATTCTATTCTCAACACTCTTTACATTTTCATTATACAAACAATTTGTACTACAGCAGCCTGCAGGAAGCTGTGAATGCCATCACTACCTCTATGACTGACTTATGGACAAGAGGTCATAGCCATTACAAACTCACCAGAGGACTATAATTGGTTCAATCAACCAACTTGCCAAAAGGTCTGACAAAATAAACCACATAGTTGTTTTGTTCTAATGAGCCTTTCAATCCAACAAGACGACCACTG
The DNA here is from genome assembly GCA_933207985.1 of Pelobates cultripes. Classification (NCBI taxonomy): domain Eukaryota; kingdom Metazoa; phylum Chordata; class Amphibia; order Anura; family Pelobatidae; genus Pelobates; species Pelobates cultripes. The sequence goes on along the minus strand of OW240921.1, from coordinate 25,053,497 downwards.
AACAGAAGTGACCTGCTTGTGATGGGACATGTCCAATGTGACTTGTTGACATGTTGCAAAATAATGTGTCTAGTCATTTGAAGAATTCTGAAATGGTAACGAGAGATTGGCTTTTGCTTCAGAGTGTGAACTGTTACATACAAAATGAATTTCTAATTTGTTGTAAGTATTACAGACGACATGGGTATAAATATAAAGACAATACAGAGACGAAACAAAACTTTAAACAAAAATGCAAAACGCTGCTTTTTGCGAGTGCATTGGTGTAATTTGCGTATACTATGGTTATATCTTAATGAACAAGAGAAAATGTTTATGCTAAATGTTTACACGGGACTGATACGAAAACAAAGAGTGCCAAAGGCTTCGTGGCTAGCGCCGTGGGTGCATCTTAAACATGTATCTTGGGAAATGCTATTTTATCAGATAATAAAATCATTTATTTATTTCAAATTTTTTCTTCTCTATGTATTTTTTTTAGAGTTCATAAGACTGCTACCCTAGATGAGTTTCATTACATATTATTTATTTGTGTTTTGCAATTTAAAGTATTTTGGTATTTCTGAGAGACAATGAAAAAGTATTCATTTGGACTTGATTTGCTTTTAAAATATTGAAATTAAAAGTATTTAAAATATTCCGACAATAGGTTGATGAAGAAGGTATACATAATAGCACGGTCAGTGTTATAGGGCTTAGAATTAAGATAGTTTAGGGTTAGGGGGCATCCTGCTACACACCATGGGAGTATAGTCCATAGTATCTTGAAGGCAACTTTAAGCCCCCCCTAACTCCAAGTCCCCCTAATACTACCCTAAATGTCTTCACTGTGGCAGGATCCTCTTCAGTCGTTTATCTGTGAATTAACAAGACTGCTCTCAAATGAATGCAGCATCATCAGAACTTCACACTGTTTAAAAGTGACATTTTAATTTGACTTTTTATACATATTTTCAACAAGTATAGATAAACCATGAGCTGTGCAGAACTGACCAGGATGGATTGAGATTATTGGGAAAATACAAACAGGATGAACAGATAGATATCTCACAGGCTTTACATTTTTATCCTACCTGTCTCCTGCATCTAGGTGTCCCCAGTTATAACCACCTATGCAAGATACCAATAGCTGGAAGATTCCCTTGGTAATGGCGCAAATTTTAGAACTTAATATATATTTAATGATGAATTTAAATGTAATTAATACCAAAAATACTTCTTAAACAAATATCACTCCTCCTCTTCAGAAGGAGCAGAAGCAGTAAATACACTAAGGATGTGTAATGGCTAGTGTAGGACTCCCCTATTGAGGCTTGCCTTGACGTGGCTGGTGAGCTTATATATTCAAATGGCCATTGGAATAAAACTAAAGAGCCTCCATTTTGTTTAAATGTACATGGGGATTCAGGCCAGAGCGCAGGTAACGTTCTTTGTTTACACTAAGGATGTGTGTAGGAGGAATTGGGCTATTCTGGATATGAGATAAGGTAAACAATCTAATACTTAAGGTTTTAGAACATTTAGAACACATGGGGGAGTTTCATTGGGCTAAGAGTTTCAAACCGCAAATCAAACTGAAACATTACTTGAGGCCTGCTCCTGAAAATTCTCCCAGTTTTATATCTGGACGTCATATAAAATATAATATCAGTGAATGCGGGAAAACACTTAGCAGTATACCGTTTTACAGAAGATAATATAATATATATGATTATTATCAATAATACAACGGCTGTGTGATTCACGAATTATAAAAATGAATGCAGTTTTATGCTGGGTGAGAAAATAAACTGCCTGTATTGAAGAATAACGACATTTAAAACAAAAAAACACATGAAGATATGTGAAAGACTGAGCTTAATATTTTTGTACCATTTACTTTACTGTGTAACTATGGGATTGAAAATGTTACCCCATAACACCCCACCAGTTGACTAGGAGATTCCGAATCACTTATTTTCATCTAAACGTTGTATTTCAACACAATTTTCAGTTTAGTGAAGAAACACCATAAATAGACTTCAAATTCATTCTAACGCAGTTGTGTAATTAAAACATCAACATTTTAAAATTCTCTAATTCATCTATTTTTCCATATTGGTTGTTTCTAATTATAATTTGGAAATTGTTTGTCAATTGTAGCCAAGTCCCTGGTCTAAAGAATAACTTTAAAAGTTAAATGGACACTGTAGACACTGTAACTGCTTCATGTCGTTGCAGTGGTTGTAGTATCCCTCGGCTCTGTCCTTCCATTCATCATTCAACCATTTTTAATGATTTAAAACTAGGCGATAGTTCACAGCTGCAAATCTTATGTCTCACTTGTGGGGGGAGTATAGAAAGTATTAGCCTAAGCAGCAATAGACAACTGTGTTTTTCAGGTTGTGTTGCACCGTAGTCTTCTGGTGTCCCCAGAAGTGGTAAACCAGAGGATTATGGTGGAACAGTATCTGAAAATCTAGCAGTCATAGTATGAGCGCATCATAAAATGTGCTATGTTTAGAGCGCTAGGACCCTAAGACAGTGTTCCCTGCTGGTTCAGCCCTCAGTGACCCACAGTGACCCTTGGCAGGCGGCATGGTGTCGGGAAGACCTGCCAGTAATGTGGTTGGCATGCCCCTTTTTGGGCAGGTCTTCCCCCTTTTGGGCAGAGCCAGTGACGCAATCACTTCACTGGCCCACCCCTTGATTCTGGGACAGCTGATGTTTGAGGATATGGAAGTGTCAGCTGACAGAATTCAGCCTATCACAGTGCCCATTGTTGGATTAAATTTACATGGCTAGAAGGAAGTGTGTAATATCTATGTTAGCCATAACTCCAGTGGGGTCCAGACTGTGGATGGTAAAGAACCATTATGTAGTGTTAAACTGCTCAAACATTGTTTGAAAAATAGAGACAGTGCCAGGGAACTATAACCAGTTCAATGAGATGATGAAATGGTTATAGTTCCTAAATCAGTAGACATTTATTACACCCTGTGGCCACTCTTTCAAGGCACCATAAAAAATTACATTTGAAGGGGATCCTCTAAAAGTATAGTAAAGGGTTTTCATGTTCAAAATTCAATATACATATAATATATATGATAATATTTTAGTGTGATGGGGAGTTGTGATTGAACATCTAAACCCTCTTAAGCAATGGAAAGAGTGGGGTAAATAGCTCCACAGAATGTTCTCCTGATAGACAGACAACATACACTGAAGATCTTGGATTCAAGTCTACTTTCCTAACCCTGAAGAAGGTAAGCAGCAGATGGATGAGATTGACTACTTAAACAGCAATGCGGGGTTCGCAAAATATTTTCACACACTTGAAAATATAATTCCATAGTTAAGCCCCTGAACAAAGAGTGTGTTAATAACGAGATTCTGTAAATTAGACATGTGCAATTCGTTTCATTCCGAATGTAAATTCGGCGAAATGTCAGAATTACCGAATTTCCAAAGTGCCAATACAAAACGAATTGCCGAAGTGCCGGATTTCGGAAGTGCTGAACCGAACCGAATTGCTGAAGTGCCGAATTTCTGAAGTGCCGAAGTGCTTCGGATTACTGAAAAGTGGCAAAACAAGAGAGGAAGGGAAAATTACGGGAATGATGACAGGAATCTAACCCTAACCATACCCCTAACCCCAGACCTGCAAGTGGTTGTTGGTTAAGGGTAAGGTTAGGGTTTGGTTGCCGAACCAATACAAATTTTTTGCCCATGCACATCCCTACTGTAAATGAAGTGTGAAATGCATGGAAGAAAAATTCTGAAAAAATAGAATATTATAGAAGGTGCCTTTTAAAAACTCTTGGGCAGCAGATACCACTACATTGCATTGTTTATGTTGATTCTTTAATCATCTTGTCCAAATCCTTTGTGAACCTTATAATACTCATCTTTTTCAACTGATTTATTTTTAGAATTTCCAATTCATTAAAAATAACCAAGGGGTTGTTGTTTCATTATGTCATTCGGTGATGTCATGTGACATTGTGCCAATAATACAGAACACTTCCATAAGCACATGATTAAGCTTTCAGCAAACCTAGACTTCGGAGTGTTAAATGTCTCAACTGCCAAAATGCATCTGACAAGTGGATTTTTTTGATTTATTAATGTGTTCTTGAAGAATGCTCATATGAAAGTCAGGCTTATTTTGGTAGCCAGTCACGCACTGTGTAATAATTCCTTCCATCCCAGCAATGCCTCTGAAAGCTGACTAGTTTACATTGTTAATGAGATCTCAGTAATGACTAGAAAGGATCAGACTGACACAATGAATGAATCCTTCATAGAATTCCATGAAAATATTTGACTGAGGAAGCTCTATTGAGAGTGAAACGCGTATTGGCCATTTTGACTGAGGAAGCTAAATTGAGAGTGAAACGCGTATTGGCCATTTTAAAGGACTTTTACTAATGATTTTTTTACCATGTATTTTTATTATTATTGTATATCAATAATTTTTTTATTTTACTCAAGATATCCTGCTCAAGTCCTTTTTGGAGCCTCTAGGAATCTTCATATGGGCCGTGCCATCCCTATTTAAATTGGCACCACATCTATACACCTTAGAGCCGGTCCCATAGGCTCAGGACCAGGTGAGCACCACATTTATTATTTTACATCCGTGTTTTTATCGCTACAGTCTACACATTGGTTCGTTCTCCTTTTATGTCTTATTTATGAGAACTACTCCAAGCCGAAGCGGAAGGGTGGTGCTACCAAAAAAAGCACACAAGCCTTAATACGGAGCCAGTTTTTTTTATATACAGGCTCCTTAAAAATGTGAGTGTACAGTTTGCTACGATATTATTATTTCTGTATTGCAATTTTAAATACCATCTGCACTATATTGTATCTTTTTGTATTTTTTTGGCATGTACTTCATATTGTACTATTGGATTAAGTCACGCTTGGTAAGCCTTATATTTGTTTGAGCGCTCCACTTACAGGTGTAGGTCTTTGTCACTTATACCGCACTGTATTTTAAAAGGAAACCAGTGGCCGAAATAGTCATGACAAGCCAGGTCAAATACCAAAGAATCATAGAGATACATAGTGCGCTATTGGGTATACGAGAAACCACAACAGGGCACTGGAGTCAAGCACGATCGATGTCCAAATAAGTACTGTGAAATCAACGCTGTCTGTATTAATACTGCGCACAGAAAAACTTTGTGTGCCTTAATAGGCAACGGGTCAACGGGTCTATTTTGATACACAAATATTTCATTATAAAATAATGTAGTGTAGTAGCTTCCAACATCATAATTGACACCAGAATGTAGTGGGGTCAGACAGATAATACAGGCATAGCCATTCTCAGCATCAAAATAGATGCCAATAGATGCCAGAATGATGTGGAATTGGCGGAAAATGCAGAAATGAGAAGGTACTGTACAGCTTGGCTATTCACAATGAAGTTTGGACACTCCTTGCACTATAACCACACCAGCAAGTAGTTATGGTGCTGAGGCATGACTTATGATATCCTCTGAGGCATGACTTATGTATTTGACCAAACTTTGTGCCAACCAGTGTGCCCACGTCTCTTAATACCTGACATAGAGAGCTTGTGGTGATCATGACCATCCCATGAGGTGCAATAGCAGCCAATATCTGGATTGGTAGAGGAATACAGGAGCTTTTGAAGAACAAGCATGAAAAAGCATCATGAGACATGTAGTTCTTCAACATGAGGAAAGCTGAAGGTAGCCTTCGACTGTATATATGCCAATTAAACTCTAAAGGTTCCATCGCCTGATCAGAAGGTAGCATGGACCCTTCAGCAGAAAAAGGTCTATCAGTCTCTCAATGTTTCTAGTAACCTTTGGGATCTGTTTGTCTGTACTCTTACTGCTGAGACGGCGGGTTAAAATTAGACTGATAGCATAGTTTAGATTGCTGGTCTCAAGGAGTTGTAACTGGACCGTGTGGGATGAACGTAATCTGACTGCAGCTCCTGCTTTATGACTTTGAGGTCAATGGCTTTCAGTGAGTTCATTTCGTACTTTTTTTTTCTCTCCTATCATTTTTCAAATATTTCTGCTGAGTTTTCCTCGTTGCAGAAAACATGCCCCTTTAAAGTGATTATCGTGTGTTTTCTGTTTTGAAGAAGTGGGGCTCCATTAAGGTTCTTGGAGTTATAAATAGATGTGACTGTGTGGAAATCCAAGAGACGTATACTTCAATTATTTCACTTAGAGAAACAACATAGATCTGCTATTATTTTTCTACCGTTTCTATTTTAGTATATTTTATGTTATAGTTTGTATTTTAGTATATAATATGTTATCCAGAATATATTTGTGTTGGTTATGGTTATATTATAAATTCAAGTAACTGACTCCTACTATGCATGGGGAGGACTATCCAGGGCCATTGATGTCTGATTTGTAGGTGGATGGATTCGAGTGCCTGTGTACTAAGGGCTTACAGTGAGGGGGGAAAGTATTTGATCCCCTGCTGATTTTAAACGTTTGCCCACTGACAAAGAAATGATCAGTCTATAATTTAAATGGATCCTGAAAAACGTATGTCAAAAAGTTATAAACTGATTTGCATGTTAATTAATAAAATAAGTATTTGACCCCTTCCACGTAATACTTGGTGACAAAACCCTTGTTGGCAATCACAGAGGTTAGATGTTTTTTATAAGGGAATGCTCTAAACTCCCGAACTGCATACAATATAGCACTCCAAACTCCCGAACTGGAACCTCACGAATAGCTGCTAGCAGACGAATAGGAAAAGCCCCCAAGCGGCTTACACTTCTAGGAATCAGTCTCTATCAGCATACAGTAAATCCCCCCAAAGACGAGACAAGGCTCTGTGTTGAGCGTCAAGCAGTGGTCTGTTTAATGAGGGCTACCTGCCCAGTATTTATGCAGGTCTCCTACCTGGTGGACACTCCCCTAGGGGACCAGATGGAAGACTGTGACAAGGACATTGTAGCAACTAATCACAGGGTACACACTTAGCCATTCCCCTTTCTTACTCAGCACCCTCTGCTCTGCTCAGGGAGATAATTGTGAAGTAATTCAATTATCTCCCAGGACAGAGCCTAAACGCCATTTTAGATGACAATAACAAAAATACATAAAAAACAGAACTGTTATATTTTACAACATTTTACAGGCATTCAACATGTCCCCAGATAGCTAGGATCTGAGCGCACCAAAGTACAGAATAGCGCTCAGATCCTATGCACACAGTCCAATCGCCGTGGAGCCAAAGTGTTCACAAAGTCAGTTCTCGTATGAATAAGCTCCACGGGATTCCTATCTGGGGTATGGTGTAGTCAGGTACAACTACCGAAAATAGGGCCGTTCGTGTACGTCTACCGAACAAGAAGGGAGGTCGGCGGCTTCAGCAGTGTTCGCGCCAAAATGTATCCGTTTTCAGTTCCATGAGTTGGGCGTCGAACTTTGCTGTGCGTTTGCGTGTTTAAAATGGCCGCGACCTCGTGTTCGGTATACGAATGGCGGCCACCCAGCATCCGTCAGTTAAGCTGCGGTTAACCGCAGCTTCTGGGAGGTTAATTGCCGACACATTCCAGCTCCCAGGTGGTCCAGTCATTCGTGTGTTAGTTCGGTAGATTGAATCTACCGAACACTGGGCAGAAAGGCACGAATAAGCCTTTTCTGCAGGGGAAAAAGGAGGCTTTTAACATGGGGCCATAATCCAAAGGCAACAGGCGAGCAACCAGGTTTCTCCAATGCAATGTGGCGAGATTGGTCTCGTCACACCATCCATGATCCATTTTTAATGCCCTGGCTGAGGGAAGGAGGTTCTCAGCCAAGATTTGACAGTACATAGTCCCGTCCATCATCCCTTTGATGCGGTGCAGTTGTCCTGTCCACTTAGCAGAAAAACACCCCCAAAGCATAATGTTTCCACCTCCATGTTTGACGGTGGGGATGGTGTTCTTGGGGTCATAGGCAGCATTCCTCCTCCTCCAAACACGGCGAGTTGGGTTAATGCCAAAGAGCTCGATTCTGATCTCATCTGACCACAACACTTTCACACAGTTCTCCTCTGAATCATTCAGATGTTCATTGGCAAACTTCAGACGGGCCTGTACATGTGCTTTCTTAAGCAGGGGGACCTTACGGGTGCTGCAGGATTTCAGTCCTTCACGGCATAGTGTGTTACCAATTGACATGCGTTTTTCTGGATTTTTTTTTTTGTTATTCTGTCTCTCACTGTTAAAATATACCTACCATTAAAATTATAGACTGATCATTTCTTGGTCAGTAGACAAATGTTTTAAAATCAAATACTTTTTCCCTCACTGTAGGCAAGTGTAACAAACCCTTCCTCACACATAATGGGATAAATGATTCACATAAACCTTCAAAAAGTCCAATGGTATTGGAAAGAAAATATATTCTCTGAAAAACTATGAGAACCATCTCTCAATTACCATCTAGGTGAGATGTTTGCTGTGGGAAACCAAAGCCCAGTAATGGTTATCTGAAACACTCCTAGTCCAATAGTGTTAGATTTGTGATGAAGAAGTCGTCTCTTCGTAAACACATCCCTGCTGGGCATGGGACTCCCTACCATGGACCATAGCTTCTTCTAAGGTAGCTTCCTTAAAGGTACTATTCAATAAGGCCCAATGAGCTTACAATCCAGAGGAAAATTTGTATGCATGCATTTTGCAATAAACCTCCACACACACTAAAAACCAACCACAAACTTTCCCAAGACTTAACCACCTTCCAAAAATTGACAGAAAAGTGAGGCAAACTATCTTAACAGCTACAAAGCCTCTATCAGAGATCCCTCATTTAAACATTAGTTTATTTCTTTATAAACAGTGAGGTTTGCTTGCATGATTAATAAACACCAAGCTTAAACACTGCTCGCCTGAATAAGGGACTCGACCGGACACATACAACATATGCAGGACCAAATAGCCCAGGTGGGAATCTATGATAATTTGCTTACACTTTTCAACAGTTCATTGAGGCAAGGCCATCCCTTCCCAGTTTCTCGCAGCAAACATATACATTATACCCAGAGGGCAAGGACTTGAAGCAGTGTACTTATTACAGGTCGTACCCCCTCCCCCCCCCTAAATTGTTACCTGAAACTATAAAATCCAATATTTTAAACATCAACATCCCAGCACGGATGCCGGACCTGATTAGTCATGAAATGCAATATAATCTTCACATTAGTGAGAGTAACGGATAAAAATATACACCAGTTTGCACTAAGATTAGATGCCAAGGAAGAATACAAAAATTAAAGTTATTATAACATGTTAATCCATCTCTTTATTGAACATGTTAATCCATCTCCATTTTGTTGTTTACATATTTGTGAATGTGAATCACTAGGGCAAATAAGTCTATTAATTGGGTAACTTGAGTTAAAGAGGCACTCTAGGAACCATAGCCACAACTGAATGCTTAAGTGGTTATGGTGCCAGGAGTCACTTGATGCTGACCCACTGTATGAAGTCATGTGGGTTTTCAGACAGCTTGACATCTACCTGGCTCCCATAGGTGCCTCCAATCCAGCCTTCTTTAATGGTATAGCTAGACCAAAACTCCCCCTTCCTCAATAAAAATTTCAACATCATCCCTATTTGGATGGGATTCACTAGAACACAGAGTCAGCTAACACAGCGTTAGCCAACAAATTCCATCCAAACACGAGTAGAACTGAAATCACAGATAAAGAAGTAGAACCATTAGTAATATCAGTAGAGGTGGTCAGGCCAGACGTCCGTCAGGCAAATGTCAAGCAGTTGGAATATGGTTTGATTGCTTATTGTGGACTGGCCACCGGGGATTTCTAGCACCATGTCCACTAAAGCAAACTGTAGTGGTTATGGTGCCTACACTACCCCTTTAAATGAAAAACAGTTTTGCATTGGAGGGCTCATGTTCTGTAAATCAAACACAAACTGTGAATGTCACTATCACAGACTGATTTGCAGCTTTGTGTAAGTAAGCAAATAGAGTTTACAGAAAGTGGTGAGTCTGTGAAAGTTTACAAAACCATTTCTAAAGACGTTATGGACCGAAGACACTACAGATTAAAAGGGCACTCTAGGAACCATAACAACTTCAGTTCCATAAAGTCATTATGGTGCCTGGAAGTTATGGGTGCAGGGTTAACGTGAGCGTGTAAACTGTTTATGGGTGGTTTAACCCCAAAGTACTCTTGATGACACTCATCCTCATGGCCCCACGGCCTCCTCCTCGGGATCCAGCCTCAATTAATGCCCTCAATCTATCACTGGCCTCCCACAGAGAAAAAAAACCCATTAGATATTAGCATACATACAAGTATCTAACAAGGAGAGAAGGTGCAGTCATTTGAACAGGATCTAGAAGTAGCAATATATATGCATAAACATTAAAGAGGTCTAGGAACGTCTTTCCAAATCAGGCATCAGGATAGCAGAGAAGCTCATTTCAGATATCAGGACGTGTCCAGCAGATGACAAGGAACAACAGCAGAACCCTAGGTAAGCACAAACAATTAAAGGAACACTCTAAGCACCATAGTAGCTATGGGGACAGTATTGGTACCTCCTCATTGTCAGTAGTGAAATGGTTTTGGAACAGTCCAACTTCTCAACCAGGGTCCACAGGCACCACTATATGCCTCTATTACTTCTGCCAGAAAGCCAGAGGCCTTGCGTTGCAAAGCCAGGTCATTAACCTAGAGCGTCAGCTGATCATTCTTAGTCAGTGAACTGAGCCCTGCACCACTTGGCTAGATCAGAGAGAGAGCTTCCAACATCCTATCAGAAGTAGTGGAGGCAGGGAGCAGCTCCTGGTGGATGCCAGGTAAGAAATCAAAAAGCAATGGTACTTACAATGGGGAAGTAGTGGTTATGGTTCTTGGACGGTTCCTTTAACATATGGTTACAAAACAATCAAAAGTATAAAATGAAATTACTGTTCAGAATGCAGATCTCTGAGGTTTTTATGAAGCAATTTGTAATCGCCTGGTAAAGAGAGAACATAGATGTTAAATAATATTGAATAAGTAAGCAATGATTATAGTAACAGAACAGACGAAATAAAAAAAACAAAAACAAACTCAAAACAGAAGCCACTGAAATCAACACTTACATTAACAGGAAGGCAAGATATGAGGTATGCTCTGAAGGATCGCAGCAATGATTATAGATCTGAAGATCTGGAGTGTGAGAAGATACCAAGAAAGAGACCACTTCTATTCAAAACATCACCTGAATAGTTCAAATAACTACTGAAGAATGACCTATTGACAGCAGAGATGAAAATCGACTTTTTTGGCATTGATAAGCTGCATTAGGTTTTACAAACTGCAATTATATAATAATAATCGTTACATAAAGTATTGAAATTATATAGATATTTTTAAAATGAAGTATATGTAAAAAAGAATTTTTGAAAAACTCATCCCTACCTTTAGTATATGACAGGAACCTTCAGTCGTAGATATATGCTTGTCTTGTCAAACAGTGTTTGAAAACCAACAGATGGTTTTCAACAGATGGACTGTGGCCGTACCTCCTGTGCAGAGATTTAAAAAAGTGAAGATCGGAAGATCAAGACCAATAACTGGTGGTTTTCAAACACGGTCTGACCCAAGGTGAATGTATAGGGCTGAAGGATTGTCATATTAAAGGTACAGATGAGTTTTTCTATTTTTACATATACTTCATTAAAATCTATTTCCTTGCAAAACTTGGTACTAGGAATGTTAAATTAACAATAGTTTTGAGGTGTCAGTTGTCCTTTAAGTTCGACAGCCAAGAAATGTTACTTATGTGGACTAGCTCTGGAAAAGGTAGTTGTCTAAAAATGCATTCAAACAATTGAATTAATCAACAGGTAAAATACTGGGGATTCATTACTACTAAATGTGATGCCACCAGTTATGACAACTGGAGGTTTATGGTTCTGTAGGATATGGTTAACAGCAATGCAATTACCCATTACTCAATCAGATGCAAAGGTATGTAGGACCAAAGGTACGTTGGTCTGGTGCCAACTACGGAAGCTCTTGTTCATCAACCTATTATAGAAGATCACCACTTCCATGTGCACTTACCTATACTGTATGTACCAAAAATGGAAGTAATGGTTGGGGTGTAGGGTCAGATTCTAGAAGATGGCAGTTCTAGAACATTTTAAATTTCATTGGGCATGTATAGAGGCTTTACATGCAAATCTGAGGGAAAGATGTGCAAGCAGTCAACTTTATATTCTCTTACTATGAGTGCCTCTTCTAAGCCCAAATCTCTAGCTTTGGGCACTTTACCTATATCTCACCTATATACACATTGGTTCTCTGGTGCATTTACTATAGCAATGAGCATCATATCGCCACGTTTGCCTAACGCCTTCATTACCTACTACTGCTCATCATCCTTGTGTTTTCAATTCTTATTGTTGGACATACTGACACCAACCATTGGTGTAATGGTGTTAGCATCGCGTATGGCACCTAACATGAAATCTCTCTGAAAAGTAATCCTTTGTTAACCATAAAATGAGTGCAGGTATTAACTGTACAGGAGTATTCACTAATTGTATATTTTATCCCAAAAGAAATCTTTCAGAAAATGTTTTCTAATGAGCTATTTTAGTCTAAATGTTGTATTTACCAGGGTTGTTCCTAACCATTTACTGTTTAATTTAAAAAAAAGTAATAGTTTTTATAAAAAGATCACAAGGATGTCCGTGACATACATAACAGAACTATCCATCATGGATATACTTTGAATAAGAATTATCAATAACTAGTAAGTTACTACTAATGCTAAAGGTTGTGTTTTTGTTGACATCCAGATTTTATCATTTAATTAGTATATCCTTTCAAACGGGTCTTGGGATTACCACATTTAAAAAGTAAATTATCCTCTCGTATTTATGGTAAAATGTAAAGATTATCAGGGTTATTTTTTAAAAGTGAGAATTATAATGTGAATTCAAAGAGACTTTCAAATTGAAGAAGACCAGAGTACCCAAACACAGCATTGCTGACTGGAATGTTTCCAATTTGTCTACTTTGCCCGTAAATTTGAAATTCACTTTAACTTCAATTTGAATTCTCACTTTAGAGAATAATCCTGTTTGTGAAATTCATTCGACAAGGTAAATTTGATGTATTTTAATTGAAGCTAGATGTCTTCTTGAGGACACTAAAGGCCAGCCAAGATCCGTGGTGCTTTCTGAGCTGCCGTCATCTCATACTTATATTAGGGGTGATTTGATATCCCCAGCCTCCTGATTTAGAAACTGGTTTTCCCAGAAGGGAACACCCAGGAAAGAATTTGAGATATGCTTGTTAAGGTTTTCCTCTGTAGAAATCTGCCAAAATCTGAGGATTTGTTGACTAAGCAGTGAATTGTGGACATTTTAGATCAAAATAGTGTGACACAAGAGTTGCAAACAGTCCTCTCAATAACCCTACAGAGATATTCTCTGTCACAAAGTGTCTGGAGGACTGGAGCAAAGTGTACACACTTGCTGCACCCGTGATGATTTAGAAGACATTTCAAGCATCACTCAACACAGATCATCATGTGGGTAGTCCTGCTCATCTACTCTATTATGCATCCTATCATCCACACATGTGAGAGAGAGCATGCTCCCCATCAGCCGACTTCCCCTCCATTCCATCTCCCAACAGCAAATCTGTTAAACTTAGCAGGGTTGTAGCTGATTTGAAAACAATTACCAATTACTCATTCCTTGATGTTTTTACTTATGCTCTTGTATATAGCACTCTAATTGGACAAAAAGTATACGATTTCACCTAATAAACCTTGACTGGTTCCTTACTCCATGTCCATTAACCTAACATGAACCTGTTTCACAGCTAAAAAGGCTCAAGACTTTCCAAGAGAAAGAGGGAGGAGACTCTTGGCTCCTAGATGGAAATGTATTAATAGAAATATATTATAAGTGTATGACTAGGCCAGATATATTTAATACAACATGTAAACAGTTTTGCGCTCTGCCTGGTCTCTTCTTTGATTTGCCATGATTAGGGACCCTTCCCCAAGCAGGACAAGCACCCCCTGTGATGATAACACTCTGGCAGTCACTCTGGTCCTGTATGCCATAGCCTAGGGAGTTACCGTAGCAACCACAGAGTACGCGCAGTTATGTGTGGAATAGATGAAATTGTATGATCTTTCAAAAGAACATAAGTTATTATAGGTACCATGACAAGCACCCTTTCATTATTGTCCAGGGTGATAGACGTAAGATCTATCCAAGACAGAACGTTTTATGCAGTTACTTGTGGAATTGTACATTTCCAAAATTTCCCCAATGCAAATATTTCCAGCTCGATTCTTTTTTAAACTCTGCTTTTTTGGCCTGAAATTTACAATTCTCAATAAACTGTATTATTCTGGAATCACTGAAGCTAAAACAATATACCCTAGTAAACAAGATGGCCACAGCTCGGTTATAATGATAAATTATAAGAGAGATCAATTTTGAAGGTGGAGGGATAAGCACCCCAGATATATTTTATCATAGGCAAGTGTAATTGATAGCTTTTCAGTTGCATCATTTTTGCTCTGAGAATAAGGAAGAAGACTTTTCCAAGAAAGAGTGGCTTTTCCTATGGAACACATCTTTAAGGGAACCGTGCAAGGGAATCCCTGAATGACAAATCACTAAGGACAAATTCCCATCTTATCTTACAGTGGGGATGCAGTCTATGGCAAAAGCATGACAGGGAGCACTTGACACTGAGCATATTATTGCACACACGCCTGGGCCTCTACTATTACACACACTGCTCCTCTTCTCGATTGACACCTGTTTGCATCACTAAATCTTTCCTATATCACATCTTACCCAGCAGATGGACGAGGACAGCTGGTGTAGGCTGGTTGGGTTGGAAATGTCCACTGAGAGTTCATTGCATTCATGCCGCACTATGTTTTAAAACAAAAAAATATAAACTAATTGAGGGAATCCCTTTGGTGTGGATGCTAAATATGTGACAAAGATTTACAGCGAGGGTGTTGAGCCAGAGATAAGTGGAATGGATGAGGATGTAAATACAAATTAGCAAACAAATATTGATGGAGGGATGGATGGATGGATGGATGGAAGGGCATATGAAAAGTTATTGGGGAAGTGAACAGAGCCATGCAACTGGAGGTCCATACTGGTATGTAAGGGAAAAAATGAAAAGTTATGTTTAAAGGTATATTTTATGTCTGTCACGGAACTCTGTTCCAACATGGATGAAAAAGGGCTATTATTACTATGGAAAGAGGGTATGTAGTTCACCCTGAATGCTTATTCTGCCTCCCCGTCGGAAGTGGTGACCAACAGGGATTGCTGGATCAATCCTTAGCATTGAGTTCCTGACCCATTTTGTAAGTAGCGTGCGGCTACTTCCAGCAGCCACATGCTTCGAACTCTGAGCTTGATCGGATAATAGCCGCGACCTGGTCAAACTTTGACTTGGGCACGGATTTCCCGATCAGGGCATTATTTGGTCAACGTGGGCGCTTGCTGGAGAGCTATCCAGGGATATATAATGTGTGGGGGTACCGTCCAGGAAAAGCAATCAAGACCCCAAACAGAGTGGTGCCTGGGTGGGACTATTGTAAAGGGCATTGCATTGCATGGAGGATCCTCTGGTCTAGGAATCCACAATTGTGTGTATAAATAGCTGTGTGTGTTCAATAAAGCTGCATTCTACTCGCCTGCATTCAGTCTCAACTAATATATGGGGGATAAAGAAAGAGAGTTTGAGAAAGACCCAACAAAGTGGGAAATTCACATTAATTGAAGTCACTATATCGAGGTAAAATGCTAACTTTATTCATTTAAATATAACTTATATAAACAACCCACCAAAAATAGTGTGCTCTACAGACGTGATTGCGTGAAAAGGCTACTGTGGTTAGTAGACTATTCCTATCGAATTATGAGATATGATTTAGAGAGATATATGGATTGTAGCTGTATTATAAATACTAAAAGTATTCCTATATTGGAAGTAAACTGGCAACATACGGAGGAAGTAGAGACAATGAATAAATCTCCTCTGTTAACTAAACCTCCTGTAAGGGAATGAGACAGATATACTGTATCTAATTGGTAGCCACCTAGTATAATTAATTAGATGTTACAAAAATGTGATGTTATATAACCAAGTGATCAATCAGTGAAACTAGAAAATATCACTTAGAACTCCCATTAGACTGCAAGAAGGGACAATTAACTTGGTATACAGATTGCTAGATGGTAGCATTTGGTATGAAAGCAATGTTTGAATTCAAAACAGGAAGTAGTATTGGAGTAAGAATTAAAGTTTAGAAAAAAGGAAACATTAAAGTGTAGTTAATACAGATATGAAGTATCTATATATGAAGCCTCTATATTCTAAAGATAAATTCTATACCCCTAGTAATAATATGCTACCCCCCTACTGCTTCAAGGCAGTCCCTTGGGTGTTTAAATATAAAGCAGGGAGTGGTAAAGGAGTTAGGGTTAGAGTTTAGAACATGGGTGTCCAACATTTTGGCTTACCTGGGCTGCATTGAGCGTAGAGGAATTGTCTTGGGCCACACATCAAATATATCATATAGATTATAGATAATGTATTTAACTAATATATCTTTTAAAGCCCTTTTCTTAATTTTGATATTTCAGTTGTTTATTTGTTATCCTTATGTTGGATTGCCTTATTTAAGGATATCAAATTAGGGTGCTATCTACTAAACACATACACATGTATATATGCATGCACACATAACCACAGATACACACACACACACAATCACAGACCTATGCACACAATCACAAATCTATTCACACATAATACCTGACACACACATACTATCAATCATAAATATACACACACACACACACAATCACAGACCTATACACATAATCAGAGATATAAATACACAATCACAGACCTACACACATAATCACAAACTTACACACATACAGACATATCCACAGATCCCTCCTCCATACACAGCCACTCACTCACAAAACATACACAAAAATCACATGCACACACATTTAATACTAAAGAGGTCCACCCAGCCTCCCTACCTTGCTCTGGGAGGGTGGAGTGGATCCTCTTCCTGGTGGCCAGTGGTTGCTGCTGGGCTGGAGCCTGGGACCTCTGTGCTCCTCATGCACAGATCCCTCGTGCGCACAGTAGTGATGCCAAAAAACCCTGCCCTGTCCCCCCTCTACAAAAACCCCTGCCCAGTTCCCCGTCTACAAAAACCCTTGCCCAGCCCCCCTCTACAAAAACTTTTGCCCAGTCCCCCTTCTTCAAAACTTCCCTTTCTACAAAATCTCTGCCCAGTCCACCCCTACAAAAACCCGTCCCCTGATTTACAAAAAAAACCTGCCCCCCCTCTACAAGACCCCTTCCCACCCCCTCTACAAAAACCCCTACTTACCCCCTCTAAAAAAAAAAACTACCCACCACCTCTACAAAAATCCCTGCCCACCACCTCTACAAAAATCCCTGCTCATCCCTTCTACAAAAATCCCTGCCCACGCCCTAAAAACACCCATTCACAAAAAAACCTGCCCCCTCTCAAGACCCTAGCACAAAAAAAAAAAACCAATGTGAAACAAACAAAAAAACAAACAACAATATTAGCAAGCACTCACCCTGCTCTTTCGCCTGCTTGCTGCTCCCTGCTGATCCGGGCATCAGACTCTCACTTCTGCGCTGAGGGCGGAGCATGTGGACAGCGTGTCATTGCATGCCTCCGTGCACCACCACATTCCTCCTCCTGCTGCCAGGCCGCAGCTCTAAGAGGGTGGACCGCCCCCTATTAGTACACCACTGAATGGGCTCCCTACCTCCCTCTCGGCCTGGCAGCACGGACGGCAACCAGGGCGCACTGCTAGCAGCCTCCGGGCCACAGGTTGGACACCCATGGTTTAGAACAAAGGCAACATTGAAGTGTAGTTCACATAAATATAAGGGATAACCTGCCTCTAAATTCTAGAGCTAGATACTATACTATAATAATAATATATTAACCCTCTACTGCTTCGTGGCAGTCCCCAGTATGACTAACAAGCCCTTTTCTGCTAGCAGTGAGGAAGCTGACCTAACGGAGATACTCAATCAGAGTATGGTGGCTCCATAAAAGGGCCCAAATCCCTCTTTTCTCTGAGCTCCATGTTGTTAGTGTGTCTGAGTGTGTAACAGAGCTCCACGGCAATTATACTCACCGTACGATGTCTTAAAATTACACTAGTTGTGTTTCGAAGTCAATCTGTATTAATAAGCTGCTTTGTTCTTTAATCGTCCTACTTCCTCCAGTCATGCACAGATTGTACTCCATGTGTGGTGATACAGGGCCACTATAGTACATGTGTGCATTGTATAACTGCTTTGGGTTTTGCATCCATATCTTTGCTCTTTCTTTGGTGGCCTACATCTTCAATGCTGCATCCTTTGATCCATCCAGCCTTGTATCAACAGCTCCGATTTATCACATAATGGTGCGGGGATATTGTTTGGTACATATTCGCAAATAGAGCATCATTTAAATGTCAGAGCCTAACGAGTATTGCTGCTGATCACACAAATCACTTTATTAGCTCAATCTACCCATCTTGTGATGGCTACTTTCAGCAGAATAACACGCCATGTCACAATACATATTTTATCTCAAGCTGGTTCTACGGATGCATTCAGCGTATGAAAATGACCTTCATAGTCAACAGATCTAGATTCAAGATGAATGTATGAACGATGGGACTTTAAAACAGGTTGTTTGCTTCATTTTACATAGTGACAACAAGTAGTAGAATAAAAAGATGGGAATTATAAAGCATCAGCATTAAAGCAGCGTGACAACACCCTTGATTGATTGTGGTGCTTAGAGTGCGACTTCAAGGCTCAGTTTTGTTTTCTAAAACTAAACTCTTCTGTATCCCAAGTTTTAAAAGTATAAGAGCAGGACAGAGGTGGAACAGTGCACCAGAGACACATTGAGCACCATGTTTGATGATGTGCCCATGCTGCACTTTATGGGGATAGCAGAACAAACACCAAACAGCAGGACAGTACTGAATCTCCATGCATACCTTAGAGCTCGTTAAGCAAGAAATATGAAATGAACTATGCAATTCATATGAATATATTTTATTTTTTATTTTTTTATCAAGGCAAACCTTTATCATTTCTGAAGAAAAGAGCTCAATTTTTATTACAAATTGTATTTGTACTATAGATTTCTATTATATTCATTTCACAGTATCAAGATAGAAAGTTGTGGCCACTAGTTGGAGTTGGGAAGAGGTTTGCAGCAATGGACTAACAAGCCTACCTGGCAAAGACTGTAAGAACCAGCAACCTCTGGTCGCTCACATACAAATGACGAGGAAAGCAAAAGGAGACCACCGAAAATGATACACCGTATGTTGCAGTGTATAGCACAAAGACAAGAATCCCAACTCTCATTCGCAATCTGACAGTACACATGCAACGGAATAGGGAGGTGGGCATTGCATACAGATAAGACCGAGCTGCAGCGGGTAAAGATCTGCCATGAATTTACTATTATTCTTCTATGGTCTGTCATCACTTATGTATCAATACACCTTTATATTCACAAAATGGGGAATTGTGAAGAACTATTGCAAGAAATTAAAAAGTTTAAAAAATATAATTTTGTCCTGTTTGGCTGTTTTAGCCTAAAAATTGCTATTCCCTCTGACTACGCCATCACTCCCCATATAGTGAATAGACCCCTTTTGTAGTAAAAACCCACAGATCTGCTCCTTAGATTTGAGAGAGTGTGTGTCTGATTATAAATCTACCTGCTCATGGACAGATTTGCAATGAAAGAAGTCTGGCGGCCGTGGCTTGTGCGTTACATGGGGTTAAACCTCAGGCTTGGCTTGAGAGATTTAAAGTAGTACACCTAGATCAGTGGTACACCTCTCTGCTACAACATATTCAAAGCACTAAGGCCTGGTGATTTAAAAATGCTCACTTGTGGAAGCTGCAGTAAGACCTCTAAAGACAACTTGAGAGTTTTAAATCCCCCTGGTCAATTAAAGTGATGTTATACTATAGCGTGTGTACGCAACGACAGAATGCAAGTGATCTTTCGCTAGTGATTTCTCCAGCCCAGTGCAGATCGACAGAGAATATGCTGGCCCCTGGCCCCCACCCCATCCCAGACCTCTAGTGGAGGGAACAACAGGTGTATGCTCTGTATCTATGGCTAGATTACCGTCCCTATCGTAAACAAGTCTTGTCTCTATGCTTGGCCCCTTCTAAATATAACACCGTGGTGAATTTTCTTTCTTGGTATAGGCCCAAAAGAGGCAGGAAGAGTGACGAGAAAGGTAATACTGGCATTAACCTGCATCGGCATTTTAAATGCTGCCTTACAAGACCTTCAAAGCGCATGTATAAAGTGTTCCTCCTAAGGTGTGCAGTCCAGCGCTGCAACGGTTCGGAAAGTGATATGATACACAAATCACACGCTGCACTTTGCACAACACATGTTGCTAAAATAGCCTTGCTGTGATGAAATGCCAGCATTAGGGCTTCCCGAAAATCATGGGAAATTTAGTTCAGAATCATCTGGGATTCCAAGGCTATTCAACACTAACATAGGAAAATCATTCGGAAGCAGCCCAGCAACATGCACTTTGACACAAACAAGGTTAATCCAAAACCTGATTAGTGGCAAATTAAAACCTAAACAAAAAAATCTGGCTAAACTAGTAGAGCGTTGAGGATAGCCAATTAGGAGAATTTTCCAAATCAGCTATTTATTTTTGTGTACATTTTGCCATTTGGATTTTAATTTGTTACAATTTAGAGTTCTGTAAATAATATAATTTATAACATGTGCATTGAAAGCCAAGCACATTAAATAACACATACGTGCTGAGCTTTCTAGTGGCTCCAGGAAAATCTAAATCAGGATCTATATAATACATCAATTTTCAAACCGTTAGTACAATTTAATAATTACAAAAAAATAAAAATAAAAAAACAATTCCGTAAAAAAACGTGATGTCAAAAATATCAACATGGCTCTTAGAAGTACCTAATTCAGAAAAAAAAATTCCTGTATTAATATAGGGGACACCTTTGGTCCCCATACGGTTACAATGTACGTTGAGCCAATTCCAGGCTTGTACTATAGACACATAAACAGAGGAATAGCACTGTAACTCGATTGTACTGATACTGATACTCTGACCTGCGTGTCCAGATTGCTTGACATATCTTTATCACTTGTTTTATCTCATGTTTGCAATGCTCAATAAAAAGCTTTTGAAACAATATAGGGGACACATTCAAAATCTGATTGGTTTACATTAGTCTCAGTCGGAGACATACTTTGCTTTTAAATTAAGAATTCAGTTAAGAGTAAATTTAACATTTAAGGCCAGAGTAGCCAAATTAAAAGCAAAGCTTGCTTAGAGAATGTTTCAGGTTCAGCCATTTTGACCTTAAATTTGATATTCCCTTTAAATTCACCTTGAATTCTCACTTTAGTGAATGACCCAGATATTAATTACTGCTATGTTTCCTTAGCACATGGAGAGAATGAAACCAACCCCCCTCATTCTTTATAAATACGAGATACAAAGCAGCTTCAGACTTGCACAGTAACAGAAGAGGCCAATACTCTCCCAGTGGATGCTGCCCTTTATGCACAGAACATTTTACCAATGACTCCATCTGTTGCTGGTGTTCAGGATCGTCCCCTGTGCATAGCTTCCAAGTGTCCCTGATTAGGAGGGCCAGTCCCTATTTAAGGCCCAAATCCCTCTTTCTTAGGAGCTCCGCATGTCCGGACTGGCCATCGGGCACACACTGGCCGAGGTCAGTAGGGGAGGTCACAGGACAGACATGTGGCTGGGGAGGGAGACCTGACAGAGCTCTATCTTGCAGCTCTGCTGGGTTCCTCTCAAGGGATCCAGAGTGTTGCCATGGTTATGCCCCCAATCTCACAAGAGTGAACTAGGACCACCAGGGATGGCAGCAGCACAATCCCCTCCCAGGCTAAGGGTAAGAAGGGAGGGGGGATACAATGGCTCACACACATCACCCTCACACACACAGCATCCTCACCGCAGCAGACAGACGGCCAGACGTGGTCACCCAAGGAGTTCCCAACAAGGGACTTGAACTGGGGAACTTAACAGTCCTGGTCCTGCTTCCTACCTCTGAGCCACAGCAGCTTTTATATTCATGTCATTCTGGTCCTGTTCATCCTGGCATGTCTATTACTCTGGGGGCTGTACCTTGACTTTGGATGTGCTTCACCTGACCCTGATCAGACATTAGCAGGGTATTTAAACTCAGCCTCGCCCTGTGATCAGGATCAAGTCTTTGATCCTGTTGTGTGTTTCGTACCAGTGTTCCTGTTGTTTGATCTACTACTTATTATTGACCCTGGCTTCTGTCTTCATTTACTCTGACCTCTGGCATCCCTTGACTCCGGCTACTCCTCGTTGTTCCTGTCCTCTGGCTTCCTTTGACCTCGGCATTCCCTTGACGATCCTGCTGTTTGAGTCCTTGCCTGTCCTGCGACTTGGTACTTCATCCTGCACAGACCCACAGGCCGGGTGAATTCTTACCTGACCACCTTGGCCTGTGGCTATCTGCAAGGGTGAGCAACATATCTGCGCTACAGACTCCCAACCCAGGTAAGACCCTGACACACACACACACACACACATTTCATCCCTCACACTCACAGCATCCATTACACACACTGCACCCCTCTCACACACACACACACACACACTTTACCCCTCACACACACTGCACTCCTCACATACACACTACACTCCTCATACACACCTATTGCACCCTTCACACACACACAGAGAAACCCCCAACACACTGCACCACACACACAAAATGACAAAACACACACTCTCTGCTCCGCCGCCTTCTTAGTGGGCTGCTGTGATTAAAAAATGTCCATGCTGAATTTCTTTCCCAGTCCGGCCCTGGAGTTCCATATTGTTGGTTTGTGAGAGTGTATAAAAGAGCTCAACGGCAATTATGCAATTCGTTTTGGTCCACATGTAAATTCGAACGAATTTCGGGCAATCATCCGAATGTCCGAAGTCCCGAATTTTGAAAGTGCCAAAGTGCTTCGGATTTCTGAAAATTGGCAAAAAAAAAGAGAGGGGAGGAAAATTATATGAATGATAACAGGGTTGGGTTAGGGGGAGGGTTAGGTGAGGGTAGGGTTAGGGTAGGGTTGACTTAGGGTTAGGGTTAAGGTAGGGTTAGGGTGAGGGGTAAGGTAGGGTTAGGGCAGGGTTAGGGTAGGGATAGGTTAGAGTAGGGTTATAGTTAATGTAGGGTTAGTTTAGGGGTAGAGTTACATTAGGGTTAGGGTAGGGTTAGGGTTAAGGTAGGGTTAGGGTGAGGGGTAAGGTAGGGTTAGAGTTAGGGTAGGTTTAGGTTAGAGTAGAGTTATGGTTAATGTAGGGTTAGGTTAGGGTTAGGGTTAAGAAGCCCTACAGATTTTTCGAATTGCCGAAGTCCCCAATTGCCAAAATCCCGAATCGAAGTCCCAAATTGCCGAAGTCCCGAATATTTTTATTTTTTTTACCCAGATTTCCGAAACAAATTTTTGGATTATGCACATCCCTAGCTCACAGTAATGTGTCTTTAAACCTCAAGAAACATGTTTTTAAAATTGTTCTGTGTGCATTAGATACAATGTAATTATATTTTGTTGTATAAATTGTTATTAGAATGTCACCTAATATTTCTAAAAACAGCCCCACCTCTGCCATTGCCCACTAAGGGATCCAACTCCCCTCCCCACCCCCCCAAACCCCCCAATAAAAAAAATGTTTATGACAAATGTTCCACTTTCAGTATCAAATTACAGATGGGACATCAGACAATTAAATACAAACCAGTGGTATTGGGGTAGCGAATTCTTAGCAGGTTCCAAAATCTGTTGACTTCAAATGGGACTTGTTACAACTCTCTGGCTGCCAATCAGACAACAGGTCCTGTTATAACCTGGTTGTTTAGCTCACTGGAGTTAAGCTCAAGAGGGAGGTAATTGCTCAGAGCACCTGCCTTGCAAAGACTTCTCCGTAAGCTGCATTGGGTTGGACAACCATAGAAAGTCTGGGCTGGGTTTGAAAGTGAGAACTGTTTTTAGATATAGTGCCAATGACAAAATGCATAATTCAATGCATGCATGTTTTTTTATGTGGGATATAATTAATAAACAGTTATTTGTTTTTATTTGGGAGTGGAGTGTCCCTTTAAGCAATAGTTATGCATCAAAACAAAGGACCACATATGAGATCGATTTAATAACTATTCAGCCAATGGCATATTATTATATATTGGTATAATTCACTATTAATAGGCTATCTTTTGAGGACACACCTATGCAATACATTGCTAACTGACATAGAAAATATCTAGTTCATAACATGCTAATTTGAGAAATCCCAAAACTACAGAACATCAATGGGTACCTTGCATAAGTTGTTTAGCCTTCAGCTATGTAGCATTACCCCAATGACCCTGCATTCAGCTTCACACCACTAATTGCAAGTGAATCATTTAGCACTGAAAGAGAGCTATTTATATAGCAGATGTATACCACCTACATATACTAAATGTATTGAATTGTGCCAAATAACTTACATACTTTGTTGGTTTAGTTGTATCCATAGATGCAATGTTAATAATGCAAAGTATTATTTCTTAAAGTGAAAAAGATGTGTAAAATACAAGTCTCTTAAATCTACGAGAACTCTGTGTACCAACCTATAGGTAAAGGATTCCTTATCATGAAGTGGGGGGTTGACGGCTGAAACAATGTGCTTCATGGACTCAAATTTTCACTTCTATTTTTTTTTTAAAAGAAAGTTTATTTCATGTATTAAAAACTTATTGATGACTTTTTAAAAGATGTTTATTATTCACATTTTTAGGACAGTCCTGCCATGCTAATTCTCACCAGTGACCGTAAGGAAATTAACTGACAAAGTAGAAATTTGGCTACAAAGGGACATTAAAAAGGAATTGTCACTTTTTTAAAATTTATTCCATTGGATAAAAAAATGAAAATCACCTATCACTTGTCTTTTTTTTTTATGAGATGCTCCATTTTGCTTTAAATGTATATTAAATAGTTAGCAAATTACCTCACAATCCAGTTGAGACAAGGCACGGGCAGGGCACACACTGCAAATGAAAAAGAGGAATAGAAGCACTTTTAAAGTCTCCTCTTCTTTCTATGCCTTTTGCATGCTGACTGCCAGTTGCAAAGCACAATGCTTATAACAGTACCGGACAGGGAGCCACAATGGAGGACAAAGAGGTGTACTTTTCCATATTTAATTTTATTACTCACACATATTAAATATATATAGAGAGATGGGTATAGATAGTATTAAAAACCCTCTATTCTATGAACATGCATTAGGTCTTGGTATTCGATCCCCAACTTATACCTATAATTAGTCTTTGGCAACACTTACTCATTCGATTGTAGATTTTATCACTTATTTAATCAACCATTTAAAAAAGAATTCACTGAGAATCCACAAAAATGTAATTGCCTTTCAGTTAACCCCTACTTTAGTCACAAACATATTTTAGCTCATATACACCATTACAGAGGAGACCTGTACTATTTCATATCAGTCTCTAGCACTACAGAGAGGGCAGTGGAGAACCATAATGCAAGCTATCACAAGTCAGGTCTTGGCCTAGTCAGTGAGGTATAGCTGACGCCTCTCTAGGGAACAGTGAGAACAAGGTCCACAGATGGACTATCCTTCATACACATAATATGAAAAGAAGCCAAATCAGATTTTATAAGATCTCTGGGAATGGATAAAATATGAATGGCTTGCTCTCCAACTTGAACAGGATTAACCATAAGGCGAACTTATGTGATGCAAAGGGGCTTGACAGGGGCACTGGAACCTTGAATTTGCTAATATTAATGTTATTAATCAGCCCTATGTGAAGAATGAATATGGGCCCCAAACCTGTACCTTTCCAAGCCCCCCATGGGATCGTAATCATTCTCTGTGTTCAACAAGCTGCGGCTCTGGTCTCAAACAAGATTTACCTGTGGTATGTCTTTAAAGACAGAACCTATGCATTTCATATCAGACCCAGCACAAATGGTAGACCTGAACCATAAATGGCAGCATGTCTCTTCTGTGTGAGAGACTTTGTTACCTACTTAGACTTTTTGCAACCCTTATAACAGGGAAAGTAGATCTTACTTTGCACAGAACTGAAAGTATCCAAAGTCAACGATAATTTATTGTCAGCAACAGTATAGGTTCCAATCGCGTCAATTTTTGCATTTTTTTGGGGAGGGCGTTTTAGAACATACTATTTATTTACAAAGTAGTTTTTTTCAGGGCCATGATGGGAACTATGTTTACCCTCATGCTCAACTAGCAACAATAATAGTACTAAGGGTGATAATGACTTAGCTTAGGAGGTAGCATGTGACGTGTTTATTAATAAACTGAAATACAATTGCAATTCATGCCTCGGCAAAATATAAATTTAGTTTTAAAATAACAAAAATGGTTCTAGGTGTTGCACATACATTCCACCACAAGATGGCGGCACTGTAATATAAAAACCAATAAAGAGGAAAGTTTGCTACTGAATTGAATATTACTCTTTTGGTATTTTAAATAATATAACTAACTAAATTGTAAAAATGTTAGGCAGAGTTCCAACTTTCATAGCCAAAATAAGATTTATGACTCATTTTTTTAATTTAAAAATTGCCTCAATGATGACCTTTTTTTTTTTTTTTTTTTTTAAGCTAATTTGTAAAACGTAACATTAAAGGACCACTATAGGCACCCAGACCACTTCAGCTTAATGAAGTGGTCTGGGTGCCAGGTCCATCTAGAGAGGTAAGCAGCAGCGAGGGAGACTCAGGGCTGGGAAACAGGAGGAGGGGCCTGGATATACCTAGGGACAGGGACACTAAAGAGTTAGTAATTCAGGTTAGTATTCGTAGCGCTTTAGTATTCCTTTAATCAGAAAATCACACGCAGAATATTCCTTTCCCTTACAAATACATTATTGTTAGAAGAAAGGACGTCAGCCCCAGGACAGCTCTTAAAAATGATGAGAGAGCAATTTAGCGGATGATTGGAGACCAGTGAGGCGAGAGACTCCTGGCCTTAAACCAGATTACCGTGTGAGATTTAAGAAATAACATCCTAAGAGATTAGAAAATAAGACAGAGGGAAAACATGTCATTCACAAGGGTCGTGTAGTTAAATCCACCTTTTCTTCCAGAACTGACAAAGACAAATCACAGCAGAAAAACAGTTTGAAAAACTCGTTAATGTTAGTGAGGCTCTGAGAGACCTCCTTCATGGCGGATTGCAAGCTCCCTCTTGGATGCAAAGAGGTTTGATGATATCTCTGTTACAGCCAAGCTATTTAAAGAGACACTATAGTCACCAGAACAACTATAGCTTAATGTGGTTGTTCTAGTGAGTATAATCATTATATGTAAGCATTTTCATGCAAACACTGCCTTTTCAGAGGAAACAACCCTAGGGACTTCAAGTGGCCACTTGAGGTGCTTCCTGGCTCAGTGCTGCACAGTAGGCAGCTCTGCCGTTCAGCGTCTCCACGCTCTGCATGGGGACGCTGAATTTTCCTCATAGAGATACATTGATTCAATGCATCTCTATGAGGAGGTGCTGATTGGCCATAACGTCGTTTGGCCCTGCCCCCTTGCCGATTTTAGCCAATCCAATGCTTTCCTTATAGGAAAGCATTGGATTGGTTAAAAATCGGCCGTTTTGATGATGTCACCAAGGGGGCAAGTTTTTCATGGTTTTTAAGGGGGGCAAGGGAGGGGGCAAGACACCTTAATGTAGGGTCAGGAATACATGTTTGTGTATAATATATTATAAAATAATTAAAGCATTTTATAATATATTATACATATATAAGGCATATATATGAGTTCATTATAAGTGTACACATATATCTCAAAATAGACTTGTAATAAAATAATATATATGCATTATATATGTATAATATATTATAAAATGCTTTAATTATAATATATTATACATATACAGGAAATAAA
Organism: Pelobates cultripes; assembly: GCA_933207985.1. Lineage (NCBI taxonomy): Eukaryota > Metazoa > Chordata > Amphibia > Anura > Pelobatidae > Pelobates > Pelobates cultripes. Next base: position 25,025,398 of record OW240921.1, on the reverse strand, counting down.
AGTGTGTGTGTGTGTGTGTGTGTTTATTTTATATATATATATATACACACACACACACGAATTATATGCACACACACATATTTTATATATATATATATATATATTATATAAATTGAAAAAATTATTATTATAAAAAAATTAATAAAAACGCTAAAAGTGGCTACTACAAAAGACTGGACATACCCCATTTTGAATACCATGGTTTGTCTACTTTTACAAATGGTATGCCATGATGTGGTTAATTTTCATTCCTGGGCTACTATACGGTCTCAAAGGCAACATAGGCCCAGCAAACCAATCTGGAAAATTTCAATGTGCAAACATGGAAAAGGGGAAAGCCCTATATTTGACCCCTGTACAACTGCAAAAACCCATATAACCTGTACATTGGGGGTACTGTTGTACTCGGGAGATGTTGCTGAACACATATTGGGGTGTTCTTTGTCAGTAACACATAACAGGAACTGAGAATCCATGCTTAAAATACATTGTGAGAGAATAATAACACAAAAAAATGATTACCCAAAAGTTTGACAAAGACTGGTGGTAGAATAAGTGCATGGCAAGTGTTAAAATGAGTAAGAGGAAGATTACAGCTAAACACAAACACCGCAAAAATGTAAAAACAGCCCTGGTCCTTAACGGTAAGAAAATTGAAAAACGGTCTGGTCACTAAGGGGTTAAAGGAAACTTAAAGGAACAAACACACTCACTGCAATAGCCATATGGCACATAATAGGTTAATATGTCAGCTATTACCAGCATCAATGCACTTGGTTGTTTTTCGTTGTTTTGTCCTTAGCTTTGAGATATAGCCTTTCAAGTTCTACATTGTAAGATTATCAGTTAAATCACTAGAGAGATTTTGGCCAAAACTAGAGACTGTTCCTCCTAAAAAGGGACACTTGGGAGGTATGCTCTGCTTATATCTGCAGATTGGGATCCACCTTGTCCTCTCAAACTCAATTTGACAAAATGTTAGTCTTGTAAAGTAGAAAAAAAAATAAAAAAATAAAAACCTTATATAGGGGGGGAAAAAAAGTACCTAAAATGTACTATTGTCTAGAAATCATCTACCCCAAATTCAGTTTTAATGTGACACTCTTGGGTCTTTAATAAGGTGATTTTAAAGGCAAGTAAAGGAATCTGATCACTGCTAGATGTACAGATACACACCAGCACCTATCAAAGAAAAACAGATTATCATTTATGACTAATCATTTCAACATGGCTGACATATTTAGCAGCCATGATATGTCAACGCATTATTAAAGGAGGCATTTTTCTCACTTTCAATCTACAGATTTTCTCCTAAGAAATGAGGTGCTGATTTAATTTTGACAGACGACTTGAGCTCTTTATTGTACTTTTTTATTTTATTTTTTTTAAAGCTTTTTGAAACATTTGGGAAACAGTTCTGTATTACGTTAAGAAATAAATAAATAAAACGAAGAAAGGATTGAAAGAAAAAAAGAATCTCTTAACAAGGCACTTTAATCGTTTCCTCGTGTAATAGTCATGTGGTGCCCATCAAATCCATTTCAAAATATTGTTTGGTTTCCGAATGTCTGATGTGGGGTCAGGGAACATGAATTACAACAAAAGAAACCACAACGTGAGTAAATTTAGCCAACACTATAATTTAACCACTTCTTAAATCAACAACAATAGATGTCCCACGTTTTTCTGTATCTGTGAAGACATTTGATAAAAGTGCACCCTATGTGGCAAAATGAGCTTACTGTGTTAATAAAATCACCAAACATGTGACTATGCTTTTTAAGAGCATTACAAAAACAAATAAAGCTTTATTAACTGAATAGTGAATTCTAGAATATTGTAAAAATGTATTGCAAAATGTAGGCCGCAATAGCCAGGAGAATATTTACAAATCAGCAACAGTATTTTAACTTAACTAGTTTTAAAACTTTTATAAATTTGGTGTCTGGTGAATCACTCACATAGTTTTAATCAATCCACTTCATTGTTTTCATTAGGTATCACAAACCACAATCTTTTTTTTTTTTTTGTATCCCGCATTTTTCTGGCTAATTTTGGATCTCGCACCCAAAATAAATTAACTAAAATAATGCAGCAGTTATATAAGGCTGCTACTGATCCAGTTTTTTTGTTTTCAAATAAATATTTATCACCTTGTGCGTGTGAAATAGTTAAACGGGATTTATTTGCCCTTGCACCATCACTAGTATCTAGTATATGAAGTACCAGTTGTGGTCTGGAATGGTTATTTTGGTTAGTGTCTGCGAGTAATAAAGAAAAATGGGAAACTCATCAAAGAAAACAAAAACATTATAAATAAAACATCTACAGAGATTTCAAACAAGCAATGAGAACACTTTGAATTACAGATAATTAATGTTAATAAGAAATACCTTTTCTAGGTGTTTTGGCCTGAACTACACAAGGATGTAGGGTGTGAATATGTAAATCTTAATCAAAGTCTAAGAAGATGAGATTTTGTAACTTTTTTGAAAGTTACCCCATTGATAAGACAGTTTAGAAAATCACCTATAAGTTGTGTTAAAGTTCATTCTTATCTGATATTCTGTTTTATTTACATATTTCTGTATAATGAAGCTTTTATGAATTAACGTCACAATCCTGGCATAGCCAGGGTACACATCTATTTCCTAAAAAAAAGTGCACAGACATTCGTTACCCAGTCTTTGGTTGGAAATGTGGTGCAACAGACCATAAAACACGTAAATGTTTATTTTTGCTAATCATACATTTTATTCTAATCCGATTTTATCTCAAGGGTTTTAATCTACCCAACAGAATGCAATCTGGTGGAAATTAATAAAACAGTGCGTCAGTCTTATTATCCCTACGTAACGTTTAACTGTTTGCAAGGCTAGCAAAGCACTGATTCTAGATAATGCTGCAAAGGTCTGCCAAACAAGTACTGAAAAAGGATAAATTCACTCTAAACACGGCTATCATTTCATTGTCCTTAATTGTCTTTTTTTTCTGTCACTTTTCAATCTTTTGCAATAAGAAGTATGACTAAAATAATTACAATTCACATTTGTGATGTTCTGATTTCTTATAGAGACACTTGAATCACCATAATTATGTACATGTCCATTGCTGTAACGAAAATATACCCCAACATGTAGGATTTAAGCTAAACAAATGCTACAGGACCTTAGCGTGGCCGGACTCGACGTAAAGGAGAGAGATACAGAGTCAGGAGCAATCCGAGGTCAAGGGCACAAAGAGACAGCGTAAACTTGAACTAGCCAGGGTCTGGTACACAGAAAAACAGCAAGCCGGCAAACAGAACAGATAAGGATAAAGAGATAACGTAGTCAGAAACAAAGCCAAGGTCAAGTACGAAGGAACACAACTGAACACAACAAGCGCTAAAGGGAACTGAAACAGAAACCTCGATAGGGCAAGGAACTAAGGGGAAAAGGTGAGTATATATACCTAAACATCTAATTTGATTGGTCCCTGTCACATCCACGCCCCCAAAAGGTAAGTGTATGGGGAGTGTGGCATGACAGGGATCAATGGGATGCCTTTTCCAATTTAGGCTCCCACTGTCCCTTTAAGAGCGCGCCCGAGACCCGCGGCGCGCTCTTAGAGTTAGGCGGGACACGTGTCCGCTTCTCGCGGTCACTGCCCGCCTTCCTGTTACAGCCGTCGGATGAGCCGCACGCGGCTCGAACAGAGGACCCCGGCCAGCCCCTGGAAAGGGTAAGTACCGCTACAATTGCATAGCTTATACATTTACCAAACATTATCCAAGTGAGGATACATTGAGATTTTTCTCGTTTTAAAGTGTGTTAGATACTTTTACGTATGAGCAGTTATATAGTAAGGAATACACATTATATACTTACAACTCTTAATTAGTTATAACTCATATGCTTATAAATGCAATAATTTGCAAGTCTCTATGCAGGTGTATATTCACCCCTTTTTCCCCATAAAGGCAAAGTTTGTATCCATGCGTTGAGTCCCCACCTTCCCAACATCTGTAAAAACTGAATAGGGTTGTTTGTAAGATCACAGCAGCTACAGTATGACTGATATTCGCTTAGGCAGCAACTCTGCTTAATAGAACTGGTCAGTAGACAAGCTACCGGGGCTGTGTGTCCAGTAAAACCCTGCTGTGCAGTTGCTTGTGGGGTAAAAGCAAATCTCACAGACCTCAATTAAATGATCTTCTTCCTAGTTTAGGAAAAAGGTCTCTGCAGCTGCTGCTAACTATTTGCCAGTCAAACTATAATTAAATAGATAGTTTGCTTCTACGTTCAACCATTATTATTATTTATAAAGCGCCAACAAATTCCGCAACGCCCATGGAAACATAAATTTAATTCTCAAGAGAATTTGGGAGGGGGGGAATCTGGTGATGAGCAATTGACAGTAATGGTAACGCTACTGTTTGAGAATGATGGCATTAAGCTGCAGGGTAGTGGACCAGAGATGCCCTACTGCATATATAGTTAGACTGTACTCTTTATGTTATGCTAAGTTTAACTGTTTGGGCATGGCAGTCAAAATACTTTAAAGCTTTGTGTTGACTAACATTATCATCTCTCTACATGCTTATTTAATATCACTTTTTTTTAAATCATCAAAAACTGTTCTTTTTACCTTGCGTTTATTTTGTTCCTGTTGTTGGCTCTTTATCGCTCCCACCTCCTTGGCACTTTTCCAGTCTTGACCTTTGCTTAGAACCAAAGATCGTGAGCGGAGATTCCCCGTCTTAAAGTCAATCTGCGAGATACAGACTACAACAATCATCTACCAGGATTTATCATAAAGCCCGTGACTCCAATTATACTTAATCTCTTTATACCAAAGAATTGCTTCGCTACATTAAACAGTATCGCCGATTGCTTTCATCTTGTGAATGTGCATTATATGTCGTTATTAGTGTAGAACTAATAACTATACACAGTATTGCATTACAAAACTGCATGCTCTGCATTTTTTTCCGCCTTTGATTTTTTTTTTAAAACATGACCCAAAGCTATATTAAATTTAATAATTTAATGCATTAGCAAAGTATATCATAATGTATCAGAACTCCAAGTACCTGGAATAAGAAAAGTGAAAAAAATGTTCCTTGCTAAAAAACACCTAATATGAAAGTAATGATTTCCCTAAAGGTGTTAAAGCAAACACCCCTCTTCCTAAGTCTCTTACAGCACCACATATAAACTGTTCGCCAAAGAACGGTTAGGTTTAACGCAATGCCTCTATATGTTCCAGTCTCTCTCTTTTTAATTTCCATCAACACGACTAACCCCCTTGATGTGCAAAATCACTAAAAAATTTTGGCAAACAAAGCAGGTAGACTGAACTACACTGAACTAACTGCTCACCGGTGCAAAGAGGTGTAAGCATTGCCCAACTTCCACCACAGCTTCTACATATTCTGCATAGACATTTATCACATCCCCGTAGGTTCTGGATTCAATGAGAACACACCCTTATGTCCAGATTTCTAGTCGCCCTCCCATCACTCCACCAATCCACACTAGGTAACCTCCATACTAAAGGTTTGGAAGTCGATGGCCAGCTGGGACATCTTTGGCTTCCGAGCTTACACTCCCTATATCACAGTGGAGGACTTGATTTCGTGTTAGACCAAGAAACACTGAGAGCGAAGCACCTATTTCCAAAAGCGTGGTCTCGTAGCCAAGAATCCAACACAATTCCTGGTACATTTTCACTACCAAACACTAGACTTGTGTAAAACAAGAGAATATGGTTCAGCAAAACCATTCTAAAAAAAAAAAAAAAAAAAAAAATTCGTCAGAGATATCCAACATTCGTTCAGTTGATAGTTCAGCTCATTTGAGTGGCTGTCCCCTGACCATCAATCCCTTTTTCCCATCAGTTAACTCTTTTTTTTTTTTTGGTGCTGCAGTCAGAACTCCATACCAAACCAAATGATCATGTTTGGCCATGGTTTGATCAGTTATACATCTGTATGATGCTTTGGAGATACAGAATTCAGCTGTTCGGCCTAAATTGTGATAAATTTGTAATTCGTACAAAACTAAATGTACAAGTCTACCAAAGACTGATATCTTTTTAGTTAGATGACCATTTTGTGCCTTAAAACCTTATAGCCAGGGGGGCGTGGCTGATCGAGCTGCAGGCAAGACGTGTTTGAAAGGAGCTCCGCTAAAGAAACCATAAAAAAGTTGTCTAATCACCCTTAAAATCGCTCCTGCAGAAACCCCCACACAGACGACATAATGGGGCATAAAAATAAGAAACCCCAAATGCAGGAGACTCGTCAAATCCTCGACATCAGGCTCTCATTTGAAAGGCCTACCCCTCGGGCCGCTCCTAAATTGGCGCCGGCAGAGCTGAGCGATAGTGAAGCCTCTGAGGGAACACAAGAGACAGAGCAACATACCGAGACTGGCTTTGCGAGCAGCAACAAAAGCGAGTCCGGATCCGACGAGGACTCCTCACCGGCTACCAAACGGGACATAAAGAACCTGTTGCTGGAAATGAGACAAGTGTGGAAGGCGAACCTACGGGCAACACAAGCCGAGCTGGGAACCCTGCGCACACGGATTGTGGACGGGGAAGCCAGAGAAGGAGCCAGGGACCAAAATCTACAAACCGCACAGAAAGAGATCCAGGAACTTACCCACCAAGTCCAGACACTTGCCAGAAGTGTGACGGTGATGGAGTCCAGACATAGAAGGATGAACATACGCCTTCGAGGAGTGCCAGAAAGAATCTCAGGAGAAGACCTCCTGCCCTTCCTACACTGCTTACTGCACCACATGGGAGCCACGAGGGGTGCTGGCACGGAACTAGTGACCGCAGCATTCCGGATCCGAAAGGCGGCAGCTGCTCCAGAGGAGGCACCAAGAGACATTATTGCTGTCACTAGGGACATTGCAGCTAGGTCCACCATAATGTCCTGTTCCAGAGAGATTAAAAGTATCAGATTCGAGGGCTCAACAATAGCTATATACGGGGATCTCCCGTTTGCCGCACCAATGTCAAAGAGGCACCTCACACCAGTGGCAAAACAACTGAGGGAGGCAGATATCAAATATAGGTGGGGAGCAGAGGGATACTTAGTGGCCCTGAGGGAAGGGTAAATTTTTACACTAAGCCCCCAGGGAGACCAAGCGGCATTTCTCAGAAGCCTGCAGGTAATCGGGAGGGACCCAGAGCGAGCCCATACAGCCAAAACCGACGCACACTGCCAAACACCCACACACTGCATACATAAGGCCATCACACAGCCGTTACAAGTCCCCCACTATGACCACGCAAGCCTCGGGGAGACTGCCCGCATGACATTGCAATGCTAGCCCAGACAGGAGAATTTAAGACCCCCTTATGACCAGAGGATAAGCACATGATAGACAGCCTAATAACAAGGAATGCTCAGAGGTTATGTATATAGTTACCAATTTACCACAGCTGCACGAGTGGGCATTAGCACCTAGTTAACATATGAAAGAAAGGGCGACCCCAAGTCCAGGGCAGCCTACACGCACACTGGCCCACGGGAGGGCCCCCACAAGAAGCAGCCCCAAATGCTGTACAATAAAGATGTAAACCTACACACATAGCCTGGAATAAGAAATGTTTGAACTGATGTCTTTCACATGATATTTCTCTCATAAATTGTTGAAGTCTGTTTTGTGTGAGAAAAAAAAATAAAATACAAATTAAAAAAACAAAACAAAAAAAAAAACATATAGCCAGCCATCAACATAGACACATTTTTTTCATAATATTTTCTATGGATGGTATTTGCAATTTGGACAAAACAACTCAAAGCCAGACTTACCTACCTGTCTATGTGATTATGGGGAGGTAAAAAAAAAGGGATGTATTCCCATTTCACGCATTAAGCTAACTGGTCATGAAGCCTTATCAAGTCAATCATGGCTCTCATCACAGCTACTGAAAAGTAAACCTAATCCTGGAGCTGGGAATACAAATTGTCATCACCAGGACAGGCTTTAACTTTAATGAATACATTAAAATAAAGATGGGATGTTATCTCTCCTGCACGCTACAAGCATCAAGGTCAAGATTGCACTCAAATTATCACGCCAAGATCAAAACATCACCAAATCAGACATCCTTCCAGACTATGTGATAGCCCAGTTAAACAATTATTTACTGTTATGTTTTAGTACAACATTTGGAAACTCATTATTAAAAAAAAAAAAATTTAAAATCAGGAAAACAAGAGTATCAAAACAGAGTGAAGAGAAAAGAACAAATAATGGTGCGCCTAAGACAAGTAGAATGAATATATAAAAATATATATCAGAGATTTATTTGTTCTTTTCTCTCCATTGTATTCCAAGGGGCTTAGAGGGGATTCCCCTTTTCCGTAGGTGTGCTGCCTTGCTGTCATATTCTCTGTTTTCCTATCAGCGCTGAACCTCCTTCCTGATCTCGATTACATATCAAAACAGAGTGATTGAATTCCAGATTCAACTCAATGTTGTACAAAACATGTACAAAGAAACTAGTCCTGCGCTCAAACTCTCATTACTCCTGGGCGGCAGCAATGACCATAGTACACTCCTTTCTGTCTCATTAGAGATATTTTTGCCAGAAGCTCAAGGAAGCAAGGTGAATGGTTAGAGTTAGGACCCACCTAAGAGGTCTGCCTTGACGTGGCAGGTGGGCTTAACCTCTCATGGCCATTGGAGGTAACTAAAAACCTCCATTTGTTTAAAAATACATAGGGATGTGGGAAGAGCGCAGGTAACTTTTTTCCTTTGGTTGTACAAAACATATTTGGAATTTCCATAATATAAAATATTACTTCTTGTGTTTAACACTCCTTGGGGTGTCTGTTCATACTTCCTTTAATCTTCTCCAGAGGAAGCGGAGACAAAGCTGGGGAGTTGGTGAAAATAATTAAGAACAGAGTGAGTGAGGTAAGTCCTGCCAATCAAACGCACACGTTTTCTTCACAATTAAATATTATGAGAGAGAGAAATAAAAGGCATAGTTTATCAATCCCTGCTGTATCCACAAACTGTACATAATGTAAATAAATTAAATCGTATGGCTTATTGAGAGCCTTCCTTTCTGTACAAATTAAGGATTTGTTCTACCCCTGGCACGGTGCATAAAGAAATACTATTGAGTGATATTAGGTCCAGGTACGCAGAAGTCATCACTCCTTCCTCCGAAGGTAAATGATTCACCCCACCTTCAACTACTGTAATTTTCAGATAATCCCAGTTTATTGAATAGACATCATCTCCATGTTCCCTTTAGCTACCCATGACTTGATACACAAGTAGAAACACAAACCCCTCTGCTCCTTTGCATTAGACAAAAACGAAATGCATAGTCCCATACCCTTTTGGACTCATTTGGGTTATTTAATAACAGATTATAGATTGATACCCTGCAACCTCCTATGTGCATACCATTTCCTATATATACTGACGGATAATGAGCCTCTGCAGGACACTCAGATTGGTGGAAATAATTTAATGTTCCCTTGTTGAAGGTTTTATATATATATATATATATATATAATATAATAAAGAACATGACATAGGTATGTCTAATGAATATGACATATAATAATTATGTAGTACCTCCATTCAGTGCAGTAATCAGCCGTTACAGAAGACCTGAGGATTCTAAAATTTGACCTTAAGAATACTAAAGGATTATTGGATTCACTCAAGGAAATGATGTATTTTGAATTCCCACTACCAAATGAAACAGAAACAATTAAATATTAATTGATCGTTATTTTTGTGATTACAATAATGTTGTTTTGCCAGAGAGATCTGGAAGAAATTAAGATCTGTGAGGCTCTCTGAAAAAAGGCAATATTTTAAAAAATTATTATATTTTAATTGGATACATTTTATATATACCCGAGCACATGTCTGGGCAACGTTATTTGAACTATATTTAACAGACATGAATATGCATGAAACCTGGTGTATGGTTTGTCAATGTTTACGAAGCAGAAACTAAATAGAAATTGGAATCTAAAGCAGATGAATAACTGAAAACGTATGGTAGCCAGTGCAAGATGTTACATTAAGCCACATGCTCTTCTGTCGTGGATACCAGTTAGTGGGAAATTCACCACCTTTCACTTTACATATAAATCCCTGCAAGCATCGGTGGATACCCAGACAGTGGTGTGCTTCCCCTCTCCCATCATGTCAGCATACCCTGAGCAGGAATTTTCGGTTCTAGTGTGTACATCTTAAGGGGGCTGCTAATAATTTGGCTTCTCTTATAATCGGAAGATTTGTCTGCATTATGTTTTTTTTTTAAATGTTGTAGCTACACCTGGGATATGTATACCATTTTACAAGGAGTTAACACATATACAGGTGTGCTCAAAAGTTTGCAGACCCTTGGAGAATTGGTAATATATGCACCATTTAAAAAAAAAAAAAAACTGAGCAGGCAAAACACATTTCTTTTATTTCTTATTCAACAATATATATTGGTAATATACATATTGGCAAAATGCATCCAGGTTATGCAAAGTCTTTGTTTGTCTTGCATGAACCACACGTTTGAGATCTCCCTAGAGTGGCTCGATGATATTAAGGTCAGGAGACTGTGATGGCCACTCCAGAACCTTCACCTTTTTTCTGCTGTAACCACTGGAGGGTCAACTTGGTCTTGTGCTTAGGGTCATTGTCAGGCAGGAAAGTCCAAAAGCGTCCCATGTGCAGCCTTCGTGCAGAAGAATGGTAATTATCTGCCAGTATTTTCTGATAACATGCTGCATTCATCTTTACATAAATTTCAAGATTCCCAGTGCCTTTTAGAGCTCACATTCCCCCCTTTCCCCTCCCCAAACCATCAGGGAACCACCAACACGTTTCACAGTGGGGATGGAATTCTTTTCTCTATAGACCTTGTTGACCCCTCTCCAAACATATCGCTTACGGTTGTGACCATAAAGCTCTATATTGGCCTTGTCACTCCAAATTACAGTGTGCCAGAAGCTGTGAGACATGTCAAGGCATTGTGGGGCATATTGTAAATGGGCTTTTTTATGACATTGGTGCAGTAAGGGCTTCTTTTTGGCAACCCGACCATGCAGCTCATTTTTGTTCAAGTATCGTCGTATTGTGCTCCTTGAAACAACCACACCGTCTTTTTCCAGAGCAGCCTGTATGTGTCCTGAGGTTACGTGTGGGTTTTTCTTTGTATCCCGAACAATTCTTCTAGCAGTTGTGGCTGAAATATTTTTAGGTCTACCTGACCTTGGCTTGGTATCAAGAGATCCCCGAATTTTCCACTTAATAAATGATTGAAAAGTACTGACTGGCATTTACAAGGCTTTGGATATCTTTTTATATCCTTTTCCATCTTCACAAAGTTCCATTACCTTGTTACGCAGGTCTTTTGACAGTTATTTTCCGCTCCCCATGGCTCAGTATCTAGCCTGCTCAGTGTATCCACGTGAGAGCTAACAAACTCATTGACTATTAAGGCACTAATTTAAAAAGCCACAGGTGTGGGAAATTAATCTTTAATTGCCATTTTACCATGTGTGTGTCACCTTGTGTGTCTGTAACAAACCCAAACATTCAAGGGTATGTAAACTTTTCATCAGGGCCATTTGGGTGATGTCTGTTATCCTTATGATTAAAAAAAAAATTATAATCAGTCACAACTTTCCTCAAACACAGGACAGAACCTACAATCGCTTGCAGAATGCATCAGGTTCCTTCTTCACACAATTATTTGCTACTCCAGTTTATTGTCAAGGCCCAGAGGAGGCGGGCTGAAAGCTAGCCGGATAGGAGGCATGTGTGGGTGTGGTGGGTGTAGGTGTCATAAGTGGGTGTGTCAATTAGAGTAAGGGATGGGTGTGGTCCTTTATATACCAGTCATTTTGTCTCCCTTACCTCAGCCATCTTAGATTTAACGGCGTGGTAACATCTCTGCATCCTCCTGTGCTTACCACTGCTTGTCAAACGGCCAAGGGTATGGATATTGATGCAATCCTCGCTGCCCTCCGGGCTGAGGCCCTTCAAGATGGTGGACGGCACCTGCAGTCACAGCTAGTACGCCTGCAGGGTGCTCCTAGTGTGGCTGCTCCCTCTAATGGCAGCCCTGGGAACCAGGGTGCTGATCTTGTGGCTGCTCCCTCTAATGGCGGCCATGGGAACCAGCGCCGTCGCGCACGACCCCCTGCCCGGTATAGCCCCTCACGGGAGGGTCGGGTGAGGGAGAGGAGTATTAGCCCTGTTGCCGGCCCGCGCGTCAGTTCCTCCGCGGCCGCGGGTGGCACCTCCTCTCGCGTTTCAACACGCCGGATGGACGCATCGCGGCTACCACCCCCCCCCCCGGTCTCGCGGGCTCGGCGGAGGTCGGCCGCGAGAACGCAGCACCTCACCGCACAGCGGGCACTAACCACCCGGTCGGCCTTGGCGGGATCAACGGCAGTGCAAGGGCGGGTGGCCCTCTCTCCAGGTCGGGTGAGTAGGCCGCTGGTCGGCAGGGCTGTCTCCAGGGGGGTGGGGGGTTCTGGGGCACGGCGCAGGGAGTATGCTTCCCCTAACTTACCTCTCAGCCCTCCCCCTGCTCTCCCTCCCCACTCTGTCTCCCCTGGAGCTGCTCCTGTCCCTGCGCCTGCTCCACTGTCTGCTGGATCTGTCCCTGTGGCAGCTGTGTTGCACTCTGCCCCTCCACTTCTCCCTTCCTCCTCAGCTGCCCCCATCATGGCTGGGGCCCTTACAGGGTCTCCTGGGCCTGCCCCTCTCAATTTCCCTGCCTTGCCCGCTGGCCCACTCATGGCTGGTGCCCAGCTTGCCCCCCCTGGCCCACTTCATACCACTTTGCCCCCCATTCATCCTGCCACTCTTACAGAAGGGGCCCATTGTTCCCCCACAGGGCCCTCCTCTACCGGTTTCCTTTCTACTGGGGTGGGTGGGCCGGGGTCCATCTCACCTGTGTTGTCTTCGCAGATTACTCCTGGTAGGCTCTCGGTTCGTTTTGCTGACGTTGCGACTGGTGCAGATCCTCCTGCAGTCGCTGTTCCAGCTGGGCCACCACAGTCTAGCGGCCAGGGCGTGGCTCCACAGATGGCTTCACATTCGGTTCCTGCCAGTGAGTATATTAGTTTACAAGGTTTGGGGTCGGGGTGTGTTAACGCAGTTATCCCAGAATGGGATTCGTTGCTGCAAACTATGCGACAGGTTTTACATTCCTTGGAAAAGGGGCCCCCCCCTGGGGCTCCCCTCACCTCGACTTTAGATAACCAACTTAGAACGGGTTGGGCGACTAGCGGAGGGTCAGGTGTCCTGCCTTCTACTTCGGCTGTCTCAGGGGGGCCTACTGCCCTCCTAGAATCTTTGCCTGCCGCAGGTGAGCTCGGAAGCACCGTGGGGTCAACAGTGACCCCCACTGCGGTTCAGGACTTGGGGGTCGCACCCGCTGCGCACGGGGCGGCTTACATGTGTTGGTCAGGCCCCCTGGGCCTCCATTTGACAGCTGAATTGCGGGCCAAGATAGAGAAAGGGGAATTTGTTGAAATTTTTTCTCTTCTCCCTATGGAGGACTTGCCTCGGGTTGATCCTGCAGCAAAGGAGTCTGAAAAGGAGAAAGAAAAGTTTCGGTATCGGAAGATACTTTTGGGAATTGGATCAGGGCCTTTTCTATCCTGGCTAGCGTTATAGGGGAAAAGACTCCCAACAAATGCTCTTCTCTATTTTGCTACCAGGATATGATCTGGAACGCGTGTCGGGTTTATGGAGGGTTAGGCTGGTGGCGGTATGATGAACAGTTCCGCCAGCGCTTAGCGGTGCGCCCTTCCCTGAGTTGGGATCAAATGGATATCGGCTTGTGGTTGGCCATCATGACCCATCCCGCTTCACATCAGGGGGGCCTGTCGTCCTTTCTTGGGGGGGCCGGCGCAGGGTCCTCACCCTCCGCGTCGGCCACTCAGCGTAGAACAGGTTGCTGTTGACAATTTAACGACGGCCAGTGTAAATTTGGAGCAAATTGTCGCTTCAAGCACGAATGCTCCGGTTGCGGCGGGTCCCACCCCGCTTCTAAGTGTTTTAAACGGGGTAAGTTTGGCGAAAAAGGGGATGCCATGGGCGCTAAGAGCGAAGACGCCGGTGGACGTCGTCGCGATGCGTCCGTGGCTAAAATGTTATAGGAACAAAAAGGCGGCTGCCTTGCTCCTGGAAGGGTTTACTCATGGTTTTTGGATTCCCCATCAGGCTCGTTCGCCCTCAGGGTCGTGTCGGAACCTGCGTTCCGTTGCTGAACACCCGGGGGTGGTAAAAGACAAGCTGGCTAAGGAAGTGGCATTGGGCCGCATGGCTGGCCCTTTTTGTGAACCCCCCCTTCCTGACCTTCGGGTATCGCCACTAGGCGTCGTTCCCAAGAGAGAGCACGGAAATTTTCGGCTAATTCATCATCTCTCGCACCCCCAAGGGGGTTCCGTGAATGATGACATTGCGGCGGAGCTATGCCGGGTTTCATACGCCTCGTTTGATACTGCGGTTGGTATGGTTAGGGCCGCGGGCCCCGGTGCACTGATGGCAAAAACCGACATTGAGTCGGCTTTTCGCCTCCTGCCGGTTCACCCGGAGTGTCATCATCTGCTCGGCTGTTCCTTTGAAGGGCAATTTTACGTGGATATGTGCCTCCCGATGGGTTGTGCAATATCCTGCTTTTATTTTGAATGTTTTAGCTCCTTCATGGAATGGGTAGTGAGAGCTGAGTCTGGTTATGACTCAGTGCTTCACTATTTGGATGATTTTCTTTGTGTGGGTCCCGCGAACTCCCCGATATGCGCGCACATTTTGCAATCGGTAGCCGACGTGGCCTGTGGGTTCGGCGTGCCTCTGGCGCCCGACAAAACGGTGGGCCCTTCCCCGTGCTTGTGTTTTCTTGGAATTGAGATCGATTCGGTTATTGGGGAATGTCGGCTCCCGCCGGATAAATTGGAGGATCTGCGGGGGGCTGTGCGGGAGGCGAGCTCCCTCCGGAAGATTACTTTACAACGGCTTCAATCCCTCCTTGGCAAGTTGAATTTTGCCTGTCGGATTATGCCTATGGGACGAGTGTTTAACCGGCGCCTAGCGGCCGCCACGGCAGGAATTGTAAAATCATTCCATTTTATCCGCTTAACCAAAGTGCTCAAGGAGGACTTGGCAGTATGGATGGTTTTCTTAGATGGGTACAATGGCAGGTCCTATTGGCAACAACCAGAGGTGTTGAATTCTGTGCTACACCTGTTTACTGATGCGGCAGGAGCATCAGGATTTGGGGCTATCTTAGGGACGCAATGGTGCGCGGAACCTTGGCCTGAGGCTTGGGTTGCTGCTGGCCTTACCAAAAATATGGCCCTCCTTGAGCTCTTCCCCATCGTGGTGGCAGTTCATTTGTGGGGAATGGAGTTCAGGGACCGGCGCGTCGTCTTCCATTGCGATAACTTGGGGGTGGTGCAGGCCATTAATAATCTAACGGCCTCCTCCCCTCCGGTGGTCAGGCTCTTGCGGCGTCTGGTCTTACGATGCTTGTCATTGAACGTTTCATGCCGCGCTGTGCACATTCCAGGTGTTGTGAATACCACAGCTGACGCTCTCTCTCGTTTCCAATGGCAGGTATTTCGATCGGCTGCTCCGGAAGCGGATCTGGAAGGTCTCTCCTGTCCCGCGGAACTCTGGTCCCTTGGCCTGAACGAATAAGGGAGTGGATACGGTCGTCGGTGTCAGAGGCAACATGGGTCCGGTATGGTAAGGCGTGGGGGGATTGGGTCGCACTGGAACAGGATTGCGGTGGGTTCGGCTCCTCTGACGAGAGGGTCCAGGGTCTGTTACGGTTGCTCTGGTTCTGGGAGGCTAGCGGGTGTTCCCCAGCTACGGTTTCAGGGAAGCTATCAGGCCTTAGTTTCTGGTTCAACTTAACCCAGGTACCCGATGTGACAAAACACTGCATGGTGAGGCTTGCGATGCGCGGTTGGCGGAAAGGCCCGATGGTGCGGGATACTCGGAGGCCGGTTTCGGGCGCGCTACTGTTAGGGATCGCCTCGGTTCTCCCCCAGGTCTGTTTTTCGGCTCCGGAGGCTAGATTGTTTTTGGTGGCGTTTACTTTCGCCTTTTTTGGGGCTCTTCGGGTTGGAGAACTGGTGAGCCCTAGCAGGGGGACCCCTGGGGGTCTCCACAGGGCCCGGCCGTAGGATCTGGCTGATTGGGCATTCGTACATCTATTGGGCCCACCTGCGGGCTGGGGTACGCCCGGGTGGGACACGCCTTGGAATTCCTCGGGAGCTGGCGGAGGTCCGATGGTTTGGTTTCCGGGGCATGAGATGGGGCCAGCTCTTGCCGGAGGTTGTACAGCTGGCCACTTTCCTAGGGGCGCCTGATGTATTGGTGGTTCATTTGGGTGGCAATGATCTGGGGGTGCTGCCTGCATGGGGTTTGGGTGAAATGATTAGAACTCGCGCGCTTGCGAGTTTTGTTCCCGCAGCTTTGTTTAGTTTGGTCTGGGATAGTGTCCAGGAACTATTGGTGGCGCGCGCGCGATCAGGGGGCTATTGAGCGATGCAGGGTGAAAATTAATAAAAGAGTGTCAAAATTTGTGCTCGGCGTTGGTGGCATTTCGGTGCGCCACCGAATATTTGAACGTGACGCGGCGATATATTTTCGCCCGGACGGGGTCCACCTGACCGATGTGGGGTTGGATTTCTTCAACCTAGCTCTGCAGGATGCGCTGGAACAGGCCATGGCATTGGTGGGGGGTCGCGCCTGCTGATTTAGGCTTAAATGCAGCTGGCGCTAGTGGCGGGTATGGTCCTTGCCGAACCAGTGGAAAAAGGAATGCATTGGACGAAGGAATGCTGGGTCTGGTCCCTCCCCTAACCTCGGGCAATGGTTTGGTATTTGGGCGTGCCCTCCGTGCCAGGAAAAGCGGCCAGGGGTTGGCATGGGGAATTGGAGGGCCAAGGTGAAGGCCAATTAGCTTGGACGAGGGGGGAGGGCAGGTGCCCGGGAAAGAGGTACTCAAAAGGTTATTATGGTTCGGTTGGCAAGGACGGGTTTTGAGTTAAATATATACGCTCATATTAAATATAATTTGAATTGGTTTTACTTATTATATATATAAATAAAGCTGTGGCCTGTTTTATACCACATTTATGTCTCTGTTTTAATTGGGAATGGGGAAAGGCGGGGGCGGGGTGGGTGGAGCGGTTTGGTGATCCTAAGGGGCACCACACGTTAACCACTACCTGCACACAAGTTAACTAAAATCACCCATAAAAAATGGGTTGGACTGTTACCTGATCTATTGAATAGTATGTACAAGAAAGACACAACAAAACTTTCATTCCTTTATCTTTTCTGCATTGTGTTGAGGGCAGTCCGGAAGCATACTAAGCTACTCTGCTTTTAATAAAAATATAGGTGAAAAAAAAGAAAACGGTTTAAAATCAGCAAAGTATGTTTTCTATGGCCGCTCTCAACACCTGCAAATCCCTATAATCTGTACAGTATCCTTTCTGTTATAATAAAGTAATAAAAGGTGTGAGACGAAGGCGTCTTTAGAAATGACATATAGAAGATGTCAGGAGGTGCGGAACAATAAGTATTTAAACCATCTTTGGTAGAATATTTTTTTTGTCCACTGTGTTCAATGGGTTTGCCTGAGCTGTTGTGAATTTTACTATTACAGTGTTAATCCAGGAGATTATTGATGTGACCTGTCCATTCAAGACTCCGGGGATGCAAAATTGGAACAGGGTGTAAGTGGAATAGCATTTAACAATCTGAAAAAGGGAAGGTTTCAGCAAAACGATGGGTGAGTGATGACAGGTCTGGCAACTTTACAAATGACAACATGCAAAGCTGCATTACAGAAGGGATTTATTCCAAATTCTAAAGCAACATTTCATTGTAGTGTATATTTTTTGCTACATGTGAGATCAGACTATTTTATATACACGTGAAAAACAGAAACCCTTTCAGTGCCTGAGAGGTTAATCCTTTCTAGCCTGCGAAACGTCATATGGAAACAATAGCAAACAATAACAAAAAATAAAATTTTTCTAACTTTGTATTTATTTATAATTAAAGGGGAATTCTAGGAAATATCACCACAACATTTCGGTGTTGCGTAATACCTCTGCGTGCAGATCTCAGGTTTTATGTCACACCATTAAGAAACTATGGTTTTCCCTATCACCCAAAGACTGTCCCTTCCTCAGATCGATTATTAATGTCTAATTTAAACTTCTTATTATCCGTGTTGGTTTCCTCTTACCTGGACAGCGCTGATAGGGTAAGAATGTAAACTGCTCTTAGAACTCTCTGCCAATCACCGCTGTCCAGGTGCGAGGATACAGACACTTATAAGGCAGCTGAAAAGGGGCACTCTCCAGGTGCCATGGAAAACCCCAGATCTTGTCAAAAAACGTCTTACCGGTCATTAAACTGGGAGATGGCGCCCACTGGCAATTGGCAACATAACTATACCACCTTGATATATTGGTTTGATTGCTTAGAGCAGGGGTTCTCAACCCAGTCCTCAGGACCCCCTACCAGTCCAGGATTTGGGGATTACCTGGGTGTGTCTCAGGTGTTTAGAAAAAGGGAAAAAAAGCACCTTAGACTCTAAGGTGTTTTTTTTTTCCTTTTTCTAAACACCTTAGACACACCCAGGTACTCCCTAAACCCTGGACTGGTAGGGGGTCCTGAGGACTAACGTTGAGAACCCCTGGCTTAGAGCGTCCTTTTAATGAGAAGCTGCAAGTAGCTCTATTCCACATGATTACTGTATGTTCCCCATAAACAAGAGAATATATAGTGATAAAGATCTCTCCCAATATTCACCAGTGGGTGACGAGTACTGAATGAGAATTATTAAGATTGAAAACAGTGGCTCTGAAAAGTACCTTGGAATCTGCCACAGATGAGGAACATCTGCTGAGTGCATTATACATAAAATGCTTTAAAATGGGGAGATGGCTCTCCTACACCCAAAACACAGAGATTAACAGAAACTAATAAACAATAGCGGATATCGCTGCTAAATAGGGCAGAAATTTACGTCAGATCATGGCAGAGAGGAGAACCATGGGAGATGGCCTATACAGGACAAAAATGGGCCAAAATAGAATGTTTATGTACTTTAATCTTAAAGAGGAATCATCACTTCTCAGGATTTTTAATTTTGTTTTTTACTATATCCAAACCGTAGTATTTAATTCTATCCTGAAAGTGAGTGCCTCCATCTACTACCAACAATCATTGTTAGAAGCTCTGATCTTTGCACTTTGTCAGTCAGCATGAAAAACGCACAGAGAAATTAGTTTGTGTTCCCCCTCGTCCATGTCAATGTGTGCCCTGGCTGTGCCAGGATTCAACTGGGTTATGGTGTCACTATCTTCAATAAACATTTGAAAGAAAATAGAGCACAGCATGAAAAAAGGTTAACAAACGCTATAAGTGATTTTTAATGTTTTATTCAATTATGTAAATTCCTCTTTAATGAGGGGAACTCAACTATCACTACTATTACAACCTTCTTGCAAAGCGATGGTTACATTTTATTGACTCACGCATTAATGTTGTTCTTTACATCCTTTAAAGGACCACTATAGTGCCAGGAAAACATACTCGTTTTCCTGGCACTATAGTGCCCTGAGGGTGCCCCTCCCGCCCGGCTCTGGAAGGGGGAAAGGGGTAAAAACTTACCTTTTTCCAGCGCTGTGCAGGGAGCTCTCTGCCTCCGATCCTCCTCCTCTCCGCCCATTCTTGCCGCGCGTGCGCATTCAGCCGGTCGCATAGGAAAGCATTTACAATGCTTTCCTATGGACGCTGGCGTGCTCTCACTGTGAAAATCACAGTGAGAAGCACGCAAGCGCCTCTAGTGGCTGTCAATGAGACAGCCTCTAGAGGCTTTGGGGGAAGGCTTAACCCATTCATAAACATAGCAGTTTCTCTGAAACTGCTATGTTTATAAAACAATGGGTTAACCCTAGAAGGACCTGGCACCCAGACCACTTCATTAAGCTGAAGTGGTATGGGTGCCTAGAGTGGTCCTTTAAAGGGGGCGATCCCTAATCCATCCTTGCGGTTTGAGAGAATGGATTTTAAATCCAACATAGCAGCTCATGAAACTTGTTTAGATAATTCAATAAATACAGCCTTTAAGAAACACTTAGCTGCCATGTTTCAAATACAAACAATTCCCTTAGTTAATGTCATTGCACTGGAAGAAAAGGCTGCTTGAGATGCAGAGAGCATTTGTTTCTTATTTAAGTTGTCTTGTGATAAATTACATTAACACAGTATCTTATATCACAATGTCAACTTCCAAATGCTGGACGTCCATTTGTCCCCAGTTTACCAGCCCAGGATAGTGCACACTTATAGAGCAAAGAAGGTCTCAATCAGGCAGGGGCTGGCATAGAATGATAGTAAATATAATAGTATTTGGGGGTTAAATAGGGTTAGGATTCTGGGATCTAGTTTATGGTTTTGTTATAGAGTTAAAGGAACACTCCAGGTCCATTAAAAGAGCATTATAGGGTCAGGAAGACAAACCACCATCTAGCCCCCCTGGGCCCCTCATGCCTCCATAAATGTAGCAAAATCTTACTGTATTCAAGCCAGAAGCTGTAGATCTGCATGCTGTTTGCCTAAAAACAAAAAAAAAAACAAGCAGTCTGCTGACATCATCAGAAGTGGTAGCCCGATCCAATCACAATGCTTCCCCATAGGATTGGCTGAGACTGACAAAGAGGCAGATCAGGGGCAGAGCCAGCATGATTCAAACACAGCCCTGGCCAATCAGCATCTCCTCGTAGAGATGAATTGAATCAATGAATCTCTATGAGGAAAGTTCAGTGTCTGCATGCAGAGGGAGGAGACACGGAATGTTTGGATGCATTTTAGGCAGCCATGACCCAGGAAGGATCTCTAACAGCCATCTGAGGAGTGGCCAGTGAAGTTATCACTAGGCTGTAATGTAAACACTGCATTTTCTCTGAAAAGACAGTGTTTACAGCAAAAGGTCTGAAGGTAATGATTCTACTCACCAGAACAAATTCAATAAGCTGTAGTTGTTCTGGTGACTATAGTGTCCCTTTAAGCTCTCTAGCTTGCTGAAATGCATCATGTGAAGTAAATATTCCATTTAAAGGGCACTTTATAAAATTTCCTGTTTCTATGACAAATCTGTACTCAGCCTCGCACGTTTGCTTCCCGTTTCTGTTGGCTCCCATGAGCGAACGGAAGTAGCAGGTTTGCTCTACTTGAACAGCCTGCCTCCCCCTGCACACCTTTTTCTTAAACCTCAGATTAGCATTATTTCTACGTTCTGTGTGCATGCGCCTGTAGGGGACGCTTCAGAGGCTTGCCAGTTAGCCCAAAACTGTCAAGCTATCACTGCAAACCAAATTAGATGGAACTGTCATTAATAGTGTAAGTGGCCGAGGGTGGTCTTTGAGTCCTGGGAAATCCCAAGTCAAAGTGTAAATCCATAGCCTCTGTGCACCATTGCCACTGCACTGAACTACAGTGGTCATGGTTCTTAGAGTGTCCCTTTAATGTAAAGTTATTATTGTGAAGAAGGCAAAATTTAATTTTGGAGAACCATTTATAGAAATATTTAATCAAAAAATTCAGTGTAGTAATATTTATTATATTACATTCTAGGTATTTATATGATCAACATCAAAGCACTTGTAAAATGGAGGCAATAACAAATGTTTGGTGATTACTGTTTATGGATATAAATTTTTGAAAAAGGAATGTTCTTAATGATGTTAATTTAGGATTAATATATTACATTGATCTTCATTCACTGGCAAATTTCTTAATTATAAAAAACAAGGAGTTGCATCAAAGAATTCTGGATATCAAAGAATATGATGATTTTAATATGTTAAATCCTGTTATTGTTTTAATTTGAAAAGTATCTGGCAAAACATAAATGCCAACCAATTTACTAAACAAAATTAAAAAAAATATATTCTTATTATAATATTGCAAGTGTTTAACAGGAACAACGCAACGCAAGGCTCTCCAGTTTGCCCCGGGTTAAAATGTTATTGTAACTTAACTCAATATTAATGGTTTTAATTTCTGAGAGCTTGAAAGATTTCAGAGCGCTTAATAAGTACTACAATTGGTACATTTACAAACTGAGCTATCTAAGTTGCGTTTTAACTTTCAGATGCCAAATTATTCCAGTAACATAATATATTGTATTGTGCTGAGAAAGAACGTATTAGTGGAGGTAAGTGCACGCTTTACTTACCTCTGTTGAAATACTCACCCAGTAAGTGTTTCAGTAAGGTAAAGAGGAACAGTATATTCCAAAGAGGTCCCAGTTCTGCACTAAAGATCAAGAAAGGCAGGTCAATGTCAGACACAGGCAGCTAATCAATATACGAGGACAAGGTACCGCTGAAAGTGAAATAGGTCTGAAATTTACGCTTTGTAGAGCACGTTACATATTCAAACTTCATTTGTTATGCACATCATACATGTACTGAAGTAATACAGTCTGATATTGGAGTCTGTAAACTTGTATACACATCAAATTCAAATGTTTTGGTTGGAACTCTTAAAGGGACATTTTAAGCACCATAATCACTACAGTTTAAAGATATCCAACCTTGGATGGCAAGAATAGGCTGGGAGCGCTGGGAAATGATTAGCCAATGCTGCCAAAGGTTGGGGCAGAAATTGGCATCCAGCGTTAAGATCGTAACAATTTCAATTAAGCGTGGTGGTTATGGTGCTTAAATCATTCCTCATGCTGGATCCAACATTACGGCCAATACTGGCTGAGCATTATAGGAGATGCACTTCAATGATCCCTCAAGTGCTTCCTTTCATTGGCTTAGTTTACGAAATAATGCATTTTAGGGATTTAGTGGCTAAACAATGAACTGCATTGAACTAAAACTGGATTGCAGATATTGGGCCCTAACATCAGAGCTGGCAACGTACCTAAAGTGGATATTTTTGATATTTATCTTGGATTACTTTTTGCAATTTGTCGATCAATTCCATATAAATGACCGTTTAGTGAATACAGCCACAGGCAAATTCTTTTGCCATATCCTATTCTCGATTTATAAATCTAAAGCACGCTAGGGCACGCTTTTATAACTCACATGCATTCAAATGTTACAGTAATTACATTGTTCCTAAGGAAATACAAGCGTATGGTTGATGTTATATCCAGATTTGTTGAAGGCAAATAAAATCAGTTTTTTTTTTTCTCTTTTCTATGGGTAATATAAAAAAAAAAAATAACCTACTTGCTTACTAAAATTCAAACACAGACGGATAATCTTAGAAATGCAAAATTGTGACTCTGGATAATGGTAATAAGGCTTAGAAACTCATGGAGGAGATGAATGTATCTGGCATGAAATGGCTTACACCCAACCAATCCAGCAATTATAGAACCCTTAATAAATGTTATTCTACAACGCTGACATAAAATGTCAGATTTACTTTGTATTCACTTTGAATTTCTGATAGTTCATACTTTAGTAAATAACCCTGAATTAGTGTTGGGCTGAGTAACGATAGTCCAATGTTTCTGACCAATACCTTTGATGTCCAAAAAAACAACAACTAGAAATTCTCATAATTCTCACTGAATCATATGTACGCACCATAACCACTTCTTTATACGTGCCTCTTTTTCTGAATTGCAATTCCCATGATGCTTAATCAACCTAAAGGACTGTCAGACACTCTCTAAATAGTTCAACAAAATAATATTCCAAAGTGCATGAACACTTTCATCTTTAGCAGACTTGGTAACCCTAGCTGAGGTCATTAGAAAGACAGCTCGTTCTTGAGTCAGAGACCAATTATCAACTTTACAAAACTATTTGGTCACCATGACTAATTCATTTTAAAGGCAATCCAAGCAACAGAACTATTATTGTTATAGTGATTATGATTCTATTAAGCCCTGAAAACATCCTTTTTAATTCTCACATTTACTTTATTATTCATGATCTGTGGCTCCCAAGCTCCACTCCACCACCCAGTGACTTCATATAGGAAGTCTATTTTCCCTCTTCAGCTTTCTAAATATTTGTACAGCGTGACCAGCTCAAACCGTGTAAGTCAGTCTTGTTCCCTTGCAGGCCCTGCGCTGTGAACGAACACAAGCACACAGCATTGGTCTCTACCCAGCTCAGAACACAATGCTCACCGCTGTTGCATGTGAAGGAGACTGTCTTGAACAGTGTTGCAGGTGCTTAAATGAACACTATGAGAAACATGTATTCCTGACCGTATAGTGTTAAAAACACAATCTAGTGTTTACGGCAAAAAGCCTCAACGAAATGATTCTACTCACCAGAACAAATGCAATAATCTGTAGTTGTTCTGGTGACTATAGTTTCCCTTTAATTACAAAGGCTGGAGTCTCATACATACCACAAAGTTTGTCTAATGATATATTTTGATTGTTGGACAGTTTTGTTGTTGTTTTTTTAATAAAAGGTCATTTTTATTTTTAAAAACGAATTTGAAATTGCTACGTTAATACAAACAAATCGATCAAAATGAATACAAAGTTAAAAACTCACATTTGATGTGCATGCATTTGCTAAAATTTCCAGGCTGTACGGCTCTTATAACGGCCAGTGACAAAATTAGCAAGAGATTGATACTCACCTATCTTTCTATATCACAACTGAGCCTGTCCAATAAGCAGTGTTTTGGGGGTACAGCAAGGGTTTATGGGAGTTATAGTTCACGTGTCAACTTACTACTGTAGATAGCTTACAGACAAACTACAACTCCTAGAAAGCCAAGTCCTTACTTAATGTGCTTACAAGTACATCAATATTTTGTCAACCGTCACCATCTTCAGATATTAGAATGTAACTATCAGCAATTGCATTAATCTCGATGATCCAGGATAAATCATGTCGGCCTCTATGCAGAGGATAGAATGTTATGCGTCTTTATTATTACATGACACTCCATGGTGGGTGCAATCTGTTTTGATTTGATTATTTTATAAAAGAGAAGAAAACGTTTATCCGCAAACATTTAAATGGTTCTGTCAGTGGTTGTATACTGTGAGAGAGTGGTAACATTACGTAAGACATGAAGACACAAGGAGCAGTTTATTTCATGCTTTACAAACAGCAATGGGGGACGAGGATTGCACATACGCCTGTCCACACATCTCAGATTGCGGTTCAATAATTAGTTTCTAAGTAGGGCTGTCGTCACCTCTGTGATCAAGAGATGTCTCAACAGGTTTATTTGATTATATATAAATATATACACAGACTGGTGCATGAGCCTATTTGTCAGTTACATAACATACCTGTAATTTGTTCCTAAACTGTACAGAAATAAATATAATCCCTTCCCCAAAATAAAGAAGGGTCTGTTGCCGTATATTCCTTAGTGGCATTTAAAGGGGAACAAATACCCTCACAGGGTTAACCATTACATCACTATATCTTAACTAATGGGAACAGTCTACATATCATATAGTCCCATGAGACCCCCCCATCTTTTCCTCTTTCCTGTTGATGCCGAAACACTTAAGAACAACAAATAACACATTAATTGAAACATCAAAACTAGGCCGAAGTCCAGGCGACTATTGTTTCCTAGGGAGAGCTGAATCTTATAGAACTGATCCTCTCGAACTGTGGAAGATGTCGATTTGCCAGTTGTCTTATAACTTTTCAGGCTAGAGGGGAACAGAGAGAACAAATGGTAAAATATGTTCCCATAACTATTTTCTTATTATCATAATAGTGAAACCATCAACTGATATATTCCTTTATATTTATATTTCCTGTGGAACATCTGGTACGATCCAGGGTCCTAGGATCACACCTAGGACTAAGGATTACGCCTAACCGGACCTTAGAATGGCTGGACTTAACATACTGGAGAATAGTCAAAATACTTGTCGAGGTCAGGGACACAGAACGAGACACAGCGATGAGGAAAGCCAGAAGTCAAGGATGCCAGAAATCAGGGAAACAAAGCCAAACTCAAATAACAGAAAAACGCAATCAGGAACACACTCTCAGATAACCAGCTAGTGGAAACCACGACTGAAAAAAAAGGCAATTTGGGTTTAAATAACCCTCTTTAGGCTGTAGTTGACTGTTTTTGACCTCTGAACCCAAAGCATTCGTGCACATCTATGAGGTGATGTTGCACACACATTGGCGCCATCTTTGATGTGGGCAGAGGTAAGTTTCCAATTAAAACCAGAACAAAAGTGGCCGGCATCTTTAGGAACGCCGTACTCGCTGGGGACTGGGATAGGAGGTCGAGCAGCGGTTTGCCGTGACCAAGGTAAGTATCTGATTTTTCTGTCGGCGCAGCCACTTTGTTTTAGTGCTGTCCCACTGAAAGAATCGCGGGGAGCCGTAACACTGTGAGAATCAAACACTGAGCTGGGGAATCTGCCCATTCACTCTGAGAATCCAAACACTGAGCCGGGAATCTGCCCATTCACTCTGAGAATCAAACACTGAGCCAGGAATCTGCCCATTCACTCTGAGAATCAAACACTGAGCCGGGGAATCTGCCCATTCACTCTGAGAATCAAACACTGAGCCGGGGAATCTGCCCATTCACCCTGAGAATCCAAACACTGAGCCGGGAATCTGCCCATTCACTCTGAGAATCCAAACACTGAGCCGGGAATCTGCCCATTCACTCTGAGAATCAAACACTGAGCCGGGGAATCTGCCCATTCACTCTGAGAATCAAACACTGAGCCGGGGAATCTGCCCATTCACCCTGAGAATCCAAACACTGAGCCGGGAATCTGCCCATTCACTCTGAGAATCCAAACACTGAGCCGGGGAATCTGCCCATTCACTCTGAGAATCAAACACTGAGCCGGGGAATCTGCCCATTCACACTGAGAATCCAAACACTGAGCCGGGGAATCTGCCCATTCACACTGAGAATCAAACACTGAGCCGGGGAATCTGCCCATTCACTCTGAGAATCAAACACTGAGCCGGGGAATCTGCCCATTCACACTGAGAATCCAAACACTGAGCCGGGGAATCTGCCCATTCACTCTGAGAATCAAACACTGAGCCGGGGAATCTGCCCATTCACACTGAGAATCCAAACACTGAGCCGGGGAATCTGCCCATTCACTCTGAGAATCCAAACACTGAGCCGGGGAATCTGCCCATTCACACTGAGAATCAAACACTGAGCCGTGGAATCTGCCCATTCACTCTGAGAATCCAAACACTGAGCCGGGGAATCTGCCCATTCACTCTGAGAATCCAAACACTGAGCCGGGGAATCTGCCCATTCACACTGAGAATCAAACACTGAGCCGGGAATCTGCCCATTCACTCTGAGAATCCAAACACTGAGCCGGGGAATCTGCCCATTCACTCTGAGAATCAAACACTGAGCCGGGGAATCTGCCCATTCACACTGAGAATCCAAACACTGAGCCGGGAATCTGCCCATTCACTCTGAGAATCCAAACACTGAGCCGGGGAATCTGAATCTGCCAATTCACTCTGAGAATCAAACACCGAGCCGGGGAATCTGCCCATTCACTCTGAGAATCCAAACACTGAGCCTTCACTCTGAGAATCCAAACACTGAGCCGGGGAATCTGCCCATTCACCCTAAGAATCTGCCAATTCACTCTGAGAATCAAACACCGAGCCGGGGAATCTGCCCATTCACTCTGAGAATCCAAACACTGAGCCTTCACTCTGAGAATCCAAACACTGAGCAGGGGAATCTGCCCATTCACCCTAAGAATCTGCCAATTCACTCTGAGAATCAAACACCGAGCCGGGGAATCTGCCCATTCACTCTGAGAATCAAACACTGAGCCGGGGAATCTGCCCATTCACACTGAGAATCAAACACTGAGCCGTGGAATCTGCCCATTCACTCTGAGAATACAAACACTGAGCCGGGGAATCTGCCCATTCACACTGAGAATCAAACACTGAGCCGTGGAATCTGCCCATTCACTCTGAGAATCCAAACACTGAGCCGGGGAATCTGCCCATTCACTCTGAGAATCAAACACTGGGCCGGGGAATCTGCCCATTCACTCTGAGAATCCAAACACTGAGCCGGGGAATCTGCCCATTCACCCTGAGAATCCAAACACTGTGCCGGGGAATCTGCCCATTCACCCTGAGAATCAAACACTGAGCCGGGGAATCTGCCCATTCACTCTGAGAATCCAAACACTGAGCCGGGGAATCTGCCCATTCACTCTGAGAATCAAACACTGAGCCGGGGAATCTGCCCATTCACCCTAAGAATCTGCCAATTCACTCTGAGAATCAAACACCGAGCCGGGGAATCTGCCCATTCACTCTGAGAATCTGCCAATTCACTCTGAGAATCAAACACCGAGCCGGGGAATCTGCCAATTCACTCTGAGAATCAAACACCGAGCCGGGGAATCTGCCCATTCACCCTAAGAATCTGCCAATTCACTCTGAGAATCAAACACCGAGCCGGGGAATCTGCCAATTCACTCTGAGAATCAAACACTGAGCCGGGAAATCTGCCCATTCACCCTGGGAATCCAAACACTGAGCCGGGGAATCTGCCCATTCACCCTGGGAATCCAAACACTGAGCCGGGAAATCTGCCCATTCACCCTGGGAATCCAAACACCGAGCCGGGGAATCTGCCCATTCACCCTGGGAATCCAAACACTGAGCCGGGGAATCTGCCCATTCACTCTGAGAATCAAACACCGAGCCGGGGAATCTGCACATTCACTCTGGACTAACACCTTTATTAATATAATCCCTGGCAGTTTCCACACTAAACACGCTCTCTGACTCCACACTAGTATAGCTGGTCAATGTTCACTCAGAACTACAACTCCCGGCACGCACCGCGCTGAGATGACAGCCACCCGCCCTCAGCCAATCCCCCCAGTCGGAGCGGCTGGTCTGTCCAATCAGCGCTGCGGACAGGAAGGCCCGCGTGATTTGAACTAGACATACCGGAAGTGTCCGAGCGGAAGTACAGTTCATGGGGAAGGGGAGAGCGAAATGACAAATAATAACATCAACTAATAATAACAATAAAGGCCACTTATCGCTGCCAGTCCACCTGTACCGGTAAGTACCCGGCGCAGTGCCAATCCCAGCCATTGGTTTATTGTCCATACACACAATGGGAAGGGTGGGATCCTACAATGCCATCAAATGTCCTATAAATCGCACAGAGTGACTGTAATTATATTATATATTATTATTATTGTCCTTGACATTATTTATATTATTATTATATTATATTCCTTGACATTATTTATATATATTATATATATTATATTCCTTGACATTAATTATATATTATATATATTATATTCCTTGACATTAATTATATATTATATATATTATATTCCTTGACATTATTTATATTATATTATAGTCCTTGACATTTATTATATATTATATATATTATAGTCCTTGACATTATTTATATTATATATGTTCCTTGACATTAATTATTTATATTATTATTTATATTATATTCCTTGACATTATTATATATATTATATTCCTTGACATTTATTATTATTATTATTATATATATTATATTTCTCTGTCCGTATTTCTTCATTTATAAAACACTCTGCGAGAGCTGAGGATAAATATGATATTTTGGCTGTGAAGTGTGGCTATTGTATTGTAATATTATTATACACACGTCAATAATACAAGTGATCTGTGAATATTATTTATAACATTTGTTATTGGTGTGATCACTTCTAGTTTATCAGGTATTAAAAGTGTGATTATAAGGATTAATGAAGTGAAAGCATAACTGTAATTGGTGTGTTTATATGGGGCAATAAAGCAAACAGGTTGTTGAGTGTTGGGAATGCATTTACTGGTTTTGTTCATTCAGAAGATAAGCTTCACATAATGTTTTTGGTGCTAGACTGTTTAAACCGCTAACACTTGGAGTGTGTTTCTCATAGTGTCCTGCTCTCTGCAAATGTAAATATGTAATGCTGGTTATCTCCCCAGGTGCACATCTGGATATCTGAAGAATATGACAGCAGGAACCAATCCTGAGGAGGGGAATGTATCTGTGGTGGTCCGTGTAAGGCCCCCAAACTCTCGAGAACAAGAAGGAAATCAATCCTCTGTGGTACAAGTGGTGGATGATAGTATTTTGATTTTTGACCCAGATGAGCCAGACACATCTGGGGTGTTTTCCAGCTTGAAGGGATATGATGGGGTTAAACGCAAAGGGAAAGACTTGAAGTTCATATTTGATCGAGTATTTGGAGAGAATGCCACTCAGCAGGATGTTTTTGAGCATACTACCAAGGAGATCCTGGATGGAGTCCTAAATGGTTACAACTGCTCTGGTATTTAAATTTGTTTACTATTATTATTATTAATAACTTTTTTTGGCAGAAACTAGTAATAATGTGGAATCTTTGGTTATACAAATGTTATGATAGAAATTTAAAAAAAAACTTTATCGCAAAAGTGTCTTTGCTCTTTATGAAATGCATAAAGAAACAGAAATTTTATATATGTTTTTCTTTACTGCAATTTACAGTTATATTTTAGGAACAAGAGGTATCAGGTTTCTAGTGTTTTGTTATTTGAATTATATAAATTTTCATGTGTGTAACACATTTTGTTTAATAAGACACATGAAAGTACAAATTTAATTTACATTATTTTATAACTTGTCCATAGTACCTATGTCTCCATCTTTTCTTCTTACCGCTATATTGTTCTGTAAGTCTTTGAGTGACAAAGATAAACTTTGGGGAAAACACTGAGCTACACACACAGAGAGACATAGTTTAGATGAAGAAGAAATGATAGAGACAGACTGTTAGAGAGAATCTGGAATATAGGCTGAGACACAGAAATAAGACGTAACCCACTTTGTTGTAGTCACAAACTGACGTCCGGTGAAAAATAGGCTAGCTTGAATCAGGTGAAACAAACAAGGGGATGCAGCGATGAGATTGAACACTCTATCATCCTTTTCATGTCTGACTTCCATTCTTACTTGCCATCTCATCAGTTCCCAGTGTGTCTCTCTTGGCCTGTCTTTATTCTCCTTCCATCTTATTCCTGCCTGCTGTTTTTCATTCATTAGTTTATTAATCCACTACTTATTACTTAGTTTTTCTACAACTATCTACTATTTACATTTATTAAGCACCCTCGTTTGATGGATGCCCAGCAGGGCTAAGTTCTCTGATCCTATTTCATAAATGTATTGTTGTAGGCTAAAACAGTGATTGTTAGTCAAATATGTGAAATAAAATCTATGTAATAAGCCCTTTTTGACTAAACTTGCTGTTGTTAACATTCTGGAGAAACCTATTGACCTTGATTATATTTCCATTCTATCTTAGTATTTGCCTATGGAGCAACAGGAGCAGGAAAGACTCACACAATGCTGGGTACTGCAGCTGATCCTGGTGTTATGTATCTCACGATGGTGGAGCTTTATCGGAGAATCGAGGCAATTGAAGAGGAGAAGCAGTGTGAAGTTCTCATCTCATACCTGGAGGTACGGAATGTTTCCTGTTTTAACCCCTTAAAACCGGAGGGCATACTATTACGTACTATTACGCCCTAAGCGTCTCTAAATGCCGCAGGGCGTAATAGTACACCCTCTGTTTTTTTTGTTACTTACCTGGTCGCCGGCGATCGCGGTTGGGGAGACTCACCTGGGATCCCAGGGAGTCCCTAGTGGCGGATCCTGCCTCCTCCGGCCATGTGAGAGTGAGGTCCTTGTGAGGACCTCACAATCACATGGCCGGGTTAGGTGGCTGCTGCATTGCCAGCAGGGGGACTACCTGTAATGACAGTTATATTAATTCTACATATATATTTATGTAATATTTTTACATAATTAGGTATCTTAATTAATTACAATTAGCGGGACCTGCCTGACAACCCATGCCGAAAGTATAGGGAATTTCATTTGCTAGCACTATATTTAACCCTATAACTTTCCAAGACACCATAAAACTTGTACATGGGGGGTACTGTTCTACTCGGGAGACTTCGCTGAACACAAATATTAGTGTTTCAAAACAGTAAAATGTATTACAACGATGATATCGCCAGTAAAAGTGAAGTTTTTAGCATTTTTCACACACAAACAGCAATTACACGGACAATATTATTGCTGTGATACTTTTTACTGTTTTGAAGCACAAATATTTGTGTTCAGCGAAGTCTCCCAAGTACAATAGTACCCCTCATGTACAGGTTTTATGATATTTTCAAAAGTTACAGCGTCAAATATAAGGCTTTTTTTTCACATTAAAATTCGCCAGGTTACGTTGCCTTTGAGACCCTATGGTAGCCCAAGAATGAAAATTACCCCTATGATGGCATACCATTTGCAATAGTAGACAACCCAAGCTATTGCAAATGGGGTATGTCCAGTTTTTTTTAGTAGCCACTTAGTCACAAACACTGGCCAAAACTGGCATTTTTGCATTTTTCACATACAAACAAATATTAACGCCAATTTTGGCCAGTGTTTCTGACCAAATGGCTATTAAAAAAGACTGGACATACCCCATTTGCAATACCTTGGGTTGTCTACTATTGCAAATGGTATGCCATTATGGGTGTAAATTTCATTCCTGGGCTACTATACAGTCTCAAAGGCAACATAACCTATCTGGCAAATTTAATTTTCAAATGTAACGTGCTATATTTGACCCTGTAACTTCCCAAAACGCCATAAAACCTGTACATAGGGGGTACTGTCTTACACGTGAGACTTTGCTGAATACAAATATGTGTATTTTATTGCAGTAAAAGCAAACAGTATTATGACATTGACAGTTAAAATGTCATGTAGAACTAAAAAAAATCAAAAAATCTTATTTTCTCCCATTTTTTTTCATATTAAATTATGTTTCATAGCTAAATATTTGATATTAAATGAAAGCCCTGTTTCCCCTGAATAAAATTTATATATAATAAGGGTGGGTGCATTTACTATGAAAGAGGTGAATTACGGTTGGACAGACATGTAGCGCAAATGCCAGGTTTTGTTTACATTTTGTTTTGTTCACAACGTGTACATTTGGCTCCGTCCTTAAGGGGTCTGCTAACTACTAACTTAATAATATAAGGTAGCAAGATATAAAGCAAGTCATGAGTGGGCGGAGCCTGACCGGGGATCTGACCAGACGCACAATCTGTGAGCTCCCGAGCCCGGTCCTGTTTTAACACGAAAAATGTGGGAAAAATACCTGACCCTGAACCTCAACTCACTTCACCCGGCGATACCAAAGCTGGGGAGCAGAATGATACCCCACACGCTCGGAAGGACCACTGGATCATCGGATCAGAGGCTTGGGGCCTTCCCGATGCAGAGGAGAGACGGACACTCTCCCAGCTCCTCAAAGCATGCGGCACCTGAAGTATCGGGCTTCCCCTCCCCCCTCAGGACCGGCGGGGGCTAACCCGGTCCAAACACTCGCAACCTGTGAGCCCACACAGATAACAATCGACAGCCTAAACTACGCACCAAGCAAGCAGGCCGCTAGCTATCTTAAAATGGCGGACACGCAGCCCAACAAGGGCCATGTGACATCTGAGCCACAAAGCAACCCTTATGATCCTCTAGACCAGGGGTAGGCAAACTTTTAGCAGCACTGTGCCGATATAGGATTGTGATGTTCCGTAGCGTGCCGGTCCTATTTTTTGAAATTGAGGTGTGTATGCTGCCGTATTCTGCTTGTGTTATTTATACTGTAATTGCTTTGTATCTTTGTATTTGTGCGTATATGAGCTATTATATTGTATATGTTCATTAGTAGTTTATGGTATCGTGTATGATACATATAAATGTGGGCTGTGTATGGGGGCTGCTCGTGGAATTGTGCGTGGATGGATATGTCACATTGTATGTTTAGTAGTGTGTGTATGTGTCGTGACTGTTTGGGGTATTGCATGTGAGAGGCTGCATGTTGTGTGCGCGTATGTGGATTGTTAGCGGGTTACGTTTGTGCGGATTGTGTGTGTGTTTGTTTATGGGCTGTTCGTATTATTTATATGAGGGGAGAGTTATTCTGCAGCTCTGTGTATATCTAGCAGTGTGGATGGCTTCCCCGGGGTCCAGTCAAGGACAGGAGCTGCGACAGCAGCTGCAGGCTGCTCTACTCCAATGTGGATTTCATTTACAAGTGCTGGAATGAAGTGATCTGAGATTACTTCCTCTACGTGCTGCAATGCTTAAATTGAGGATTGTCCTTCACCACCTCTTCGTATTAGCAGATATCTGAAGTTTCACTAGGACTCCTGATAGGCCAGAGACTGTTCGGCTCTAGCAGCCTTGAGTGCCGTGCATGGCACTAGTGCCGTAGGTTGCCTACCCCTGCTCTAGACACTCGCCTGAACATGCTGCTGGCAAACTTCTGGGCAAAGGTGGAAGCTAGACACGCAGCTAAACAGCAGCAGCCACGGGTGAGCGGGAACACACCGAGGACCCAGGTGAGCAACAGCCGGAGTGGAGCCAGGAAGCCCTCAGGCATAAACCCAACGACACAACCCATCACATGAGCCCATCCAGGGTGAGGGCCCCAAGGGGCAAAACCCCGACGCATCGCCCACCTAGGTAGAGGTGGGGGCCTGCGCATTGCAGGTGGCGAAACACCACCACAGCTTTTAGACCTACCCCAACAGGGAAGGACCCGGTCTCTTCAAGCCCCTGAGTCCGTGGTGAAACGATGCTGGCCCTACAACAAGCCCGGAGCGAGAGGGCGACACCACCCCTGGCCAAAAGCTGACACCAAGAACTAACCGACGCCATCAGTGCAAGTTCCACCTAGAGGAATCGGCTGATCCCTTAGCAGACGGGCAGCATGCCCTTCCCTGCAACCACAAAGGACGCTGTGCAGTTATGCAGGGACACTGGTCAGGAACTCACATCACTGAGACTTTGGCACCATTCCTCTCTACCATGCACATGCATGTACCTACCCCGAAGCCTGATATGCTAATAGAGCTAAACTTCATAGTCTTACCTGCAAGCTATTCTAATGCCATTGTATTACTTTGACATTCAATACTGCAGCTTTCATGCCTTAGCACAGTAACTCGTAACCAATTGTTTATTCAGTTATGAAATGTTTCGCTTGTGCGATCAACATAGCGACCTGAACAGCTTAACGCTAAAGCGATAGATAACATATTTCAAAATGTGTGAGTTCTATGCATGCCATATTTATGTTATAACCATTGACTAAGGAGCTTATGAAAGCTAATGTGGCTATGCAAGCACTGCTGTAATCTAATCTTATGCACGACAAAAAAATAAATTCAAGACGTCCTGGTGATTTAGTGAGACCTTCCAGCTGCTACCGCCTTTCATGGGGTCAAAGTGTTTGCTGCCTACTCTTAGCCGATGACTGACATTCTATGCAATGCGAGTTGCACATAATTGACATTAGCCAGCCCATTAACTATATAATCATCCCAGGGTTTAAGCTTATGCATATGTTAATGATAAATGAACAAAAATAAATAGTGTACGTTTCTTTTATGCCTGATGTTTACCTATTTGTAACACTTTTCCAAATCTCCTAGGTATATAATGAACAGATCCAGGATCTTCTGGCTCCAAAAGGAACGTTGGCCATCAGAGAGGATCCCCAGAAGGGAGTTGTGATTCAGGGTCTCTCTTTCCATCAAGTAAGGTTATTAGGTTCTGGCTTTTCTAAGTATTCTAGATATGATATTCTACGTTCAGTATTCGTGGACAATGAAGCAAGGCACGATTCAAGAATAAACACCTAAAATGTTATGCATTTAGACAGTTGTGTCATTCTATGCATTGATATCAAACATTGACTTTAAAGGACCATTATAGGCACCCAGACCACTTCAGCTTAATTAAGTGGTCTGGGTGCCTTAATGAAGTGGTCAGATCCCCGGCCAGCTAGGTTTAACCCTTTTTTCTATAAACATAGCAGTTTCAGAGAAACTGCTATGTTTATATTAGGGTTAATCCAGCCTCTAGTGGCTGTCACGTTGACAGCCGCTAGAGTCGCTTCCGCGCTTCTCACTGTGAAAATCACAGTGAGAAGATGCCAGCGTCCATAGGAAAGCATTGTGAATGCTTTCCTATGAGACTGGCTGAATGCGCGCGTGGCTCTTGCCGCGCATGCACATTCAGCCGAGGAGGAGAAGGAGAGTCCCCCGCCCGGCGCTGGAGAATGAGGTAAGTTTAACCCCTTCCATCCCCTAGAGACTGGCGGGAGGGGGACCCTGAGGGTGGGGGCACCCTCAGGGCACTATATTGCCAGGAAAACAAGTATATTTTCCTGGCACTATAGTGGTCCTTTAAACCTTTGAAAATTTGCTGTAAGCAGTTGTTCAAATCAAATCATGTTTCCTTCTTAAATACTCTGTTTTGCACTCCCTACCTCCTGAAAGCTTCATTGGACTCAGCAGATGGTGAGGCAAGAAAAGCAGTTTTACACTGCTACTACTTGGAGACTCTTGTTTTTGTATGAAATTCAAACAAGGGAGTGGGGATGTTAATTTTGTTCCCCTCTAGTTACAGCCTGTCAGTTACAGGGGCATCCCCCATGGTTGAAAGGGACACACATGGCACCATAACCACCTCATTTCATTAAAGTGGTTATTTGAGTCACAATGCTCAAATAATGCTAAATTATAACTCTGGTGTGCACATGGCCAGCTGTGAATGCATATCTTGCCAAAATATAAAGCGACTGGACAACAGAAGCAAAGACCATGCCATTTTTCACTCCTGTCCGATAATAGGAAGATCGTGGGGATGTGATAACAAAACCTGAATTATTAATAAGACACGCAAAGCACCATTACAGTCTTTCATGAATGAGTGGCTTAGAACTGCAGTTATTTTATTTTTTAAATGCTGCAGCTCTATGTACACCCCTCAGGTCTGTGAGTCAGGAAGCCAAAATTCCATGGAATGGATCCTAACCTTTTATTGAACCGTTTTACTTACCCTGTATGAACTGAAAGGTTTTGAAAGAATGCAGTTTCTGCCAGGAGCAAAAGAGGTAGAACTTAGTATATTTCTGTTTTCCCTTTTTATTCCCATGTGTCATCATGTAAGTGGACATGTGTGTACAAAACATTGAGGTTCCACAACCTGCCATATAATAATAAAAATAATTCATGAAATTGCATTGACCACAATATGATCCTAATGTGCCCAGATCTCTAGTCTACAGTCAGGCCCATGAAAATGGGAAGCATGCCCCCTTTAATAGGAAAGTGTGCTTGGAATACTGTACACCATAGAGAAATGACAAAGTGGACGTTCAGTGACTCTGGATTTGTGTAGATGCTAGGATTTAAGCTGCAAAGCGACAAAGGTTTAAAAATAATATCAGGAAGTATTACTTTACTGAGAGGGTAGTGGATGCATGGAATAGCCTTCCAGCTCAAGTGGTAGAGGTTAACACAGTAAAGGAGTTTAAGCATGCGTGGGATAGGCATAAGGCTATCCTAACTATAAGATAAGGCTAGGGACTAATGAAAGTATTTAGAAAATTGGGCAGACTAGATGGGCCGAATGGTTCTTATCTGCCGTCACATTCTATGTTTCTAACATTGCTGATTTTATCAATAATAACAATGCACAGTTCAGGGCTTTGGTGAATAGATTAAATATGGAAACGACAGCCTTAAATTAGGTCTTTTGGTACAAGCTTCCCTGGACAGATTATTAATGTGTTTACCTTGGTGTCAAGCGTTACCTGAAGCAATGGATTGTAGCAAAGTTTTGTTTTCATGCTATTGTGGTAAATGAATGAAGCATGGAATGGAGTATATTTGTAGATTTTATATGCTTGAAGTTAAACCATTTCATGTGGTTTGTTTACAATGCTGGATCATGTTATCTCGCTGCTGGGATTGGTTTTAGGGGCGTACAGCAAAGTTATTCACATTATATGCTTTAAACCCATGGCAAACAAACAATTCACAGACAGGGCTATTTACCAATGTTTTCATCATTGAGAACTCCAAGGGAACATCACATTTCAGCCCAAAAGAGCCAAAAAAGTAAACGTAATGTTATAGGAAATGACAGTTCTGTATTTAATCTGTTCCTTGATACTGATGGAAATGAGTTTTTAGCTGCATATAATGGTATCTTCTCAGCTCTTCTCATATAAAACTCCTCAATATTTTGGTTAATATCTCTAAAATAAATTCCGATAACTAGAGGGCAAAAAAAGGAAATACGGTTTTAGATTTACTTTCCGTGGGTTTGAAAACAAATGAAAATCTGATGTGTTACAGACCACAACATATACCGTAATATCTGCTTTGAAGTTACTTTAATGTTCATTCTTTTGTGTTAAGGCTTGAAGTTTACTTTGATTAAGTGGTCGCATGATTGTACAAATAAAATGCAGAAAAACATATATAAAATTCATCTTTTATTTATTTCTTTTTCTAGCCCAAATCTGCTGATCAGTTGCTACAGATGTTGGCGAGTGGTAACCTTAATCGAACCCAACATCCAACTGATGCCAATGCTTCTTCCTCTAGATCGCATGCTGTTTTTCAGGTAATACAGGGATACATGTTAAACATGACTAATATGGGACTGTTATCCTCTTTTGTATTTCTCTGCTGAAAAAGCAAATGATTAATAAAATGTCAGTGTGACGGACCGCCTGGCACCCCGACTGGGTACCTCCGTCAATCGCTGCTTCCTAGTACTTGCGAGCACCATAAGCACCGCACAGGAACACCATAACCACCGTAAACCCCACAAATCGCTATCCTCCACCCACCCTGGGCCCAAGACCAGGATCCAGCTTCCAGTGGGTAGACCTCTCCTAGTCCAGAGAGTGAAGCAGGTTGCTCTTAAAAGAGCAAGTGTTGTTATCCATGGGAGCGTAGTGATGATAGCAATACCCAGAGTGAATATAGCTCTCCAATCCCCTAAACATGAGCCTAGACTTCATGAAGAGTAAAACGAATTTCTTTAATGGCAGCCACAACTGGCCTTTTATGCAGGTCCCCACGCAAGGGGCACCCCCCCGGACCTGGGAGTAGACTACAGTAAAATCATATACACAATTACATTGGCTCTCAGGTCCAGGACACTCCCATACACAAAAGGTCAATCCCTCCCCTGTGCCTGGGAGATAATTGAGTCAAGCACTGTATTAAATAAAATTATTTCCAGGCACAGAAAACATAAATTTTTACAAAACCCCCAAAATACCTCCAAAACAATTAAAAACCCCACAAAAGTTACATCCCCTGATAGCTGTGGTGGCCATTCACATGGACCAAAACCGCAAATAGACTTCAGGGGGACTTAGCCGCGAATGCCTTGGAACAATTTTCGGCATGAAGACTTTGTGGTTCCTAGTCTGTCCCCAGCGGCACTTATCCACGATTCTATGGAACTATTTTCGGCATGGGACCATGCGGCGTTCGGTCAAATTATGACTTCCAGGAAATTCCTGAACCGATCTGGGTGATTTTTTGCATATGTTGGTCACCCAGATCAGTTCAGGAATTTCCTGGAAGTCATAATTTGACCGCACGCATGGTACCATGCCGAAAATAGTCCAATAGAATCGCGTCTAAGTGCTGCTGGAGACCGACCGGGAACCGCAAAGTCTTCATGCAGAAAAAAGTTCCATGGCATTCGCGGCTAAGTCCCCTTGAAGTCTATTCAAGGTTTTGGTCCATGCGAACGGCTGCCAGGGAGCTAGCGTTCGGTTCTATACGCATGGATGGAAAGTGCCGAACCAGTAGGAATAAAATATGGGTCTTTACAGTCACTGACCTGGCCCATAGTCGGTGGGCAGGAAGCCAGCTTCTACACTCCTCCAGGAGTCCCTGGAAAGCGGCATTTGTCACAGTCAGCAGGTCTTTTTCATGGTCTTATCATTGCATGACTTCGTTATGAATCTTTAAAGGACGCTCCAGGCTGGTATTGCATGTGTGGCCCTCATGGGGACGTGTATAGTTTGTACATGCATCCCATAACTAAGATAGGCAGAGGGTTCCGCGTGTGATATCTGCAAGGGATGAG
Organism: Pelobates cultripes; assembly: GCA_933207985.1. Taxonomy (NCBI): domain Eukaryota; kingdom Metazoa; phylum Chordata; class Amphibia; order Anura; family Pelobatidae; genus Pelobates; species Pelobates cultripes. The sequence continues at coordinate 24,985,340 of OW240921.1, read as the reverse complement.
GTGGGATATACTCAACATTGTGCAAAGAGACAGGGAGAGGAGACTTAATTTGTTATTAACGCATGAAAATGTGCAAACAAACAGTCCGGTTGACCGTGCAAGCTCTGTCATGATCAGCCTAACCACATACTATGCAGAAGTTTGGTCCACCTTCTACGTGATTCTGAGCTGCTTAGGTGGCAAATGTCTTAAGTCCTCCACACACAAGCTCACACAGGGTTTTGCAAAGACAAAATTATACAGTTTATTGTGTCCCTGCTTTTATGTGAGCTATTCGCTAGAATTACCAACTATAAACATTGTATCTTGATTAAATGTTGTTCACCTTCCCTGCCATGCAATACAAACATAGGTTTAGATTGCAGTTAAACACACATTGGCTAATCTAACCTGTCTGAAAGCACAGACTATCTTCACAAAGTTCCTATATATGCTTCTAGAATTTTTAAAACTATATTTGTATTTCTCACTACCATTTAAATTTAACCTATCATGCCAGGTTCTGTTTCACCTTTAAACACACCTAAAGCAGTCAATACATAATTTATCATAAAGACAGATTATATGTTTATTTGCATTAGGAGCAGTTGTGTAATTTATCTCCTGCCTCTCACTTCAGTGCATCCAGTGTTTGAGATCCATGGGCATTACACTAATGTGACACAAACCCACTGATTCCTCCTGTCGTTCCATCCCTCCCCTCGCAAGACACAATTGACCCTGCTTAGGAACTCTTCCCCACACAGGCCAGACCTTTCCTAGACACCAACATGCACTTTAACAATATTACGTTTGTAAAGATTAGGTTAAAGCGAGTGACTTAACACTAAAAAGACAGCCTAGAAGAGCTATTTCCAAAGGTAGTGTTGCATTCAGGAAACCCAATAGAGTCTGCTACCACACCTGGAGCACTATGGAAGGGATCCACAGTCCTTTAGAAGTATTCAAAATCAAATTCCAAAGTCTTCGCATAGGACAAATAGCAAGGAGTTTTATTCAGGATCAGGAGAACAAATCTATATACTGTACAAAGTTTCGGTGTCAAGTTACATGATTAAGGCTTGACACTGAAACATATATTATTTTGATTTGATTTTGATCCCAGAAGAGCTGTTGATCAAAAATAAATTGGAGTGAATTCTGTTTCCAAGACACTGTCCACACGTGTGGTTGTCAGTTCTGCCACTTGCTACACAGTCCTGTTCATTGTTTAGCTTTGAATTGGGCTATGTGTAACTCATAGCATGTGCTGTGTGGTATTCAGTAAGCAGCTCAACTAACCAAGTGTGTATACTACCTGTCCCGCAAACCTCTCTACCGCTATATTGGCTTAAAATTTTAAATAACCCGGAGAGAGACTCAAAGGGCTGTCCAAACCTGGCCCTCAATCTACCTGTGCAGTTTAATTCACATTAGTAATCTGGCAGAGAATTAAGAGAAATGTTATCCGGTAATAAAAATGTGCATTAGTCTTTGATCTACAAATAATCGCTCACTTTTTATTAAAAATGCAACTTGGATCTATCTGAAATCTGTTAGCACACAGTATTCCCCAATTAATTATCACAATGCTATTACCTTGCCCTGGGCTCTTTTGGTTTTCTTTCCCCTTTTAAAGAAGAGCCAAGAACATCTTTGTAGTCCTATTTACTTGTAAACACCATGTAAGTGTTGAAATTAAATTCTCTGCTTCATTTGTGCATTAGCATTGTTGGATTAATGTTTAGAATAGTTTTGTTTGCAATAGTTTTTTGTTTAATATTTTTTTAAATGTTATTCATTTGTATTCCCCTTTTGGTTACTGTTGCTTTACATATACACCTTGACACACAGTGTGTGTGTGTATGTATGTGACATACAGATACACACACACTGGCACATAATGGCACACAGGTACACAGTGTTGTGTGTGTGTGTGTGTGTGTATCTGTGTGTCAAAGTGTGTGTATCTGTATTTGTATGTGCGTTTATGTGTCTACACACAGATAAACACACACACACACACACACACACTGGCACATAGTGGCACACAGATACACATACTGACAGATACACACACCTTGATACACATACACATACACATACTGGCACATACACATACTGACAGATACATTGACATATATATATATATATATATATATATATATATATATATATATATTTTATTTGGTCTCGTTATTTGACCCTGAGGAAAGTCCCGAACGGGGACTGAAACGTTGGTCGTTCTTTTAAACTTGATTCAATAATTTTTTTTATTTTTAAAGACCGGAGAGCAGCCATTGCTAATTTGGAGTTATATTTATTTATTTATTTATATATATATATATATATATATATATATAACAGATTCACACACATTGGGAGATACACACACTGACACAGGTACAGACACATACACACACACGCATGTTTAAATTTGCCGTTCACTTACCTTTATTCTGCAGGAGGATGTTCAGTGCTGCTGGCTGAGGTTGGTGTTCTGCTCATTCCACGCTGCTCCCTCTCCCCCTCCAGGCGGCGCGCTCTGTCTGGGAGGAAGTGCTGTCACTTCCTCCCAGCATCCAATACTACAGGGGTCCAGTCTCGGTTTTAGATGATCGCAGCACCTGACCAGACCCCTGTTTAGCGATACCCATCGCGTGACCCTAAATGCTTGGACCACCTGATGCGCAAATCGCTGCAGAACCCCAATTTTGTTCTCATGAAACCCTGCTGCCCTACAGCATTAAATCATTATTTGCTTTCTCCATTTATTAAAGGGATACTGTAGGCACTTTAACAACTTCATCTTTTGTAGGACATTATAGAGCCCGGGGTCCCCTGGCACTGTCCTTCCATTCAACGTTAACATTTTTTAATCGTTTACTTCTAAACGAGTGTCCCCAGCACTTCAACCTCTATGTGCTGCTCAGGCTAATGAGCATTAGCATGAGCAACAATGGATGAGAGTACCAGCTAATCACTTTGTCTATCACCGCGACTATGAATTGCTATAGCTAGAATGAAGTGTGTAATTTCTGCCTTAGCCATACATCCAGTAGGGGCCGGGTTCTGGGTTGCCATTGACCTTCAATAAGTGTTAAACTGCTTTAAAAATGGTTTAACACTGAATAGATCGACAGCGACAAGGTGCTCCAGCACTAGAACCAATTCAATGAGATGAAATGGGTATAATGTCCAAGGTGTCCCTTTATGGAATGAGCTTTACAGCCAATCTGGCCAGTGATAAACGCACACAAGGACATAATAATGTTTATTCCCTAAATGCCGAATTCTAGTAATTGAAAAGCTGTTGCAGAATTTAGGCAAAAAAATGTTGATTTGTAAAGTTTCTCAAACTCTGCTACAATTTGGTTGTTTCCAACTCGCTACAATTCAGCATTAGTAAATGAACGGCTAGCTATCCATATGCTTTTGTAGCCCACTCTGGCTCAAGCCTTCCTTGATTAGTTGACTAAACACTTAAATTGTAAAGCTGCTGGTCTGCTGTGTAGCATAGTATCTGCAGTTTGCCAAATAATAAACTAGAATGGAAGATAATTACCAGCGGCTCACACTTTCGAATCCTCCCAAATACACAGGCTGAACAGTAATCTTCTAGCTCTGATAAACTCAACACTTGCTACCTCTTAGGAAGTAAGCAAATAAATTGTTTCCTGGTAGCCACGGTTGATCTATTCTGTAGCTCAGGGATTGCTATTCTTGGCACGTGTTTGAACTTTTTTTCTTTTCTTTTTTTTAATGATTCACTAATTGCAAAGTTATTAAAGGAACACTTCCACCCCTAGGTAGCTTTCCAGGGTAGTCCATGGGCTTAAAAGGTTTATCCAAGGGTCATAACCACTGCAACTCACTGTAGTGGTGATGATGCCACAATTTTCCTGGCAATGGAGCAAACCATTTTAAAATGTTTTTGCCCTCATACCTGGATCCCTGCTGGGTTCAGAGGCTCCCAGATGGTTTAGTGATGTACATGCAGCTTCTTCTGGACATCACTCTCAGCCAGCGAATGAAATTCTGTGCATAGAAATGACTCTCCAATGATGCTGACAGAGGAAGAGTTCAATCTCCAGCAACAAAGATTACACTCAGTTTGTGCAGTGTTTCAAAAGCCAAAGAGATAGTATATAGAATAAATCTATAAACAGATCAGGGCTCAATAGTCGCCGAGATCATCACCAAGATTACTGCTTTAGACGAGGATTTCTCCTATGAAAGCGAAAAATGGAGAACAAATCGTAGTGCCCTGCTCTGTTTATAGATTTATTCTATATGCTATCACTTTGGTTTTTGGTGTAGTTGGATTGGGGATTGATCCAGTGGTCAGCAGCCAGCCTGCACTTTGTTTGCACATTTTCCCACCCACTTATAGTTTTTGTGTGCAGTGTTTCATATTGAAACGCTGCACATACAGACTCCAGGCACCATGTTTACTTCAAATCACTAAAGGGGTCATGGTAGATGGAGTAACCCTTTTAAAGCCTGTGTCTATAGTATTTTAGTGGCACTGACAATTGGCAACCTCTTGGATTCTAGGAAAACAATGTCCATAGACCTTCTTATAATATACTCCGAGAAGTGAGCATCTACCACCTAGCATCGATATGTTTAGGAACCCTGACTTCTAGGGTTTGTGCAGCTGTGGGCTAGCCTTTATCTATGTATAAGCACATGGTTCAGTTGTGCTTGCCATTTTGTATAGAATCTGTGACATAACTTCACTCATCTGATTTTGGGCCATGTATTAGAAGCAGCAAAGTCAAACAATATTAAATTATGTTTGCAATTATATTATAAAGGACTCAAGTGGAACCTTTTGAATGACCTATGTTGGCACTAGACGAGATAAGCTCTCTGTTTAATGGATTATCTCATATGCACATAGGTGACTCGTTCATTGCCTCAAGTAGACCTTTTACAATGATAGACATTGAGCGTCCTATTATCCTGTCAGGAAATCATGAACATCTGCACAGTTGTGGGGGGTAGAGAGAGCCTCAAGGACCAACACAGAGAACATATGTTTTTTTAACAATGGACACTTGTCACGGTCTTTCAGATCTATGTCAAACAGCAAGACCGTACAGCCAGTATTAACCAAGATGTCCGGGTTGCAAAGATGAGCCTCATTGACCTGGCTGGCTCAGAACGTGCTTCCACCACTAATGCAAAGGGCGAGCGTCTACGGGAGGGAGCCAACATTAACCGTTCTCTTCTGGCTCTCATCAATGTCATCAATGCACTTGCCGACGCCAAGGTACGCCTTGTCCCTCTGGGTCTTCCGTTCTGTTTCTGCAAAAGCTGATATTTTTCATGTGAGTCGAATGTTTGATTAGTATCTCCTTGTCTACCAACTGGATGAAAGGTCTTCCATGTCTGCATGCCTGTTGTGTGTTAGCTTAATTTGTACTTTTTGATCGCATGCAAGTAATGTGTAATGTTTTCCTTGCTAGAGACTAGCTTTGCATTTGGCATGGACTAATTGTGTTTACATTTCTTAAGACGGAAAAACAAAATGACAAATCCAGGATGTTCCACAATAGCATATCCAACAAAACCCTTTCTGTGACATGTGTTTCTTATTTCGTAAAGTTAAGATTTGGGGGTTTTTTTGTTTTGTTTTTTGTGCAGGTTAGATGTTTTTTATTGGGCTTTTCATGAGTGCAGCAAATGTTGGAAAATACTTTATTGCTTTGAAATCATACAAACCGCAACAGTTATGAAATGTTTCTTTTTTTCTATGTAGTTGAGAAGAACTTTGCATTTAATGGTTTCCTCGTTCAGGAATTTGTTAGTTTTTAGTGATCTGGCACAAATAACGCTTCTCAATTTTTATGACCAACTTTATTAAATAAATACACAGACTTATAAAAAGATTGATCTACAGTGCATGTGTTGTGAGATCACAAATACAAGAGTAGTAGCATGTGTTGGTGATAATTTGTGTACCTAATTTGTGATTGTTGTCTCTGTGGTTAATAGAGCAGGAAGGCTCATATCCCATATCGAGACAGTAAACTGACCCGGCTTCTGAAGGACTCAATTGGTGGCAACTGCCGAACAGTCATGATTGCTGCCGTAAGCCCATCTTCTCTCAGTTATGATGATACCTACAACACACTCAAGTATGCAAATCGTGCCAAGGAGATCAAACTGTCGGTGAGTCCTTACAGATACATTTTGCCTCTTCCCAGAGTTGTGAATTGAATACCATTGACTCTAGGTGATTTCTAGAGGCGAGTTGGATAAAGACAGAAGAGTCTAAAAGTCAGGGAAGGGCTTTTCAAAGTAGTAAAGTGGAAAGAAGGTTAAGGATGATAACAGAACAGAATTTTGTATAGGCTGGAGCTGAATGTGAAGGAAACTCATACTAAATTGCAGTGAGCAATGCAGGACATGCAGTGCAAGAATCAAAGTACATTGAATGAGAAACGGGCTAGTATCGTATTCTCAAGGTTGCGGAGACTAGATCAATAAGGGGATTAAAGCAGATCTATCACCGAGGGGGGAGGGAGTGGGGCTTCACATATTTGTCAAAGACCCTCAATGGTGATATCCCACTTGATGTGCAGCTGAAGATAGACATACTTACTCTGAAGCTGACCATAGGGGGACTTCCATCTTTTTTTTCTTCAGCTTTTGTCACTTCACCATTTTTTATTGGATAGTTGTGTTGTAGACAAGGTAAGAACGTGGACACAATTTGCAGTGGAATAAAATATGTTGAGAAACAAGTGATCCAGTGATACATATACATACTTGGGCATTCCTCCCAGGTTCATAGATTATTTCATTTCCGAAGCAGTGGATGGTATACTTCCTTTATGATACAGTAACTAATGTGGTTCATACAACAAGCAGGACTGGTGTTTTGATTACTCATTCAGTGCACAGAATTAGATCTATATCTTTGTGATACTGATTTTTTTTCTTTTTTTTTTTTTTTCTTCACATAGTTGAAGAGTAATGTAATCAGCCTGGATTGCCATATCAGCAAATATGCCATAGTATGTGAAGAGCTTAAAGCCGAGGTGAGGTCAACAGTCTACATCTCTAATATGATAAAATCGCTCAATATTAAGCTGGGAGGTTTTGACTGATCTCTTACCGTTTATGTATTAGGTTGCAGAGCTAAAGGAGAAGCTTCGGTTATACGAAATGAAGGAAGTCTGTCCTGGACAGCCTGATGATCTCTCTGAAGATAAGAGTCCAGAACACAAAAGGTCCTTCAGGTATGTTCTTATTGTAGTTGGTCTTTAGAAGGCAGCAGGTTTATTATGGATGTTTGGCACGTGATAAATAAAAATGAAATGTGCATCTGAATCCAGTCACGAATTTCTAAGATATTTAAGTATTTGTAGAGAAAGGACATTGGGAATAGTGCCAAATTGAATGTTATCATTTATTTTTTTCTACCCTTTTACATTATTTTAAAACAATTGCCAGCAAGATGGATACTCTTAAATTTGGTTCTGAATTTACAAATACAACATGACTTTTCCAAAGCACGAAATGCACGTGTATGGTTAGCTCCAAGACTATAACAGATTATAGGTCACAGTTAATGTCACCTTTTTTTCACATGGTTACTTATGACTGTAATGAAATACAAAATCCCTCTCCCCTGGCATCAGAGGAGGAAGTTTAAAGGCTTTGCTGAAGTGTTTTGCAGTCAACAGAATGTCCCTTTGTCTTATTTTATAAAAGTGCAGATTTCAAGCGTCATAAGTTGCACCTTCGCAGCGATCAGATTGGCAGCTGGAGGGCGCGCTTACTTGCTGTTGCTCAAAGCACAAGGCATTGTTTAGAGAAGCATTGAATTTAATGCTTCTCTATGAGAAGTGTTCTGTTGGCATAGCAATGCTTCCATTCATTCTCTTGACACAGGGAATCCTCACTAGTGAGATTGTCCTGTTGGCAGAGTGGAGCTGTGTCAAGGAGACACTCTCACCTCTGGATTAAAGATAAGCAACTGCTTTAGTTAGAGGGTGGCACTAAGCACCAACACCACTTCAGTGTAATAAGGGGATTTTGGTGTATAGGTAAAGTCCATGCAGTCTTAATGCTCTGTTTATGTAGACCTAGCCACACTGTACTAGAATACACTATTGCAAATTACTATTTTCAGTCTACCTAGAAAGACCAAAACTATTCTCTTTTATTGTGGGACAATACTCCTGGGACACGAGCTAGCTGGTGTCCAACAGAAGGTTCGGTTGTATGCTGGAGGGTGTGCACCATTTAGCACACTTGCTACGTTATTGGCAGTGTTTTCTCCTCCACGGATTTGTGTTAACTCTGGATACTTATCCCTCTTATTGGGACTGTGGACCTACCAAGCTATTGATGTTAAGCTTATGTGTGTTCCTTTTTGGACACTGGGTGCATTGCATAATTGGTAATACCATTTGAGCTTTCTAGTAATGGATTATATTTGGACATTTGGCTTACATTTTTTTTTTTATAAGAGCTGCATTTTTATATATTCAGTTTTATGCATGGTAATTGGAGAGTATTTAGCACCACAGTGAAATAGAATTAATGTACATGTATGTTTGGCCATGCAGAAGAATATAGCTTCCTCCTGATATTACGAGCTGAATATGCAGACTTATTTTTTGGGGCGTGGGAGTGGTTTTTGTTTGGTTTGTTTATTTTTAGTAGGTATATTTTTTTCGCATGTTACTGCAGTTATAAGTAACCACGTGCAAGAAGACTGAGACAAGTGACCTTCTTGCACCATAACATGTGCAGCATGAAGTGTAAGTGGCTATGGTGCATTGAGGGTCCCTTTAAAAACAAACCAGTTGCTATGCTGCTGCCCTTCTACATCATTACTCAGGGGTTTATAATATTATCAAAGCATTAAACAGAAAAAAATATGTTTATCCTTTGCCTGTCTTCACGTATGTCCAGGATGTTTAGATCAGAAACTCAGACGATTTTCATCAATAAATGTCGGGCAAGTGTCTGGTTTGCTGATGACAGCAGAGAAATATTTTCATACCCTTTTATCTTGTCTGCTGCTCATATATTTGATACAATCCCAATCCATTGTTACATATGATGACAGCCCCTCCCAGGCCAGACAATCTGGAACAATTTATCAAAATATGTAACATGTGCCTTGCATGCTGCAGGGTTTAGGAAACATTTCTCATTTTAGATGGTGTTTGTTTTCATTATTTCATTTAATTTCTCACAGTGTAGATTAAATCTGGACAAAAAAAAAATGTATTTATAGGGGGTGCAACGAGGGTGCTTAATGTTTCCCTTTGTTAATTTTTTTAAAATTAATTTTATTGTCCTATTTAGAAACAATTTAGTTACAAACTGTGAAATCGGTTTGATGCAGTCATATGCCCTTGTCTGTGTTTCTTGTCAAGTGCATTATTTTGCAATTAAATATCTTCTGATACTTCTCACAATCAGATGGGAATATCATAACCCAGAGATCCTGTTGGAGCAGGTTCAATCTTTCCTTTCTTGGTGTATAGTTATACTATCCATGTCAGCCTTCAAAGGTCTCTGATATTTACTGTAAGCTTACCTTTAAAATCAACCAAGAGTTGTTCCTCTGTAACAAAGCGTAAAATGTCCTGAATTATCTGACAGACAAAATATTTTAATTGATTTTATCACAAATTTTCTTTGTCTATGATTGACTGCAGAAAGCGTGGGAGACCCAAGCTTTGTTTCATTCATACATCATTCTGTTGCTCGTTTTCCTGGCACTATGGGGTTATTCGGTCCCCCCCCTCCTACTGGGCTGAAGGGGTTAAAACACCTTCAGCCACTTACCTTTCTCCCGCGCCAGGCTCCCTCGGCGCTGGGGAACTCTCTTCCTCCTGCCGACGTCAGTGCCGAATGCGCATGTGCGGCAAGAGCCGCGCGCGCATTCAAACCGCCCATAGGAAAGCACTATTCAATGTTTTCCTATGGACATCCAGCATATTCTCACTGTGATTTTCACAGTGAGAATCGCGGAAGCGCCTCTAGCGGCTGTCAATGTGACAACCACTAGAGGCTGGATTAACCCTCAGTAAAACATAGCAGTTTCTCTGAAATTGCTATGTTTACAGCAGGCAGGGTTAATCCTAGATGGACCTGGCACCCAGACCACTTCATTGAGCTGAAGTGGTCTGGGTGCCTATAGTGGTCCTTTAATTTTTTTTAATGTTTTTTGCATTCTCTTAGTTTTCATTATGTGCACAAACAGAAATCATTTGGATAATACACCCTGTAAATTCATGTCTAGAAGGGGTGAGGCATTTGTCTTCCTTCCTTCCTACATTTTCTTGTGTATTCATATCAAGAAGACTGTGGTTTTTTTTTTTTGTTTTTTTTTTAATAAATCCGTTGCATTCTCCCATTTAAGAGCATTGTTTTGTAAAAACTCCCAGATAATGGTTTCCATTAAAAGGTCTCTCCAACCCAAAAACTGTGACTACTGTGACCAATAGATACAAATCAATTAACTACTGTGAGATGCCATACTGAGGCCAAGTTCTCCATGCAGCCTGATCCTCCGGTGTTATTGTGTTAATGATATCTGTGTTTCATGGTTTCTGTGCAGGTGAGAGACTAGAGTCCTTACAAAAACATGATGGTGGAGATTTATTAAAGAGTTCTGTTCAGAAACATGAAACAAAAATCTAAAAGGGGAGAAGTCATCAGTGGATTGTGCCTGTCTGTTCCATTGGTTTCCATAGATTTCCCCCACTGTATTCTACATCTTAATGCAATCGTATGATCAAGAGAGTTTGGAAGCAAAATCGGGGCAGGAATTTGTCCTCAGACTAATGTGGTTTGAGAAAAGGACATAGGGCGTATTTTCTCTTATGCCCTTGTTGGTTTTCTATCTTCATGTCAGATTTCTAAGTCTCTTTGATTTAACACAGGATAGAGGAGCCAACGTGTACATCCAGCCCTGAACAAGGATTCATAACTGGCACACAGGCACCAGCAGCGCGGTCTTCCCAACGGCTCAACCAAAAGCTTATCAAACTGTGGCTCAAGGACAAAGAAGACCAGGTAATGTGTAAACTCTAGGAATCAGGAATGTTGTTCAACGAATCTTCAATTCACTGGAACACTGAGAATGGGGGAAACACATTTGTTCAGGTCTCAGTAAAAGTTTTAGCTGCCTTTTGCAGTTACAGAGACACAACTTAAACCTTTTCCAAATAGGTATAATCCTGCCTTTAAAGAAATTCCTGAATGGAAATGGAAGCAGGTCCTCACCCCCTCCACCCCCCACTCCCCTGGCCTAGAAGATAGATCACTGTTCTTGACCTTCTTAGGGGTCTTGTCACTGAGGTGTAGCAGATACCCGCAGGCACTGAGCACCAGGTCCATATCTTTGTGATGTAAATATTGATATTGGTACTTTGGCGATTTTTAATTATAAAGGGATACTAACTTGTTGGTGGGAGAAATCTCATTCTGGTTAATAATGAAAACCATTAACAGATTCTAATGCCTTTTTTATTATAACTGTAGCCAGACCGTTAAAAACTTTAATTTGTTTTTATTTAGTTTTTCCTGGCACGCAATAGCGGTTTCCTCTCAAGCCCCATGATTATCGTTTTCTAATATAAACTGGTAATGAGTGTTTGGGAAAATTAAAAAATATACAAAGACTGAAACTGAAAATGTTATTAGACGCAAGCATCTCCCTGGGTCTTTCTAGAACACTAAGCATGCACACCATCATGTGTTTCCCATGTAACTCAGTGTCCACTTCTGCACTACAAGTCCTGTACATGGATCATGAATTATGTGTAGCCAGTGAACTCTGTCATTTTAATGCAAACTTAAAATTAAAAGTGGTTGTTTACCAGATAGGCTCAGAGAAACAGGTGATGCTCTCGGCCTATCATTGGCTCCCAATTCAGAAAACATAGTGAAAAGGGTACTTATCTCTTCCATTCCATTTTCTGAAAGAGGATTTCGTGATAGGCTAAACATACTTGCAGACATATTCGTGTTCTAGGTATTTTTTTTTTATTTTTTATTTTTTCATGCATTTTGTTTAATATAGATCACGTGACTTCTTAAATTTGTTGTAAGACTCTAACAATATTTTATAGTGTGGACATTTTCTGTTCTATTGTTTTTATCCCCATCTTGTACTAGGTCCAACTCTTTTACTGTCTCTGGACGATTATTCCATGTTTCCTCTGTGTTTTCCATGATGTTGTTTGTTACATTCCATTTATACTTTTAACCCATCTGTGGCGAAACCGACCTCGCCACTGGGCATTCGAGAAGACTGATTGCCAGCCTCCTGCCATGTGATTATGGCCCATGGGATATATTGCCCTTTAAAGACATTGTTTGGGCTATTGGACTCTGCTGGCCCTTTAAGAACCGTCTGGGGACATAGAGACAATGCCCCTTTAAGACTATGTCCCCAGACCTTTAAAATTCTTTGTTTGTGGCTTTTTCACACTTGGTTTAGTAAATGGGGCTTACTGAACCAAGTACCATACAGGCGGACCACCCAGAAGTGGAAGTGTGCAGGCAATTTACCTCCTAGGCTGGGAGCCTGCTGTAGGTAAATTGCTGACCGCTGGGTGGCGGCCGTTCATACAAACGAACACGTGGCGGCCATCTTTGTTCATTCGTACGCGGTCAGCGGTGTGTGCCCCTGAATCTATGGAACTGAAAACGGCTACACGTTTAGACGAACACAGCTGACCCTTACCGTCTCCCCCACTTCGACACTGGGGCTGGAGACTCGTTCGAACGCTCGTTCAAATGGGACTTAGCCATTTTTCAGTGAGAAATTGACCGACCGCACAGTCCAAATCTATGGAACTGTTTTGGGCAGGAAAATGTGCTTGCGTTTGGTCATAAAGGGACCTCCACCTAACTTTTTAACCCCTGAACGGATTTCCCTGATTTTTGAGTATGTTTATGTTTAAAGTATTCTGATTCTGAAAATGTATGTTTTATGTGAGTGGCATGTATATTCTGCCTGTGATAATTAAGTTAGTCTATTGTGTTGAGATAACTATATCACAGGCAGAGGGTAGGATTTTGTGTGTAATTGATGGGAGTGTCTGAGTGTATTGTGCGTATTGATTGGTTGTTTTGCAAAACCCTGTGGGCAGGACTGTGTGCATAAAAGCAGAGTGTTTGATTAAAAGCTTCAGTTCTACTTCACCCTCAATTTGGAGTCTCGTCTCTTATTGGGGGATCTGTTACAAGGGATTGCTATGCTCTGCATATTTCCTTGCTATAATCACTCCTAGGCTCTTTTAAGAGCTTGTTCCTGTCTTGCTCTCTGAAGGGGTCTACAGTGGGTATGGTGTCGGCTGGAGTGCTTGGAGCCCTCAGGAAGCACTAGGAGCATCCTTCAATGGAGGTACCCAGTCGGGGTGCCAGGTGATCCGTTAAACCATCCATGGCTTTTGATATAAGTGCTTTGTTGCCACGGCATTTCCATTCTTTAAAACCATCCTCTACAATGCTCAAGTTCATTTGATGTATTAGAGCGTTTTACAGCCAGGAATCATTGGAAACTTCATTGGAAATATATCAACCCTTTAATTTGTTTTCGTTTGTGTGATCTATATTTACCATACTTTGCTAGTCCTTTCTATATCTCTTTTCTGTTGATCTAACATGATCAATTTTGTTCATGATTGGAACGAGAATAGGGAAGGAATTTTCTTTTTAAGACCTATCATACTTGGAGTTTGATGTAAGCATCTGACTTGCATCTTCCCATCCAAAGGAATGTTATCGTTCTGGTCACATTTTTCCCTTCTTCTAAATCATGTCTATATTATAAGCACATGATAGGTATTCCCCGTAAAACTGTCTACAAGTGAAAGCTTTCCTGTTCTCAATAGCTTAAAAAATACTTAATCTATGTTGCTATACCACCAGGACATAAGCATGTTTTTCCCTTCTAAGACAACTGTGTGATTTATAGGATACTCTGAAATTCCTCGATACTAAGAGCTGGATATCTCCTGTCTGTAACACATTTCAAAGTACAAAATTGTACGCCATCTATGTAGGAAACGGTAAATTAAATTTTCATCAGTTAACATTAAAATAATGTCTGATAGAAGGGGAGAGGTTGTATACACTTCAGCGATCCACTCGCCAAACTTATCTCTTACATTCTTTCTATTATCAAGGGAATCCTACATTTTAGAGGGGGACAGAACCCACCCTATTGCATTGTGGGTAATATAATCCGTGCATTATTAAACTGTAATTCACAGTATGATTGTTAGTGTATCTGTCCTTAAACTAAAAAAACCATAGCTCTAACATAGACTCTCATACCTACATTTTCACATAACATAATAAGACATATAATGGTAAACCTTGCATTGTGGGAAGATGTCATTTCAGGATTCTCGATAGTTCTAAATGTTTTTTTTATGATGTATGTAGAATCCATAGATGATGTTTTCACATAATGCACTGTAGCAAATGTTTTTTTTTATTTCATTTTTCTTTACTAAATTACTGTCACAGGTGTTAAATTTGGATATGGATAAACATTTTAAATGTATTTCTCTAAAAAAAAAAAGTGTTTTGGTTTTTTGTTTCTTTTTTCCCTCGTTACTTTGGGGAAAATATTCCCCCAGGTCTTTCATCACCTGGTTAGGGTTCATTGATCACATCCTGGACACACTTTCCATGTGCATATCTTTCTGATGTCTTTAGCATCTGTAGCATTTGGCCCCATTCATGAATCACAGTCGTATTCCTGGGTTGCTTAAGGTCACAGTATGTGAAATCGCAAGGCATGTTTTAGAGCTTTCTTCCTTTTACGCATCTCGGAATCTGATGGGTTGCTTTTAGAACAATATGTTTTGGTGATAACGGGCAACGGACTTGGCGATAAATTGTGGGTCGCTCTAAATCACCTTCTAATGTTGAATTATAATCCCAGTGATTCACTTGGCAGATGTTTACAGGAATTATAAAGGACAGGGAGAAAAATGTAGGTTACTTATCCCTGCAGATCCATGGTCCTTCAACGTATGTAGGATACAGGATAGTAGTTTTTTTTTTTTTTGTGTGTGTGTGAGATTTCTGTCTGCATGGACAGTGTGTACACATTTGTTTTAATTCTGTCTGAACCATATATATATTCTTTTAGTTAAATAGCTACCACCGATGGGCTGTAGTGGTTATGGTGTTTAGATGACCACTATCCACTATAAGGATAATGCATTCATAAAAATTGCCAACTTTTTCAATAAAAAAAAATTAAATTATTATATTTATATAGCGCCAACAAATTACATAGCGCTTTACAATGGGTGAACTAACAAACATGTAGTTGTAACCAGACAGGTTGGACACACAGAAACAGAGGGGTTGAGGGCCCTGCTCAATGAGCTTACATGCTAGAGGGAGTGGGGTAAAATGACACAAAAAGGTAAGGATAGTATTAGGGAAGTAGATTGGTAGAATAGTATTCAATGAAGACTTGGTGAGGGTTTTTGTTTTTATTTTGAGCCATTAACAGTTTAATTGAGATGCTTTTGTGAAAAAGTTTTTAATGCTTTTTTTTGAAGAAGTGGAGACTGGGTGAAAGTCTAACAGAAAAGGGAAGGGAGTTCCACAGAAACAGTGCAGCTCTAGAAAAGTCTTGAATGCGAGCATCAGAGGTGGGAGTACGAACAGAGAATAGACGCAGATCTAGGGAGCATACATAGGTGGGAGTAGCGTTATGTAGAGATTGGAAAGCAAGAACCAGAATTTTATATTGAGCCCTAGATCTTACGGGAAGCCAATGCAGGGACTGGCAGAGGGGTGAGGCGTGGGAGGTGCAGGCGGACAGGAAGATGAGCCTAGAAGTTCCCTGCTGGAGCCTTTAGTAGGTTTGTTGTATCGGAGTTTTCATGTTACTGTAGGTGATCATTCTTGTAACAAGTGAACCATTGATTATTATGTTTGTACAATTAGAGGTCTCTCTTGGAGGAGTCTAATTTATTTTATATTATTCAGGAGTCAAGGAGCAGCAGCTTTGCGGGAGAGGAAGAAAAGGCATCACTATGCATGTCTTCCGAGTCGGCAACTTCTGATCACGAGAGGTGTGTCCGTGATTCAAGTAATTGGGGCTATGCTGGGATTACTGAGATATGTCTATTCTCTAATCATTATATAGTGTATGTGCTAGCCGATGTGTATTGCATGCAAATATGTTACTTGGGCAATGCTTTCTTTTTACAATTGTATTTTTATAAACATATTTTTAATACTTAAGAAGGCCATTCTTTATATAATTTGCATGTGTAATTTATTTGTACTTTTGTTGAAAAACATTTCCTTAATCTTTTTTTTCTTTTTGTAAAACTTAATAGACCTGCAATTGGTACTGGAATATTTTGGCTAATAAGACCTTTTGTTTCAGGTTGGTCAAGGCCCTATTAAGTATGGTCCGAAAGCAACATGACATCCTTAAAGGTGCTGATCTTCTCACCGCTGACTTGGACACTGAAATGCAAGAACTGGAACATCTGGTATTAGGAGGTTCGAGTGTGGATTCAATGGAATCTATAGAGAGTGAGCAGAAGACCGAAGTTTGTGAATCAGATGCCAGCAAGCACCTTGAGGAAAAGGGCTTACAGTTGCCGTCCATTGATGGTAAGTTTTATTTCTTGTAGATCCATAAAAAATCTAATAATACAACCTCTTTATTTGATTGAACCATTTGATGTTTTATGGATTTTGTCTTGGCAAATCTCCTGTTTTAATTCTGATCTCGTAGAATTTGTACAACATTAATTATGTACACCCAGCACCTGTCAGTGCACTCTTCAGTTCTGACATCCAATGTGTTCTCATATTACCTTAACTTTAACATACAATGAACACATACATACGGGTGGAGGGGATGCAAGATGGGGAGGGGGCACAGTAGACCACATCATCTACTTTATGGAAGTTTTTTTGGTTTCTTTTAATAAATATAGACATTTCTGGTTCACAGTTTTCACATATAAATACACATCAATGACTCACTAATGCACAATAGAGTCTGTATTTTACTCTGGACACGTATAAACCTGTATTTTTCCGACTTGCAAAAGATGTAAATTATTTAATGGTGTTAAATTTTATTTTGAAAACAAAAGTGGGGTGAAATGGTTAAAGGAACACTTTAAGGTCAGGAACACAAACATGCATTCCTGACCCTATAGTGTTAAAACCACCATCTAGACCCCCTGGGCCCCTCATGCCTCCATAAATATAGCAAAATCTTACTGTATTCAAGCCTGAAGCCGTGGCTCTGCATGCTGTTTGCCTCAGAAAAACAAGCTGTCTGCTGACATCATCAGAAGTGGTGGCCTGATCCAATCACAATGCTTATCTATAGGATTGGCTGAGACTAACAAGGAGGCAGATCAGAGCAGAACCAGCACAATTCAAACACAGCCCTGACCAATCAGCATCTCCTCATAGAGATGAATTGAATCAATACTGAATGTTTGGATGCATTTTAGGCAGCCATGACCCAGGAAGGATCTCTAACAGCCATCTAAGGAGTGGCCAGTGAAGTTATCACTAGGCTGTAATGTAAACACTGCATTTTCTCTGAAAAGACAGTGTTTACAGCAAAAAACCTGAAGGTAATGATTCTACTCACCAGAACAAATTCAGTAAGCTGTAGTTGGTCTAGTGACTATAGTGTCCCTTTAACCCCTTAAGGACCAAACTTCTGGAATAAAAGGGAATCATGACATGTCACACGTCATGTGTCCTTAAGAGGTTAATTTCACCATCGAGATATACTTGAGTTAAAAAAACAACCCAGATTTGCTACTCTGGTGTATGCTTTAAGAATCCTTGCCCCATGGAGCCGATGGATGAACACATCACAGTTTGTAACTTTTTACTTCTTGTAACTTTTCATTTGCGGTGATGGATTAAGCGAGTAGGTTGTACTGTATTTTCCTCTAGTTATCTGAAGCGTAAAATTGCACCCTCCTAGCAGGAGGCAGGACCCACAGTGCAGTAATGAAAACTCATTCAGACAGGGAAGAGCGAAGGGCACAGATGTGAAACAGTTAGTTTGCATGTTTCAGCCTCAGGCATATTCCATGAGTTGCTCTTGTTATAAGAGGGGACAGTGTGAGACTTGGATTAATAGAGAGTAATTGAATTCTTGCTTAAAAAGTACAAAGTTGCATTCTGGACTTCGTTATTAAAAACACGTACGCGTTGACTGCATGGCCTTGGCATTGGGACAGAATAGTTCTTTCATGCAAGGGCATTTGTGTTCCTGTAATGAAGCAAACAAATGAAAGCAATGAGGTTTTACAGAGTTAAATTGTTTTCAGTTGGTCCTGGCTGAATCCAACCCATTGTATTTAAAATGTTACTTCAAACAAAAACATTGTTTTTGGTCAGCGTAACCCTCATTATGCTGATCCCCCACTATGTGCAGTGTTTTGCAGCAAAATGGTGGACATACCAACTGCAAGCACCATGACCACTTCAAATTTTCAAAATGAAGTGGTATGTTTACTTCTCTGACAGTTTCTGACATCCCCCAACCCCCATAAAGGCTACTGACGCACTAGGATGTCAAATGTCATGTGTGCGGAGGCATCCCTTTCATAGTGTCACATGTGCCATGGAGGAAAACCAAATATATAAATATAATATAATATTTGTGTGTGTTTGCTGAGACACTCTATTAAATACCACAAAGAGGAATTACTGCACCATTTCACCCACGAGCACTACTCTTGCAGAGATCGTAAAGTCAAAATACTCAGGATGGGATTTGAGAAACATATTTGAAGCCAGAATGTTCCAGTTTTTTAACCGCAAAAAAATAGGGGAATAAGTTATTTTATCTCTTTTTTTTTCCCTACACTGATTATACCTGATCACGAATAACGTTTGAATTATATGTGTTATGTTCAAACATGATATAGTTTTGATAAAGGGAGGGTGTCTTGAAAGCTTGCAAACTGAAAATTCTTTTGCGTATTTTAGATATTCCCTCTTCTTGATCATCTGTCACTCAAACAGCTAATTGTACCTTTAGGTGAAATGATGAGATATTTTGTCACTTGTGCCTTTCACCTCTGACGTCGGCAATTAATGCTTCGGGGGTCAGACACATAATAGCTGAACTTTGATCAAGGCTGGAAACTCATCCCAACCCTAATACTACAATAAAACTTAATGCTAATTCTTTCATACCTTTTCCTTGATTGTCACTAAGCCTGTTAGTGTGTTTTGCACTGATCACATTCAAAAGTTTTAACTTTTCAACATTCTCACTGACTGCGGCTCATGAAAAGATGTAGTTCAACAGCCTGAGAACTGCTTTTTTGCTACCTGTGTCTAAATATTTCAAAAGCAAAAGAGCAACAGTCTGTTAATGACCTAAAATATCCACTCCAGTCTGTGGGTAGCTGGGATCCTGGATATTGTAGTTCATTAACAAGTGGATGAGTTAACTTTTGAAGAAAATCTGTTGCAAATGTTAATTTCACTTTTGTTCTCACCATCTTATGGTTTTCCTCCAGATGGTGAAGTCGATAAACAAGAGGTGGTTGTTGACCCAGCTCCTCCTGCTAGGAAAAGGAATCCAGTGAAACGCAACAGACGAGAGATTCTTCCAGATGCAAGTCCGTCGCTTAAAAGTCCAATGGTTCCAATAAAGAGAAGAAGGCAAGCAGAGTCATGCACCCCATCGAAAGCCAAGGGGCCCCCTGTACCTAGCACCCCAGAGGTGCGGGTGAAGAGGCCAAGAAAATCTTCAATCCCAAGTAGAAGCCGGATAACCCTTAGATCCAGTACCCAAATGTTTTCTTACAAATCTAATGAACCCTCTATTGGCCAACCCTTGAAACAGACTTCTGTTTGCACTCCAAAACACATTTTGCAAGTAAAACCAGATGTGTCCTCACGTACTGTCACTAAAGCACGTATGCCTCTGGGCACATCTGCTGCTCAGAACTGTGCCTCTGTCCCTCCTGTGGCCTTGTCTGTTAGAGACCTGAATACTACGTTTGATTTGTCAGATGAGATATGTTCAGCACCAATCCTGGACAAAACCATGTCCTTTGGAGCGTCTGAGTTTTCTGGCTGGGAGAATGTGGATTCTCGGAATATAGACAGCACGTTCGGCAAAAGGTATGATGATGTGCTCTACTTTATTCTAGTTTATTGTGGTGACATTGTCCCTGTCTTGTGAAGATGTACCTTGCATGTAGGGTACTGTTCAGTCTGAAGTTTTAGTAAAGCAAAATCATTATGTTCTTAGGCTATTCTGTGAGAAATAGAACATGATGGCCTATTCACTAAACTGTGGACTCTTTGAAAAGGGAATTACAAATTTGAAACCAGAATAGCTGAAATTTAAAACATTTTGGCATAAAACAAGTGTTATGAATTACACAAAAAAACAGTCTGCTTGCTTTCACGAGTCAAAGGGAATCCGTAGTAATCCAATGCTCCAATATATTCGGAAATACAATCATAACACTGGGAAATTGTTTAACGTATGCCCACCATAACATATCCGTGTACAAATGCTAAACCCACCAAAAACCAGGGAAACCACACTTGTTACGTCCATAGGTTTTCTTCCCTAGCATAACAAGAGTAGGTATTGATCCAAAGTCTTTAAAGGAACATTCTGGCACCATAACTTCAGATCAATATAGTGGTTATGGTAGCTGCAGCTCCCTGGAACCGCCCTTTCGTCTAGTGCTAAAGTGTTTTGGAACGGTTTAACACAGAAGCAGTCCAGAGGTGTCCATCAGATATTTTTCCTTCGGTGGGTGCCCAGCTAGTGCGGAAGCTTTAGGTCGAGCTGCAGAGGGGCAACAGCAATTGGCTGACCGCATCAGCTGACAAGATGAAAACTACTTATGTAAAATCACTTGCTCTAGTTAAGGTCTGGTTGTGGTGCTGAGTGTCCCATTAAAGTCTATGCATTTGCTAGCATTTCTTCTTACGTAATCTATAGATATGTTATGCTATATTAATGTTATGACAGGTAGGTTTTATGAACCCTTGCATTCAGGTGATCCAAGAATATGTTATCCTTTTTTATTTTTATTTTTTATTACTATAGCCAGTGAGGGGGTGTCCTGAGGCCCTATGTTCTTGTTGCTCATTTTATTTGTTTGTTCTTTCTTGTTTTAGGCTGTTTTTAAGTAACCTTTTATTTATTACTTTATTGAGGAGGTATATAGAGTGTTTCCCCCTCTGCCATGCTTTCATGGTCATTTCTCCAAATCACCAGATATTTTAGTTTACCAACAGTATGACTGATCTCAATGTATGCGTAGTAATCAGGAAACAGCTGGGGACAAAAAGGATCATTAAAACCATTTGATTTTGATAAAACATCTGATAATCAAACAAGCTGTTTGATTAGTAATAATTAGGTTTTATGCTACCTAATCTCAATAGGTAATTTTAGTTTCAGGTCAGTTGATGATATGGATGAACATAACATTTTGCATTCTTGCAATCCTTTACATTGTTTTCTGTCTTTTTAGCTCTGACGTGGCTGTGTTTACCATGAATGGTCTCTCTGTAAAGCACTCCATTTCTGCTCAACTTGCATCAGCCACAAAGTCCTACGCCCACCGGAGAAGGCGCTCAAGCAGGTGAGACAACCCTCCCCCCAAACTGTAAAAGATAATACACATTTGGGCTCTATTAGAGCTCATTAAAGGGTTACTCTGAACACCGTAACTACTTTGCATGAGTACCCTTTACCCACTCTCCGTCCTGAGAGTGGCCTATAACAGAATCATCAGAGCTGCCATCAGAGCTGTCAGTCAGGCAGCTGGGATTATCTTATGGGCTACATGTGCCAGGTTTATCCAAGATGTGTGTAGAGACATATATGGTGTGTGTGTCTGTCTGTAATATCCTTGTGATTCACAGCCGGGACAGAGTGGAGGGATAAAAAATTAACGATAAAAAATTAACGTATAGATTGTATAACTGTGCAGGTTCTTTATTCATATACTAGTTTTTTTCTACCAGCACCCTCTTCTACTCAGCTCCCGATTTATATAGAAGAGATTTGTGTTTCTTGATATATACTGCAGTGTTTGGCTGGGAGGATTTGTAAGCCATCATTCTGGAGCAACAGGAGAAAATGACTTCACTCTAAATCTCCCGTCCTCATAGTCCAGCTTTGTTCAGGCCCTGCGTTCCTTTTTCATATATGCTGTATTATCAGAGATCTTTGATTATTTGCGATCGTAGACTACTGTACACCGTGTGAAACATCACATATTCTCCATGTCTGTTTTATATCTTGCAGTTCATCCTCATTGCGTGTAGGGAGTGCAGCAGTTAGTCATGGCCGTACATCAAGATTAACACTTGGAACAGTTAAAAAGCCTCAAAGGCCACCTACCATAGCAGGTGAGTTATTTAACCAACTTGAGGGTGTACCTTAAAACTAGGAAGGTACGAAAGTGAACATGTCCCTATCTTGGTTTTCATTGTTTAGTGTACTTTATAATTGAACGCTGTTTCACCATGGCTAGGAGAGAAAATGGATCTGTTTGGCTGGTGAGACGCCATTTTCAGAAGTTAGAAGGCAGGGTTGCCTGGTACTTACAAAGTGGAGAACACGACAAAACTAATTAAAGGGAGACTGTGCAACAACACAACTTTAATGGACTTTGGCCTAATTATTATGCTGTATTTTCTGCATGCTCAAATCTTTATAGTTTTTGCACAATAAAAATAAGGTTGCTGCACTATATGCATGCCTCCTTAGCTACCCACCTCATGCCAGAAAGGCTTTCTTATCAAATTCATGCACACTGGCTATATTATTTTTCCAGGATTCCAAAATGTCAAGATTATCGCCACATCACCCTTGGAGTTCTGGCCTTTTCTCTGCATGTATTAGAAAGTTTTACACTAACCACATGTTGCTTAATCAGTCCGCACATTAGCACGACCTTTTGAAGAAGAGCAAAACAGGATGTGAACATCATATTGTGACTCCCTGCTTAAAGGGGAACAGCTTAAAGTCGCATGTTTTCAAGGTAATCTTTTGTTGCATGTTTGCTTAATTTTGTTGTTTGTTCCATAGAGAGTTGCAGCCCTCGGGGACAAAGCGGCAAGAAGACAGGAAAAGGGTCGGTTGCATTTGGTAGAACCATGTCCGCAATTCCAGGGAATCGATTCATGCAGGTTGCAGCAGTAAAGTCATAACCAAATATAAATAAAATGCGGTTTGTTGGACTTACACAGAAGACAATTCAGCTTGTTTACCGTTTGGGAAAAATCCCCGTCCTACACAACTTGATGAAATCCACTTTTGAGATTATTTATAATTCAGATTGTACACCAGGAACAAATCATCACAGCCTTCATTGGCGGGCTCTGCAGGACCCATCCAGATTTCTTATACTGACCTTCATTTTAATATTTTAATTGGCATTTTAATGCCCCTTCATGTATTATAATCCATGAAAGTATTTACTTGTACATTGTTACAATGTTGGTTCTCCCATTCTGTCGCAGATCCTTGTGTTTTAAAAACTCTTACATTTTTATTCTCTAAAATCTGTCCGACACTTGCGCTATCCCTGTAGCCAAGCAGCCCTTTGTGACCTGATTTACTTTTCTCAAGTTCAATAATTTCAAAAATATAAACCGTGTTGCATAACTAAGCAACAATAAAAAAAATGATATCCCTGGGATTAGTAAAGCCAATTGTAATTTGCTTCACTGCTCAGGAATTATGAGTCTAAGCAATAGTCCACATTTTCAGGTTTACACTGCTCGTGTTTATATGTTTGGATGTCTCTGATGCTGGGAATAAAATACATGTATGGTAGAGCTGTGTGCATGCATACAATGAACGTGCAGAATGTTAGTGTTGTGCACACAACTACCAATGCTATCAGCATGGAAGCAAATTAAAAGACAACGGTCACCTCAAAACTAGTTTTAATATAATAAACATTTCATCTAGTTTTGAAAGGAAATGGATGTTTTGTTATTTTTAAATAACGTATATGTAACAAAAAATAGAAACTCATCACTACCTTTTAGGATATGATAGGACCCGTCAGCCATATGCATACACCCTGGGTCAGACAGTGTTTGAAAACAAACCGTCTCTATGGTTTTCCCTCGTTCTTCACAGAGGGTGAAGCAGAAAAGACCATAGAGTAGGGATGCCCAAAAGGTAGATCCACAGATGTTTCAAAACGACATCTTCCATGACGCTTTGTCATTTTAAAGTCATGCAAAGCATCATGGGAGGTGTAGTTCTATATGTGGGGATCTCCCTATTGGGCACCCTTGCCATAGAAACCATTGTTTTGTTTTATTTCCCCCCCCCCCAAACTCTGTCTGCATGTGTATACCTTTTTCTTTCAAAACTTGATGAAAGTATTATTATATTAAAAAAATTAAAATTCTTAACAGACTAATTACATTTTGGAGGTCTTCTACAACTGCTTGCATCAATGATCCTCAGATAGTTTGTCTGATTCATTAATTTTCACCTCGGTGGAGGATTCTAGCGCTCGTGGTTTCTGAGCTTTTACACTGTTTAGTTCATATTTATTTTTAAATGGAGACATTCCATAAGTATGTAATAGTCCAATTTCTATAAAGTCTTTTTGTTTTTCATTGCCAATATCCCTTTAATTATTGAATGCTCTTTAGCACAAGTAAACTGTTTTTTTTTTTTTTTATTGTGATCAGATTAATTCTCCTTTATTAATTACTGAAAAAGCAACGAACACATTTTTAAAAATCTAGGTATTGCTTTATTTTATACTCTTGCTATTTGTAACAGTGAAGAGCTATGTCTTAACAGATCAACAGATCTGTCTAATGATACTTTTTGCCCTATTTTCTCATTTATGTTCTATTCCAATCCATCTCATCCATCATTAATTCAGAAGGCATGCTGTTTAAAGTGGATATGCATGACTTTGGGTGAGGAAGAAGCAAAATGCAGAAATTCTTGCAAAAATTAACCTGATTTTTTTCATAACAGTAAATGTGTATATTTTGTCTCCTCTATTTGCTCTTCTGACAGCCTGTGATGTCACTCATGTTTTCTCATGTCTTCATAGAAATGGTTCCACTATTACGCAAACACAACTGTCCCGTGGTCCACATACACGTGTTATTTTATATTCAGTGACGCATAGGAAGTCTATTGTTGAAATAACTGGTAGGACCCAGATTAGCTGCAATGTCCCGACCGTGGGAGTTACAATTTTATTTGTTTGTTTTTTGCAAGTATAAAGATTTATATATTTCCAGTTAGGTGTTTATTTTTTGTATTAAGGCAGTAATGCCAAGCCTTTAAGGCTAGCTGAGCACTATGTAAATGTTGTGTCAGTTATCCTTTGCTAGATTAAGGAACTGGTGCATATTTAGGATAACCTAAATATGAGCCTTTGGGACAGATTATCATCGTATTGAATATGAATTAGGATTTTCTTAAAGGGACACTCCAGGCACACAGACCACTTCACCTAATTGAAGTGGTCTGGGTGCTGTGCCCCTATTGCTGCACTGTAAAAAATTGCAGCTCCAGAAAAAACAGCAATGTTTACATTGCAGCTCTAAGTCTGCCCTCTGTGGCTGTCGAGGGACGTTGGCGCTGGATTCAGGTAAGTAGCTGAAGGGGTTTATTTTCCTGGCACTGGAGAGTCCCTCTAAACAAGGTGCTCTGAGAAACAGCACCTCCTAGTGTTCATGTGGGCCAATTAATCATTTTTCCTGTTGAGAAATAGTTCTTGACCATTTTGGGCAGGGACTTAAATATTGTAAATGGCATTAATTTGTCGACCCATTCTTCACTTCCAGAATTGGCTCGGGCCATGCATCTTTAATTTTATATGTTGCAAAATTAATTTTGCTGTCATTCTGCACATTTTTGTGTCAAAGCGGTCTCCGGTCTCCACTGCATTAGGTGCACTGCAATTGCATGGGGGCAAATTTGGGCTACAAAACACTTTGAAGGTTTTCCAGCAACCTCCTTTGCTATTATTAAACAATACCCATAATTCCCTGTCAGTTATGTAAATAACTTGTGAATATCACTATTTTATTAAATTTATATAAAATATAATTGCATCATTTTGTTGATCTTTTGTTTCAATGTCAAATCAATATGTATTTCACATCAGGATTGTTAATGTACATTCCCTTTTACATGGGCATTTATCATTTGTATGTTTACAGATCTGAGAACCTGTACAAGTTCTTCTGCAAAGCTATTTTTATATATACTTTCTGTGTATAGGACATGCTTTTTCATTAAATAATTTCCATGTCTTTTATTCTAGCTACTTGGTAACATTTGTAGATATTTTAGGAAAGATTATCCTTTTAAAAAAAAAAAAAAAATTTAATTGTATTGTTCAATTCATTACAGCAGTAGTTGCTGACATGACTAGGCAAGTATTTGTAAACTACGTTTCAAGCTGTGCATCATGGGAAATTGTGTCACAAATGCTTCTAATGTCACGGTTTGTCATCACTGCTTCAAAATTCCCTGTTTTACTTTGTATTTTAAATGGGTTTACATTCTTAAAGTGACACTATAGTCACCAGAAACATTACAGCTTAATGTAGTAGTTATGTTATGGTTTCTATAGCCTGTCCTGACTGTAGTATTGGGTGTGGGGAGGCGCAAGCACGGGGGGCACTGTAGTGCTAGGAATACCCCAGCCTATAGTTTACCTTTAACTGTTTTGACGGGGGCCCATTTATGTAATTGGTATTACCTTGGCTACCCATTTGTTAACTATAAAATAGCTTGGTGACCAATTCAGCTATATTATAGAAAATGTATTCTACAAACACGTTAAATATAGACTTCCTGATTTCTAAAGGGGTCCAAAGTGGAGTAGACTTTACCACTACAGTAAACAATATTTTGTTGGCAACTGCCTGGGGACTGATGAATATGATGTGCCTGTATGAGTGGAACCCACTATAATTGGATAGGGTCCCGACTAAGGGGTTAAATTACACTAATCTAGATATGGCATTTTTCCATTATTTTTATTTTTAAACAATCTCACTTTCCTAAGTTATCCATGAAAATTCCTTTCAATGTCAGCAGATAAAGAGGCTGAACGTAAACTAAATATTGCAAGCCACAGGCAGTCCAATACTGGCTAAATAACTGAAATCCAACTCATAGCTAGGATTGCACTTATTGAAACCATTCTATAGAATGCTCTCAAAGGCCCAGATCTAAGCACTATGTTTCCTTTTTTTATATATTGTTTTCTATAGCTCCGACAGGGATCTGAAAGCTTTAATTTGTTAAAGATGGGACCTGTACGATACAAGCAAACTCTTGTCGGGCCATATGGTGCACTGTATAACTTATTACCCTTCTATTTAATGGTCCTTTACTGCTGGGGCAGACCAGTAAATTGATTTTATAGGGAGGCTTTGCCTAGATTTCCCTTTAGCGGTATACGTTGTAACTGACTGCCTCATCTCGTGCTTTAATAAGACAGGTTCCAAGCTGGCTCACAGCCCTTTCCAGGAGCTGAGAAAAAAATATCCTTTTATGATAAACCTCCAGCCATTCATAACCCAAGTGTGATTTCTGTTTAATCACGGTCTATGCAAAGGGAAATGTGCTTGTGTGGTTTTTGTGTAAATAAAAGTGGTTGTTTCCAAAGTTTTGGAGAATTCTCTCTACCTGTTATGACTGTAACTTGTTAGTAGAAGACAGATGTGGATGAATTTTGAATAAAAACAGTTTTTATTTTAAATCTAGTTCTTGGCTTTTTTTTTTTTGCTTTTTTTTTTTTTCTCTCTATCCCTTGTTAGTTATACCCTTTCCTCTAGCCTTCGTTCATTACGATTTTGCAGCCTGTGCCGTTCTGCCCGAGTTACTATCTCTGAATCGCTCACATGTAGCGTTACAAGATCAAAACATTTCTTAAAAAGCTCTTATCGTAAATTTAAAGTCTCAATCCAGAGCCTTAGGTGTTGGATGCAATTTGCTACAGATTCATCTCTCTGTAGGCATTGTGTGTGTGTGTGTGTGTGTCTGTGTGTGTCTTATATATATATATATATATATATAGGTAGTTGTGAAGCAGAGTTCGTTTCCTTCCCTACAAGCTCTGAGTGCAGTACCTGACAAATTGCTGTAATTACCAACCCAATCAATGGCACCAGGGAGCCCAGCATGAAATATTTAAAACTGGCATTTTAGGCAAGCTATGAAAAAACAAATATTGTATGTGATATAAATGTTTAAAATAAATTAACATTTAGTTGACTATTCGATTGTTCCAACAACTCCACTTTAAAGCTCCCTTTTGTCAAAATGATGGAAACAATATTTTTAGAAATAAAGTGATATCCCATCTTGTACTTTGCTCTTTATCAAAGCTTAATCTCATGTGTTTATTGGCTGTTCTTCTAAAGAGATCTCACATGTTTGGGATTTATTATTTAATTATTTTTAATCCGCTGTGGTTTATTTTGGAAGTTGCCGGTCTCCTACGTGAAATCACTGTTGACTTCTGAATTGACCTCATGGATTTCCTCAGTTCGGGAACGCGCAGGTTTCCGGAACGGAGTTAACGTCTATGGGTACAATTTACCCATACCTCCTCATAGTGGTGATGTAACTTGACAAAGGCTGAGGTCAGAAAACACACTGCAACTCCATAGTTTTTTTTTTTTTTTCTTTCTGGTTCAATTCCTTGCAATTAACGTATGTAGCTTTAAAAAGATATGCAAAATGTTTTAATCTGATGTGCGTGTTATAAAATTGGATGCTAAGTACTTATTAGTTTTAATTCTCTACAAAAAAAACCTTAACTATAAATGACACCCCGAGACTTTAAACACTCAATATTTACATAATCCTTAGTAATTGGTCCAGCACAGAGTGTATGGCGCCACTCTACGCATTTAATAAAAAAATAAATTAATTGTGTGTAAAAAGACAGTTGATCACTGAAGATTGATCGATGTTGATGGTGCCTATTTTACAAAGGTATTTAAAGCGTTCAGACCTCACACCCAAGTACAAATTTGCTCCTACTTGCTAAGCAATGTCTTCTAAGCCCCCCTGAAGCTCCAGAATGATTAGCGTTGAGAAACTAAGCTTACTTTAAAAGCATTATTTACAGACTCTTGTGATGTAGTAGGGGGGAAAAGTGATCAGCCTTATTTCAGCTGCAAATTATCATGGGATGCGTAAGAGTGTGTGGAATTTTTAAGAAAAGTCATAGCATGTGAGCTATAACAAGCATCTGAATAGGTATGCGGCTACAATAATGGGGAGAGGGAAACACTCCTTTAGGGTAGGTTTCTTGCTATGAGCGAATAATCTCTACTGTCACGGGTGGCGGTACAGAAACCGGGACCCCTGAGTGCCTGATGAGAAGTGGGAGTCTTCAGTGTGGAAGTGGATTACAGGGCCCGGTGCAGGGTAACCGCACGCCCCCTGGTGTTGCGCACCAGCGTTTGTGCGGCCACAAACCAAGGCCCTTTTGCAGCTTAGCGGACCCCAGGAACTAGGAGCTTGATATGCAGACCTACCAGCAGTGGCGTACATACCAGGGTCACGGCTGCGACCGGGCCCGGCCCACCAGGGGGCCCGGCCGCCCCTGCGACCCCGTATGTACCCACAGGGCCAGCCTCTTCTCCTGGGGGGCCCAGGAGCCGGCCACCTCAGAGCCCCCCGAGGCTGGCCCTGCTGACCCCAGCGGGCGGGCCGGCGCGCGAGGGAGCACTTTCCCCTGTGTGCTCCTTTTTCCGCTCCCTCGCGCACCGCACTGATACCAGAGCCGGAAGATGACGTAATCTTCCGGCTCCGGCATCCCTACGCGGCGCGCGAGGGAGCTGAAGAGGAAGCACACAGGGGAAAGTGCTCCCTCGCGTGCCGGCCACCCAGACAGCCCGCTCGCCTGCCCGCCCAGGAGCCCAGCAGCACCACCACTGGACCCCAGGGAATCCCCCAGCACTCCAAAAGGTAAGGAGGCTGGGGGGATTCAATTTAAAAAAAAAAACATGTTAGTGTGTGTGTGTGGGTGTTAGTGTGTCTGTTATTGGGTGTGTCTGTTACTGAGTGTGTCTGATGTCTGTTAGTGAGTGTGTGTTTGTCAGTGAAAGTGTATGTTTTGTAAGTGTGTGTATGTATGTCTGTCGCTGAGTGTGTCTGTTAGCTAGTGTGTATGCGTCTGTTCGTGAGAGTGTGTGTCTTCAGCATTTACCTTTCTCCAGCGCCGGACTTCCTTGGCGCTGGGGATCCCGCCGCCTCTCCGCTCCGAATGCACATGCGCGGCAAGAGGCGCGTGCGCGCATTTAAACCGCCCATAGGAAAGCATTGCTCAATGCTTTCCTATGAACGTTCAGTGTCTTCTCACTGTGATTTTCACAGTGAGAATCGCAGAATCTCTTCTAGCGGCTGTCAATGAGACAGCCATCAGAGGCTGGATTAACCCTCAGTGAAACATAGCCGTTTCTCTGAAACAGCTATGTTTTCAGCTGCAGGGTTAAAACTAGAGAGACCTGGCACCCAGACCACTTCATTGAGCTGATGTGATCTGGGTGTCTGTAGTGGTCCTTTAGGTGTGTGTGCAGCATACCGCATTCGCAGGGTCGCAGCCCTGCGACCAGGTGCCCGCCGCCATGTGTGGCCCCGACCCAAGTAGGCGCGGGGGAGGGGGCACGGATCAATTTTTGCACCGGGGCCCCATGGGTCATTTGTACGCCACTGCCACTGCCTCTGCAGCAGACATGTATCCAGTACAGAAACAAGGCAAGGCTAGTGGCCCCGACCCAAGTAGGCGCGGGGGAGGGGGCACGGATCAATTTTTGCACCGGGGCCCCATGGGTCATTTGTACGCCACTGCCACTGCCTCTGCAGCAGACCTGTATCCAGTACAGAAACAAGGCTAGTCACAGTCACCAAACATGAAAACAAGTAGAACCCAGAACCAGAGAAGGATAGGAAGCTAAACCCAGAACATGTACACAATACATAAGGGAACATTAACTAAACAGGGGCAGGACAGGACTGTACATGGACATGGGTACAGGTCCTACACTGCCTAATGTTCGCTAAAAGAACCATACTAAACCACAATAGCACTTACCTGCAAGAAATGGCAGAGACTTGAAACACTGCCTGCAGGACACTGAAACAAAAGGAAAATGGAAAACAAACGGGTGTGGCAACATAAAACAAACATATAAATGAATTCAGTAGACTGGGAATTCCAGGGACGGAATAATGGAATGAACCCAGAAAACCCAGCATAAGGAAAACCAGACATAGAATAGAAAACCAGAAAAACTAAACAAGAATTGTAAAAAGAGTACTGGATACCAGAAGCCATCACCAGACTGATCCGCAGAACAAGGCATGATGTGACCAGAGCAAGATATAAGGCGACACAAAAATACAATAGAATATCACAATACACAGTCTAAACATTATCCAAGATATAATAAGTATCACGATATCTCAAGAAAGGAATATCAGAGATACGATAACTTTAATAAACACCCAAGGGGTAATACTAAGCCATACCACCCATCCCCAGTAAGACGACCTAAATACAGCAGCTACAGTCAAGCTGTACAGTCAAATATTCCTGAAAGAAATGACCGAAAATCAGTACCCACAACATATGTGTCAAATAGAACAGAGAGACAACCACACACCTCTAGGGTAGATATAGGTAATAAACCAGACATATTTAGAACAGAACATTCACCTTCTTTTTTATGGAAGGACCCAATCTCAGAGAGACTAAAACAATCCCGACATATCAAAATTTGGGAGTCCCCAGGCAAACGTCAGAGGTCATCAACTCAAGAAAGAGACATAGAAAGAGAGGAAAACACACACAGAGAAAAGAGGGGGAGAAAATAACAACAGAAGGAATTTTTAATTTAACTGATACACAATTACCCAAAGAACAAATGGAGATACTCCAAAAAGGTTTAAAATTCGCCCCCACAGTCGACATTAATAAATTTGATTTTTATATTGATATTAATAAATTTATTAGACAATTATGCTTAAAGAAATTCTTTTTTAATAAAGAGGACAGACCCAGTGAAAACACTTTGTCAGAATATATACATACGGACTTAAAAGCTAAATCCAACTTTTTTCCGAAACACTTAATATCAGATGAAATAAAAGCTTTTGAACTAATGGTAATGAAAGAAGTGAAACAAATAAAGCCGTTAAACAAATACCATCAAAATATGTCTAGAAAGGAAAGGGGAGCAATGAAAGACTTACAACAAAACAAAGAGATAGTAATTAAACCAGCTGATAAAGGTGGGGGGGTGGTGGTCATTCCAAAAAACAAATATCTTTTAGAAGCTGAGCGAATACTTGCAGATCGAGATACATATATAATACTAGACAAAAATCCAACTGAAATGGTGAAGACGAAGTTTGACAATTATATATCTAAAGGACTAGAGAATGGCATTCTGACTTCGCAGGAAGCTAAATACCTTACCACTCCCCACCCAATAATGCCCGTATATTACCATCTCCCTAAAATACATAAAAACAAAGCCAACCCCCCAGGACGACCTATAATATCGGGAGTCAACTCCGTTTCAGCAAAAATCTCGGAATATCTAGACCATCTCCTACAACCATTAGTTGTTCAAAATCCAGCTTATTTGAAGGACACGATTCATATTCTACAAATCTTAGAAACCACTTTATGGCAAGAAGGTAACCTGTTAGTCACATGTGATGTGACATCCCTATATAGTATCATACCACACGAGAAGGGTCTAGAAGCAGTAGAATATTTTTTAAAGAAACACAGTTTTAAGAATGAACAAATTTTATTCATTTTAGAAGGGATCAATCTAGTTTTAACCAATAACTTTTTCTGGTTCAATGAGACGTTCTATTTACAGATCAGAGGTACGGCGATGGGTACCAAGTTCGCCCCTAGCTATGCCAACCTCTTCATGGCATACTGGGAAGAACAGTTTATTTATCAAGGGCACCCATGGGGGGCGAGCTTGGTATCCTACCGCCGGTATATAGATGATATATTTTTTGTTTGGACAGCATCCCACACAGATCTACTATCTTTTATCAGTCATTTGAATAACAATCAGTGGAATATTATTTTAACAGCACAAACTAGCACCCAACAAATTAATTTTTTAGATTTGGAGATATTTATTACACATGGCACTATTACTACCAAGAATCATTTTAAAGATGTAGATGCCAACAGCTAC
This sequence comes from Pelobates cultripes, assembly GCA_933207985.1. Lineage (NCBI taxonomy): Eukaryota > Metazoa > Chordata > Amphibia > Anura > Pelobatidae > Pelobates > Pelobates cultripes. The sequence continues at coordinate 24,952,103 of OW240921.1, read as the reverse complement.
ATCAGAAGAGAGAGTTGTCACTACCTTCCTTGGTTAAGTAACGCTCCGAAAGGACAATTCCTACGTATAAGAAGGAATTGTACGAATGAACAAGACTTTTTAGAGCAAGCAAATAAGATTAAAGTACAATTTCTGGAAAAAGGTTATGACGATGTTTCCCTCCAATTAGCCATAAATGAGGTTCAAGAAATACAAAGAACAGACCTTCTAAAATATAAACAGAAAAAGAAAGATTTAATTAAGAAACAAGACATCCCCTTCATATGCAACTACCATGGCAACAGTAGGAAAATGCATAAAATTATAGGAAAACATTGGCATATACTAAAAGATGACCCTATTCTTAAAAATATATTACCAGAAAAACCAAAAGTCATCTTTAGAGGTGTAAAAAACTTGAGAAACACTTTAGTTAAAAGTAGTAATAAAGAACAAACAGTAGGACAAACCTTCCTTACAATAGGTAAAGGATTTTATGGATGCGGACAGTGTCTAGCATGTAAAAATACAAAGAATAAAAAAAGACACCTAACAGACCTAGAATCCATTATTAACAAGAAATTTACCATTAGAGATCATCTAACATGCCATTCGAAGGGAGTGATCTATATTTTAAAATGTCCCTGCAATCTTCTATATGTAGGCCGTACAATTCGTAAATTGAATTTAAGAATAGCGGAACATATAAGAAACATCAAAAATGGAGTCGAAACCCATAGTGTTTCAAATCATTTTAAACATGTTCACCAACAAAATCCAGAAGGAATGTTTTTTTGTGCTTTAAAATTAGTAAAAAAAGATTGGAGAGGTGGTGATTATGTAAACAAATTAGGAAAGGAAGAGATGAAGTTCATATTCAATTTTGACACTATGATTCCAAACGGTCTGAACAATGATTTTGAATTATGCCACTTTATGCATTAGTTTTAGCCTATCTTGGTTTCATATTATTTTATGGAAGTTTTTAGGCATCTTTTTATACACTTATATACTATTTTTGTGTTTCTTTTACTATTGGGTATTATATGTATTTTATTCAGTTTTTACTGTGCATTTTTATAAATTTTCTAGAAATGACATTCTGCCCCTTTAAGATTGTGATAGCAATCTTCTAAAACTAATAGAATTAGTTTTTATTCCTTCTCATTAAATTTGATTTTTACTCTTTTCCATATTATCTGACTTTTTATATTATTTTTATTTAAAACATAGCACTTATAATTCTATATGTCACACTCTATTGGTGTAAATATAGGCAGAACGCCATTTTTTATGTTTGCATTTGGCCACCTGATGTGAGGCTGGGAGTGGAGCGCACGTGCGTTCCACCTGAGTGTGACCCGGAAGTAGAGAGAGACCCGGAAGTGAATTTGCTGCTTGAAGTTGGAACGCACGTGCGTTCCACTTGTGGTGCATTGCGGAGGTTGGCGCCGGGTTGGAGCGCACGGGCGCTCCACCCGGAAGTTGGTGCTGAAGTTCCGGTGTGCGCACGGGGTTGGGGCGCACGTGCGTTCCACTTGCGGTGCGTCCCGGAAGTTGGTGCCGTAGGTGGAGCGCACGTTGCGTTCCACCAGACGGAATCAGGAAGTGCCATATAAAAGAAGACACAGCCGGCCGGCGGCATTTTCAAACAAAGAAAACTTTGGAAGAAACATTAGAGCCAACTGAGGAAGCCTGTTAATCAGGCGAAACGCGTTTTGGACACTCATTTTCAACTTTGATAGACTTTTTATTGGACTATATCTACACCCAATATATATTGGTTTAGTATATTGCCATTTTATTATTTTATCTACAAATAAACAAGAATTATTTTCCAAGATCCCTGGCATACTGAGTATCTTTATTGAAGACCATCAGGAGAAATAACAAGCAATCAACTAAAGAAGGGTTTGGACAACCCCCTAATGGTCCAAGAGAACATACTTTAAGAGTCATATGACGGTATGACTCCATCCTTGTGAGTGCTTTTATTCTCATTTTTATATGCTATATATTGTATAGACATACTACGCTATTTGCATATATTCTATTTTCCAGATTGTTCAAGGTACTCCACAGCTCCACCTATAACTCTGTATGTATTATATGATGTGACATCTACTTGACTGATCTGTCTCAGCCTCATAAGGCTGCCTTCAATTGGGCAGACTAGATGGGCTGAATGGTTCTTATCTGCCGTCACATTCTATGTTTCTATGTTTCAAAACGTGCTTGGAAGCTAGCACAAGCCTGTCCCTGACAATATACAGTTTTCTCTTGTTTTTAACTTGTGTTTGTGTGTGTATATATACTATAAATAAAAACTTTTTAAAAATTGTAAAGAATCTTGTTGGTGTGTGCGTCTCTCGTTTTGGGACTTGCACTAGCGTGGAATGTTAATGATCAAAGTATAGCTGGAAGAACGTGTGCAGTCTGTGAGCGATTTGGAATCTATCCAGATACTGAGAAAATGCATCCTTGTAAATCAACTGGCAGTCTGTGTGTGTGTGTGTGTGTGTGTGTGTGTGTGTGTGTGTGTGTATGTACAGTTATAATCAAAATTATTCAACCACCATTGACAATCAATCTACAGACTTTCAGCTGTTTGCATTGAACAAATCAAACAAAAGCAATTGAAATAGCTCAACACAATGAATGCTTCAAGTGGTTTCCCCAAATTCAACTGAAAATTCAACTTATCACTTCTCCAATCTCAAAATTATTTAACCTGATAAATAGAATCAAACACAATAGCACAAATATGCCAAACAGGTGTTCTCAAGTACATCAGGTTATTATTTGGTGCACCAGGTGTGCTTGAGTTGGAACACTTGAAATACCTGAACTGGTTAGGGGTTTGTTGAGTGTCACGTTTGAATGTATGTATGTTAGAAATATGGCTGAGTCAAAAGAATGGTCCACAAAGTTAAGAGAAGAGATAATCACCCTTCACAAACAAGTAACATGATACAAAAAGATAGTGAAGGTACTGAATGTTCCTAGATACACCGTTGGAAGCATAGTTCAAAGCTGAAGGAACAGTGTTTCCACTACCTGGATGGGCAAGAAAAAGGAAGCTATCAATGACTGCAACCAGATTTCTGAGAAGGCAGGTTGTGAAAAACCCTTAGGTGAATGCAAAAGACCTGCAAGCCTACTGTTACCATGTTGGAATACTGCCCTGCAGCCCAGTCTCCGAAGGGATGGGATCATGCTCTGCTTCAGTATGTAACAGTACATGTTGGCATTCATGGTTCCCTCAATGAACTGTAGCTCCCCAGTGCCAGCAGCACACATGCAGGCCCAGACCAGTACTCACCATGCTTGACAGTAGGCAAGACTCACTTGTCTTTGTACTCCTCACCTGGTTGTCGCCACACACGCTTGACACCATCTGAACCAAATAAGTTTATCTTGGTCTAATTGAACCACAGGACATGGTTCCAGTAATTGATGTCCTTAGTCTGCTTGTCTTCAGCAAACTGTTTGCAGGCTTTCTTGTGCCTCATCTTTAGAAGAGGCTGGGATGTCAGCCATGCAGACCAATTTGATGCAGTGTGCGGTGTATGGTCTAAGCACTGACAGGCTGACCCCCAACCCCTACAACATTTACAGCAATGCTGGCAGAACTCTTATGTCTATTTCCAAAAGACAACCTCTGGATATGACGCTGAGCACATGCACTCAACTTCTTTGATCGACCATGGCGAGGCCTGTTCTGAGTGGAACCTGTCCTGTGAAACCGCTGTATGCTCTTGCCCACTGTGCTGCAGCTCAGTTTCAGGGTCTTGGCAATCTTCTTATAGCCAAGGCCATCTTTATGTAGAGAAACAATTCTTTTTTTTCAGATTATCAGAGAGTTCTTTGCCATGAGGTGCCATGTTGAACTTCCAGTGACCAGTATGAAAGAGTGTGAGAGCGATAACACCAAATTTAACACACCTGCACCCCATTCACACCGGACACCTTGTAACACTTACGAGTCACATGACACCGGGGATTCCCTGCTCTCATGCGTTCGTCTATGTTCGGGGAAGTTTCCTCGAACATAGACGAATGCACCAGAGCAGGGAATCCCCATGACAACTCGCATTTACCACTGGTCGTTAGTGCGAGTCGAAGTAAAACAGGTAGGTCGCAAAACGAGGACCACCTGTAATAAAATATTTACAAAAATGTGAGGGGTGTACTCAATTTTGTAAGATACTATATATACTTGATTTTTTTTTTAAATCTATTGCTTAGAGTTCCCTTTTAAAATGGACACACTTCAAGAGGTATATGCATGCATTCTTTGTGTATGTTTAGTAAAATGTTTATCCATGCACTTGTTACTGATATGCTTTTAATTTTGTCCTTTTTTAGAAATTATCGAGAGACACTTTGTGAGAAATGTAGTTCACAAATTGTTGCAGTGTCAGTTCTTGTCGTCACTATAACACACTATAATCAGGGAATCTCATTAAAACTCTAAAAATCTCATCTATGCAGGTTTTTATATTTTGTATTACCCTTGAAAATGTTTTTTTTTTTTTTTTTTTTTATATGGAACTCTCCAAGCACCACAACCATTATGTTGTCAGTAGTGCAAAAGTGCCCCCCATTGTAGGTAATCAAACCATTTTAGAACAGTTTATCTTCTTACCTGAGGTCCTCCAGGCCACTTCCCTGTCTCCACTACTTCTGACAGATGACTGGAATATCCTGCTTAGAAGTTGTTGTTTTTTTCCTTTAGCTCTCTTAAGCCACGTCCTAGAGCTGATCACTCTTACCCAATTGGTTAAGACCCTCACTGCTGTGCTTAGCTCCTGGCTCTCTATCTGAAGTAGTGGAGACAGGGAGCAGCGCCCAGCAGAACAAAGGTAAGCAGTCAAATCGTTCTAAACTGGTTTGATTTCCCACATTGGTTGTTGCCAGGACATGGTGCTCAGAGAGTTTCTTTAAACATGCCTGACTATATGGCACTCTCATGGTTGGTAGTGAAGAGATTTAATACACAGTCTTCAAAGTTCTTGAGTATTGACTAAGTTGATTCCAACCTGTGACCCTGATGTTTGAACAGGTACTAGAGATATTACCACTGGAACACCAACACTGAGCTGCTTAGAAACTTGCACCTTTTTCTTTCAATACATATCGTGCAAATAATCATGTTATATCCTGAGGCAGAATTCCTATCACTGATAACTTTCAGATTATGTCTGACTAACTATCGTATATTTTTTTTAATTTAAATAATATAAAACAGGTAATATGCCTATGCTTATCTAGCCACAAGCACAATGTGTTAACTTTTTATTTTATTTTAATTTTAACTGAATATTAAAGATTTAGACATTGACGTTTAACCAAGTCCAGTCACACATTTTGTTGGTAATGAGAAAGGTAAACTCTGTTCCTGTTCCATTCTCCTTCCTCTATGCTGACTGACAAGTGCAAAAGGCGGAGCTTATAACAGGGAGCCAAGATGGAGGCTCTCGGTTCAAGTATTGATGTAAATACTTTCTGCAATTGATTTTTTTTTTTTTCAACAATCACAAACACTTGCTTTGTGAAAAACAAGGAGATAATTACTCATATTAATAAAAATGTTGGGAGTTGATTATTTCCCAATAAAGTCAAGAGTAACCATTCAGGTGTTGGTTGGAAGACATGTTATTATCTCTCAACCAACTAGTCTTACCAGGTATTTAACATGAAATGTTTGGTACCTTCTCATTCATTGGCTGAGCATCACAGGAATTTGAGTCCAACTTCCAGGAGTGCTATACTTTACTAAACCATACCTCCCAGTAGTCTGAAATCTTGTGAGTCAGTCCTGGTGTTGGGGTCCTTTCCTGTTTTCCTGAGTTTGTTCCCTTTTGCTCAGTATCTTGTTCATCAATAGAAGCATTCATGCTGTGCAGCTTTGTTATGGATGAGAGCCTAAGCCTGACATGACCCCCAGATGGCACACACTTTTTGAATGAGTCCACCCTTTAGTGCCACCGACTCGTAGATATTATAATCTGTAACAATGACTAACTCCAATGAAACAGCTAAAACTTTTTTATACATATTCTCATAGACTTTACTTACAGGGTTATTCACTAATGTAAGAATTCAAAGTGAATTTCAAATATAAGGACAACCTATCTGATCTAGACAAGTTCTCTAAGTCAGCAATGCGTTTAGTTTGTCTATTTTTGGCTTGAGTTAGAAACTCACTCTGAATTGTGACGTTTAGGAATAACCTTGCTTAACTTCATGTTTTACGGCCTACTGATTCTTCTTTTTTTTTTCCGTCTACTTTTGATGACCATTTTCATTTTCCGTTTTCCTTGAAATACTTAAGACATTCCAGAGTGACAGTGACCTATGGCAATAACTTGAAAGATGTCAAACCACTTTAGGTCACTAATGGTGATCTTCACACAGAAGGATTATAGAGTAAATACAGCAGACAAGTTACTGATAGCACTAAAACAGATGCAGACAGCCCCCACGACACCAATTACTGTCCACTACCACTTCCATGAGTAAGGTGACTGTATGCGCTTGCACCGCCTGAGGTCATTACCTGTTAACATCACTGATGTGATGAATTTATGGTATTTGTCTTGTTTGTTTATCACTTTTATTACTTTACCATATGGCCTACAGAAACATCACTAGATGCATATTGACAGGTTTCGAATAGCTCAAACTCAGGATAGATTCAATAAAAAAACTGTTACCTTTTTTATATTGTTAACACACGTCAAACTGTTTTATGCTGCTGTTAAATATTGGGTTTTAGTTGTAAATAACTTTTAGGGTACAAAGTCTTCCTGGTTAGCTGTGGCAAAGGCCCGGTAAAATCTTTGGCAGATAATGCTACGAATGGTTTATATTTTTGAGAAACCAAAAATGAAACCAGTCTTATGACGTCTATTGGATGAACCATCATAGTGTACAAAATGACTGATGCACATTTTACTTGATGGATTCAACTTCACAAGAGGGACATTTCCACCAGATTAATAATCATAAAACTAGACCTCCTGAGGAATCATCAACAGATCAGGATTTTAGATATTACCCAAATGAGTTGCAATATGTCATGGTCTTCTCCTTTTTTTAAAACTGTTTTGGAACGGAACTGCATTTGGCTGGTGACAGTTGAGTTTCCCTCATATTTGTCTTCAATGAACTACTCACAGTCCTTAAAGACTTGGGTTTCAGTAGCTCTACTTATGACCAACAATCTCCTTGTGACCCACCAACATTCCAAAAATAAATCTATTCTTTACACTGGCAAGTTAATCGGAGGCTTGGTCATTTTCATTGAGACTCCTGCATTCCAGTAGGTGTATTCTCAAATTCTAGACTTCTTTTTGATCAATACAACAGGGATGTGTCAAAAGTGTTGAAAATTTTTACTTGGTTTCCAAATTATTTCCAGGTTCTCCATTGGTTCGTGGTTTATTGATTCCCTAATTCTTTTTTTATATTTAAAACATGAATCATTAAGGTACATGTAACGGCTGGGTTGAGAAGCTCTAAACGAGGAAATAAAACCAGCACAGTATTTTGTATAATCTGCAACAGATTTTCCTTTGATCCTTGGCTATAGGCCCGACCGAATTTCGAATCATTGCTACGTCCTTACCTCACTTATGAGGAATGACTAAAGTATTAACTATGATTACAATGTATTAGGTGCGATTATGAAGAATTAAGTAAAACTTGTAAACTAGCTTCTAGCAGAAACAAAGACTCTCCATTGGGATTTGTTTTTCCATTTAAAAAATTTTTTTTTAAGTCTTTCAGCAAAGTGTTCGAAAAACAATTTTGAAATATGATTGCGATCATGAACAATAAAACAGGCATTAAACGTTTCAGACAAGGTGTTGCATGTCAGATGTAAAAAAATTTTGTTCATTACACGGTGTGATCTAATGGTTTACAAATTGGCCAAAAAATGAATTACTTAGAAAATAACGAGGGGTAATTGAACGTAATGTTGAGAAAGTACTTTCAGTGTTAAACACATTCAGCAAAGCCTTTTTAGTTTCTGTACTGCCCCATCGAATACGGGAGAGTTAGGAGATATGATTAAATGTGAACATTTTTGGTTTCATAAAAGCTCATTGAAGAAGCAACTGTGTGAGTAACTTTTTTTTATTGATAATTTGCTGTGCATATTTCTGTAAACATTGTCTATATAATACTTAAAAAAAAAAAAAAAGAATAGATTTACTGGTGTCCCTTTAAATTAAATTTGCCATTAATAATAGAGAGGACTTGGCATGGCAAAGTCGAGTTAAGCTTGAAACCTCTCCTCTTCTGGCAAGTTTCATAAGGAAATTCTAGACTCCACACCTGAGCATCGATGAGCATCAATAATACAAAAAGATTTTTAAATAATGAATTCTCTGCCCCTCTCGTCATTAACCATCACTAGGCTGGAGGGGCTGTAGACCACAGAAATGAATAGCAAGGACCCTTTAGCCACAGAAAGTCAAAGGGCGATCATTTCCCTGCTTGTCCATCACTGCCCTGATATTCAAACCTTCCCAGGCCACACCAGGGGAACATGTCTTCATAGCAGTTTCTTGGAAAAAAATAGACAAAAGATTACAAGCAGGTAAACCTATTAACCTGTCCGCTTGTCTCTGCAAATCGTAGATCTCCCAAATTAAATAATGAAATCCTCACTTTTACGCCGTAAACAAGCTATGGTGGAAAATCAATCAAATACAAATGCAAAGGGAGAGTTTAAAAGTGATTGAAAGTATACTTTAGGCGTCCACGCATGTTTGGTAGAATGTGTAGGTCAGATTACATAAATATTATTTTATATTTAGATCTAAAAAAAAAAACTTGATACTTCTACACCATAAATCCACAATTTTGGGGGTGGGGCTTGAGCTCTGTGGCGGCTGGACGTTCTTCCTGTGAGTTCCCAGCTTGATGTCTCTGAATTACTTAAATATCGCTCACCAGCCAGACAAAAAGACACAAACAGCTACTTACCTGTTCCAGGTGCCAGCCGCGGAGGCCTGAATCGCTTTAATGATTGGCATTCTGCTTCATTAGTGGCAGTCCCAGTGAGGCCTTGCAGATCCAGCAGGCGGGTGAGGTGGCCGCTCTCCCGTCCTGTACAACATTGTGTTCCTCCAGGCTTACTTTGCAGCCCCATTTTCTCCTCCTCCCTCCCCCCCCCCCACACGCCGGCGGGGGATATCCCGGCCCCCACTGGCTTGCAGCACACAACTGCTTGGATTCCTGTAGCCGTACCTGCAAATATCTCGGCGCAGCTCAACTCCCTGAGATGGCGGCGATGAGTCCCTCACATGGCCTCCAACAAGAGCGGCCCAGGCTCTCTTCTCCAGACCTAATGGCACAAGCCCTTGGGCAGCTCGATGCAATCTTTGACCGTTTTTGGGCCTCTCTAGCACAACAGCAAGCAACCTTACCACCTCAACCTCAGGAAGGAAAAATGTAAGAGCAGGAGCCGGGCGGTCACTTACCTTGACCAAACGCTGACACTCCCCACTACAATCCCGCCTGGGTGGAAGACCACCTGGGGCAAGACCCCATTGCATCAACCACAGGGACGGAAGACCATCCGCTACCAGCGGAGAGACGCACCATCAAGGCCTTCTGTTCTCCCCTCATAGGAAGGGACATGGTCTCCAGGAACACCCACATTTGTGGTAAGAAGATGCTGGCCTACTACCAGAACTGGGGCTGGCAGGACGCCATGCATCGCACTCGTTGTATCGCTGTCTTGCAGACCCTTTGCCCATATCAGCTGCACTCTCTCAGACTGGGAATAGGCTGAGGACTAGTTGCTTACCTGGGTCAGCATAATTGCTATGGGACTTACCCACGAGCAGTCACTGCTACTCAGACACCATCTGCCCCACTTAGTGTTTACCAGCTTTAATCTTTATGCATACTGCTTGCTTTTATTTGCAATCTTATTTTGGTATAAGCTCACTACAGTAAGAAGCAGTATTGTCTATTTTATTTTTGTTTTGTTGCCCAGTGGTATATATATATATTAATGACAGCCAATGTATCACACATATCTGGAGAGCTTTCTCGGTTAATGAACTTAATTCATGCTCTTTAACATGTAAACCTAGCACACTCCAAGATGATAGTGATCCCGGTGAGGAACATCCCTCTAGATAGGTCAGCATTATGTTACTACTATATTATAAAATATGCCTGTTTTCTTTGCCTAGAACTCTAAAGCATGTGTACTCAATCACCTGTCTTTCGCTCTTTCGCTGTTGAGGTATGACGAGCCTGTTTGTTTATTTGTGCACTTCAAAAATAAAGAATTATAAATAAATATATCCACCATTTTCGACACCGCTTTCCAACCTGCAGTCTGTCTCTTTTTTGCTGCACAAATACTGATGTACATGGCAGTGGAGGCTGTCCATAGGAGCACTTGGGTCAGTGACCCTATAAGTGGGAAAATTGTATTTGCTGTAGTTTAGAATCACTTTTTCTGGAGGGGAGGGTGGAGGGCCAAAAAAATATGGGAAAAATGTGTCTCTCTTTAATTCTGTAATCGGTTTCAGTTCTGTAGGACTCCCCTCCTCCCTTACAACCCCCCTTCTTGGTAACTGTTTGGAGAAGCTCCGTTGAGAGTAGCTAGGCATGTAAAATAAATGGGGCTGGTTTGAAATCTGTCCTGTTTCAGCATGTTTTGCACATGCCTAATGTCCTTTACGAAGGAATTGCTATTCAAGCAGCAGAGCCAACTGCCCATGAGCGGAGGCATGCTATTGGCCTCTCTATTCAGGGACCATCATTGGCTGATATTACCAGGTGGAGGGAGAAGCCAGAAGCCATCTGGAAGTAACAGAGAGAGCAGCAACTCTTGGTCGTTGCCAAATGAAAGTGTATAATATCTCTTTCTCTCACCCAATAGCCCAAATGACTGCCTGTGGGCTGATTAAGCAAGGGAATTTACTAAAATATATCATTAATATATGTAAATCTAGGGAAGCCTAGTGGTGACAAGGGGTGAGAGATATTTCTGATACAGTGCACTGTGCTGCCTATCACTAATAGTGTAATAACTCCAACTGCACATAGCCACCATCTTATTTAAATTGCTCAGTCATTCTACAACTGAAACCTGAGACACTAATGCTGTGGCCAGTTGATAAGTTGTGAAGCTTCGAACTGCAGGACTGGGGCTGTGACTCTGAGGACTATGATTCTGATTTCAATCTGTTTTAATGCTTGTTGATTCAGCTATTTCTTGACTCCATATTACCACTGCAGATTAATTCTATTGCCAGCTGCAATATAGGTAATAAGAAGTCTATCTGTAAACTGCTGCTTTAACCCTGTGTACACTGTGCACTGAGTACTTATAGTGAGTCAGGAGTAGCTGACATTTTTGGAGTCTCTCAGTACTCTGATGATTTAACCATGTGCATTCTGGGACACACAGAGACTTGCTTATGGCAGCACAGGACATCTAAACCATATCCCAGTGTCTCTGCTATGATTGGCTGCCAACTTGTCCATAACAGCTTGGCATGCACGTTTGTACACTATTATGCAACCCCCTTTGCCAACCAATCATCACCCAATGTCAAAACCAATGTGTACATATGCCATCTGACACAACTCTCCTCATGGCCGTTACTGTAACAATACGATTTAATTGTTTAATCCTTACAGCACTTTCATAAGAGTAGCTTAATCTCCATATTGGAAAATATCGACGTATTGGTTTGCAGAATCTCCTCATTCGCTGACTTATTATGTATCGTTTACAACAGGAGGAGTTGATGGAAACAGAAGATAAAGGACATTCTAAAATCTAAAATATCAGCTTGGGGATTAATAAAAGACTAGCAGACATCTGCCTCATGTTTTTTTGATTGTTTTCCCTTGGTTTAAATATAATCAAAGCTTCTAGAATAATATATATATGTGCTTTCAAAATATATTTCATGTATTCCTAGTCAAAGAGTTAAGAGGGTAATGCACCAACCGTTAAATCTCTTGAAACTTAGCCATTCTCTCTTCCTTCAGGGGTCATTATACTGTGTACAGTAAAGATGACTTTTACAACTCTTGAACTATTGGAAGCACATAAGTACATGAAAATTTGAAATGTCTCAATTCATGGTAGAAACTTTTCCCTTACTGTACAATATTATTAGGAAGGACAAATCCAAGAGCCAGTTGTTGGTTTCCCCTACATAAAAAGAATTTAAAAAAAAATAATAACTTGGTTAATGAAAACACCTCTAAAGTGCTGAAGAAACACAATAAGTAAAAAAGGACTGAAATCTTTCACCTGGTTAGTATACCAGAAAATCACAAAATCTAAAAATCAAGGCCATGATTTATTCTTTTAAACTATTTTTATTGTTTCAAATATAATTGTATGTTGTCAATAAGATTGTGAGCATGTGCTTGAGAATCAACGAAGGCCAATATAACCTAATTTGTAGAACACGTTGTGAACTAGTTCAGATATTTTGGTCTAAAATATGAAATTCTGTTAGAATTCTCTTTGACTTCCCCAAAATTCTCACTTTAGTAATAATAGTAAGAGTAATATAAAGCTGTATATGCTAAAGATATTTGAAAAAAAAAAATACTTACAAACAACAGAGGATGATGATCTAAGCTTGCCTTTCTTGGATTTTATTTACATATGAATGAGAAATTGTAAGAAAGCAGAGATCGGGTCACATCTCTAAACCATTGTTAAACCCAACGAATATCTAAGTCAAGGTCTAAAACAGAGGTAGGGTCACATGTAAAGGTTGTAAATTAAGGATGTAAACCAAAGTCAGGTTCATAACGCAAGTTTATTGACTGAGATGAAAGTTCGAGATCACAATCACATTCCTTAGTTCGGCACATACGTGACCGTGACCTCCTAATCCTGGTCATGTCACGAGAATTGTGAGAAGGTGATATGTTACAAAAGGGAATGGGATTCATTTATCTTTTCTACCTTATAAGATGTCTTGCAAGTCTATAGAGTTTAGCAAAAGATCATTTTAATGTTGCTCGGAGCAAATTCAAGCCTATGTATTAATCTTCCCACGAGTATTAACACAGCAAAAATAACTTCAAACATTTGTGACCTGTTTTTTCCTGCCCCTTGGTGTTTTTACCTAAATAATAAAACATTTTTAAAAAGTGATTAGCATCACTTAGCATCAGCCAGCTGTAGAAAAGGGTGCCATTGCGGGGAGGCTCGGGAGCCAAAAAGTGGGTGTTTTGGACGAAAAGAAACTGACTGCTAGAAGTTGCTTCTTTTTACAAGGGCCAGTATAGTCCGAAACCGCTGCTATAATAGGCTGCTAAATGAGACTATTTGAGTTGGCTTGCTCAGGCCAGTGTTGCTATAAGCAGCTTAGGGAGTCATGTGGCACGAAGAGCTTCTCATTTATGCTGCCATCTTGCTTAAGCATCAGACATGCCCTCATTTCAATAGGGGTGTAATTGTAAAGGAGCCAGCAGTGCTGTCTTTGAGAGCGATGCGCCCCATGGGTTTGGTTATGCCCTGCCAGACATCAATATTTCAGTATTATGGCATACCTCTCAACTCCGGCATCTGTGAATTGGACGCCAGTGTGGGGGGTGAAAGGTGCGCAGGCCTGTGAAGTGATTTTAGTCACAAGCCCTGCCTATAGAGGCAGGCCTACGCAGAAATAGGACTGGGCAGCCTGGCCAGGCTACCTGCCAATCAGCCAGACCAGCCTACTGAGGGCAGACACAGCAGGGAGAACTGTTTACATTGAAGCTCTAAGTCGGCCCTATGTGGCTGACTAACAGACAGCCACTAGAAGGCTTCCGGAATTCAAACTGACTTTTGGTCTAGCACCAGATTTTCTCCATAGGAAAACATTGAATAATGCTTTCCTATGGGGAGGTCTAATGCGCGTGCAGCCATTGCCGCGCATGCGCATTAGGTCTCACGGCCGGCTGACGTTGGCGGGGAGGAGCATGGGCAGGTTTTAACCCCTTCAGCCCCGTGGGAGAGGGGGACCTTTTAACCCTATAGTGCCAGGAAAACAACTTTGTTTTCCTGGCACTATGGTTTCCCTTGAAAACAAACATGCTAACTTACCTTGCCATAAAGACAATTGGTTCTAAATACCCCCAACTGTCCCGATTTCCCAGGCTCCGGTCCTACCATCCTGATTTTATTTCCTGTAGTCCAGCATCAATAGGGAAACCAGCCTGCACAGCTCAAATACATCAGCCTTCTGTGTGTTTGCACCAGACTGACACACCCCTTCTCTGGGTGGCGCTGCACCCTTTCCAGGTGGGTCCAACTATTTTGGGTGGCGCCAGTTACACAAGTCATCTCTGACCTGCCCCTTTATGCCACCTTCCCCCTGCTCAGATTGCAGAAGATTATTCATTGAAGTGTGAAATGTTGAGAATACAAAGCGAATTTCAAATACTACACCAAAATGAAAACCACTATTTTGGCCTGAAAGCTTTGGTTCACTTACAGGGTTATTAACTAAGGGAAAAATTTAAGGCCAGAGTAGCCGAGCTAAAAGCAAAGCTGGCTTAGAGAATCTTTCCTGTATGGCTACTTTGACCTTAAATTTGAAATCTCATTTTAGTGACTAACCCTGATAGAATTATTTTTGAACTCCTGAAATTCGTTGTTTAGTGAATGACCCTGTGATATAGTACATTGGTATATGCATATATATTTACACACAGTAAAACAAGACTAATATCCACTTCACACCAAGAAATGTATAGTAAGGATAGAGCTACTTAGCTTGTATGTGCAGCTTGCCAAGGTCCCTTCCCTGCTGGTGACCTCATACAACTACAATATAGTTCAGAAAATATGGGATACAGCTAAATACCAAAAAATAACAAATAATAGTGCAACACTGTATATATATATGCACAGTGCCCCCACTCAATATGGAACTCACATATTAGGGAGTTCAGGATCCTCCGTCTGCTAATCGCACTCCGGATCAGAATCAGGAACCAGGTAGATAGGTATAAACATGTTTATTTGAAACATCAAATTGATTTAAAAAAAATATAAAAATGGTATAAAAACAATTAATAAATCTCTGGCCCTACGCGTTTCGTTCCTGTAGAATATTTACACACAGTGTTGGTGTCTGCTCAAAAGGAGCTTTTTTTTTTTTCTTCTTCCTTCTACTCAAACAAAAGAAGGAATTTCAAGTTTGACAGATAAAATATTGTTATTTTTGCATGTTTTACACTTTGTTCCTGATCAAAGTGAGAGTTAAGTCACAATACAGTAGCCTAAGAGAAAATAAACATTGAGAAACCATTAGGAAACCTATTAAAGAGAACACATCGCATTTCAGATTTTTGTCTTATTACATTTTCTTTCAGAAACAGTTTATCATAAATGCCTTTTTCTTCCAAGTATTTAACTGCTTTAGATACGTTACAGTTACCAGAGTTAAAAATATATATATTTTACTTTTACAAAGTTGTGCATTTTTGTGACTTGTGAGGCAATAAATTCACAGCTTCCTTATCTGCCCTACATTCATCTTATCTCCTCTTTATGAAACTATAAAGATAGACCAGCATTCACCTGAGGTGCAGACTAGTTTTATGGGATGCCCGGGGCAGTTAAAATATGCAAATTCAGTAAAAGTAAATGCTTCCAGTGAGATGAGAATATGTGAAGCATCTGTGGTTTTTAGGATAACTCTCATTAATGCCCCAGATGTAAGAACCTGGGATGGAAGTGCAAGAGCTCAAATATGGTACTGTTTCATCCCAGCCTGGTACTGTTGGGATGTATGAAGTGAAAGATTACTCTAAACAACTTTTCATCACTCTTGACCAGTTTTTAATCTTAGTTAAAATAAAAATCTAAATAGTTGTTTGGTACTAAAGTTTGCGTCATTGGGGACCAAATGTAAATTCAATGTGATCTGGAGGAGCTTGAGCTGAGAAACAGGATCCTGGTGGTCCGGTGGAGAAGCATTATGGTCTGCACCAATATAAGGTGCAGATAACGTTAAGAGCTTCCTTGCACTCACAGTGATCAGTCAGTGACCAGCTGTCGAGCTGTGCAAGGGTCAGTGAGGGAGCTTTTAAAATTATCTGCACCTAGTTGTGGTGTAGACCCTCCCTCGAGCAGGAGAGGAGGTGTAGGATCTATCAGGGAGATCTTTTGATCTCCATGCCTCCCCATGGAGTGTCCCCTCACAGCCAGAGCTCCACACCCAGAAAGGGGCCCACCGTGCCCCTTTTCTCAGACCGAGTTCTTGGTGGCTGACTATGCACCTTATGGCTAATCCATCTCTGTGTATTTGTACATTCCATACATGTTAAAAATAGACTACACTCTTGCTGGCCAAAAACGCGCACTTAAATATTTTTTGACCTGAAGCAATTGGATTTAGTCTTTGCTTTTGAACATCTATTTCCAAATCAGTGATAACACATTCTGTAGGGCTTATTCACTAAGGACAGATTTGGCCTAGGAAAAGGGTCACAACCCAAATGTTCTGGGATATAATAGAATTATAGGAGCTTAAGTCCAAGAACATTTAGGTGAGTACGGACAGAGACCACTAGCCTAAGATAATGATGGCGGACCTTGGCATTGGCAACAGTATCCCTCTGTCATTTATTCCTGTGCCCTATATGCTTTTCTCATTCTGTAAACTAATGGTGAGCAGTTACAGAATTCATTAAGGATGGAGCTATTAGCTAATGGAACAGTCTTGCTTTGTTGAACACAGAATATATTCTTTAACAAGATATTTGTGAATGAGGTCAGCTAAGGTCTCTTAGGGTTTCGCTTTCTTGGGAAGTGGAAACATCATCAACATTATTATTAATTGAGTTTTTGTGTTTTGCCAGCTCTGTCTTTTTTCTCATTTTTTTATTTATTTATTTTTTTAAATTGCCCTTGGCCTTTCTGCTTGGATGTCACCTTAGCCCTGGTCGGTGTAACTCAATCAACACAGGTATACGTCAATGCTTGTCAGAAGTCTGTTAAATTATACCTGACCCATGAGATATATAACACCAGTGAAGATTAATTCTCTCAACCACCATCTGCTTGATTCCCCTCACCTTGGTGAAAGGTGTTGTAGGGCCACCCTTTCAAAACCTGAATAGGGTCACACACTTATTCTTGGCATAGCTAAACATAGTTTGCGTCTAGCTCAAACAAGAGGTCTTAAATCAATGTCCACAGTAAATGGCAAAATTGTGAATTAGAAATAGACAGCAAATTTGGTTTTTGAGTCGGGTAGAAGACAATTTATTTGTTTGTTTTTGGTTTTGTTCTGATAACAACTTGCAACTGGAAGTCTATAACCTGCCCAGATGTAGTCAGCAGGGACCTCTATATAGACTCATAGCACACCTGAGAACATCACACCCTCTGGTACCAATGGTCAATGTTTAATGTTATCGAGATCAGCAACAGCTGGCTTTTGTAGATCTACTACTCATCAATTAGAATGTTAGAGCAGTATTCTAGATCAGTGATTTGTACCCAACGTGCTCTGACATATTACCCTAGGCATGTGGGGGTTTTTTTGTTTTGTTTTTTTAAATTCTTTATTTTTACTGTGCAAGAAAATCTACAAGCATAGAAGAAGTGCCGCATCAGCACGCATAGATTAGTCAACAGAATATTCAAATAGGCACATGGAAACTGCACATTTTTTGGTATTACGTTGGAACATGCTAGGTACAATTGTGATGTATAGTGAGGAAGACTCAGTAAGCATTTGTCAGGAAATAATATACTATGATGAGACAACAGGCTAGGCTAACTGACAGTAAGGGAATGTTCAGCCAAGATAAGTATCGATGTGTGTATGCATTTTAAACAGCTTAGAGTCTTGCTTTGTTCAGTGTCAATATGAGTATAACCGGCATATAAAACATATTGAGATATCCTGTTTGGGGACAGTGTTATGTCTGCTGTAACCAGCTGGGCTTATGAGGGAGCAAAGAAGATTACCATTGTGAGAGCGTCCAATTATATCAGCCTATACATAGAGTAAGTCCAGTTCTATCCGTCAGGGAGGGGACTGGTAGAGTAAAATAGTAACTTCAGCTGATGCCCAGGGAAGGGAGGCTGTGAGCCGCTTTGATCGCCGGCGTGCAGGGCGGTGTAGCTTCTTGGGCAAGCATTCTCCAGGTTGCTGTGGGTGTACAGTGGGGTGCTGAAGTAAGTCTCTGCGGTCTCTTGTCTGAGTGGGCCTCTGGTAGGCCTCAGGTCTATCCCCGGTCAGATGCCACTGATGTCGGTCTAGGTGCTTGGTGCTCGTGTCTGCCGTGTGGAGCTCCTTTCTCCAGGTCGTTTAACCTTCGATTAGGTAGGATTTTGCCCCGTTTTTGTCCGATTATAGGCGTTTTTGCACGGAGCTCTTCTCCTGTGCGACCGCTCAGCATGGTAGCTTGGCTCCGCCCCCTAGGCATGTGGTTTTTAAGGTTTATTTTCTCTATTCTCTAATTTATGTTACACACTGTGACGAGACCAATCTCGCCACATTGCATTGGAGAAGCCTGGTTGCTCGCCTGCTGCCTTTGGACTATGGCCCCCTTTTAAAAGACTTTATTTTTCCATGCAGAAAAGCCATATTCATGCTTTTCTGCCGGTTGTTCGGTAGTTTCAATCTACCGAACAACCGTACGAATGAATGGACCACCTGGGAGCTGGAGTGTGCCGGCAATTAACCTCCCTGAAGCTGCGGTTAACCGCAGCTTAATTGATGAACGCTGGGTGGCCGCCGTTCGTATCCCGAACACGAGGTCGCGGCCATTTTAAACCATACGAATGAACAGCGGTGTTCGCCTCTATTTTCATGGAACTAAAATCGGACACAGTTTTGCGCGAACACCGCTGAAGCCGCCGACCTCCCTTCTTGTTCGGTGAAAGCACACGAATGACCCGGTGTTCGGTATTTTTGTGTGAATGTCTTATACCCCAGATAGGAATCCCATGGAGCCCATTCGTATGAAACTGACTGTAAAGACTTTGGCTCCATGGCGATTGAACTGTATTCGTGTAGTCTGAGTGCCATTCACCTAATAATGTGCACTCAGACCTGAGCTATCTGGGGATATGTTACATGTCTGTGGTTTATGTAGTAAATGTTACTTTGTGCATTTTAAAGTGTTATGCTGGTTTTGTGTTCCCACGTGTGTAATGGAGTTTTGCCTTTGTCTTGGGAGATAATTGAGTTACTTCCCAATTATCTCCCAGGGCAGAGGGGAGGAAGCCAGGATGCATTGTGGGAATATACTGTGACTGTGTGTCCTTTTTGTATACTTGTCTGTCCCTTGTCACAGTCTCCCATTTGGTCCCCTAGGGGAGTGTCCACCAGGTGGGAGACCTGCATAAAAACTGGGCAGGTAGCCCTCATTAAACAGACCACTGCTTGACCCTCAACACGGAGCTCTGTCTCGTCTTTGGGGGGATTTACTGTATGCTGCTAAGGACTGATTGCCAGGAGTGTAAGCCGCTTGGAAGCTTTCCCTGTTCGCCTGCTAGCAGCTATTCGTATGGTTCCTGTTCGTTTATTTGAAGTGCTACCTTATTCCCTTGTATGCCGTTCGGGAGTTTGGAGCTTTCACTTATTGGCGGTTCGTGAGTTTTGGTGATTATTCAGTAGCTGTGCCTGTCTCTGAAAGGGGGATTATCGTCTAAGCGGTTTTTTCCCCTTTTGTGCAAAACGGTCCGTTACAATTGGTGGCAAGCGGCGGGATCGTTCCCACGGACTACAGGACAGCTACAGGAGACACCATTTCTTTGGATTTACAATTTGAGGGCAACGCATGTCTGAGTACAGCGACCCTGACAGCACCAGGATGGAACCAGCAGTGGAGTACAGATACTCTATGAGAGAGTATGACCGTATGATGTGGTTGCGGCTGAACTTCTTTGGACCCAATCCAGCTGAGAAACATGTGCAGTCCATGAGGAACCTAGTGTTCATGAATCTGCAACACCGGGCAGAAAGAGAAGGTCAGCTGGCACGTTGGGAAGAACTCCAGCGACAGGTACTGCAGGGAATTGGGAGCCCAGTCTCCATTCCCCAGCGGCAGTGTTATATGCAGGGAATTGGGAGCCCAGTCTCCATTCCCCAGCGGCAGAGTGAATTGCAGGGAATTGGGAGCCCTAGCTCCATTCCCCAGCGGGAGATATTGCAGGGAATTGGGAGCCCAGTCTCCATTCCCCAGCGGGAGATCTTGCAGGGGTGGGAGCCCAGTCTCCATTCCCAGCGGGGAATATTGCGGGGTGGGGCCTGAGCTCCCATTCCCCAGCGGCAGAGCTTGCTGAGTTACAGGGGACAGAGATAGTTGCTCCCTGTCCCAGCAGCAGGAATAATTGCCTGCAGGAATTGGGAGCCCAGTCTCCATTCCCCAGCGGGGAGATATTGTGCAGGGGGTGGGAGCCCAGTCTCCATTCCCCAGCCGGGGAGAGTGGTGCAGAGGTGGGGCCAGTCTCCATTCCCAGCCGGGGGAGGTGCAGGGGAGGGCCGAGGCTCCATTCCCGTGAGGTCTTGCAGGGGTGGGGCCAGGCTCCCATTCCCAGCGGGGAAGATATTGCAGGGGTGGAGCCCAGTCTCCATTCCCCAGCGGCGAGCTGAGTTACAGGGGACAGAGATAGTTGCTCCTGTCCCCAGCAGCAGAATGAATTGCAGGGAATTGGGAGCCCAGTCTCCATTCCCCAGCGGCAGTGTGATACGCAGGCAATAGGGAGCCCAGTCTCCATTCCTCAACGGCAGAGTGTCCTACCGGGAATAGAGAGCCCAGTCTCCTTTCCCCAGCAGCAGGACACTGTATTGGGAGCGGAGACAGTCGGTCTCCCTCCACAGAGGATGAAAGTAGGTATGGGAGAGGAGCTTGCTACCACCTCTCCCCAGCGGCAGATCATTAATGGGCAGGGAATAGAGAGCTCAGTCTCCTTTCCCCAGCGGCAGAGTGTTATATTGGGAGAGGAGCCTGTTACCCCCTCTCCCCAGCGACAGGGCTGTTTAGCCAAAGGGGAGACAGTCGGTCTCCCCCTCCAGCAGCAGAGATGGGTAACCAAAGGGGAGACGGTCGGTCTCCAGCAGCAGGACTGTGCATCTAAAGGGGAGACAGTCGGTCTCCAGCAGCAGGACTGTGCATCTAAAGGGGAGACAGTCAGTCTCCAGCAGCAGCAGCAGAGCGGTGTATTTAAAGGGGAGACAGTCGGTCTCCCCCTCCAACAACCAGGCTTCCACCAGGCTACCCTCCCAGTAGCGCTGGCAACAGGGCAGAGTGCCGCTGGTCTCTGCCCACGCAGCAACCCACCAAGGCAGCGTACCCGTACCCAGCACAGCCATGGTGAGGCACCTGGACATGGACAAGCTTCCCCTTTACCCAGGTGTAGTAACCATTTATTGTGGGTGGGCTGTGCTGTTGATTATTTGTTGTGGGTGGGCTGCTGGACTAACAAGGGCACTGACCGGCAGGAGGTCAGATACCCTGTTAGTCTGTTTGGAAAAGGGGAGAGATGTGACGAGACCAATCTCGCCACATTGCATTGGAGAAGCCTGGTTGCTCGCCTGCTGCCTTTGGACTATGGCCCCCTTTTAAAAGACTTTATTTTTCCATGCAGAAAAGCCATATTCATGCTTTTCTGCCGGTTGTTCGGTAGTTTCAATCTACCGAACAACCGTACGAATGACTGGACCACCTGGGAGCTGGAGTGTGCCGGCAATTAACCTCCCTGAAGCTGCGGTTAACCGCAGCTTAATTGATGAACGCTGGGTGGCCGCCGTTCGTATCCCGAACACGAGGTCGCGGCCATTTTAAACCATACGAATGAACAGCGGTGTTCGCCTCTATTTTCATGGAACTAAAATCGGACACAGTTTTGCGCGAACACCGCTGAAGCCGCCGACCTCCCTTCTTGTTCGGTGAAAGCACACGAATGACCCGGTGTTCGGTATTTTTGTGTGAATGTCTTATACCCCAGATAGGAATCCCATGGAGCCCATTCGTATGAAACTGACTGTAAAGACTTTGGCTCCATGGCGATTGAACTGTATTCGTGTAGTCTGAGTGCCATTCACCTAATAATGTGCACTCAGACCTGAGCTATCTGGGGATATGTTACATGTCTGTGGTTTATGTAGTAAATGTTACTTTGTGCATTTTAAAGTGTTATGCTGGTTTTGTGTTCCCACGTGTGTAATGGAGTTTTGCCTTTGTCTTGGGAGATAATTGAGTTACTTCCCAGTTATCTCCCAGGGCAGAGGGGAGGAAGCCAGGATGCATTGTGGGAATATACTGTGACTGTGTGTCCTTTTTGTATACTTGTCTGTCCCTTGTCACAGTCTCCCATTTGGTCCCCTAGGGGAGTGTCCACCAGGTGGGAGACCTGCATAAAAGCTGGGCAGGTAGCCCTCATTAAACAGACCACTGCTTGACCCTCAACACGGAGCCTTGTCTCGTCTTTGGGGGATTTACTGTATGCTGCTAAGGACTGATTGCCAGGAGTGTAAGCCGCTTGGAAGCTTTTCCTGTTCGCCTGCTAGCAGCTATTCGTATGGTTCCTGTTCGTTTATTTGAAGTGCTACCTTATTCCCTTGTATGCCGTTCGGGAGTTTGGAGCTTTCACTTATTGGCGGTTCGTGAGTTTTGGTGATTATTCAGTAGCTGTGCCTGTCTCTGAAAGGGGGATTATCGTCTAAGCGGTTTTTTCCCCTTTTGTGCAAAACGGTCCGTTACACACACTTGCATGCTCACCTATTTCCAATGTCATGTCAGTTGGGAGAGGAGAACTTGTTGAATATTACATATTCTATATGTTCTTTTTCAAATACATATTAAGATATGGATGTCTAATCAGGGCCGGATTAACATAGGGGCTGATGGAGCTGCAGCTCCAGGCCCAGGCCCATGAAATAGGCCCATTTAAAAAAAACAAAACTTTATTTTTTATTTTATTTTATTTTTTACACACTACTCTTAGAATTGCAACCTGACTGGTATTTTATGTATTTATATGAGGCTGGCTGGCCGTGCCAGTATTGCAGTAATACCGGCAATACAAATGCAGATATTTTTCTCAGTATAAACGGAGATTACCCTGCAATACCAGCACCAGCCAGTAGGGGTCACTGTGTGTGGAGAGAGGCAAGGATAGGAAGTTACAGCATATCCCTCCCTGCCTCTCTCTACTCACTGATCCGCAGGGGAACAGCTACACAGCACAGAGAGTTCAGACAGCAGCAGCTCCCAAAGACAGCCTACAGCTCAGGCAAGTGAAGAATGGGTGGAAAGGCAGCAGGGAGACATGGGGACAGTGAGACACTAGGGGACACATGGGGACTCTGGGAAACATGGGGACACTGGGAAACATGGGGACACTGAGACACTAGGGGCCACGTTGACACATGGGGACGCTGAGACACATGGGGACACTGTGAGACATAGGGACATTGGGAGACACATTGTGACACGGAGACACGAGGGACACAGTGTCTCCATGTCTCCCAATGTCCCTGTGTCTCCCAGCCAGTGTCCCTAGTGTCTTAGTGTCCC
Organism: Pelobates cultripes; assembly: GCA_933207985.1. NCBI lineage: Eukaryota > Metazoa > Chordata > Amphibia > Anura > Pelobatidae > Pelobates > Pelobates cultripes. Next base: position 24,928,583 of record OW240921.1, on the reverse strand, counting down.
CTAGTCTCCCAGTGTCTGTGTCCCCATGTCTCTCAGTGTCCCTAGTGTCTCAGTGTCCCCATGTCTCTATGTCTCCCAGCCAGTGTCTCAGTGTCCCCATGTCTCCCAGTGTCTGTGTTCCCATGTCTCTCAGTGTACCTAGTGTCCCCATGTCTCCCAGTGTCCCCAAATGTCTCAGTGTCCCCATGTCTCCCAGTGTCCCCATGTCTATGTCCACAAGTGCCCCCATGTATCCCAGTGTCTCAAGTGTCTGTGTCCCCATGCCTCCCAGCCAGTGTTCCTAGTGTCTCAGTGTCCCCATGTCTCCCAGTGTCCCCTCGTCTCCCAGAGTCTGTGTTCCATGTCTCTCAGTGTCCCTAGTGTCTTAGTGTCACCAAATGTCTCAGTGTCCCCATGTCTCTGTGTCCCTAGTGTCTGTGTCCCCCTTTCTCCCAGTGTCTCCATGTCTGGATCCACAAGTCTCCCAGTGTCCCCAAGTGTCTCAGTGTTCCTGGATCTCTCAGTGTCCCCATGTCTCACTGTGTCCCCATGTTTCTCAGTGTCCCCTAGTATCATAGTGACACGGGACACACTGAGACATGGGGACACTGGGGGAAATGGGGGCACTGAGACACTGGGAGACTAGGGGACTGGGTGACATGGGGACACTGACACTGTGATACATAGGGACACTGATGCCAGGCTGGCCTTCCAATTCTTTGGGCAGACATGCCCCCTTTTTGGGCATGTTCGCCCCTTTTGGCTGTTCTGGTCACGTGATTCGCATCAGTGGCCCACCCCTTTACCCCGCCCATTGACTTCTTGCTTCATTGGACACTGCTGTTAGGGGGTATAGATTTACTTGAAAGATAAAAGCATAAATTAGAGAGAGATTAGCATAGAGTATGTGTTTTCTTATAGCTGCATTCTTTGAGTTTCTCTCCAACACTATCTCCATCAGATACATGATGCTTGAGAGGTATGACTATTTTAGTGTTTTTGGTCGATAAGATTCTGTAATTAGGCCCCATCATAATTGTCAGCACCAGGCCCACTGGGCTCTTAATCTGGCCCTGTGTCTAATGGGTTAAAAAGAACAGTTGGTAGTTTGCTATTCTGTACCATGAGGACTCTGAAATGTGCTGTATAGGGAGATTGTGGGTAGGGTCCTCGCGGCCGCCTAAACCTCCATAGGGCAGACTGACATGTCGGGTCCTCGAGGACCCGACACAGGAGGGGACCCGGCGGCTTGCCCTGTATGCCGCCGAGTGCGAGGCCCCTCCTGTCAGTCTGCCCGGGAGAGCCAGCCTTCAGTCTGCAGCTCCGCTGGGTGTGAGCTGCAGACTGAAGTGTCTTGCGATCTCCAGCCAATCAGAGCGTTGCCGCGGGTTACCACGGCAACGCTCTGACTGGAGATCACGAGACATTCACCATGTGGTCTGCAGCTCTGCATCCAGCAGAGCTGCAGACCGGAGAGCCCACTGGACTACCAGGGAGTCTGCCACCACTGGACCACCAGGGATCTACCACCACTGGACCACCAGGGAAAAAGGTACCTGCCACCCCATCTGTCACCCTCCTCACCCTGCCACCCCCTCACCCTGTCACCCTGCCACCCCCTCAACCTGTCACCCTGCCACCCCATCTGTCACCCTGCCACCCCCTCACCCTGTCACCCTGCCACCCCTCCTGTCACCCCACACCCTGCCACCCTCTCACCCTGTCACCCTGCCACCCCATCTGTCACCCCTGCACCCTCACCCTGTCACTCCTGCCACCCCTCCTGTCACCCCACCTGTCACCCCATCTGTCACCCCATCTGTCACCCTGCCACCCCACCTGTCACCCCATCTGTCACTGCCACTGCCACCCTCTCACCCTGTCACCCTGCCACCCCACATGTCACCCCATCTGTCACCCTGCCACCCCACCTGTCACCCCATCTGTCACCCTGCCACCCCATCTGCCACCCTGCCACCCCCTCACCCTGTCACCCCACATGTCACCCACCTGTCAACCCATCTGTCACCCTGTCACCCTGCCACCCCACCTGTCACCCCACATGTCACCCTGTCTGTCACCCTGCCACCCCACCTGTCACCCCATTTGTCACCCTGCCACCCCACATGTCACCCTGTCTGTAGCCCTGCCACCCCACCTGTCACCCCATCTGTCACCCTGCCACCCCACCTGTCACCCTGCCACCCCACCTGTCACCC
>OW240921.1:24795130-24916825 GCA_933207985.1 Pelobates cultripes | reverse complement strand
CTGACCACAGTTACAAACAGCCTCCAGAGATCCTGTTATACACCAGACCAGTGGAGCCAGACTGCAGCTAGAGCCCATCATCATCCTCATCTGCTTGTAATTAGGTAATCTAGTATATTATTCGTGGCACTAATCTCTAATTTACCTCACATTAAAGAAACACTATAGTCCCCAGAACCACTGCAGCTTAATGTAGTGGTCCTGGTGTCTATAGTCTGTCCCTGCAGGCCTTTTAATGTAAACACAGCGGCACTGCAGCACTAGCGTTAGTTAACATGGCAGGTCATATGGGTGGGGCATTGCGATGTCACGGGGGGGAGGAGGGGGGCGGCAAACTTTACTTTTGCCTAGGGCGGCAAAAATCCTTGCACCGGCCCTGCTCTCATCCCCAACATTTAAATCTTACTCCCACCTTCTCTTCCTTTCCATCCTACTACTCCTAGCAGCAGGTGATGTCTCTCCAAACCCTGGTCCCTCCTCTTCTCAGCCACCTGGTACAAACACCAGAAACCACGACAACCTAATACCCATTCCATGTAATTCTCACTATAATTCCTCTTTTAAAGCTGCCCTCTGGAATGCACGCTCTGTGTGCAGCACCTTTAAATCTACTTCCATCCATGACCTATTTATCTCACACTCCCTAAATATACTTGCACTAACAGAAACATGGCTCTCTCCCTCTGATACTGCTACACCTGCCTCACTGTCTTTTGGTGGTCTTCACTTTACCCACAACCCAAGACAAGCAGAGATTAAAGGTGGCGGTGTAGGTTTTCTTCTCTCACCCCACTGCACCTTTAAAACCCTGTCCACCCCCCCTTCCCTCTCTTTCCCATCATTTGAAATTCATTCAATTCGCCTTTTCAAACCCTTCTCTGCTAACATTGCCGTAATCTATCGTCCCCCTGGTTCCCCTCTCCTCTTCCTTGACCACTTTGCTGCCTGGCTTCCCTACTTCCTCTCTTCTAACATTCCATCCCTAATTCTTGGAGACTTCAATATTCCCATTAACCCACCTTTGACCCCAGCAGCCTCTAAACTACTTTCAATCACTTCCTCCCTTGGACTTTTGCAGTGGGCTAATTCTCCCACTCATGTAGCTGGCAATACCCTCGACCTTATTTTCTCTTATTCATGTACAATATCTAATATCTGCAACACCCCATTTCCTCTCTCTGATCACCACCTCTTATCATTTGCTCTCAATTACCCCCTCACCCAACAATCTCAGCCTAACCCCCCTCAGCTCAGGAGGAACCTTAACTCTATTGACCTCAACCAGCTGTCAGCTGACATTGATTCACAACTGCTATCCATCCCTTCCCTCTCCTGTCCCTCACTGGCCATCTCTACATATAACACTACCCTCACATCTGCCTTGAACGCTGCAGCCCCACTCAAAACATGCACCTCGAGGAGAACACGACCCCAACCTTGGCACAATAAATCAACACGCTATCTGCAGAGTTGCTCCCGTTGTGCTGAACGCTCCTGGAGGAAGTCCCGCACCCAGGCAGACTTTCTCCATTATAGATTCATGTTGCTTTCATACAGCGCAGCCCTCGCCCTCCCCAAACAGTCATACTTTTCCTCTCTCATTAGTTCATGCTCCCGCAATCCCAGACACCTCTTTGACACCTTTAATTCCCTTCTCCGCCCTGCTGTGGCCACCCCCCAAACTAACCTTACAGCTGATAGCTTTGCATGCTACTTTACCGACAAGATTGAACAGCTAAGGAAACAATTCTCCCCTCCTTGCCGTTCTCTTTCTCAACCACATGTAAATCTTGCTTTCCCTACCCTCCAGACTTTCTACCCGGCTACTGAACAAGAGGTGGCTGCGCTTCTCCATTCCTCTCGCCCCACCACTTGCCCGCTCGATCCTGTCCCATCTCACCTCATCAGATCTCTCTCCCCTTGTCTTGTGCCTACCCTAACACACATCTTTAACTGCTCTCTCTCTCTTCTGGCACTGTTCCTGCTGACCTTAAACATGCCACTGTAATACCTATCCTGAAAAAAACATCTCTTGACCCATCCTCCCCTTCTAACTATCGTCCCATATCCCTGCTCCCTTTCTCATCAAAGCTTTTGGAAAGGCTTGTCTTTACCCGTGTGTCCTGCTTCCTTAATTCCAACTCTCTCCTCGACCCTATCCACATAAGTCCATCCCTGCAAGCGCGCTGTCTTGGCGTCATACTTGACTCTGGTCTCACCTTCAAGTCTCACATCCAGTTTGTTGCCAAGTCCTGTAGGTTCCAACTCAAAAACATAGCCCGCATTCGCCCCTTTCTTACGCAAGATGCTACCAAGGAGCTTGTCCACGCTCTAGTAATTTCCCGCATGGATTACTGTAACCCTCTCCTGATTGGTCTCCCCAAAAGTCGTATTGCCCCGCTATAGTCTGTAATGAATGCTGCAGCTAGACTGATTTTCCTCTCTAGTCGGTCCTCTCACACCTCACCCCTCTGCCGGTCCTTACATTGGCTCCCTGTATGCTATAGGAGTCAATTCAAAGTGCTAACCCATACATTTAAAGCACTGAACAGTTCTAGCCCCGCTTATATCTCTTCACTGATCCATAAATATGCCCCTCCACGTACCCTCCGCTCTGCCCGTGACCACCTCCTGACCGCTGCTCGCACCCGTACGGCCAACTCGCGCTTGCAGGACCTCTCGCGGGCGGCTCCTCTCCTATGGAATAGCTTGCCTACTGCCATCAGACTCTCCCCTAGTCTTCAATCATTTAAGAAGGGCCTTAAAACCCATCTCTTCAGGAAAGCTTATGGCCTCCCAGAGTAATCTCTACCTTACATACCTGTCTCCTGCTCTCTTCTATGGGACAGTGCTTTGCTCTCTCCTCCAGCTCTGCTTCACTCCTACTTGATATTTATTGTCCTAATGTTTCAAATACCCCACCTCCAATAGTCTGTAAACTCGTTTGAGCAGGGTCCTCTTCAACCTATTCTTGTAATTGTCCTATTTATTGTTACACCCCCCCCTCTCAAAATATTGTAAAGCGCTACGGAATCCGTTGGCGCTATATAAATGGCAATAATAATAATAATAATATGTGGGCAATGTGCTCAAATGCAGGCATTCCTTTTACATTCTGTTGCCATTTTCAGTAAGCTGTACGGCTAATAATCCCCTTAGGGTCCTAACAAATGCCTATAAGCAAGGTTTTGGGCTATTTTTATTTATCAATTTTTAAAACAAACAAACAAACAAACAAACAACCCGCACTCCTGGGGCATAGGTGTGGGAACCAATGCACCCTTGGTACTCCATGGTGGAAGCCTACGTCATCCAAATAATAGCATCCAATAGAAAATCCACAGGTTCAACAGGTAGGATGCATTGTGCAGTTTATTGAAGAAACGAACACAAAATAATACAATGTTTTGGCCCAATGGTCTTAACCTATTAATTCTCTATTGAACCTGTGAATTCTCTATGGATACTATTTATCTATTTTTGTTACACCAACGGTATGTGAGAAAATAAGGAACATGTGCCATAATTTTCTTTTCCCAAATATTTTTAATTTTTCACTTATGGGTAGCTATGCCCTCAGAACCAAAAAGGACAGGAAACAGAAAACCAATTAATAGACTGCATGTGTAAAATATCTCTCCTGCTTCTATAAGACAGTCAACTGAAAAGCAAAGGCAGTAGAAGAGGAAGAAGCCAGGTTCGGTTTAAAGTGCTTAATGGAGGTAACTGGGGAGGACCAGGTTGCTGCCCTGCAGATGTCATCAGGAGGAACCTCTGCCCAGTTTGCCCAAGAAGTAACCAGTGATCTAGTGGAATGAGCCTTGATCTTGTCTTGAGGAGAGAAGACTCTTGTAGCAATAGGCCATGTAAATCACCACGGCATTCATCCTGTGATGGATGAAAATTGGACTTTGAGAGTGGTCAGACTTAGTCCTTTTTCCAAGCTATGTGGATGAGAAGTATTAAGGAAATCATTAGATTTTTATCCTGCCCATCTCTTAAAACATTCCCAGAAGCGCTGATTACAACCAGACGTAGAAAACTTACTAAATTTTTGAAGGGTGTCCTCCAAAGAATTAAAGAGGCCCTGATTTCAGAGCGAACTCCTTCCAAGAGTCATGCCCATAAGCATGTGAGGGTCTGGTCTGTGTGGTCATCTCCAGGGTACTTGGGTCTCCTCTGCAAAATTTGGATTATAGCAATTATTAACTTACCTTCTTTTCAAATTTTCTTCAGTAGATGAGGAATCACCGGTAGAAGAGGGAACACATACCCCAGGTCGAAAGTCCACTTTTGAGATAACGCATCTTGTCCTGAGCTTGATAAAAGAACAGGCAGGCTTGATTATTCTCTTGACTGGCCATGAGGTTAATCTGGGGCATGCCCCACCATAATGTGATGGTTTTGAATACCTCCGGGTGTAAACTCCATTCTTCTGAGAGATAAAGAGCTTTTCCCCATCTTCCGCTATTTTGTTTCAGCTCAGCAATATTCTTGGGATGTCTGGTGTGAATCGCTTTCTTGAGGTCATGCCACAGCATCTCAATCGGGTTTAGGTCAGGACTCTGACTGGGACACTTCAGAAGGCGTATTTTCTTCTGTTTAAGCCATTCTGTTGTTGATTTACTTCTATGCTTTGGGTCATTGTCCTGTTGCAACACCCATCTTCTGTTGAGCTTCAGCTAGTAGACAGATGGCCTTAAGTTCTCCTGAAAAATGTCTTGATGAACTTGGGAATAAATTTTTCCCTTGATGATAGCAATCCGTCCAGGCCCTGACGCAGCAAAGCAGCCCCAAACCATGATGCCCCCACCACCATACTTCACAGTTGGGATGAGGTTTGGATGTTGGTGTGCTGTGCCTTTTTTTCGCCACACATAGTGTTGCGTGTTTCTTCTTTGGTTTCATCTGTCCACAGAATATTTTGCCAGTACTGCTGTGGAACATCCAGGTGCTCTTGTGCAAACTGTAAACGTGCAGCCATGTTTTGTTTGGACAGCAGTGCCTTCCTCTGGTATCCTCCCATGAAATCCATTCTTGTTTAGTGTTTTACGTATTGTAGATTCGCTAACAGGGATGTTAGCATTTGCCAGTGACTTTTGTAAGTCTTTAGCTGACACTCTAGGATTCTTCTTCACCTCATTGAGCAGTCTGCGCTGTGCTCTTGCAGTCATCTTTACAGGACGGCCACTCCTAGGGAGAGTAGCAGCAGTGCTGAACTTTCTCCATTTATAGACAATTTGTCTTACCGTGGACTGATGAACAGCAATCTCTTTTGGAGATACTTTTATACCCATTCCAGCTTTATGCAAGTCACCAATTCTTAATCGTAGGTTTTCTGAGAGCTCTTTTGTGCGAGGCATCATTCACATAAGGCAATGCTTCTTGTGAAAAGCAAACCCAGAACTGGTGTGTGTTTTTTATAGGGCAGGGCAGCTGTAACCAACACCTTCAATGTGGGTTTGTGTGTTTGTGAGGGTACTGTTAGTGTGCTTTGTGTGAGGTTGCTGTTTGTGTGTGAATGTGCTGTTTGTGTGCTGTGTGTGTGAGAGTGCTGTTAGTGTACTGTGTGTGTGTGTGTGTGTGTGTGGGTACTGTGTGTGTGGGTGCTGTGTGTGTGGGGGTGCTGTATGTGTGTGCTGTATCCAAAAACTAAGTGACGTTGGATTGGCTCAACTCGGCAGACAGCAGTTAGAACTAAAATTGTGGTCAGTGATGCGATAAAAATAATGGCAGTCCAATATCTGTTGTTAATTAATCCAACCTTTCTAGAGAACACATGTTAGGTTCCTGAATACGCTCTTTTACATAAGACAAAATAAATTTGAAGCATTACTGTCTCTTTAAGGTACACGTGTATTGCGTTGTTGTCTGCAATAGTTTCTGTATTTTTTACCTAAGGCTATGTACTAACAGTACCTTTGTAATTACATATTAAAGATATTTATTTTTAATTGTTTTTCGTGAGAACACAAGCTGATTTAGGATCTGTAGAAATACCTTCATGTGCTGAATTTGTTCTTACTCTGATGATAAATGATAATTGCCAAATAAAATCAGTTCTCTACGATTTTTCTTTTAAACATAATAAAATCCTAATCTCGATTTATGTTGTATTTCATTCAAAATATGCCCCTTTTGTTTTTATGTTAATCTTTTTATTGACAGCTCCCAACATTCTAAATGGACAAAGAGGGACACTTTAATTTTAGGAGTGTGTGTGTGTGGGAAATTTTAGGTGACTTAATAATAATATATGCAAATAAAACGTATTTTAGAAAAAGTACGATGTACCAGCGTTATATTATGATAGTTGAATTGAACACATTGCTCACACTGGCATACACACTTTGACAGGTAGAGCCACAAAGTATTTGTCCCTTATTCTTGTTTAATCTAAAATGACTGATAATTATGTAGTGACTTTCAGGTGCGGAACAATCCGATATTGTCTGTTCTGTCTCAAAAACTGCTAGTGTTTTGTGTCCAGAAAGATTTACCATATTAGACAATATGTCAACTGCAATTCTTAATTTGTTGTTTACTTTTTAACTTGATGGACTTGTCGAATCCAATATGTGGGCCAAACCTAGAGACCTTTAAAGAATTATATTCAAAAACAAATTAATGCTATTAAGCATTATGCCACCGATTCCCCTATAGCATGCAATTGTTGTGCTTGTAATAATTCTGACATTTCAAAACTTTTGGTCCAGGGCATTGAGAGAAGCAACACAGAGAAGGAGATTGTTGATCAGATACAGAAATACGACAAGGCAAAAGGGATTTTTAAACTTCCTTTAGGCAAGCTTTTGGGCTTGAATAGTGAATTTGATGTATGTAACTATTTTTGAAATTTTGTCTATTATTTCAGGAATGCAGTCATAATATATTTGTATATTATATATACTGCTACAGCTGCCATGCTATTCACTATATACATTACGGATGTTTCACATTTCTTTTTCCTTATCTTTATGTGTTTATATATATTTTTCTTTTTGGCATTTGTGATGTGTACCACTTTAAATTTTTCGAGAGGGGTTTTTTCATGTATGCAAGGTTTTTCTGCATGTATTACCGTTAAACTTGCCCATATCAATTGAATTAGAACAATATTTAAAACATGTAATAAATGTAAATCATTTTCTATGTGATTAACGTTTTGCATTGTCTGCATGTATGTGTGATTTATCCCCGATTGACTTTGTGTCTATCGATACATTAACTGTGTCTTGTACTTTTTTTTTGTTACTTATTTTGTATTACAATAGTGTTCTTTATGCAGCATGTGGCAGAAAATTTAATGATGTTTAACCCCTTAAGGACCAAACTTCTGGAATAAAAGGGAATCATGACATGTCACATATATCTGTGGAACCACTAGATGGCAGCACTATTGTCCAACAGAGAGTTACCGCATTAGGAGAAAGATTTCAGACCTTTTGAGAATTTGCATGTCAACTATTCTTCCACCCAAGAGCAGACAGAATTCATTAATTCTAGATGGGCGATTCTGTTCTATTTTTTGTTTGTGTGTGTTCCATAGTGGTGTTTAAATACATTTTTTAACCAGTATGTATAGATAGCACATTATTTAATGACAAAAAAAATGACAATATAGTCGTTAATTTTTATTTAACCGACGGTGAAAAAACACAAATGTGTCGCAGAATAACTGAGTGAAAGTGACCGGAGTAAATATTCATTTATTTTATTTGCACGTTTTTACAATGATGAAGAAACGTGTATAGAAGGGATTGGAAGTCTGCTCATGGTAACACGTTACTGGTAGTAAAGGGACTAAAAGTGATATCGGTGTATCAGTGACATAAACTGACCTGTACTTTTGCCAGATTGTTCTGGCCCAGGGAACTAACCTCCTCTACAGATCAACCTTCTGCATGCAATTTTCATTAAGAACATTGGCACATGCTATTAAAAATTATAATTATAGGTGCATTAGGAAACTCTTACTACCAGCTTTGTTGTTTTTGATCCTTCAATTCAATTAACACACTGACACAAAGTCTTGTCAGAGCAAACATATTTTGGCACTAATTAATTAATTTCCTGCCAGCCAGTGTGAGGATTCTCTACAGCACACAATTGGTATTGGCTACTGCATTCTCTTACCTTTCTGCTATCTAATAGGAATCCGCATACTGGCACGAGTATAAATAATTACTGTTTACATATTGCTTGTTTTAAGATAGGCCATTAAAAAAAGGAAAATTTTCCATCATAAAATGTTACTATTAGAGAAATGTACTTTACTTTCTGTGGATGTTATTTTATTTCTCAGTCTTCAACTTTAATTTATACTACCTATTACCTAGTACATTTCATTTATAGGCTATGCTATCTTCTTCATCTTAATTTAAAGGGCATCTATGGTGCCGGGCATACAAAGTTTATTTCGGTCTCTTGCGTTTGAATTTATGGACATGGTTATCAAAGCACTGCAAAGACTTTAGTGTAGGGATCAGGAACTGCTTAGCACAGCCTCAGTTATCAGCTTTCTATTTATGAATGCTTTTAGCTCAACTATAACTCATGTGAACCTTTGTTTTGCTTCCTGACATTACAGTGCAGATTAGGAGGGAGGAGCTGAAAGGGAGGTGTACACAAATTGAGGACCAAACAAGAAGGAAATATTCAAAAATGGGAGCAGTGGGATAATGTTTCCACAAACTTTACAAACATGTTCATGCAGAAATCAAAGCCAATTATGAAAGCCAAAAGTGTAGAAATTGTGTTGGTTGCTAAAGTGTCCCTTTAAATAATCTCTCTTGTCTGTCGGGCACAATATCTCAAACATGAGCTGCCTATAGGGCTTATACTGCCATACTGCTCTTGCTATTAGACCCCCTACAGCAATCCTCTTAGCTCAGAACAGACTCTTTTTGTGAATGTGGCGCTAGGAGCACAGAGTTCTGTAACATGGAAAAAGGCAGAACTGGGTTCTATGGGTTGAAAGAAAGAAGTGAGTGCACTGGGATGAAGAAGGAGGCAGCACAAAGGGTGTGACTAAAGACACAGGAGCATCAGAGCCCTGGATGGGAGCTGCATTAAGATATGGGACCCCTACCCCACTGCTTATTTGTTTTACCACCTTGCCTGGTACTGCCGAGCACTAGGTCTCCACCGAAGCAAGATTTACAACATCCCATCTCCACCGGGCTGCAAACATTCATTCATTGGCTGAGAATGACAGCTGACCACTATCAGCCAATTAATTATATTCTGTGCATCAAAATTTGCACAGCATTGACTTTAGCCGGCTGGGAACAGTAGTTCTCTGCTGGCTGGTGACACCCTAATGACTCTGCCGGAGGTTAAACTTAGTATGTGCAACCTTTCAAAGCAAAATATTGCATATAGAGTTCAGGCACCATCACCACTTCAAATCACTGAAGTGGTCATGGTGTTTAAAGTAACCCTTTACGTTTAATGAGAAACGTAGTCATCCATTTTTGCATGTCTATGGGTAGTGCTATGACAGGAGTTTCACGATTTTTGTGGTCCTACAATGTTTCAATTTAGATCTGTATGTTGTCTTATTTCTCAATTTCTGTCCAATGATCTAATGATACAGATGTTAAACGTTACTAATTATTATTATTATGTTATTATTTATATAGCGCCAACAAATTCCACAGCGCTTTACAATGGGTGGACGAACAAACATGTAGTTGTAACCAGACAAGTTGGACACACAGGAACAGAGGGGTTGAGGGCCCTGCTCAATGAGCTTACATGCTAGAGGGAGTGGGGTAAAGTGACACAAAAGGTAAGGATAGTATTAGACTAATGACAGTTGCAAGAGAGGAATCAGTCGGGAGCCATTAACAGTTTAATAGATACGCTTTTATGAAGAAGTGGGTTTATAATGATTTTTTTGAAGGAGTGGAGACTGATCATTCCTGTGGGACGTAGCATGTTAATTTGGTGGGCGCCTTCGTTGTCCGATCCTGAATGCAAGTCAAGACATCGATAATCCATGAAATATGGAACACAGAGATATGTTTGGATTTCTTACATGTATCTCATCCATTAATCTGTGCAGGAAACAGGATTATCTTAACAAATGGAATAGGTTATGTTAACACACCACACCAGAAACTCTTCAAACATTCAAAAATTAGTTTAACGTGGAGTTGTTGCCTTTAAAAAAAAAGTGCCTAAATCCATCGTGTGCACACAGACCAAATAAAATCATACATGGTTTCAGACACATTTTTAATTGAAATTTTTTCTTTTTTTCAAAAAAATATTGGGGAAGGAGATAGTATTATATATTGTGTAACAATAAATACCTTGTAAATAACTCATTGTTAAAGGAACAGCAATGCTTAATTCTAAATAGTTTTTATATGGAATTGCGCAATGAGATAAGATCACATACTTATGTAAATGTTATGAAACTTGCCTGAAGGCCTGCGTTTTACAAAATAAGATAATGAGAGATACAGAGAGACAGGAGGAAAATAAATTAAAATCAAAGTGGCTTTCTGATTGACAGCTTAGTTTTTCCATGTTCTATAAGATTGCAGCAGGAATTTAAATGGTCAACAACCAGAAAATAAAGAGACGAGAATTGGCTTATGTTAGCTCATAGTCCGCAATGCGAACACATACTTTCTAGAGTAAATAAAGTAAAAGAGGCAGGTTTTATAACTTTTACACAAATATTCAACTATTTTGCATCTGTTCCTTTTACACGAAATGCATTGTTTAAAAACTATTATAATTTTTTATATTAATAAATTTATTTTGGAATGGTAATGTGATGGGCAATTGTAGGTATAATACATATTGCTAAATTGTATTTCTTTAAACTGTAGCATGTTTCTTTAATGAATAACCTCTTACCTACTCTAAATGCATAATATGTTTACGCCATCTTGTCCTAGATTAATGCAACAACAATTCAATTGAATTCAACAATTCAATTCTTGCCTATGCCAACCTTACTTTTAGTCTTAAATAGAGAAACTCTTACCAACTATATAATATTATAGCTAAGATATCCGTACGGTTAGCCCTGCTAAAATCTATTCTTTAAGACGTTATAGTGGTAAATAGGGGTACTAGCAGTTACAGTAAGATGATAATAGAATTATTATTATTATTTTTTTATTAAAATGGTGGTTTCACTTATTTTGCACCATGATAAATCATTTTTATTCTATTACTATATTTTCGTTTTTGTTTTATTTTTTTTTAAATATTTTTTTTTTTAAATGTACAACCTTTCAATAAATTTTTTTTTTATATATATATATATATTTTACACCATGATAAATAATTTTTATTCTATTACTATATCTCTGTTTTCCAGATCATCGCACTATATCATTATGTCCCAGTTTTTTGAGAGGATGAGGGAGTTTTGTGTTTCATTTTTTTTTAAACTGTTCCAAAAAATATTTTTTATTGAACATTGTATTATAACAAATTTTAATCTTTGCAATAAAAATTATTTGAAAGAAAAATGGTGGTTTCACTTTTGATACATTTTAAGATAACGAATAAAAATAATAAAATCACAAACTAGTAAAATAAGTTAAAACTATTTGACGCAAAAATGAAACTAACAAAGTTAAACTTTACAATAACATTAGTTGTTTTTTTCATTACGAACTATGAATGAGATAAAGTCCTCTTTAATATTTATGTTATGCTTAAACACCTGTGTTTTTAGATGAATACACTTAGTTACTCCTCCGCTAAACATTTTAGATTTCTTATCATTCATTCAATCCTGGATGTTTATGACTTTATATTAATGTTTTGGTTTAATGTCAGACGTAGATTGATTTAGCTTTTTGTAGAACGAGTAAAATTTGCTTCATGTACCCTGGGTGTGGTGATATTGAAGCTTCAGGATTTTATAAACATTATATCACTCACACGAAGTGGGCCTCAGGAAAAGTAGAATAAAATGTTTGAAATATTTCAATCAATTTTAAGTAGTTCTGGGAACAGTTAAAATGATTCAAATTGCTTCCTGACAATAGGACCTTCAGCTTGTTATACAGAAAGTATAAATCCGACTGCTAGTCACATACATACCATAATTACGTAGGATGAAAAATAACACAAAGGGATTGAGTATTAAAGAATTCTAGGGTTAAACTTTCGAAAGTGGAGCAAACTTCATGAAAATCAATATAATTTTTATTTTTTTTAAATATTTAGTTTTTATTGATTAATCTATATGCAGCACTTTGCCAAAATCATTCATAATATACAAAACAATCATTAATCCATAGTCCAGGGGCAGACAACCTTCAGCACTCCAGATGTTGTAAACCACATCTCCCATAATGCTATTATCTGCCATAATGTTGGCAATGCTTTAGAGAAATTCTAGTCCTCAATGTCTGGAGTACCAAACGTTGCCTACCCCTGCCATACTCTATAAATGTCAGGATCGTAGATCTCAGAATATCCTTCATCTATCTCATTTTCATGATCACCAGGTCCGAAAGCTGACCATTGTGCACTCATACCGGTGACCACAGGTCTGGACAATATTAACTATACTCAATTGTCTCTGTGGCATGAAAGTAATGACAGATGTGTTAATCCACCTTTGTTATTTGATAATGAAGCCAGTTCATTGGCATAACAGGTGAGCTGCTCTTCCCAAGCCAATCAGACAGGAGGTAGGGAGCAAGTAACACCCACAATCTCAACATTATGTCAGCTGAAAAAATACTGTAGAAAAAGTAAATATTAATAACAGGGAAAGCAATGAAATATAAAATTTAAGTTGCAAATTAATTATATATTCATTGCATTAGGAAAGTGAACCTGTAACTTTATTTATAGTGCTAAGGAAATCTTTACACATGCACAGATGAAATTAAACTATTATTATATTTTCTTAAATCAAACTAAAGTGACTAAACAGACCTCTTTTCCTTTAGGTTTAAATAAAAAGAAAAAAATCTGGTCTGAACAAGGTAACACCGAAAAACTTCACATCAATTTCAAAATTCCTAGCTTTACATTGACACACATTTATACAAAGTCTCATATTGAGCAGGACTGCCCGATATTTGGGATTATGTCCCGCTATCCTGGGTCCCCAATACGGGCAGCGAGAATCCATCATTACAAGCCTTGGCACTGAGAACAGCCTGACTAGCACAGTGGTGGTCAGCCTGGTGTGTATGCACTCCAGGCACATGCCCTCTTTTTAGGCAAGTCTACCCCTTGTCTGTATCATCCATTTTGTACCAAGAATTGCTGGCACTTCCTGTGCGCGACCCTTATCACTCTCCATGCCACATCCATGTCTCTCATAGGAAGGTATTCTTACAAAGGGTCATTTTTTAACAGACTTGTGTTAAGCAGTGTTAATTTTGTCGACTAACAATTTTAGCCAGATTTTAGTTGACTAATAATTTTTGAGATTTAGTCGACTAAAACTAAAACAATTCAGATGACAAAAATACGACTAAAACTAAAATGGCTTTTTGGTCAAAAGACTATGATTAAAACTAAATTTAAATTTGCAACAAAATTAACACTGGCGGGTAAGACACGTGGGGGAGGGAGGGGAAGAAATAAGATACATGAGGGGTGAGGTAATGAGACATATAGGGGCTGGTGTGGGGCAAAGAGACACAGAGGTGCTGGGAAAGGGGCAATGAGACATATAGAGGCTTTAATTAAACCCATTTGATTTTAGTTGTGTCGGCTAAAATCTAATGGAGATTTAGTCGACTTAAACTAGACTAAAACGAAAACAATTCAGATGACAAAAAAAACACTAAAACTAAAATGGCTTTTTAGTCAAAAGGCTATGACTAAAACGTAATTGAAATTTGCCGCCAAAATTAACTCCAGTGTTAAGTTGTAAACTGGACTTTTGGCAAGGATTGCCATTAACCTGTCATTGTGTAGTTCAGTTGCAATCTCAGATAAACTAGACCTTTAGTGAATAAATAACCTATATTCCTATTGTAAATATTATGAAAGTGACAGGATTCTTTCACGTTATTTGTAGCTCCAGCGGCAGACAAGACCGCCTGTCCTTCACGAAAATCTACCCAGAGAATGGTATCTAATGCTTTAAAGAATGGTACATAAAGCCCACTAATCCCAGATTAGAACAATAAATCTAAACAATGTTTTTCTTTCCCAAATAAGGGAAAGAGTAGGAAATGACATAACCATGTGACTGCAAATATCTTTCTGGTATATATAAAATTATCTGCGTCATATGTTCAGCTTATATCTCAGCCAGAAAATCTCAATACGTCAAGTGTACTTCTGAATACTAATTTACTTCCTTTGAGAATGTTAGTATTAAAAGTCTAGGATTTTCCATGCTATGTGTTTACATTTTTTGTGGGAATTTCTCTAGCCATGGAAATATGTTGTTGATATTTCTATAGTTTCTAACTTAAGGATATTTATGCATAGGATATGTATTGGCATTTCACTCTAATTCCAACCCAGTCAAAAGATATAGTAAGAAAGAGTAGGAACAAAGTAGGGGCTTGGAAAAAGACGAAATGCCCTTTTGTTAAGCCTTTAGCTTTAGTGATGGCTGTAGGGAAATGGGCTCAGTCTTGTACTCTCCCACATTCCAATGTAGACGTCGACCGAAGAGGAATGGCAGGAAGAAGATGGCAGGGGCCAAGAGGGACAGGTTCAGCCAAGTATAACTCACATCCCCTGCACCCCTTGGCTAACCTACTACCAACAGAGCAGTCACTGTCAGGAGTCTTTGCAAACTATGCAAAGACCCCAGAGAGTGACAGAGCTGCCTTAAGTGAAACGGTTCCACACTCCTTTGCCCCAGTAAATGCTACTGAAGCACTTGCTGGTTTAAGGAGTGTGCAAATGTATGTACAAAAAAAAAATAAAAAAATCACACTTTACATCCATAACACTTCTGTGTCCTGAGTTATATCATCACCCCATAAAGTTGCAGGCACGCTCATGTAAGCCAGAGCTTATTCAGGGATTCTTTCAACAGGGCGATATACACACATGGGACTGCACTGCGCTTGTTAAATTCATTTGCATGGTATGCCCTGACTGTGCCAGGACAGCCAGGATTACAATGTAAAATAAAACTTTCAAATATGTTGAGCATTTGCGAAATAACTAGAGTAAATAACTTTTAGTTAGTGTGAAGGAATAGCTCCATTAATTGTCTCAGTTGATTTTGTAGACTTGTATTTACTTTTGTTCTGGTTCGTTTTGCTTGGTTCGTGGGATTTTCTTACTGGTTCAGGAACCGAACCAACTCCCGAACTGGAGACCACCATGGAGCTTGTTAAACCCTATTAAAACCTAGTAGCGGTTCTTACTGCAGTGTTTTAATTGTTCCTATGGATGGCGGCCGTTCATATGAATGACCACAAGGTTGTGGCCATGTTGTTCGCATGAACGCAGGCAGCGGTGTTTGATCATCTAGTTCATGGAACTAAAATCGGACACTTGAACTCCCAAACACCGCTGAACTTCCATCATCGACTGCATTCGGTTTAGTACATTGTGAAATGGCACTGTTCAGGGAATCGTTCATCTAGATCAGGGGAACAAGCTCCACGGTTCAAATATAAAATACGTTCAGTAGTTTATTTGTTTTTAAACTACCCAAGTTGACCAACCGCCACAACTTTTCTCATAGAACTATTTTGGGCAGGAGCCTCGTGTGCGGTCGGCCAAAAAAGTGACTTCCATAGAACTCCTGAACCAATCTGGGTGGTTTTTGGATTTGTTGGTCACCCAGATCGGGGTTATCCAAGGATGTAACTTTTGTGGGGTCTACATGTATTTTGGGGGTACTTTTGGGGTGTCTGTTAATTATGTGTTTTTCTGTACCTGGAGATAATTGAGTATGTACAGTTCCTGACTCAATTATCTCCCAGGTACAGGGGAGGGATTGCCCTGCTGTTTTGTGTAAGAAACCCCTTGCATGGGCTTTGTCATAAAAGGCTGTGTGTTGCCTTGGCTCATGTGTGGGGGTTATGCGATACTGGCGATATTTTACTACAAGATTATTGGCATTATTTATTTGGGGGGAAAGGGAATCCATGCCGGTGATATCATGGCGGACCACCACAGTTACCTATTAGGTTTTTCATCAATTTCACATGCGGCAGTACAGCTTTAATCAAACGTACTTCGTGATATCTGTGATATCATTACATCATTTCTTTTAACATTTAGGTAAACAGAAACCAAGAAAATGTAATCAGAGAAAACTAAGTTAGAACAATCTACACAACAGATATTCTTGGTGTCTGTGAGGCCAAACTTACTCAAGTTTCTTTGGATACATTCTGTACAAGAGCGTTCACTTATTTAGATGTTACCGGTGGATTATATTTCACACAATTCTTGTCATTCTTGCAGAGCTCTCCCGGGATCAGTTACAATTATTGCAGAGGGTTTCCATCCTGAAACTTCTATTAACGTGTCTTGCACAGTAATTTCATTCATGTCTTTTCATGAACAAAACTACCAGTGATAGCAAGACTATGTATCCCATCACAGATTTGTAGGACATGTTCAGGTCTCAATATTATGTGTGTGTGTTGTTTTTTTTGTTGTTGTTGTTTTTTTTAACCTGCTCAATGCTTGCATTTGTACATAAAACAAAATAAACTGACTCTCTCAAAGAGGGATCTGAAAAAGTGAGGTATCACAGCCTTTTATTTAATTTTATGGTTGCGATTTAGAAAACCTGTCATTGATTCCAATCCTTTAATTTTATTTACTTTAACAATTAGTTCGGAAAAAAAGAAGGGGTTGAAACAAATCCACAGGCACTAGATATCAAGTATCTGCCAAATTTATGATTAAGTGTAATCCGCTTGCGATTGTACTGCGCAGTACTAAATCTGAAATAAATCTGTTTCTCCAAGTAGAGGAACACAGAAAGGAACTCCTGTAATGTACCTGTCAGCAATCTGAGCGCTAAAGCCGACAGCTTGTCAAATAAATCATTATGGAAGCGGACAATGGTGAGGTATATCAAATGGCTCCCCTTTAATGTAACCACTCCCAAAGTAATTGATAAAATTGGTGTACCTTCTTTGTCTAAGTATGTTTGACAACAATTACGAAACAGGGGGATTGGAATGATTAATTATAGGAGTTGGAAATAAAATACAGTGCACACATATGTAAAAACAAATCTGGTTGACGAATAGATTCATGCTTTTAATTTGGTTTATAACCCAGCTCCATCCTGAAGGTTTTCACCTAGATCAGTCCAGATTGACCAATGGAAATGGTAAAGGAACTCTGAGACAATTTGGTTCCTTATACATGGAAATTTGGTTTCATATTATCATGTTCTTGCGATGCCTTGGCTGACTATATGCCACTTTGGTCCTTCTGATAGGCACAATATAATGTACCAGTGCTACTTATTTTGACAGGGACTCAAACTGTGTACACGGAGTGCAATTCTCCAACTGTAACAGAAGCTTCTGTTATAGGTGATACAAAACACTTTTATTAAACAAGTCTCTGTTACGCTGATGAAGATGGGGCTTCTTCAGTAAACTTTTTTATTTGCATAGACTTCAACACAAGCTATATGACCGTTCCAACCAATAGGAATCACTGAAACTAGCAAGGACACATAGTTTTTGATACTTAGTTTGGAGGTTTAGGAGAAGAAAAGGATGGTTGGGTCTTGGTGGCCGACCGAGCTGGATGCAGCATGGCTCAGTACCTTGACAGTAACCTATACTTAACACTGATTTCCTGTGATTCATGGGTTCTAGTTGAGAAATTCTCATCGCTTGTTAAGTGGAATCACTCTGGCCCTAACATGGATTAAGTCATTTTCAGAATATTCAATGTTCGGAAGGCATATCTATCTGCGGCCTATCTAGCAGGAAGTAGGCAGTGGAAGCAGTCGATTCTCCATCCTCATGCAGGCTCAACATTTTGCCAGCCCTATTTCTCCACCCTCTGGACAAGTGAGGGTTATCAAAGTCGCCACTGGTGCTGTGAACCTCTACGTTCATTGGAGGATTGAATTCCCCATCACTGTATAAGCCTTGAGGCCTGCGCATAAAATGGTGGACACTCTTGAATTGCAGCTACTACCTAAACCGCCAGCTACTTATCTGAAGGCCATTAAAGACTTGTGTGCCAGAGTTTGGGCGCGCCTCGAACAGCGCAATCAGCAGCTCTCACAACACTGCCTCGATGGCATGGACACCTTACCAGCTAACCACACATCGGCTTCCCAACAGCCTCGTGTCCACTACCACTCACCTACACAGCCTCTGGAGGAGATCCCCTTCCACATAGCCCACATCCCAGCAAATTTCTTCGACAACGCATTAAGTGTTTGGAGGCAAAACGTAGTGGCTTGCATAAGGTTGCATGGAGCTGGTGGAGCGTAGGCTATGTTCATTGGTCACGACATGCCTGAGGTTGTGTTGGGCTGACGGGTCACCATTTCTACCTGATGTCCATACAAGCTATTATACTTCTCTTTTTATTTCAATCTGCAATTTGCTCCATTTTTTTGTTTTTTTCTGAGCCTTGTAAGACAGTGAGGGCACAACACTCTTTTATTGAGACCTAAGATCAAGCACACAGTGATACCTTTCTACATAAGCAGAGTTGTAGCTACATATATGTTGTTCTTTTCCTTTACATTTTATCAATAGTAGATGTATCTTCAGTTAATCATTTATTATTATTATTATTATTTCATATTGTAGCCTTATTTCCAGCGCCGCGCGGGTCCGCTGGTCCTGGCTCCACCCCCTTTGTGACAGCATCAAAATGGCCGATTTATAGCCAATCCAATGCTTTCCCATAGGAAAAGCATTGGATTGGCTAACATCGGCACGGGACCAAATGCCATTTTGGCCAATCAGGGCCTCCTCATAGAGATGCATTGAATCAATGCATCCCTATGGGGAAAATTCAGCGTCCCCATGCAGAGTGTGGGGATGCTGAACGTCAGTGCTGCTTTTTGGCAGCACTGACCCTGGCAGCACCTCCAGTGGCCATCTAAGGAGTGGCCACTTGGAGGTGTCCCTAGAAGCAATGTAAACACTGCCTTTTCTCTGAAAAGTTATTGTTTACATGAAAAAAAGTAGTTGTAGCTGTAGTTGTTCTGGTGACTATAGTGTCCCTTTAAACTTAGCACCCTGTCCAGAAGAGACTAACACATGCTATACTTTACTGGATGCCCCTACCCGTACTAACTAAAGTTAAAGTTAGGTTGAAGTTGAGGGTTGATTGATATTCTGATAATTCTCTAATAATGAAGTTAACCCTGAACACAACTAAATAGACTGCCATACCGCATGTCATCATAGCACCAGGTAGCGCAATGGCACCCGTCATTGTAAACTACACTTTCATGGTGACCTGAACTTCTTACTTACGCGATAAAGTCAGCAACATTTTAATGTCAACATTATTATATGGTTATATTTATTTTGTCTTCTTCAGATAATTGAAACCGTTCTGTATTTCAGCTATTACGTGGCGTTTCTTAGTTGACAATAATAAATAATGATTCTCAGCTTTGATTTATTACACCTTAGAATCCTTTGACACCTGTAATTAGCAGAATGTCATTCTCACTAAGACTTATTTGTCAAACAAACTGACCGACCGCTACTTGGACCACAAAGAGTTAACACACACAATCCCATAGGGTTTTTTTTTTTTCCTTTGAAATGCCTGGTTTCTGTTATGAAAGAGAAAAAAAAATAATATTTGCTAAAAGTATTTCCCAGGAAATAAGAACATATTATTTTCACATACATTTTCTTTATTTCAGTAGCAAGTTAGAAAGTGATATATTCCTATGACTTAAGTTCGTTTTCTGTCTCGCTCTGGAAAAATTGACTGTTCTGTCCCATTCCGACTCTGGTGGAGCCTATCTTTGTCCTTATATATCCATTAAAAAACTTCCCGCTACCCCCAGATGATCACATTTTGGCGCCGATGTCAACAGAAGTTCACTTGCCCAAATAAGGCTCCTAATCTCCAGAAACGGAAAGAATGGGTCTAGCATTATATCCAATTATTTGGATAATACTGCCAAAAATGCACCTATGTGAAAAACAGTTGTCTTGCTCAATTTAGAAACTCCGTCATCAACATTCTCCAATTATCTGTAAGGTGTGTTAAAAGCTCTAATATGAATCACTGCGCTGAGTTATGTTTCCTGTTTCAGATAACAGAGAATACAAACTAAGTTCACTTTGAAAAGTAATGTCTCTCTTTTTTTCATATCTAAAAGAATGTCCATGTTATTTAACATTCCCTTTCTGATGGTCCTTGCTGTTTCATTTTAACAGGTAGGACCTTTTTCCGCATTATTATTTCTCGAAGTGATGAAATTTACTGTCCATTTAACATAAACTATAGAGATGCATCGTCACTCTTAATAGGACCTCAGGCAATTTTCTACAACTCTTTAAAAGTCTTTGCAAGGCAGATGCTCATGTCAATTATTGCTTCTTGAGTTTAGCTCTACTGTGTCAAGCAACCAGGAAGTAAGAAGTAACAGGACTGCTTGTGTGATTGACAGCCGGGGGGGGGGGTGTAACATGGTCAAATTTTAAAAGTGCCAATTTCTATGAATCTGCTTTTTTATAAAATGAGAAAAAGAGGACACACGCTTCACACATAAAGCACTTCAGCAAGCTCGGTGTGTGGAGCGTTCATTTAAAATTTCATAACATGACATGTTCCTTGCTTTATTTTTCTTCTTTTTTTTATTCTATATTCTAATAGAGACTTCAATTTAATATTTTTGGATAAGCTTTTAAGGTGTTTTTTTTTCTTCAAAATTTCATATATAATAAATATAAAAAAATATAAAAATATATATTTCCAATCTATTAAATAATTTGAAAAGCTTATCTAAAAATAAAAAATTAAGGTCATAATTTGGGTTGAAAATCTTTTTTTCGGGTTGAAAATCTTGATTGTTTCCTCTTTTTGGTCTTTTTCCCTTTACTAATGTTAAAGCGATACACCACTGCCCAAATATATATAAAAAACAACACTGTTTAGTAAATATATCCCCAATGAAAACACAAATGCATTTAATTTTATTTATATATATATATAAAATATAACAGCTTGCAAAAGTTGTAGATTTCTTGTCTGAAGCCTTGCAAGCCATCCCCTACTATGTCCAATCACAGACTTTCTAATGCAGCTCAATGAGAAGTCTTTGAAAGGCAGATGCACTGGGCAGTTCCACTGAGCGAACCAAATCAGGAAGTAACAGGACCAGCAGTCTGATTGACAGCCAGGGGGGATGTAACAAGGTTACTTCATGAAAGTTTTTTCTGAAATTTGTACTTTTTGTAAAATGAATATAAAATACAACTCACTCTTCTCACATAAAGTACTTTAGAAACTGAAGTGCTTTAGGGGTCTGGAATGCCTCTTTAAGTGTTGATAAATTCTTACAGTAGTTCCGTGGTAACCCTGGGTTTAATCTATTACACTTTGCACTTTATTTGTGTTTTAGATATTTTTACCTTTTTTTTTTTGTTTGTTCTTTTACGTTTTATTCATCAAACAGAAAACGGTATCATAAAATAAACCAAAATGCAAAATGTAGGTTAATAATAAAAATAGTCAAGCTTTGACTATAGCTTAGTTTGAGAATATTTCCAAAAAGCCTTTTTTAAGCAACATTTTGCAATTTGGTTTCCATAGATAAACGGTCACATAAACAATGTTAATTACTAAACTCTGAATTCTATTAACCCCTTAAGGACCAAACTTCTGGAATAAAAGGGAATCATGACATGTCACACATGCCATGTGTCCTTAAGGGGTTCAACATTTAAATGGAAAAACAGCTTTTCTTTTGGAATTCTCTGTCAGCTGTAGTGACAACTAGACTATTTTAGTCTCAGTTTTGACATTTTAATTTCAAATTAATATAATTGACAGTTTAGTACAGAGGTGCCAAAAAGGTAGATCCCTGATCCCCGATGCTTTGTCATTCTCCTGCTTGCTAGGCGTTGGAAGTGCTCACATTCTGCATGAGGACATCCAGCGTCAGAAAAAATCCCCATAGGAAATGCAATGCTTTTTAAAAAGGAGGGCTAAGTCCGCTCGCCGCGCATGCACTGACCCTGCGCTGAGGGAGATCAGCACTGGAGTTGGGCGAGTACACAAAAGGTTTATTAACCCTTTGCATGCTGAGTGTGGCGCAAGTGAGGGCGGGGAACCAGAGGGAGCTATAATGTAAGGAATACAGATTTGTATTCCTTACACTATAGAATCCCTTTAAACACTCAAGTGGAGATTGTCAGGAATTCACAATGAATTTTAGATATTAGTTCAAAATAAAACCGAATAGGATAAAATTCTCCTGGCCAGATACACATTTAATTTGGCTATTTTGGCCTCAAATTTGTCGTTCCCTTTGAAATCCTGACAATTCACACTGCAATGACTAAACCAGATGAATAATAAATTATAAACCATATAATCACATACCATTATGCAATGACATGTTCAGTACAGTAAGTACTGTACCTTTTTAATACTCCTTTCAAATGTGCCATCCACCTCTAGTGCGGAATCTAATTAATCTCTCCTTCTGTCAAAACAAAAAACATTCCTTTTAGTAGGAGTTTTAAATGTAAAGAAATCTTAAGATAAGATTCACTCCATCATATCCTTAAAATACGTAAGCACGTTAACTACTACTGGTCTGATTTCTTTTGAATAGAGTTCGTGGGAACATTTCATGTAGACCTGACATTCAAAACTACCCTTGACATTAAGCATTAGTGCATAAAAACTGTCTTTATGTTATGACTAGGCACAATTTTCAGATATTTTTCATAGAATATTTTAAATTGTTTGTCAGGGAACTCATTAGTACGATGGCATCTATGACAGAAGTTAAACTATCCCTGATGCCTTTAGTACAGGCCTTTCCTCTCTGTAAGAAAAGTTACATTAATCATTAAGACATAAATAGAGTGTACATTTGGAGAGGTATTCACTAAAGCATGAATCCCAAGTGACGTTCACAATAGCTGAACCAATAACTAAGCTGATTTGGAGAATTTTTCCAACTTGACTGTTTTGTCCTAAAAAGTTTAAATTCACTTTGAATTAAAGTGATTGTATCTTAATGCGATTCAGTGGTTGAATTATTAAAGCGTCTCTGTCACCGTCTGGGGTCTTTGCATAATTTGCATAGACCGCCTACGGTGACATCACCGCTGGGTGTCTGGTAAAGAGCAGGAAAAGGTGAATTTATTTTCCTGAATCTGTCTCTCGCAGGTGCCGCTATATTTTTATACGCCACATCTTCTTTAGCTCCCTGCGCATCAACTCCCAGAAGCCGGCGTCAGCTCTGTACTCTCTCGCATGTGCACAAGTGCAGCACTTTTTTTTGTAGCCGTCACTGGAGACAGCAGGGGGAAATGACAAACTTTACAAGAGGTAACCACTTCCTTTGTCAAGCGGAAACAAAGTAGTCTACCATAATCTAGGTTTGCATTATTTGCTGTCTTAGTAGAAAATCAGTAGAGAAAGGTGCTCAAACTCCATACAAGTTGTGCACGTGTAATGTAATTCAAGCTGCATTCTTCATAGCCGAAAACATGAATTATCTGCTGAGAATGCAGCAAGAATTCAGAGAATGGTCAGTGGCTACAAAACCCCTGAAAAAAACTAATGGCGGCTGCATGTGTGCTGCAAAAATTCTCAATTTTCCGATTAATAAAAGTAAAAGAAATTACATTTTAAATAGCTTTTGTATTTCTTAACTTTTCTTAAAGTGCATTTTTAGAAAAACTAAACTTTAAGTGTCACTCTAAAAACTATTTTCAGTTCAGTTCAATGAAGTGGTTATGGTAGAAAGAGTACATGAATACTGTCCAATTATTTCCATTAAACCGTATTCGAGTGGTTTCACAAAAAAACAAGGCTCTCCAAGCACCTACAGCCCAGGTGGATGGCTCTAATTAAGGAAGTAAATGTTTATAGCAAGGAGCCAAACATCCTTTGACAGCCCAGATTTTGAAACCATCTTCAAAAAGTTTTACAGCAAAAAAGGGGAGTCATCATTAAAAGACTCTTTGCACATTAACTAATACAATTAGCGGTACTGGTTATGGTGTTTTGGTATTTAGAAAAATCTTATAAAATAAAATATTACTGTCAAGTTTTTGGGGGGGAAGGACGGGAGGGGAGGAATGGGGTTCTTACAGAAATTCATTTAGCCCTTCAATTATTTTTCTCTAGATATTATGTTCAAATCCACGATTTTATGAAGGCCTGGGAGACTCCTTCAGTCAGTAATCAACATTGTAGTTGTCAATAAGAAATATATTTAGATTCATAATAAACAGCAATACTTTGTATTTTATTTTCAAACAAGGGTTTTAATGCAATTGGATAACGCATTTAGACAAAACATTTTATTTCCAAACAAAACAATTCTAAAACACAAATTATGTTTTATAATAATACATTAAAAATGTTATTGCTCTGAGCTTTGTAAACCACTCAAACATATTTTGAACGATATATTGCTGTGGAGCTCTCTGATACATTCATACATCACATTCCAAAGAATTTTATTACTGTGGGGCTTTGTGATACACTTACATACACAGTACATAACTTCGAGCTCTAATGCTATTGCTACGGAGCCTTGTGATACACTGATAAACACTGCACAAAACGATGGGTTTTACTGCTTTGAAGCTCTGTGATACGCACACTGCATATTACTGAGTGTTACTGCTACGAAGCTCTGTGATACCCACACTGTACATTACTGTGAGTGTTACTGCTACGAAGCTCTGTGATACCCACAATGTACATTACTGTGAGTGTTACTGCTACGAAGCTCTGTGAGACCCACAATGTACATTACTGTGAGTGTAACTGCTACGAAGCTTTGTGATACCCACAATGTACATTACTGTGAGTGTTTCTGCTACGAAGCTCTGTGAGACCCACAATGTACATTACTGTGAGTGTTACTGCTACGATGCTCTGTGATACCCACACTGTACATTATGGTAAGTGTTACTGCTACGAAGCTCTGTGATACCCACACTGCACATTACTGTGAGTGTTACTGCTACGAAGCTCTGTGATACCCACAATGTACATTACTGTGAGTGTTACTGCTACGAAGCTCTGTGATACCCACACTGTACATTACGGTAAGTGTTACTGCTACGAAGCTCTGTGATACCCACACTGTACATTACGGTAAGTGTTACTGCTACGAAGCTCTGTGATACCCACACTGTACATTACTGTCAGTGTTACTGCTACGAAGCTCTGTGATACCCACACTGTACATTACGGTAAGTGTTACTGCTACGAAGCTCTGTGATACCCACACTGTACATTACTGTGAGTGTTACTGCTACGAAGCTCTGTGATACCCACAATGTACATTACTGTGAGTGTTACTGCTACAAAGCTCTGTGATACCCACAATGTACATTACTGTGAGTGTTACTGCTACAAAACTCTGTGATACCCACACTGTACATTACTGTGAGTGTTACTGCTACGAAGCTCTGTGATACCCACACTGCACATTACTGTGAGTGTTACTGCTACGAAGCTCTGTGATACCCACACTGTACATTACTGTGAGTGTTACTGCTACGAAGCTCTGTGATACCCACACTGTACATTACTGTGAGTGTTTCTGCTACGAAGCTCTGTGATACCCACACTGTACATTACTGTGAGTGTTACTGCTACGAAGCTCTGTGATACCCACACTGTACATTACTGTGAGTGTTACTGCTACGAAGCTCTGTGATACCCACACTGCACATTACTGTGAGTGTTACTGCTACGAAGCTCTGTGATACCCACACTGCACATTACTGTGAGTGTTACTGCTACGAAGCTCTGTGATACCCACACTGCACATTACTGTGAGTGTTACTGCTACGAAGCTCTGTGATACCCACACTGTACATTACTGTGAGTGTTACTGCTACGAAGCTCTGTGATACCCACACTGTACATTACTGTGAGTGTTACTGCTACGAAGCTCTGTGATACCCACACTGTACATTACTGTGAGTGTTACTGCTACGAAGCTCTGTGATACCCACACTGTACATTACTGTGAGTGTTACTGCTACGAAGCTCTGTGATACCTACACTGTACATTACTGTGAGTGTTACTGCTACGAAGCTCTGTGATACCCACACTGTACATTACTGTGAGTGTTACTGCTACGAAGCTCTGTGATACCTACACTGTACATTACTGTGAGTGTTACTGCTACGAAGCTCTGTGATACCCACACTGTACATTACTGTGAGTGTTACTGCTACGAAGCTCTGTGATACCCACACTGTGTACATTACTATGAGTTGTATTGCTGTGCTCTAAGATACGTACACTGTACATTACTGTGAGTTTTATTGCAGTGAAGCTCTGTGATACCCACACTGTACATTAATGTAAGTTTTTTTGCTGTGAAGCTCTGGGATATACTTGCACACACTGAACACATGAATTTAATTTTTATTGTTGTTGAGCTAAGTTCTAAGGGTGTAACAATCAGCTGTGTTTCTTAGCTACATGACACCAAAGTATTTAAAATACCTACATGCTAGCACTAACAGAGCAGGGAAAGTGAACATATTTAAATAGATGATTGATCGATTTGATGAAACGATAGTAGTAATTTGCCGTCAGGATGACGATGGCTAATCTGGGTTGGGAAAAATTTATAAAAATTACATTTTTGTAGCAAGCACACAAAATGACAAACG
Source organism: Pelobates cultripes (assembly GCA_933207985.1). Lineage (NCBI taxonomy): Eukaryota > Metazoa > Chordata > Amphibia > Anura > Pelobatidae > Pelobates > Pelobates cultripes. The sequence goes on along the minus strand of OW240921.1, from coordinate 24,890,047 downwards.
GTAAACATAATGAACTAACGTCCGATTTGGACATGATGTGAAAGCCATATGCTACGAGTGACAGTGATCAATTAGCCACGTGCATGCGTTACTGAGCTGTCATGGGCCTGCTGTGACCGTTTACAAGCCAACCACTTGCTAACATGACACAAACAGATTTATCCACTAATTCCGAATTGCCATAATTTAAAAACTGAATTGCAAAACTTAGGTGTGACTATGTGAGTTGGGAATTTTTTTTTAAAAATCAGCTATTTTTGGATAAATGTTGCCTTCAGATTTCAGTTTGCTACAATACAATATTTAGCAAGAGCCCTGTTGGTGTTGCCATAAAGATGAATTCTATCTTGATGAGTCTTAATTCAAAAGAGGGGAGAACCAGAGCACAACTTATCATTCTTAGTGTTATTCACAAATGTGTGAATTCTAAGTGAATTTCAAATATGAGGACAACATAATCGATCTAGAAACATAGCTGACTTGGAGAATTTTTCTCTAGTAAATAGAGCTGTGAATCTCCTTCTGGCACTCCGTGGCTAAGTGATTATGTACGAGATAGGTCAGTCTTACTCACAGGCTATTACATGATATTTGACACTGGTCATTCTTACAGTAATGATTTGCTCATCTCTTTGGCACTCATTGGGTTTACTACGTGTGATATATGAAACTTGTCACTTTTACAGCAATTCTTAGCATACCCCTCTGGCAGTCATTGGGTTACACCGTGATGAATGAGACTGGACACTCACCAAGGCTGTGCTCACTCTGTAGGTGACATCATGGCATATTCACATTGAAAATGGAGTCTACCCCTGAACACCAAAGTATCCTTCAATTTAAATATGTTTCTAGAACAGTGTATGGGGATACATTTTGGTGTTCCTGGTTATGTCACCAAACTGCAAAATAATAATATATTATAATGTTCTCATACAAAATCTCTATCTATCTATAGATCTATATTCTATCTATCTATGGACCTATCTATCCAGTGGAGTACACACAATCCATGGGGCCCTGGTGCAAAACTGATCCATGGGCCCAAACTGCTTTAGGTCCCCCATGTTCCTGGACTACAACTCCCATCAGCAAGCAGCACATGTGCACACATTATTCAGTTGAATGATAAACTAATTCGCATGAATGTGCGGCCATTCAATCACAGAACGCTATGGGATAACCTGGACTGATTGAGTAACCATAACCACTTCTTGATGACTTCATGTGAACTGGAGAATAACGTCACAAACATTTGCTGCAAATCAGGGTACCGCCTTCTGATAAAATTCATTATTTTAAGGCATTAACTCTATAAAGCCTGACACATGCATGGTATTGGGTGACTTATCCACCCTAGAGCCACGCTAAAACCCTAGTATATTAATTTAAAAAGTCAGATCTGTGCTGGAATTCTAGTGTATGACCAACATTTACACTTCTTCCAGATATGGATAAGTAAGATTATTCTATTACTGTATTTAAAAAAAAAAAGAAAAGAAAAAAGTGAGTTATATTTTCTGGGCTGCCAGGGAAATCCACTTCAAAGAATTAGGAAGCACTTTTTGTACATTTCTAAGAAAAAAAAACAAAAAAGCAGAGGGTGTGTTTTGGAGCACTAAGCAGGCTTGTAGATCCACCCAGGTATTTTGCCCAGTGGCCTGGGTGTCATTATCCTGGGGGAATTTAACTAGTAAAAGGGGTGTGTCCCACAGACACGTCATCATGTGCAGAAATTAAAAAAAACAAAAACATATATAATATTCTTTATTTATTTATTTTGGAGTGTCTGTGTGTCTGCTGGAGGAGAATGTCTAGACTCTTGCTGGGGATTCCACCTCTCTGGTTTGGGGTTTAGGAAGAAGCAATCACAAGCAGAGCAGGTTTATACTATGTTACCATAATCAGGCAGTTTGTATCTGCACTTCTAACATACATAGAAGCTGCAGCAAGGGGAGGTGCAGTGATTCAGCCTGGGCTATACCTTACTGGCTTCCCTTACACACTCCAGGGGAAGCAGCCTCTTGGAAGAAAGTCTTGAGATCTATTTTCCACAAGTCTGCAAGAATGCCTCTTCTCTCCCTTCTCTGGATACGTCTTCTTTTTGCTAGTTTTGAAAGCAAGGTGTCCTGAAAAAAATCCAAAAGATCCCACCTTCAGGACAAATGTGGGGTGCCCCCTAAATGGTGTTTGCCGTGCAATCTGCTACTTTTAAGGGAGAAAAATCCTAATTTTGCAACTGTGTTCTCTGATCCCATGTGTGCCTGGGTGGCTTCAGAAGTCGCTGGTAAGGACCTGTGATTAATAGTTATGTTGTTTTAGTGTTTTATTTAACCACTTTTTTTTTTTTTTTTTTTTTTTGCACAATGTGACTAATATGTTTATATGACTAACTCCTGATTTCTTCGCTATTTGACCACCTGGTAGATTTGTATCAAGGCTCAAGGACAGAGTTGTTTAATGAGAGTTTGTTTTAATGAAAGTGAATCATATTTTGGGAGATTTCTCACAACTATAGCGGTGTAGATCAATTCTGAGCAGCCTAAAAGCAAACCTTTTGGCAATCTGCTGTGGATTGCAACTCCCATCATTCTTGGTGCATGATGGCTGTTGAAACCATAGCAGTTGGGGATGCCTCAGATTCCATTTTAATCTTTGGGTACTTGGTCTGCTTAATGAGCTATAGATTGTTTTGTAGTTGCAGCAAGAATATTTTAGATTTAGAGGTTTGCATGCAATGTGGAGTTATTTCTAATAATATTAAAAAAATATATAATAATGTTTAGAAATGGGCTTGCATAATTTCCTATTTAAAAAAAAAATAAAAAAATTTGTAGTTGGCTTATGTTTATATATCGCTAACAAATTCAATACCGCCTGCATAGTAAATAAGGATTATCTGTAAAAGTTAATTTGACAGTGATAAAGTTATCATTACAGAAAATGAGCGTGATTTGTAAACGCTTAATCTGAAGGCTCGAAGCAGTAAAATAATAATGTATAGTATGCGAGTTAATATAATCCTGAAACTGTGTGTGTGTTTGCATCATGTATTACACAGACATGTATCGCATACACACGCACACACAATCCCTACACAAGTGTGATCTTGAAAATGTCCATATTAGAACAAAATACTTCTTCTGTAATACCCAAGGCTTCTGGAAATGAAATGTTAAACACTGTGTTCTATTTTAGAATTTGCAAGAAAAAAGCAGCGGTATATCAAGGGCCGGCATGCGTGGACATTAAAAAGATTTATTTGTTGTCTACAGGATGATAGGTTTCGAAGGGAACGTTTCCCAAAACCATCTCCGTGTTCCACATTACCCCCGTCGTTGCCTATACGGCTGTGTTATGTAAACAATATTGTAGGAGAGGTTATGTGAGGAGAAAGAAGAGTTATTGTAAGTCCGACGAAGACAAAAATCACATCAACGATGCCTTGTCTTGTTGAAAATCCAGAGGATAAGGAGTTCTCGTTTTTTTTTTTTTTTTTTTTCCTTTTCCAAACAAGGCGTCACTACCTGGCAATAAATGGTTTTTGAAAATTTAAATAGAAAGTGTCAGTTTCTGGTTTGTGGAATGCTGACAGAATGACAGCGCTCTCCCAGCGTTCGTTTCCCCGAAGGTGCTAATCTTGTTGACAAGCAAAACCAAAGGAAACATGTGGTTTGCCGCCAGGGGTTTGGGGAATCAAAATTGCCAAACGGTAGCTGGTACAATTCAGATACAGTTTAGATTTGCCTTATTATGTAACTTCTGTGTTAATTTTTTTTTTTTTTTTTTTTTAACCTATGGCGATTGATATTCAATAAGTTTATGACTTGTGAAATGCAAACCAAAAATATAAGAGTATTGCATGCCTTTCTTGTGGCCTTCCGTAAGGGAAAAATGTTGAGTTCAGTTGAAATATATCATTCAGTAATAATGAAATTGGTGCCCGTCTTCCGATGGTTCGAATTGTAAGGGTTAAGTCCCAGTATTGTTCGTTTTATGTTCAGCTCTACAGCTGGGTTATGTTATTGGTATTATGCGAGAATACCCTTTTTGGAATGTCTTCAAGCTAAACCCTAGCCTACAGCTCATTCATTCATAAATCCAAACAGTTTGTTCCGTGTCTTCTCCAGTTAAGAGGCTTTTTTTTTTTCTTTTTTTTTTGGGGGAGGGTGGTTTGTTTAAAATTTTGGTTTCATGATTTGTACGGTGCCTTTTCCAGTTGAGTTAACGTATTAAAGAAATTCAAACAAAGTTTCTGATAAATGCTTTTAAACCTGACCCTATTGGCTGACGTAGGGCTGCGTGAGGCTACAGTATACCCCTCTGATATTCAAAGGTTTAAACATAGTTTTTAAAGTGGAATTCTCTTGAGCACAGAGGTCAGGTAGCATTTTTGAGATTGTATTCCATTGTGTGAAAAGTTAAAAGCGCCGACTCTACATACAGATCAAATAAGTGCAGCTATAATGCACAATTTCAACTAGGTGTAGATTTGTCTTGCCATTTACTGGTAATATTTTCTTCTCATTTCTTAATGTATCTCCTTATTGGATTAAAATATGTTCCACTTTGTTATACTACTGATAAAGAACTAGTTGCAAACAACTGGATTTAGTTTTGTGATGAGATGGCTCATTTGGTTAACGTACCAACTGTAGAACTACAAACATGACTGTATGTTCTATTCCCTAAAGGGTCTTTCAACCAGCACTCTTTTTTAGATACATATAGTGATATTCCTGAACTCTATTAATTAACTGCCAGCTTAATTGGTTGTAATCTGAAATGGGCTAGGCATTTTCAGTCCCCTTGGCTAAAAAAATAAATAAAAGAAGGTGCCAAAATGTTTGTTGTGGAACCAAACACAACAAAACAGTTATCTTAAATAAGACATACCAACGTTTGAGAATGGGATATGTGGCACAATGCTATGTTGATACTGTCCAGACTAGAAACTGTCAGGGTTAATCAGTAAAGCGAGAATTCAAAGTGAATTTGACATTTAAGGCCAAAATAGCTGAATTGGAAAAAAAAAATTAAAAACCCTATGTCCGCTATGCTTCCAGATCGACTACTTAGGCCTTACATTTGAAATTAACTTTGAATTCTGTGTGAGTTTGGAGTAAACACACATGATAAATCATTCAATTGAGCAGATGGATGCAACAGGCAGTTGTGAGCAGTTGACACGTGAATAAATTAAAACATTTTAGGCCACTTTAAAATATCGGCAAGTAATCTCCAACTCTGCAAATCTGAAAGTTCTTTTGACAGCTCACTACAATTTTTGATATAGTGATCGAGTCGCTAAGCATGACATTTGATTTTTGAAAAAACCCACATAAATCCTTATTGTAAATCAAGAATTCTAGATCCATTAAATCCTTTTCTCTTTGATGAACAGCTGAAACTTGTAGAGTAATGAACAACTCTGTTCGTTATCTATATCTCGAAACTACACGATTCCCTAGAATACATTGTTTTTTCCAAGCCTGCCTTGAAATGCAGCAGACCACGACGCGAAACAAGTCCCTGTAGATTTCCAAACTCTAAACGTGGTTTCCAGATGAATTTTGCACTTTGCTCTTGTTGGCTTTAATCAAACAAACTTCACAGAAATAATAGTTTTTTTCCCTCTTCCTCTTTTCATTTTTATTGCTGGTATTTATTATGTGTGTGAGTACTGGTATTTTTTTTTTTAAATGTTATTTCGATTTCGTCCAGCGATACATGAAAGCCTGGTAAACTTCCTCGATCCTAATTTCTTCTTTGGGTAGATGGCAAATTTAAATAAAATATTTTTGTATTTCTTTTTACTGCTTTGTATAGTGTTGAGGGGAGTAAAGATCTCCAGTTGCTCTATAGCTTGTCCAATCGTATCATAAACCTTGGCAAATCAGAGTAAAAGTAAAATTTTCCTGAATTTATGAACATGTGTCATCTTTCAAAACCCCAGCTGTGGGGATCAATAAATGCAGCCTCTGACTCCCGGAATACCCATAGACCTCTCCGGAATTTTTTTTCATCTTGCTTATAACAATCTGTTGATCACTGTTCCCATGCGCTGGACGGGATTTTGTGAGCAAGTCTAATATTTAAACCTCCATGGCAGGCTTGGCAAACCCAGGAGCCAAGAGCCTCATGCATTTTGAGTCTGATTTCTAAATTCTATGTACCCTACCTTCCCTCCTTTATGAACATTTCATTCTCATTGGCCAGCATGGAATGTCCTGTAGAATCCAAGTTATGCAAAAAAGTGGCGTATTACTGCTGCTATGTGGTCTTTAAGAATAAAAGGGAGATTATAGACACCCAGACCACTTAATCTCAATGAAGTGGTGTGGGTGCACTGTCCCTCTCATTTAACCCTGCAATGTAAACCGTTCCCAGTCTGCATCATCTGCACTGTTTACATTGCAGGATTTAAATGCCTGTAGTGTCACTGAGGAACTAGAGGAGCTAATGCAGACATAGCGGAGTGAAAGTCAACTATTTCAATCAGGTGGTCTCATACAGACCATCTGAACAGTGCAGCGTGGCATTTTACTGCCCATGTTGTGCACTAGCCTCCCATTGCTTTTCTATGGGAAAGCATTGGATTACTAGGAGATCATAAAGATTGATGATCTCAGCCAAGGAGGCGGGCTAAGCCATAGCGTAAGCAGTGAGCAGTTAGTAAACTACCTTGTTGTCCCTTGTTGAGGACACTATAACATTAGGAATACACACTTATATTCCTAATTCTATAGTGTTCCTTTAAAGAGATTCTATAGTGTAAGGAAAACAAAGTTAAAGTTAAAACACCTTTGTAACACCTTTGTAACACTTACCTGATTCCAGCGCCAACCTTTCTCGGCGTTGAGTCGCCGCTCTGCCTCCTCCGACATCATCCCACGGGAGGGTTGCCAATGTGCATTAGGCCCTCACCATAGAAAAGTATTGCTTCAATACTTTCCTATGGGGAATTTACGAACGCTGGATGTCCTCATGCAGAGCATGTCCAGCGTCAGGCAACCAAAAGGTGCCTAGACGCCAGAAAGTGCCTCAATAAGACAGCCACAAGCAACAGTAAACAATGTAAACATTGCTGTTTCTCTGGAACTGCAATGATTTACATTGCAGGGATAAGAGGGACAGGGACACTGCAACCCATTGAAGTGGTCTTGGTGCCTATTGCATCTCTTTAATTGTTAGTATGGAGCAGTCAGTCATTTTAAACAGCTTGGTGAAATTGGCTATATAATATAACACAGTGGGTTCCCTTCCTAACAGAAGTCTTGGTCGTGTTAAATTATAAATCCATTGTGGGATGCTAAGAGCCGTTGAACTATGACACTGCAAGTCCCAACTAAGTTGAACTGCATATCAGATTGCCCACAAGGCAGACAAGTCTTTTCCATAATGGGCCAAATTTTGATGTGCCGCATGTAATGCAAATAGTGTGGATTGTTTTGGCCGATAGTATCTGGTTACCCGACAAACACACTCTATGAACTGTCTGCTTAATGAGTAAATCATCATGTATTTGAAAGTGTTTCTGAAACTGTTTTTCATCTTGTGTAGATTTGTATATATTAATTTTAGTTTTTTTAAGTATTTGGTTTTTTTTTCTCAACTTCTTGCATCACAAACCTTACCCTTGAGATTATCTGTTGTTGTTTTTTTTTTTTTAATTGTCGTTGTGGTTTGTAACTGGTTAGATTGTAAGCTTGTTCAGGCAGGGCCCTCTTCACCTACTGTTTCCCTATACCATTCATGTTTTGTTAAAATGAAATGTTTGTCTGGTTTCCTATTGTACAGCACTGCGGAATATGTTGGCGCTTACGTAAACAATTGTAGTTGTGAAAAGCCATATATTACGTGAACCACTACAATTGAGAAAATGAAGTAACAGGAACCATGGGAATTTGTTGTATGCAATTCTCCGATTTAAAGCATTGTCCATGTTCCAAAATATTTAACCCCTTTACAACCCAATATGGTGTCACACCTTATTTCCAATCTCTGTGACTATAGATGACGGAGGGGCAGGATATCCCCTGGCTCGATTAAAATAAGTGTTATCTGTGCTAGGCTGATTGCAGGGATAACTGACCAAGCACTGTCTACGTTGGATACATGTGTGATATAGCATCTTTTTTACGTTGTCTCACACATTTTTGGGTTTATTTCTTGTAGTCTTTTGGAAGTGCCTGAAATGTTGATGAGTTACTCGTGTGTGTGTGTGTGTGTGTGTGTGTGTCTGTGAAAATTGATTAACTTGGATATCAAGAGCTCTGGGTGTGAATGTAGTAACAAGGTTTTAGCCGGAAGAATAGGCATGTGAGTGTTAAAGGAACACTTAACCTTACAACAAGCTGTAGTGGTTCTGGTGCCAGGAGTGCCCCAATTTTCTAATAGTTTGACTATTTACTTGGGGGTAGCTGGGTGCTAGTTGCCTCCAGTTTGGGAGCTGAAAGCTCTCTGCTCTGAGCTAGGTTGGTAGTACAGGGCCTAGCTTACGGAGTGATCAAGTGACACTCTCATACAGTGAGACTGCAGGGTTAGCTCAGGAGAACTAATGTAAACTCCACATAGGAGCTTCCAGTTCTCAATAATTAAAAATGTATCAGATGCACTGTGTCAAGTAACAAGTCAAACAAACTGTTAGCAAATAGTTTGACTACTTACATTGGTGAGGGGAACCAGGACAATCCGCAGTGTTCTGTTGTGGTTTTGGTAGTTGTAGTGTTCCTTTAAAGAGCAAATACATTAGAAGACTTGGTATTGGAAGGCTCTAGCGGTCAGCTAACGCTCTCAGACAACCAGTGGTATCGATGCCCAATTCTGCAAGAGTCTTTCGTTGGAATATAGACATTAGGTACCCACAAATTTTTGTACTTTTTTTTTCTTATTGGTTTGCAAAGTACAGAGAAAATTATTTGGAATTTCTTTGGACAAAATTTGGAAGATATAAGAAGAAATTTAAATGTTTCTTTAGTGCGGGTTCTAGATCAGTGGGTTTCTACAAAGTGCAAATATCTCACATTGGTTGGAGTACAGAAAATTCTTCTACCAGTGGATTTACATTCTGCAAGATGATAGGAGTGGGAATGCCCTTTTAGCTGAAGACAGGCCAATACTTATATACTTATATAACATATAACTACCTCTCACACTCCTTCATATACAGCAAAACAAGGCGCACGTCTTCCTAGAGATCCGACATGTTTTCAGCCGACAGCAGAGTATAGGCTGCCAATAATCTGCTATAATTATCAGGAGAGCAACATAGCACTGAGTTTGATTGACAGCCAATTCCAAACTCCACACTCCCTCCAGTCTGTAGACCTCCACTTTGCAAGCTTCAGGGTTCTTTAGCTCTCTTGACATGCCACATCTAATTGTCTATAATGTTAACTATTTCTTGGAACTGACCAATTGCTCGTAGTTTGAAGACAACATCTATTCATTTAGAATGGGAACAAGCAGAGCAAGTTAGGATTAAGTGGCTTTAATAAGTTTCCAGAGACCAAAACCATTTAAAAAAAAAAAAAAAAAAGGAACGTCTATTTGTAAAACCTTATAATCTAAATTAGGGGAAGCAAACCAGTAGCTAATCAGCTGACGCTGACCTGCTACTCACATGATCCTCAGCCGACCTTTCCGCAGCTGGATGTGGGTCCCGTAGCAGCATGTGCAGCATATTTAGCATGATCTATATAATGCTCCTGCGGACTTTTCATCAATTCCATATAGTGTAACAACATGTCTGCCAATGTTTGGGCTCACATCTTTTGCAAATGCTACAGCGCACCCGATATGGCAAAATAAGTAGGACTGGGCGAACGATTTCTGCAAACAAGAACAAGATAAGGGATTATTTACAATAGAAATGTCCAAATATTTATCCAATTCACCCCAGTTCCCAGTTTAGTAAATAACGATGATGAAGTAGTGCTTGGGCATACATTAAATAAATCTGTACATTGTGCCGGCAAAGATGTCAGCAAATTCATATATCACGTAATCCATTTGCCTGAATTTCCTTCTCTTTTCAGCATTGAAATAGGATGTAGTTGATGTGACTGTAGCTGCAAGTCCTCCAAATGGCCAACAAGGTATCCAGACCTTAGCAAGTGGCTGCAATACTATACAATATGGGATGCTACCACACTAGAACAGAGAAAGAAACAAAAAAAGGCAAATAACATTAAGGTGTCATTCTAAGCACCATAACCACTACTGTTCACTGCATAGGTTATGGTACATAGAGATCCTCTGTCACTATATACAGTTTATTTTACGTGTGGGAAAAATCACTGCAGCTATGCGACCGGTCCCTGACTCTCAGCTTATCGCGTGTCCCAGTCGTTCTGCTTCTATCCCTGCATTTATTCTTAAAAACCCATTTTTGGCAATGGTGGAGAGTGTCCTGATTGGTGGAAACTCTTCCTGCTCTTAGAGGAGCACTGTGATGCTTTCTGTTTAAGTCTAGCAACTAAGGTTTTCAATGTATTTTCTTTTGTTTATTTATCTGTCTATCTATCAATCATTTTTTTTTGCATTTACTTAAAGGAACACTGTAGCTTTAGGAATACATATCTGTATTCCTAATGCTACAGTCCTGATGCCCATTGTCATTTAGGTCTCCCCCCTATGAGTCACAAAAAAAACAAATAACACCTTTACTCCCTTGGTGTTGCCATGACCTTCTCCTTGAGTTACGTCCTCCAGGATGACGGGCCACTCCAATGCTCCTCGTGGAGGAACATTTTAAAACGCATGAGCAGCGCTCGCCACAATGCTCCTCCGATTCCTCCATAGAGAATCATTGTAGTTAATGATTCTCTATGGCCAACCATCACTGCACTGAGCATGTGACTTTACGGCATGATAGTCGGGAAATACAATTCTCGGCTCTCACACCCAGAGGTCTTGGCGGCCTGGCTTAAACCTGAGCTTTCAAGCCTTCTATATAGTTTTAATAAGATTAAGTTGTTAAAATGCCTACAGTGTTCCTTTAATTGAATGCATTGTCTATATAGCGCATTAAAATGGTCTAGGTTTCAAAATACCGTGTCTCTATAAACCTATAAATTTACTAGGAATCTGGCTAGCACAAAGTGTGTATATATAGACGTTATTACTCGTATAGTCACACCATGTATTTGTTTTTGTATGCACAGGTGCACTTTGATTGTTAATGTGAAAATTGCAAAACAAATTTGTCTCTGCTACTACCATAGAGGTAAAAACTAATTGCAAAAGATCGTATAAAAAGGTGAAATAATAAACGTATCTATTTTTTTTTTTTTTTTTCTTGATCTTTACAATTGCTTGTTGTTCTGCCAGCTCAATGTTTATACTATTTTGTACGCTCTATACACCTGTCGTGCTGCATAGCCTACTTTTGTGTACTCTCTACACCTGTTTCAATGTATAGACAGCTTTGTATGTGCTATACACCTGTCTTAAACCTTGTTAAACACAGTTTTGGTTGACCGACTTCCTTTGTAAAATTACCTTTCAATTTGGCTTGCCAAGAGACCATGTCTAATGGGGGGCCCTATCACCGCTACATCACTTTCAAAGAGACAAACAAGATTAAACTGTTCCTCCATCTTCAAAGAGCGTAAACCACGCTATAGGGCTATTTAAAAACAAACCTCTCACAGCGATGCCGGTTAAAAAAGGCCCGAAGTCTATATGTTGCTGAAACACTAGAGGTTTTTTTTTGTTTTTTTTTATCTATAGATTGTATTACTGAAGGGTTTGTGATGAGTTGCTATGTTATTCGATCTGTTCTACAAGATCGTACATCCTTCTTATGTTTTTTGTTTTTTCTGTCGGCTTTCCAAAGATTTTTCACAAAAAAAGCCAACCTCACAAAGCTAAACATCAAAGGGCGAAAAAGTGTGCAAAGTGCATTTTCATTCTGCCTTGCTACATAGTAAAGTATTTTATCCTTTCTTTATCTCTCTCATTCCTCTCTCTCATTTGAAAAGAGACAGGGAAATTGATCTGCCTCCTGTTAGAGTTATTAAGTTTTCATGTGAAAGATAAAACGCCCTCTATTTTACTCTCTGGTGATAGCAGAATAGGAGAGGGAGAGCAAAAGAATGAGATAGGAAGAGAAGAAAAAAACTTTTTTTTTATTCTAAACTCCAGTTTGATGTTGGTACGACAGCCTACAGGTACAACATTGGAAGCTTATCTTCTTGACTTTTTTTTTTTTTTTTTTTATATACGGAACAAATCTTTGGCTTTCTCCGTCTGTAAGTCTGGTGTTCGAAGATACGTTGCGTTTCATGATGACTGCTTCTAACAAGTATTCTGATTCAGTCTGAAAAATCGGCAGAAAAAAGATTGAAAATCTGAGAAGTATTACTTTGTGAGACTCTCCAATACTCTTTTTAATCTTGGGGGGGGATGCATCCATTAGAGGACCACAGGACAAAGGAGAACACAAAGCGAGCACTAAAGATCAGAAACGTTGAAAATAAAGGTATTTCTTAGAAAGGAGACTTGGAGAAAATTCTAAGTGGTTCTTTTTGAGTATTCATATTTGAAGTTTTTTAATTTTTTTATTTTTTGGGGGCGTTTTTTGGGTGCTGACCACAAAACGTATAGTTTGAAAAATTCTTAGACTGATCTACACGTCTCAATACCCAGACTCAGTCTAAGTATATAGAATGTTTCATTGTATTGAGAGTTTTAATCAGTCTTCTATGAGTTATGTACATGTCTGTTTTGCCAATTATAATCTTGTTTCATGTATAGTTATGCAAATTATACAGTTCTTCATTCAATGTCTTTGACATATATAATGATATATTATGACATTTAAGCATGACTCATATTAGTTCAAAGTGAATATTAAATGGGGATGAATTGTTCGATTGTTAAATAATATTTTTTTTATAAATATTGTCATGATTGATCTATCGATCTCTCTATTCCACAATATCAGAGTATTGCAGTATGTAATGATGCATTTTATTGTAGTAGTATAATACTTAAGATAAGCTTTCGAGAGTTTTCCTATTTTTCCCAGGTCTGAAGATCTATCTATCTATCGCGCTCTCTCTCTGCTTATTCAAATGTTATTACTCTTAAAAGATGGCCTTTTGTTAGGATTTTGGAATCGGTGTCATTAAATAACTCAGAATTGTTGAACTATCTTCTTTGGCAATGGATTTCTCATTTTCTCTATAACGTTCTTTTTTTTTATTTTTTTTAACGCTTAGTAATTAGGGGTATTTGTCTCTTAATTCTTTTTAAATTCTAATGGTTTTTAAGCTAATGCTGAAGAACAATGATGTGGCTGCCACCTGTTCTTTACCAATTCCCCTTTTGTCTTTTTGGATCTTACTTAATACAAGGGCAAACCTTTCTTCTTCATCTGAGTTACAGACTAAGACTTTTCCCTTTTTACTGCTGGCAACATTAATTTTCTTTGTAAATGGGAAGCCGTTGTAAGGAGATGAGAGAGAAATGGCATTGATTGTCTTCTACAGAGGTGTATTGAGTTTCTGGGACTTTGTGTCCCCATTTCACAAGGCAAAATAGCCCAACAGAATTCTGGGTTAGTTCAGGCGCCTAATTCATGGGAGATCCCGTGTCTAGATGCCAAGTTTGTGCTATCTAAAACCGCTCGTTATCTTCTCTTTTTAACTGATTTGCGGCTAGGTTACATCAATTAATTTATCAGTGTGTCTTCACATAAGAAGAAAAAAATTAAACATTTGATTCCTGTGCAAATTGAACTGTATGGAATTTGATCTTTGTCAAAAGCAGAATTAAACTTCTAGAATGTCTGCACTAAAACCATAAAATTCTCATACCTCAGTGTGGTATTGACCTGTGTTCCACTAATTAGTGAGTGACTGGTTGGATTCACACAGAGAATAAAATATTGTCTATATATTGTGTCGGCAAATGTACAGTTTAAAAAAAAAACTATATTTTTCATTTAGCATCATGTTCTGTCACAAAGAACAATACACTGCGTGCTAATGGAAAATGTGTTAGAACTGGGATTGTGAACTAATCTTGCATCTCTGCCCAACCCATTAAAGGGTATATCAAGTATTTAGAAGACTTTATACAACTTGATTTTTACTTGGGAATTAGTCTAATAGATTACTGATATTATATAATATATATCGTTATGAACACTGTGTTGAAAGAGTGGTTCCCATAATGACCTGGGAGTAATGCACGGATCACCTCTGTGCTGTCTAGAGGCCCAAATCTTGGGAAGAAATGGGACATACATGTCCCAGTCTACCTGTTAAACTTCTGGGTGTACCTACTGCTATTTTAATGATGGCAGCTGAAATAGTAGGATTTTGCAAATTGTTCCTTTGCTCTGTTAAACGTAATGTACAGTTATAAAATTGAACAGCTTAATTATACAGAACATTTTATAATTTTGCTGTTGTTTTTATTTTTTTATTTTTTATTTTTAACTAAATTTGTTTATATCTTATATTGGAAATAATTATAATAATGAATGATTTTCTTTGCACACCAAGTTACATTAGACCGTGATAGTTCCAATACGTGCTAACCAAATGCTGTGTAAAACTACAGATTATCCTGTATGTCTGCAACACAAATCGTCACAAATTCTTAGCCAAAATTCAAGTTGATGTTTAGAAAATTACGGTCAAGTCATTGATTTTATTTATTTTTTTAAACGTAAGATGCCTGTGAGGTCCAAACCAATTTAGATTGCGCAGAGCATACGGCTCCATCTGGAGTCTGCACCGCCATATATGTTAAGTCCAATGCAGTTTACTTACATATGATTTGATAGGTTGGCCTAGAATCCAACCCCTGAGCCAAACTGACAACCTATGAAATAATGTTTCTCACTGTGACAGATCTCACAAACACCAATGTGTGGCCATGGTGAACATCAGAGCTCACCTAAGTTTGATCACCAGTCGGTCAGGGGGTTGTAAATTTAAAACGGGGTCAAATATGCAATATTTCAAGTTTTACATTGAATGGGACAGACAAAGTACCAAACCCACATCTTTATAATAGCGTGATCATGGGGCAATGCAATACCCATGCCTACTTGCGGCTGTAAGACAGACAGCCACTGGGGGCTTCTGCAAATTCAGTTATTGAATGTACTTGATGCCCAGTATCAGTATGCAGAGTATGGTGACTATGTCAAAATCAAAAAGATGTCTGGCAAAGGCATGAAAATACAATCCACTCCCTCCTCCCCCCAACACACACACACAGTCCCTATTTTGACTCTAATTTCTTATCCAAGAACAGGTTAGGTGTAAGTTCCACTCGTAGGCATAGCAAAAGGTAATTTTAATATACATATGCCTCCCAACTGTCCCAATTACAGCAGGGAAGTCCTCATTTTTCGGGTCTTGTCCTGCCATTTCAACTAGGTTCCCAGGCTTCCTGATTTTGAGGACACCAGGGAATTGTTATCAACAAGCATAGCAATGTTTGAAGTGGTAGAAGTTAACGCAGTGGGGGAGTTTAATAGTTAGGCAGGCAACCTGGGTGGTATTCACACCTGGCTGACCTACCAGTAAGGGACTCAGCCCTTTCCAGATGGACCAAAGGGTCGGTGCCAGTGATACACTCACTTCCTTTACCCCCTCCCTCCGACATCCTGATTCTATGGATGCCGGAGTTGGGAGATATGTATACAGATTTTTCGGTTTCTTTGACTTGCCCAGAATGTAAATGGAATTGAATGTGTTAACCCTTTTCATTTTGAACGGTCACTTCTCATGTATTTCCTATTCTGTTTAGATTTCCCCTGTTTTTAGCAAATAATATATGTATTTGAGGTCTAAAACATAAAAATAAATGTCCAAACTCCTATGCTGGGACGCCAACCCCCTGTCACTGGCTTATTCTGTCATTGAACAGAAGAGAAACAGAAATAATCAGGTCGCTTTACTAGGAGGCGTAAATAGCCACACTGCTGCCAAAATCTGTTACACTCGAAAGTCAGTTTAAAGATCTGTGATATTTACTACTGAGCTCAGCCAGAGCATTTGTTACCCCAGTGTTCATGCTTAGAAAGCAAAATACTTGGGAAATCGCATACGTAAACCTGTCAGAGTTGCAAACAGCGACACATCATTGTCACACTATACATAAAGTAATAAATAAATAAGAAAAAAGAAAAGAAAAAAATGCTAAGATCTTAGCATGCCATAAGATAGATTTGATTGGCTCTTTCACACTCTCCTGTTAGGGCATTGTGTGTGTGTGTGTGTGTGTGTGTGTATATAAATATAGTTAAAAGAGCCCATGACACTGGGTGTCTCCTGCCAAAAACAAAAATACTAGTGTGGAAGAAAAATCATACATGCTTTGTTTTGAAGGATAAGTGTATTTACAATGAATGCCGCCAACGCGTTTTGTATAAACACACCCATTCAAGGATCGCACTGATTTCAGTGTACGGAGTCCTTCAAAATTCTGTGTTTTTCTGTGCCAATATACTGTTTGTCAGCAAAATAATTTAATATTTTGCAATAAAAACAATATAGAAGACTGTTTGTTTTTTAATGTATTAGCAATAGTGAGTGTCTTATTTGGGAAATTGTATCATCTATTATTATTATTATTATTATTATTATTATTATTATTACCATTTATATAGCGCCAACAGATTTTGTTTCGCTTTACAATATTATAAGAGGGGGGATTTAACTATAAATAGGACAATTACAAGAAAACTTACAGGAACGATAGGTTGGAGAGGACCCTGCTCAAACAAGCTTCCAGTCTATAGGAAGTGGGGTATAAAACACACTAGGTCAGGGGATAGTAATCAAATAAGGAAGGAGAGCTGGAGGAGAGAGTAGAGTGCTGCCCTATAAGAGAGAGCAAGAGACAGGTATGTGAGGTAGAGGTTACTCTGGGAGGCCATAAGCTTTCCTAAAGAGATGGGTTTAAAGGCACTTCTTAAACAATTGAAGACTAGAGGAGAGTCTGATGGCGGTAAGCAGGCTATTCCATAGGAAGGTAGTCGCCCGCGAGAAGTTCTGCAATCGTTAGTTGGCCATACAGGTGTGAGCAGTGGACAGGAGAAGGTCACGGGCAGAGCGGAGAGACCGAGAAGGGGCATACCTAAGAATCTGTGATGAGATATCAGAGGGGCTAGAATTGTTCAGTGCTTTATAGGTATGGGTTAGAACTTTGAATTGACTTCTATAGGATACAGGAAGCCAGTGTAAAGTGTGAGAGGAGCAACAGGAGAGGAAAATCAGTCTGGCGGCAGCATTCATTACAGACTGTGGGGGGCTATACGGCTTCTGGGAAGACCAATTAGGAGAGGGTTACAATAATTCATGTGGGAGATTACTAGAGCATGGAGAAGCTCCCTGTGTAGCATCTTGTGTAAGAAAGGGGTGGATACTGGCTATGTTTTTAAGATGGAATCTACAGGATTTGGCAACATACTGGATGTGAGGCTCAAAGGTGAGGCCGGAATCAAGTGTGATGCCAAGACAGCTTGCTTGCAAGGATGAACTTATGTGGATACCACTAACTTGAAGGGAGAGCAAGAGAGGATGGTCAGTATTAGGAGGAGGAAAGACAAGGAGTTCAGTTTTAGAGAGACTGAGTTTCAGAAAGTGGGAGAACATCCAGTCAGAGATGGAGGAAAGGCAAGCAGTGACACGTTGCAGGACGGCAGGGGAGAGGTCCGGGGAGGAGAGAGATATCTGTGTGTCATCAGTGTAAAGGCGGTAGTGGAATCCAAAAGAGGTAATAATTTTGCCAAGAGAAGCAGTATGAAGAGAAAATTGAAGGGCCTTGGGGACTCCAGCAGAGACAGGGGGGAAGGTATCATTAGAAAAGGAGACACTAAATGAGCGTTAGGAGAGATAAGAGGAAAACCACGAAAGGACAGAGTCACAGAGACCGAGTGATTTGAAGAGTTTGAAGAAGGAGAGCATGATCAACGGTGTCAAAGACCGCAGACAGAGCAAGAAGAATTAGTATGGAGTAGTGGTCTTTGGATTTAGCTGCGATTAGGTTATTAGTAACTTTGATAAG
Source organism: Pelobates cultripes (assembly GCA_933207985.1). Lineage (NCBI taxonomy): Eukaryota > Metazoa > Chordata > Amphibia > Anura > Pelobatidae > Pelobates > Pelobates cultripes. The sequence goes on along the minus strand of OW240921.1, from coordinate 24,872,008 downwards.
TGCAGTCTCAGTAGAGTGGAGAGTGCGGAAGCCAGAGTGAAGAGGGTCAAGGAGAGAGTTGGAATTGAGGAAGTAAGGCATACGGGTAAAGACAAGTCTTTCCAGAAGTTTGAGAAAAAAGGCAGCATATCTATATTCTTACTTGTATCACTGGGTGTCTTCTCAACCCTTTATAATATATTACTCTATAGACTGTGAGATGAAGCAAGAGGAAAGGTCCCTCTTTAGACTTCTATTTTTGGGGTAGGGTGGGTCTCAAAGAAGTATATCTTTATTGGATATCTCAAAACAATACATAGATGGCTTACGTGTTGGGGAGATATCCAATAAAGATCTCTCATATTACATACTTAAAGATCTCTCATTACATACTGAGCATGTTAATTACATGAGTGGGGATGAACCGAAGGGCAAGCTACTGAGTCTCTAAGTTTTTGCCCGTTCTCATATACTTTGTTTTTGTTGCTTTTCTGCAGCCCGCCAGAAAATACCAAAATATTTGGCATCAAATAGATCAAACTGAATGTCTCTCTTTCTCCTCCTCTAATGCAGAATGTGCTTTAACTGTGCCAGAACTGAACTGGATTATGAGGTACATTTCTGAATTAAATCTACATTTTCTTTTTTTTTTTTAAATATAAATTTAAAAGAATACGTTTTTAAATAAGGTATGAGTGATGTTCAATGTAATTTCCAGGAAAGTGACCGTTCCCCCCTGACAGGCTTACATTTTGATATCATGGGTAGAGTCCCCCATAAGGAATCCATTATGAGATCCTGTTATATGAGCCCACATGTAAGTACATTGGCCAAGTTTCCCTCGATCACCATGATAACAGATTAAAATGGTTTTCAATTGTCCCGCTTAGGTTAGATTCAGTCTTTTCTTTTAAAGAACTCTTCAGGAATGAAACTTCAGGAGAGTTCGTATTTGTTATCCAACTTACTTTTTCCTTTTTATTTTTTTAATTTATTGCCTTTAAAATATGTATGCTTTTGTAATGCCATAAAGGTTGAAATGCCTCTTTGATGGAAATCACTTATAACTTGTGTTAACCTTTGTTTCATATGATTTTCTTCTAGATTTATATTAAATATTTAGCAAATGATATTACAATCCAGGCACAGACAGGGCACATAATGCAAATGAGGAGGAGAAATAGAAACAATGTTTAATGTATTCACTTCTCTGTATGCTTCATCTTTGCTTACAGCCAGATGCTTTATAAAAATAATAAAACAATAATAATAATAACATATAGTAATAATTGACAGTCAAAATGGAGGCTTCCAGTCGCAGGCTAAATAGATGTTAATCGACACTTCATTCATTTTTTTCACACCTCACCTTGATAAACGTGTGAAGTATGCAGTTAAGTGTTTATAATCTTGAAAATCCTGGGAGGTGTCCGTTCCCTTTTAATATCAGCATTTCTTTTTAACTAAACACATGTGTAGAGAAGATAAGTGTTATCTAATCCTTTGACCAGAGAATTATGAATCAATAAGTCTATGCTATGGAGCACCTTTGTAAATTGTCAGAGTACTGCTAGTTTAGTCCTCTATGAATCTAGATGAGCTGTAGCCTGGTTCCCTAACACGTAAGCCATCTAGCTGTGGAGATGACTTTCCGAGCATTCCTAAGTAAATTCCAGAGTGCTAATTCATGGAATTCCTCTGTATCCCTATGCAAAATATCCTATTATCCACACGTGGGCAGCTTTTTATTAAAAGGATGATATTGTACATCTGCTATAAGCAAAGCACACGTTCCTCATTCATCTTGATCTCCAAAGCACAGTACCAGCAAGACTCTGCCTCGGCGTCCATAAACGTTAACATTTTTGTCTTATTTAACTTGTGTAATGATGTGCGAGAGTGGTGATCACACTTCTTTGTTTACCTGACCTATGGGCTGTTAGAACTGTGCAAACTTAAAAAAAAAAAAAAAAAGTAGTATTTCTTTTTAAGATGGACTGTGACTTCGGGGGGGGGGGGGCACACTGCTCCAAAACTCAAGGTTTCCCATGTCTTATTTCCATCACAGCAGACAGCTGCGTTTTAGAACAAAGTAAAACATCTGGCAAACAGCTGTGGCAGAGTCTGCTGTGAAGTTTGACTGTGTCTGCCGCTATAGACCGACAGAAACAGGTTGCACTTGACCATGACATAAAACCTGAGTGACGTACCAAAGATTGGCGGAAGTAAGGTGTTTCTGTGTGTTTTCAAAGAAACATAAAACTAAATTCACTTCTATTTAATGTGCCTGTCTGTTGCTGCCTTGAAGTGATTTATGGATCTATAAAGAAAGTCCAGTCCTTAACCCTTTGGAGCGTAACTTTCTTTAAATTCTTTGATGGTAAACTGTTGGAATACCATGACTTACTGTTTCCGTATTGTAGATGTCCCAGTGATATCTTTTCGGATATTGGACCAGTGTTGCCAGCCCTTGATATATGGGAGCTTTTCGAAACCCCTGTTCACCATAGGGTTCTATATTGTCTTGTTACAAAGAGGAGAACATTAAACCATGGGTCCATAGTGAAAAGGCTGGTCGACTTTTGTTCTACATATGAACTAACTTTCCACTGGAAGTTGCCCTTATAGAGAAAGGTTAAGAAGTCTACCATTATAAAAAATGATTAAATTATTTTATATACATGTCTTGTTATTCAAATACTCCGAGGCCAAAATCTTTATTCATTTTTTTTTATTTTATTTTTTCACCTTTTGTTGACCAGGACCAAAATTTTTTGGGTCAATTTCATGATTATCCCATCCAAACCCCCCTTTAAATCACGAACGCCTCTAGATAAAGTTCCCGTGATGATTACATTTGATGAGTATAAAGCGAAAAAGACATTCTGATAATCCAAAATTTGGAACACGGCCCACTCCTACCGACTGCAGTCACTTTTTTGGCTTGAGGAGCTTTATAAAATGTGTTTTCAGAATCCTGGATTCCTGAGCTGCCTTAACAGATACATTTTGTGAATCTGGAACAAAGCAAGAAGATTTGTAGGGCTTTCTGGAATTTAACCCTTTTGAGATCTATTTATTTAGTGGAATCAAATCTTCACATCCTCCTCCATCTTTATAGAATCCCAAATTCCTCCATCAGTTCCCCATAGAGTAAAGTCCGAAGGTGCTAGATGAAGCTCTGGTTTTAGTAACATTTCTTTTATCTTGATGTTTGATGTAGGAACATCTCCTAATTTTCTTTCATTTTTCTCCTGCAGTACAAGCTTCATTCCATCACTCTACATCGACCCTAATTTTTCCTTTGCATACTTCATTACTCTCCTGCTTTTTGCCTGGCTTCTTCATTTCACCGTATATCTGTCTTCTTTATCTCTTGTCTACTATTCCTGTGTGCCAGAATCGCCTGTATCAAGGTTTCTCATATATATATTTCAATCAGGCAACAGTTGTTCTTCTGGATTTATTTTTTCTTGTCGTACAGTTTTATCAGCGTACTCTTCTCTTTCATAACTTTTTTTTAATAATCATGTTTACGTAGTGATACACATTCTATGTGCTATTGAAACCGAGGTACAACGAATACATAATTAAGTGTTGTATTTGAGTGAGAGCCCTCCTTTAGGTACAGTCATTTTAATTAATTTTAGAGTATGTTTTCTTTTTTGTTTGTGTTGCTATATTTTTTGCTTTTTATTTTATCATTTTTTTTTTAAAGTTGTGATTTTTACTGCCACTGTGGCCTAGGATAATTATTTTAGATTTTTGACCATAACTTTCCATGTTTGACATTCTTTATACTGAGCAGTTTCCTAATTCATCACAAATAATTCATCTAAAATTAAAAGGACATTCGTTCTTAAAGAAATTATCAGGAATTCCCAAATGTTCAGATTTTTTTTTTTGATTCACCCCCCATGAAACAGAATTTGGAAATACCTAAATTCTTAATTTCTGTAAAACCACAAGTATAGAATATAAGGAAAAATAAAATGTTATGAAAGGTTATGGTCGGCCGTGGAATTTCCTGTAAACCATAGTACTCGCCCTTCACTGCAAGACTGCAATGTGAGCAGGTCAGGGCCTGTCTTGTGTTAAGCTGTGCATACCGTGTATCCGAGTTATAGGACGCCCACCCTTCTTTCTGTAGCCTTGAGCAGTAAGAGTGGTCCCAAATTACTGCTGTGATGAGTGCATTCAATCTCTTTAATTTAACCCTTGTGTAATCGATTCTACAACCTGTTTTGGAAGTTGTGGACTTTTCTATTTCCATTCGCCCCATTATCATCCAGTTAAAAATTACTATGTATGAAAAGAGATGTTAAACAGACTTTTTTTTATTAATGTAGGTTAAATCTTTTATAACTGGATGTGTCATCAAACTATGAACCATTTTTCAAATGGAGGCTGCAGTGGATAACATGCAATTAATATACCTGTGGTCATTAATTGTTACGTTAGAAATAAAGCCCCAAGCTAATGTCCATGGGATAAACTCCAACAATGGAATCTCTCTCATGGACATGGCTGAAATTTAGCTGAGAGAAGGGCAGAATGGTCTTTTCATAATGAGATAGACAAGGGACAGCCCACAGGTTGATTTGTCAAAGAATTACAGCTATGTGATCCTTTGCCATACCATGTATTTGGAAGTTTTATAAACTGGCAAAGCATCGCAGGAAATTAAAATCCACATTGGCTGGAGATGTATCTGTTGGCTACACCTGAGATAAATACGCACATATGTCAGGTGGAGCTCTCACAAAACCATTCATAGCTGCATAAGCTGATAATTGCCAATCTGTGACTAACCTCTAGTCCAGGGGTAGGCAACCTTTTAGTAGTACTGTGCCAAAATAAGATCTTGAAGTCCCTTGGTGTGCCGTTCGTATTTTTTTAAATTAAGGGGTGTATGTTGCCGCATTGTTCTTGTGTTATGAGTGCTGTATGGCTTCCTTGGGGTCCAGTGGGGACCGGACTGGCCAGGTACAGGTCGTGGGCAGGAGCTGCAATAGCTGCTGCGGGCAGCTCTACTCCAGTGTGGTTTCTGGTTCAAAATTGCTGTGAGGAAGTGATCTTAGACCATTTCCTCTAAGTGTTGTAATGCCTAAATTGAGGATTGTCCCTCACCATCTTTTTGCACTAACAGATATCTGAAGTTCCACTGGGATTCCTGATAGGCCAGAGCCTATGTAGCTCTAAAAGTCTTGAATGTTGTGCAAAGGCACCCCGAGTGCCATAGGTTGTCTACCCCTGCTCTAGTCTATAGGAACACTTATTTGCTTGTAAAGTTTCTGTTATGGAAGGGAAGAAAGTGATCGTTTAGTGCAAATAGGAACCCCCCCACCACAGAATTGCTGGGTTCTCGTTGGAATTTAAGTAGTGCCTCAAATTAGACAGGGCGTCTTCCCACCTTGAGGTGGTCATCAAAGGTGTCTACTGAGTGGACAAAGCCTTATGCCTGTCTTCTGCCCAAAGAAGACCTCTTCGATTTATTAGCTTAGACCCCCCCTGGACAGCTGCAATGCATAGAGTTTATATGGACGAGTGCATGCTGGGAAATATGTTCTCAGCACAAGAAACAGGTAATGACAGATATTTAAATGAATAAAAACTTCTGAACAGTTGTAAGAAGTGTTAAAACCGCTAATAATTGAAAGTTTTCATTAATGTAAAATTCTCTGTGGCAGCTGCTGCAATTTAACTCATGTAATGCCCGGCAGATTACATAGTTACATAGCTGAAAAGATACTTGCGTCCATCAAGTTCAGCCTTCCTCACATATGTTGTTGCTGTTGATCCAAAAGAAGGCAAAAAAACTGGTCTGAAGTGCTTCCAATTTTGCCACAAACTAGGAAAAAAATTCCTTTTTGACCCCACAATAGCAGTCAGATGTCTCCTTGGATCAAGCAGCTATTACCCCACTAATTAGAAAGTATATCCCTGTATGATATGTTTTTGTAAGTATTTATCCAATTTCAGTTTAAACATCTGTATGTATTCTGACAAAACCACCTCTTCAGGCAGAGAATTCCATATCCTTATTGTTCTTACTGTAAAAAAAACCTTTTCTTTGCCTTTCTTCCAGCCTAAATGTGTGACCTCGTGTCCTATGTATAACCCTGTTTATGAATAGCTTTCCAGATAAAGGTCTGTACTGGCCCCGAATATATTTGTATAAAGTTATCATATCCCCTCTCAGGCGCCATTTTTCCAAACTAAACAGATTTAATTTTTTTTAAGATTAGAGACATACCTGGATGCAAAAGCTGATTGGTTGACAATTAAACAACCCCATCCCCACCCCCCAATCCTCATCTCCCTTACTTCCTCTGGTTGGCTGCCAAGCAGAAAGTGGTGAGCTTCTTGCCACAATGAGTGAAATTTTGCAATTTTTGGAATGGACTGGGAAGTGCCAAACTTTTCTTAAACAGTAAAACACAGAAATAAGATAATCTGTGTCCTATCTGAAGAGCTGCAGTGTAATCTCGAGAGATAAGGTTTATGCATTGCTTTTGTAGGTCCTTCTAAAGTCATGATACAAATCACTTTATTTCGAATACCTTCACCTAAGTCTATTGCTGACCTCACACCTATGTATTCACACTGGAGTCAAGTTGCTAATTGCTACAGGTATGTCTAGTTTGGTGTGCAGAGCTGAATGTGACCTGTCTGAGTGACACTCTCTGGCAAAAATTGCTACAAACTGTCCTGAGAGTTTTTTTTGTTTTTTTTAATTAGTCAAGAAACAAAAAAATCATGGAAATATTTAGCTAGAAGAAGGTTTAATACGAATGTTGCCAACTTTGAAGAACTATGTTGGATCAGAGAGGTATCATATTTTGTTGCTGAGGCCCAGGAACACCTGTGAATGCAGCCACTTAAACAAATTAACCCTTGTACAGACAAGATAATTTAGGACAGAGCTCGACAAATCCAAGGCACCAGTTCGCCATGGTGACTAGACATTTTGTCCTGGCGTCTGGGATTTTGTCCTTGCAGCCCTTTAGGGAAGCACGGGGTAGCATGGGAGCCAGTAGGCCACCCGCCCACATGGGGAAGCATGGGAGTGACCTGCCACCTGTCCGCACGGGGCAGAATGGGAGCCGGCCGGCCACCCGTTCACACTCTGCAACTCTACTCTGCTAATAGCAAATTCATCTGTGTGGAGTTATAGCTGTAAAAGTCTTCACTAAAGACCACTAGGGTTGGGAGAGACAGCCAAAAAGTCTTTTAAATCAGTTGTTTAGAATTTCAAGCCTCACTTCTGAGAGTCAGATTGGACATAGAGGGCGGTGTATGCATAAGATGGTGCACATTCCCTCCAATGGCCATTGGAGTAACTAAATGACCTCCATTTGTTTAAATATACATAGGGATTTAGGAAAGAGCGCAGGTAACCTTTTCTTTCGTTTTTACTGTATGTATTGGGGCTGATGTGTACTGTGGCCGTTGCTGCTGCCCAGGAGTAATGGGAGTGAGCGCAGGACTCTTTTTTTGTATTTATATACACAACATGCTACAGCAGATCCTAACTCACACCTTTTTACACAATTATCCTAAAGATTTATACGTTACGACTGATGGTTTAACTAGGAATCTATTTATAAATTTAGAAGACACACACATTTATTTATTTGAATATCCAATCTGACTCTCAGAACTGACGCTTAGAATACTAAGCAACTGAATTACCAGACTTTTTGACCCTCCCAACCCTGGTGCTCTATAGTGAAGACTTTTACGGCTGTAACTCCACACAGATGAATTTGCTATTAGTGGAGTAGAGTTGCAGAGTGTTTGTAGTTGCTGCCGCGTGCTCTACGTTACATGAAATCTGGCAGAAATCAAGTTCCCTTAAAGTCACAGCAGGTATTTGTAAACTGGATACAGGAAATACACGTCAGAATATTGTCAAACCAGCGTGTTGTAAATTCAATTTTTTTATTTTATTTTAATTAAGCATTATTTTTTCCCTTAGAATCATGTAGAAACAGTTTTATTTTTGTCAATCAATGAGTCCTGCTACAAACAGGAGCCCAGAGGATAAGAAGAAAAAGATGGTGACATTTTACAGGGTTTTTCAGTAACTCCACATTGCTGCAAATTTAATCTGAATACCAAAACTGAGGCTAAAACAGTAGGCTTGGAAAAAATTCTTCATGGGCTATAGAAACAGCTTGGCTATTTTGACATTCCGATTTAATTCACTAAAATTCTGAATTTGGTGAATAAACCTATTGGCTCTAGAAAGAGACACATAAAAGGGCTGGGGTGGGGAAAGAGACACAAAAAGGGTCTGGGAGAAAGAGTCACACAATGGGGCTGGTGGGGGAAGGGACACAAATGAGGCTGGGCGTTGTGTCCTGCTAACACAGGTTTGTTCCCTGGTGTTCTGCCGCTAGGGAAATGTCCCCAATTAGCATTTCATCCTCGGGCAGCAGAGTGCTCACTCTGTGAACAGGAACTCGTTCCTGTAGACAGGTCCCTTCAGTGAGCAGGCTTCCAGACAGGCCCCTTCATTGACGGACCCACCTCTTTTAAAAGGCTCTGTTCATGTGAGTTATGTACTTTTGTACTCCAGACAGAGAGACCGACCGGTAGCCCTGATTTCCTGGAACTGTTCCCGAACCCCTGAAGCGATTTGCGTGGTTTTTGGATATGTTGGTCACTCAGATCGGGGCTATCAGGGGATGTAACTTTTGTGGGGGTTTTATGTATTTTTAGGGTACTTTTGGGGTGTTTGGGGAAAAAAGTGTTTTGTTTTTTTCAGTATTTGGAGATAATTGGATTAGATTAGGACAGTTCCTGATTCCAATTATCTCCCAGGCACAGAGGAGGGATTATCTGATTTTGTATGGGAGTGTCCTGGACCTGAGAGCCAATGTGATTGTGGATTTGTTTCTACTGTGGTTTACTCTTAGGTCCAGGGGGAGTGCCCCTTGCATGGGGACTGTCAGGTCAGTTGTGGCTACCATTAAACAAGATTCGTATTACCCTTCATGCAGTCTAGGCTCATGTTTGGGGGATTGGAGAGCTATATTCACACTCTGGGGATTGCTATAATCACTATCACCTTGGATCACAACACTTGCTCTTAAAAGAGCAGCCTGCTTCGCTCTCTGGACTAGGAGAGGTCTACCCACTGGAAGCTGGATCCTGGTCTTGGGTCCAGGGTGGGTGGAGGACAGCGAGACCCCAACCAAGCTGCGGCGGTTTATGGTGGTTATGGTGTTCCAGTGCAGTGCTTATGGTGCCTAAAAGTACTAGGAAGCAGCGATTGACGGAGGTACCCTTTCGGGGTGTCAGGCGGTCCGTCACAGTAATGTCTGGTGGAAGACCATTCCAGTATCTGGTGATACAGAAGTTGACTGCAGTGCACATTCTAATTGTCAGATTCATTGTGTTTCAAATAAGCTTACATTTTTTTTATATTGTTTTATAGTTCATGGAGCTAGACAGTGATCCGTGAATATGTCCCCCTAGGATAAAATGGGGGGGGGGAAATGGGGGGGGCGCATCAATCTGCACTGTCACCAAAGTTGAAAATAACCTCGCTACTCACTGCAGTTTCTCAAGCACAACTTATAGATAGGCCAGGGCAGTTCTAGACATTTCCAAAGTTCATCTGATATGCCTTAAGGACTGACCTTTATTAATTAAAGAAATTATAGGCTGTCTTTTTTTATTTGCTTAACAAAGCATATTGTACAACTTTCTGCTCCCTTACATTGTGAATGACAGATTTCTGCCTGTGCTACCAACATGCATTACAATTATGAGCTATAATTCATGACTAATGGTTAATTGCCTTCCATCAGTATGTGCCACTGGGTCGGCAAAGCCTAGCCTAGGGCCAGCTCGATACTTAACAAATATTCGTTTTAGAATTGTCTGTAGCTTCCCGGTGTATTATTTACATATATGTACAGTGGTGTATTTTGGATTTGTGCTACCCTTGGCACAAATAAATTCGGCACCTCCCTTATCTAAATTTGGCCCACCAGTTCGTATCAAGGCCACTTTTTTGACTGACAGAGACACACACACACACACACACACACATATACACACTCACTGAGACACAAATACACTCACTGACAGACACACACACATTTTCTCATACACTTACAAATTATTAATATATATATTTTTTTTAATTTAAAAGGACATATCTTCCTCACCGCCCAGATAGCATATTAGTAGTTTAACACCTGGGGGCTTTAAGGTGGCCTCCAGCTCTTGGGCCCCCCAGGACACAAGGCATCTGACTGGGCGCTTGGGGCTGTGTTTTTTGCAGCCCCCTGAAAGTGCCGCCGTAGGCAAATGCCTTGTCTGCCTTGTGGTAAATACAGCCCTGTACATATATGAAGCAGCACAAATATGAGTCTTTTGGCACCTCCTCCTTCTGCCCTAATTATTATTATTATTATGATATTTATATAGCACCATCAAATTCCGCAGCGCTTTACAATGGGTGGACGAACAGACATGTAGTTGTAACAAGACAAGTTGGACACACAGGAACAGAGGGGTTGAGGGCCCTGCTCAATGAGCTTACATGCTAGAGGGAGTGGGGTAAAATGAAACAAAAAGGTAAGGATAGTATTAGACTAGTGACAGTTGCAGAAGAGGAATCAGTCAAGAGCTATTAACAGTTTAATTGATATGCTTTTATGAAGAAGTGGGTTTTTAACGATTTTTTTGAAGGAGTGGAGACTGGGTGAGCATCTAACAGAGGAGGGAAGAGCGTTCCACAGGAACGGTGCAGCCTTCGAGAAATCTTAAAGGCGAGCATCAGTGGTGGGAGTACGGACAGAAGATAGACGTAAGTCTTCAGCAGATCGTAAGGGCCTAGACGGAACATACTTGTGTATAAGGGAGGATAGGTGGGAGCAGCATTATGTAGAGATTTGAAAGCAAGAACCAGAATTTTAAATTGAGCTCTATATTTTATAGGAAGCCAATGTAGGGACTGACAGAAGGGTGCGGCGTGGGAGGTGCGGGCGTACAGGAAGATGAGCCTCGCTGCCACATTCATTATGGACTGTAACGGCGCAAGTTGGAAGCACGTAAGACCACTGAGAAGCGGATTACAGTAGTCAAGGCGAGAAAGGACAGTGGAATGGACCAACACCTTATCTGAGGTTAAGAAGAGGCGGATGAGCGCAATGTTTTTGAGATGGAAATGACAGGATTTGGCGATAGATTGAACATGAGGCTTGAAGGAGAGGTTGGAGTCAAAGAGAACACCTAGGCAGCGAGCCTGTGTGGTGGTGCTGATGGTCGCACCGTTGACTTGGAGGGAGACAGACACAGGGGTAACAACACTTGAGGGAGGAAAGACCAGAATTTCAGTTTTGGTCAAATTTAGTTTAAGGAAGTGGGCAGCCATCCAGTTAGAAATAGCAGAGAGGCAGTCAGAGACACTAGTCAAGAGGGACAGGGAGAGATCAGGAGAGGACAGGTAGATTTGCGTGTCATCTGCATAGAAATGATATTGGAAGCCAAAGGAGCTAATGAGTTTACCAAGGGAGGCAGTATAGATGCAGAACAGTAGGGGACCAAGGACTGAACCTTGGGGGACACCAACAGAGAGGAGTTTGGGAGAAGAAGCAGATCCAGTGAAAGAAACACTGAAAGAGCGCTGGGAGAGGTAGGAGGAGCACCAGGAGAGAGCAATATCTTGTAGACCGATATTGCGGAGGATGAGAAGAAGCTGTTGATGATCAACAGTGTCAAAAGCCGCTGACAGGTCAAGGAGAATTAGGATAGAGTAGTGACCATGAGATTTTGCAGCGAGTAGATCATTGGATACTTTGGTCAGTGCCGTTTCCACAGAGTGCTTAGCACGGAAACCAGACTGAAGCGGGTCTAGCAGAGAGTTGGACTTGAGGAAGTCTGTCAATCTCTCATACACAATTCTTTCAAGGATCTTGGATGCAAAAGGCAGTAGCGAGATAGGACGATAGTTGGATGGGGAGTTAGGGTCAAGATCTGGCTTCTTTAGAATTGGGGTTAATAATTAACCTATAGCGGTATTATCGGAGGGCGGGAGCTGGAAATGCTCTTCACTGACCTAAGCTTGATTGGCACTGTAGAATTTAGCTCAGGATAGCTGGCGCAGGATCCTGAACCCTAGAGAAAGTAGAGAGCGGTTCCTGGCAGACCTCATAATAATTCAATCCTAAAATGATTTGACTACTTACAAGGGCACTCCTGGAACCATAACCACTAAAACCCGCTGTAGTGGTTATGGAGCTTGGAGTGTCCCTTTAATATTGCCACTATGCCTCGCTGTTTCACAATAGTTTGGTTGGGAGTTAATGTTAGGAAACAAACAGTAATCATGTGACCAGGGGTACTCCAAAAGCTATAGAATATTTTATATAGAGAAATTTATTTTATTAAATTATTTTTTGAAGGGGAAATGTTCTGCATTTTAATGATTTTTTATTTTATTTATTTTTTTAAAGCACAATTAGAGCTGTCTGATTTGTGTAGGAGATCCGAACAGGAATGGTAGCCGTGAGATTTACCTGTAATGATGTATAGTGATAATTATAGTATAATAAATCAGCTAGTATTCTCTCTGTAACCTACATAATGATCTAGCAGTGGTTTCTAACAGGAGGAATGTCAAAAGTTAATCTCTGTGCTAGCTGTAACATATTGATCATGCGCGTTCTGAATCCGCTTTGGTTTGCGAATATAACAGCATTATGTGTTTCGGAAGTCATTGAGTAATCACAGAAATTGATACTTTATTTTGAGAAATATTGTCACAGTTTAAAGTGGGTCTGCCATGTTTTTGTTTGGGTTTAGAATTAGGGCTTTGACTTAATAGCGTTGGATAGTCTTTCCAAATGAGTTCATATTTTTGGATAAACTTTTAAAAATTATGAAAAGTATTTTAATTTTGTTGTATATGCATTCTATATATTTTATGTAATTTTTATATGTGATATATTGTTAGGTATTTTTAATGTGGTTTTTAAAAGTTTATCCAAAAATATTAAACCATTTGGAAATCTTGTCTGGAGCGTTTGAAGGTGTCTATATATGTGTGTAATATACGCACACATGTAGTTATTTAAGTATGTAAAGCCTTTCTGACAGTTTGAATCTGGCTATTATCCCTGAAGTCTCTCTCATTAGCAAGGTGTTTTCTCTAACACATTCCCTGCTTTTTTAATTGCCCGTGATTTGAGACACTCATTTGGCACAAACCAAAGGAATTGTATTCCACATTCTAATGTTCAGTCAATCGACAACTTAACATACTGATCGTGTTTGGATATTTAATATATTACAGCCACATGATTAGCTGTATACGCTAAGAGATGGTGTATCTAAAGTGCAATGAATATTTAATAGCGCTTTATTTTAAAGAGACACTCTACACATCATGAGCACTGCGACACATTGTAGCACATATGGTGTTTTGGAGTCTTTGGGCACTACCCCTTATGTTCTATTTAACAATTTTAATATGCTTTAACAGCCACAACAAAAAACGTGGCTCTCCAGAACACTCAAATATAAAGTCCCTCCACAGCCGCATTATTTATCCAATGCTGTCCAAGCATCGAGTGTAACGATAGTCTGCTTCTGCTGAAATCAGTTACAATAGCATTAATAAGTGCCTTATTGTTCGTTAAAACACGTGGACAGCACCATAGGTTAGTATAGTGAACTATAAAGTATAGAACCTTCTGGGTAAAAATTAAGAAATATTAGCAAAAGTAGGTTTTGGGATATACAAGGGAACTAGTACAAACTGGAGTGAATGTAAATCCAAATTAAAATAGTAAGGTTTACTTATTTTTCCAAATATGTTATTTTCATCAAAATGTTGCAATTCAGTTTTATATTCTCTACAATTAGTATCCATAAATTATTCACCCCATAATCCATTATAGTATTTTAGAAACTATCTTAAAGGATACTGCAGACCCTTAAAGCACTGCAGCTTGTTGATAAAAGGAGATCCATGTTGTCCTAATTCATAAAATAGAAATCAGCACTTTTATGAATGGTTTAGGAAAGCCCTCCTCGCTGTCAATCTGACATTTTATTGGGTGATTGACACATTTGATTGCTGCCATCTCCGTCTGGAGCAGCGGCAAGAGAGAACTTGCCAAGGAGAAAATGGTAAATAAACCTTACGTCAATGTTTGGAAGCTGTGGTTGGTGGCACTTGGTATCTAAAGAGATAAAGGAACACTTCAAAGGTTAAAAATATCATTTTTTTTTAATGCAGGACTAAATATTTAAAGTGGTTTTTGGCAATTATTATTATTGTCAAAAATCAGTCAATACTAAAATAAACCATCATTTAGTGAGCTTCCACGTGAGCCTTATTAATAGTCCCCCACAACTACAGAATACATGTTGCTCTCTCCTTCAAAGTTGCCATTGTGTAAATATTAAATGATATAAAATGTTCATATTCCATTTGAATCATTATATACATCATTAAAAAAAAAACAGTCCCCGTATTTGGTTTTCACTGAACTCCGAAATAATAGGAATTCAAAGTGAATTCAAAATTTTAGGCAAAATAGCTGATTTGGGGGGAAAAAAGAAATCTCTAAGTCTGCTATGTTTTCAGTTAAACTATTTTGGCCTACAAATTGGAATATCCTTAGAATTCCGGACACTTGACACTTTACTTAATAACCCTGTCTGGGTTCGAGAATATTCTTTTGAACTTTATATGTGGTCTAATTTGACAACTAGTTGTTATTCCCTGGCAGGCAGAGTTACTTTGACCTAAACCACTGACAGTTTAATCATACAATGTAGACAGCATGTTTCTCTTTAGATTGATTAAAAAGCATTCCTTTCGAGCGGGGTGGGGGAATGAATAATTCTAATTTGCCATACTTTTATTTTATACTTTATTTCCCACAACTTTTAAACACAACACTTTGCTATTGATAAAATTCCTGATACTTCTCATATTTGTATCTATAGTAACATGCTTACATAACCTAAAGTTGCGTAAACATTACTTTTAAAGTAATCACTGGTATGTTAATTTGTAATACTGTTATCTTTTTATTTCCTAATCCATTGTGAGGAATTATGTACTAGGTTGGAGGTTCCAAACACATCTGCATTATTTCACACTGTAGATTTTAGTGTTAATTTTTAAGTTAAATGTAATTAGAAAATTAGCTTAAAGGTAACCGTCTCTTCCTAGGAATTTTAATACTATGTTTACTTATAAACTGTATTTAACAATGATGTGTTTGTGAGGTCTGAATCATATAATTTAAATGTTTAAATCCACACTGCTATGTTTACCTGTATCCAGGAACGAGCACCTCCATCTTGGCACCCTGTCAATCAGCTCTACATTTTTCCATCATAGGTTATTCTGTCCTCATTCAATATTCCCCTACAGAGCTTGACCGAGTGCTAAATGCTTTTCACAGACCACACAGATGAGAAGGATGATGTCGATCCAGGTTTTTGTTTTTTTTGCACATAACCAATCCAGTGCAACACATGAGAGAGTAAAACTGAAATACACAAATACAAAATAAGACTCAGTGAGTGAAGTTACTAAGCCAATGCAACAAATGAATGCGGTAGTATAATAGCAGACTGCATACTGAATTGTTAAAGGCACAGTTCAGGTACCATAACAACTTCATTTAAATTAGGTATGGTGCCTGGAGGCCCCCAGGGGCACTCTTACTTCATGGGGTTAAAGCGTTTGGTTAAAATTTCACTTTCAGGAAGCGCGGAGTGCCGCCACGCTGGTGAGTCGCCGATAGGCTGAGAGAGGGCAGCTGACACTCTCAGCCATTCAGTGACTCCCCTGTCACAATACTGGCTTGGAAAGAAACGTACCTTTTCCAAGTCAGTTTTGTGAATGGGAAGTCACCGATTGGATTAGAGCATCAGCTGACCGCTATTGGCCAAACAGCGCCGCCCTGGCCCGTCCGCACTCCTTAAAAGTGTCATTTCAGAAGCAGTATGCAGCGGGAGGGGGGAGCCAAGCTTTCTTGAATTGTTTAACTCCTTGAGGCAACGTTAAATTAAGTTGTGTTGGTGCCTGGGGTGTACCTTTTAATTACCACATGCAGGTGAAATAAAGGAGAGGTGTAGTCTGATTGATACAACACAAAATGGAGGCTATAGTAACAAGGTAAGGACTGAGGTAACATAGAAAGTGAACTATTAAGGAAATGCTAAACTAGATATATTACAAACACATAGAAATAAGGGAGAGTAGCACTGCTGAGAATATAAACTGGCAGGGCAGGTTAAGGAATACCTACAGACAATGCTATCTAAGTGCAAATACATATAAAGACAGGTAACCGTGCACAGCTTCCGTTATAAGCATGTGGAACAAAATGGTTTCTGCAAGGGTCAGAGGTAACAGTTGCTATGGAAAATAGAACCATGAGCAAAATAATGCAAACACGGAAAAACATCAGTTAGTGTTTCCAAAAATGGCTTTAGCACATTGGTGTTATCAATTAGTAAATAGAATTGCTTCATTTCATAAATAAAAACATAGTTGCAGTATTCTCCATTTAAATAACATACTTCATTTATTGGTGGAAAAATCTGTTTAGTCATGTGCATGAAATAAAATAATTTTTTTTTACATATCTTATATAATTAATTAATTTTCTTCTTGCAATGTCAAGTTCAGCATCTTTTGACCTTTTCCATGTCACTGGGATAGTCCTAGAGGTGGGAAGGTTAATCTTTAGTGACAGCAGAGATTAAGAACATCTTCCTTCTGTATGATCTTGTATTATGCAATTTGAAAGCAAATTGACCTTGAAATCATCAGAGGTCGAATCCTGCATGCCAGGCCATAGGAATTAACCCCTTAAGGACACAGCTTCAGAAATAAAAGGGAATCATGACGGAATATTTCCGTCATGTGTCCTTAACCCCTTAAGGACCAAACTTCTGGAATAAAAGGGAATCATGACCTGTCACACATGTCATGTGTCCTTAAGGGGGTTAAGAGGACATCTGATGACTAGAGCAGGTTAACATGTCAGAAAACACAAGAGATTTCCTGTTGCCAATCCTGTGATAAAAACTTCATTTTAAATTATCTGCAGCTGGAAAAGCAAAGCCTGGTTCTTTTTGCTAACAGATATTCATATGGAACATTAATTACTTTACACTGGCACCTAAACGTGCAAGAAACAGGTGGATTTAATATCACACTGGAAAAGTGATTTTCCTGAAAAAGTCATTAAAAAAAAAAAAAAGGTAGATTAACTATATCTTTGTCACTTTTTTTATTTCTCTTTCTTTATCATTCTTCCTTTTATCTTTTGCATTCTCAAAATACAACAAATGATTAATATTACTTGGGGGAAAAAAGACGCTTAGCAATTTGAAGAATTTTTTTCAATATTTTTTTTTCTTAAATAGGAAGAATGTGAAAGCTGAAAGTGCTTGTTTTTAGAAAATTGCTATTCTAACAGCGGTAGAAAAATTTGTTGGAAAGATGGGGCAAATTTTGCACCTCATTTATGTACATTTTGTAGTGATGAATTTATGAAGAAAAAATTTTTACAGGAAAATAAAATTACAGAAGAGGTGCAGTGTTGAATATTTTGGTGGGGAAAAAAATGGAATCGCACACTGCGAGTGCAAGTTTAAAAAAAAAAAAATGTTTTTTGTTATTTTTAAAAACTGTCCTTTAGAATTCAAATATTTGATGCAATTACAACATGATTAACTCCTCAAGGAAAAAGTGCCAAGAGATATTAACAGCTACTGGTGTCTGTAGGCTATTTTGCAATCGGGAATAGGGCAAAGAAATAGGTGACTTTGAACAGATTGTTTATCGCAGGGGCGACAAAGTGAAATGTTTTCTAAATTAGTAAACAGTTGTAATTCTGTGAGTTTTTTTTTTGAAAATTCTTTTATAGTTCTATCAATTTATTGCATAAACCAGTTATTGATTATTGGACTCTGGTCCAAGTGGCTCTGTCCCCAGAGTTCTTGCAACTGAGTATAGAAGCTTGTGGCTTTTAGACATTTAATATTTTCTATTGAGGATAGGAACTTCAGTCCAGCACTTTCAAAAGTACGTCTTGCTAATTGCAGTTTATCTAAAACATGTTCTTTGCCATCATAATAGGTAAGCCATTGCGTCCCAGGATTTTTAATACGATGTTTAAGCACCAGATAATATATTTACATTATACATGTTTGTGTTCGAGAGATGCGAAAAATAAAATTAATTGTAGATATTCACAACAATCGATCCTGAAATTGGGTGCCTCAATTTTATCTCGTTGTCAGTCAATACAAGTGATGTCCTTTGCACGTGTCACTTTAGCATAGAGAGAGAATACAGAGAAGATTAAGACTGCAACAATGTTTTTGTTTTTCCTTCTCATTTGCATTGTGTGCCTTGGCTGTGCCTGGGTTGTAACATTTAGCAAAATGTTTAATCTAAGCGATTATTTTATTTTTAATTTTTTTTATTTTAATTTTTATTTATTTATTCATTTTCTCCCAGCGCTGTAATTTTCTGAGAAATGACAATTCCCTTTAAGAGAAATGACAACAATATATTTGCCCTGTTTTTATAGACTAAAATATAACATGGCTACTGGTATACCATATGGCGTTTATGTGATTAAGTAACTAGGTCCTCCTAAAGTGTGACATTCCAGCCTGTCATATAGTTTTCCATGCAACATAGCTCTGTAATGATTGTGTAGGGAGCACATCTGCATAGTTATTTACTAAAGCAAAAATTGTCAGGAATTCAAAGTGAGTTTCAAATTTAAGGCCAAAAAGTGGGACATCGGAGAACAAACTCAAGACGACAGCACTGACCTTAAAAATTGGGACTGTGCCGCTGATATCAGGAAGGTTGGGAGGCCTATATATTCTTATTGTTTTTTTTATTTGTGCGTTTTATTTGCTCCAGTTTGCATGATATTTGTTAGATAAATGCGTTGGGGATTGCTTGTTCACACTTACGCACTGGGAAAATGTTCACTAATTGAACCTTTACAGCGTTGAATAAGCTGTGGAAAAAAAGTGGTTGCATGTTTCCCTAAATCTTTGGTCCATGTAGCAAAACCTAATTTGCTGGGTAAAAAATGAAAAAGGGGTTAACTGTCTCTTAAATTACAATGTTCATGTTCCAAATTCTCTTCTAAGTAATATTTTTTTTTCTGGTCCATTTTGCTGTGCCAATATCTAACTTTTCTTAGAATTTGGTGTTCCTTGTTGCTGGAGAAATATTTAGATGCCTACAGGGTTTCATAGAATGAGTAAAAAGTTAAAACGCACTGAGTAGTTCACTACAAAGGAGGTATAAATCTTTACC
Organism: Pelobates cultripes; assembly: GCA_933207985.1. Classification (NCBI taxonomy): domain Eukaryota; kingdom Metazoa; phylum Chordata; class Amphibia; order Anura; family Pelobatidae; genus Pelobates; species Pelobates cultripes. Next base: position 24,852,687 of record OW240921.1, on the reverse strand, counting down.
CTACAGGACCTACACTAAAGCTAAAGGAGAAAGGTTGGTTTTTAATATCTCACCTAAGGAGGTAAATCCGTACAGGATTACATCTCTTGTGTGTATTGGTGAATAAATGGTATTATCTATGGGGAAAATTGCAAAGTTTGCAACTGTTATTTAGCATTATGAAATCAATTTGCCATAGTGCTCTAGGTATATAAAGTACAAAAATGTTAAAAACACCACCTAGGCCTCCTGACCCCACTTGCCTCCTAAATATAGTAAAATATTACATTTTTTCTAGTCTACTGCTGCTGGCTTTTCCCCTGACCTGCGTCCTTGGCTGACCTAATCAGAAGTGGTGATCTCCGCCAATCACAATGCTTTCCTATAGGAAAGCATCGGATTTGCTGAGATTGTCAAGGAGGCAGATCAGGGGCAGAGTCAGCAAAAACCAAACACAGCCCTGGCCAATCAGGATCTCTTCATAGAGATAAATTGAATCGATACATCTTTATGAGGAAAGTTCAGTGTCTCCATGCAGAGGGAGGAGACACTGAATGTCAGTCACACTGTGCAGAACTCCCCCAGGAAGCGGCTCTAGTAGCCATCTGAGGAGTAGCCAGTGGAGGTATCCCCAGGCAGTAATGTAAACACTGCATTTTCTAGGAAAACATAGTGTTTATTGAAAAAAGCCTGAAGGGAATTATTATACTCACCAGAACAAATACAATGAGCTGTAGTTGTTCTGGTGACTATAGTGTCCCTTTAAAGGCCTGGATGCAGTGGCATTGTCCTTTTAACCCAGCCATGTAATATATCATACTGACAGCTACTAAAGGCACTTCTGCTACCTTCACCGAGTAAAACTCGGAAAGCGTTTTAATACAATGCTTTATTATGGGAAAGCCTGACTGATCGGGCAGCACATCCGGTCCCCTGTGCTCATCTACCAAGCATTGGATTGGGTCATTGCGAAAGAGGCCATGCCTCCTCGATAAAACTGAGGGAGACAGAGAGGTGAGCATTGCCTAAGGAGTCCCAGCTCTAGAAAAAGGTAAGTTATTTAACTAGGAATAGGGGCACCATAGCATTGAGAATACAGGTTTGTAGCGTAAAAGGTATAGGTACAGGTATATAGTATTCCTTTAAATTGCATTCCATCCTGGAACTTCAGAACTGTTACTTATTTCCGGTTCCATCTACTGACTGCCATTGCACATTGTTGTATTTTGTCTAAAATAGTTAAGAAAATGAATAAAATGGGAATATTTTTGTTTTTGTCACAGAGTACCTTCAACGCCTTTGTCCAAATTCTAACTGTGTAATAGAGTACTCTGTGTGTGTGTTAGCAGCAGGCTCTGGGTAATTTATTCATTTTACGGGTTTTTTTTAAAAGTGTGCACTCTGCGGCGAGATGCGCCTGGATGTTCTCTCTGCCTTTACACCAGCAGCTATTGTCAGCGATTATACAACCTGTCAATGGCTGTTATTGTGTTCAAAACAAACCATAGGGTGTCTTGTTCCCCTCTTCCAACTATCACAAAACCAGAGTCCAAAAAAGAGAGACTGAGCTTCGTTAGTAATTGTGCACTGACATTTTATCATCTTTTCCAGGTCGTAATTACTCTTATTGAAGTTTATTATCGTTTATAAAAGGAAACGTTAAAACGTTTTGATATTCTGATCTGATTCGTTGGATGGGTGATTTGGGGGAGGGACAAAAAGGCTTTCTACACTGATCTTTGTGTGCTTTGCGTTTTCTTTTTTTATTGTCACAAAAAATGTTTTATCCATGTCATTGGAACAATTTTTCACCTGTTTTATTTTTTTCATTTGCTTATAAGATATTTTCCTGGGTTTTACGTAAATTCTATGGATTTGGAAGTTTAGAGTGGGATTCTGGGTGATGTCCAACAGGTGACGTTGGGTATTAAGTCCTGTAGCTCCTCTAACATTGAACTCTGTTTTCACCCCAAAAATGGCAAACCCTGCTCCTTTTAGCAGGTCCATCCATTCCATGGACAGTGTCCCCTATGTCTCATACAACCTTGATGAAATGGGCGGGATCTGGAGGGAGCATTCCAAGTTCACTTGTGACGCCCATAATAAGCAAGACGGACAATGACAAACTGCCTGGCCAGTCCACAACCTTCAGGACCAGGCAGGAAGTGCTGCTGTGCATGGTACCAGTGCCCTCTAAAAGCGGAGCGGTTGTCAGGCCTAGTGTCAGTCTTTTAGGCCATTGAAATATCTCCATGTGAAGTGAACATAAGTGGTTTGCTTAAATGTTTTTGCTCATTGGCTCATTGGCTTCTAACACAATTACACTTAGTCCACTTGCCATGTATGCCTTGAATATATATATATATATATATATATATAATATCCCAGCTCTCATTCTAAAAAAAAAAAGGTGGATTTTGACAGTTTTTTTTTTCACTAAAGTGTGAATTGATGGGAATACAAATTCAATTTCAAGTTATAGACCAAATTATCCAAACTGGGAAAATGCCTCTACTCCGTTATACTTCCAGTTTTTGGCCCACGATTTGTATTTCACTTTGAATTCCCACCAATTTACACGTCCGCCTGTAACGCTATCAAAATCTGCCCCTTTTCATAAGTTCAGAGTTAAAAATAAATTCATTTTATACATGCTGTTTCTGTGATGTCATATTCTATACATCCCTTAAAAGAGAACTATTTCTTTAACCGTGTCTGATAGTAAAATGAAATTGTTGCTTACAGCTTCCTTGCTTTTCTGCTTTATATCAGAAGACTACATGAAAAGACATAGAGAGAGGAAATATATATATTTTAAAAGCCACTCAAACCCTACTTTTTGAGGGGATCTATAATTTCCTTTAAGATTGGCTAAGCTCTCTAAAAGCATGTGCACCAGGCAAACTTAATCGCTCCCAGATGTCGCTTAAGATGTTTTTAAAACATTGTCACAAGAGAACTACAGAGCGCCTTCTTTCAAATGCAAACATATGATATGTATTGTAGAAGTATGTTATAAATGCCATGTGTATGAGACCAATTGGTTTTGTGTTAAACCTTGTTTTAATAACGTTATGGTTAAATAAAAGATTATGGCTTTTTCCATCTAATTATATTGTGTACAGTTTGATAAACTGAGGGTTTAAATTCAAGATGATTTTGTTATGATGCTGGGGCACTAATTAAGTATATTGATGGCATATTTACTGCACTGACAAAAGGTGGGGGGATAATTTAACCCATTAACCTTTGAAAGTACCATCTTAGAAAGCATGCACATTCTAAAACCTTGGGCGTCATCCTGGCACTGAAGGTGTTAAAGCAATACCCTGGAAGCATGCACGAGATGTCAAGAAGAACCTACCCAAGGGGACATTCCTTTTAAATTACACCTCAAAAAAATTATTTGGCGAACATTACATTTATGGAATGTTCAGTATCTCCTGTCTCAAGATGTATATATATATTTTTTTTTTATAACTGCATTGTTATAATTTTAACCCCTTCCCAATGTTAGTGTGCTATAAAAGAAGGGATGTAACGTTGTTATGGCATGCCCTCTGATCGCAGTCACATGACTCAGACGGATGGATTGGCAGCAGGAGCATGTCATGTGGTGTGGCACATACGCACACACACACACAAATATGATTTTTTTTAAAAATAAAAAATTTAAGAGCAGTAAAACATATAATGATGATCTAATGATGATAAAAGTTTTTTTGGTGAAAAATAAATATATAGACACTAACTTTTGCCAGGGTTTGCGGCTACTAAAAGGCTGGACATACCCCATTTTAAATACCCTGGGTCTTCTACTTTTGCAAATGGTATGCCATGATGGGGTTAATTTTCATTCTTCAGTTGCCATATGGTCTCAAAGGCAACACAGGCCCAGCAAACCAATCTGGCAAATTTTAATGTGTAAAAACAGAGATGAGCAAGCCCTACATTTGACCCTGTAACTTTCCAAAATTCTAGGTTTTGTTTTGGTTCAGAACTTGGACAATTCCCTCGTTTCGGAGGGGATTAACTATTTATATTAATAACATTTGCAAAAATAAGATTGCGCGAAGCAGCCATATTGCTTCTCTGGCAGACTCTAGCTGAACTTTCTTTAGTGCTGCTATACACTGATTGTGAAGTTATTCGGTAGAGATGATATATAATATCTTTCCTGAAAATGGCCAGGTATGTGCAAATGTAGGTGGACCACTCACCTCCCCCTCGATACCTCATCCAGGGCTTGCTGGAGGCCTAACAAACAGCTGTGATATCGGAAACTCTACGGGAATTCTGGAATTTCCCAGGTATTTGTGTAAAATTGGGCGTTAACAAATATTTAAGACCTTTTTTGTTGTTAAAATCTTATTATTACGGAAATTATTTTATTAAACTCAGTGTAAGGAGGCTGCTCACTTGATGGTGATGCACACAGATTATTTTCTAAAAAGTGAACTGCCCATTTAAAATGTTAGGATGTATGTCTAACTGACAATAGCCGCTTATTAGGCATGCGCATGGGGAACATATTCGGTTCGGCATTTCGGTACTTCCGGACTTCGGCACTTCCGGACTTCTCTTGCAGCCGCTTAGTAGATAACTCCCTAATTCCCACGGTATTAGGGAGTTATCTACCAATAGCCTGAAAGACCTAAATTGATCATTTACATAATCTTTACTTGGTCTTTCAGACAAATTTACTAATACTAATTTAGGTCTTTCAGCCTTTTAGTAGATAACTCCCTAATACCGTGGGAATTAGGGAGTTATCTACTTACTCATTCCTGTCATTACACTGACTGGCTAAGTAACTTACATTTTATATGAATGTGTGTTACTTGATTGTTGTAAGTGTTGCAAATGCTTACAGCTGAATCCTGGCTATGTTTGTATACTTTTTATTTAAACTTGTATACAGTGTAACATTCTTAATTCTTCCACTGAGTAAGTATATTAGTACTTATTTAAATAGAGGAGACCCTTGAAACAAGGGGATCCTAAATAGTAACTCGGAATACACAGAAGAGAAAATGAACCGGGTATGTTCAGGGAAAGTGGAGAGGCAACAAATAAATTGTACAGTAATGCTAGAGAGTAAGGAGAAGTAAACCTCCAGCAGCCGTCCCAGAATAGATAGGAGGGAAAAATAAAAATAAATATAAAGAACCCCCCTATATAAGCTGCCTGAAATACTGCAAATTAGGCAGGCTGGGACTTGCTGACCTTGGAGCAAAAAAAAAACACATACAAAAAATGCCCCACACTAGCGATACAGTGGTAGGGTAGCCTGCCTGTATCAGGGTAAAAACCTCCTAACACTAGTAAGGTTCCAAAGCTAAACGCTAATTCCTTATGTCCGGTCCAGCAGGGTGCTGACTGCAAACACTAAATACTTGAGAACATAAAGGCTGTCTAAGTGCTAAGTGCTACCCAGTGAAAAAACAAAATAAAAGTGTGAAACGCTCAACGCTGCTGACGACGGCGTGTAGTCACGCCGAAACGCGCGTCGAGCGTTTCACACTTTTATTTTGTTTTTTCACACCTTACTGGTGTTAGGATGTTTTTACCCTGAAAGCTTCTTCTAGTGCAGTAACTCCAGAAACAACTCCAGCACACTTTAAGTACAATATAGAAAGATAGGGAATAAGTGGAGTGCAAACATAGATAACTTATCGTGAGCCTCCGTATACACCCAAAAGTGTAAATAACAAAATATACGTATAGTATTAATGGACTCTCTAAAGGAAAATTGTTCCCATACATAAGGAAAAAAAACACATATCTACTAATGGTGCAGTATGTCAGTATAAAGTAAAAGAATTATGTCATTCTGTTATGACGCCAGCATGTTGCCAATGAAGTCAGCGTGCTGATGTCGCAAAGGAAGTTCTCCATTCATGGGGAAGTGTCCCTAGGCAGGGCAAACACCAACAAAGAAGGCATAGCGACTCTGGATCAAAGGTATCAGTGATAATCTCTAAACTTTACATTAAATACATCACGTATATCTATGAAATATGATGTAATCAATGCATTTGGGGGCGATTTATGTTAAAAAAATAATAACAATTTAATTAACCAAACTGATATAGCGGCGTTAAAGAATTTAGCCAACTTATATTTGTTCGCCTTAATTTTGCAATTCAGATTATAGATTTGCTACAATTCAGCTTTTACTACATTATCTTGATATGATGAAAATATTTACAAGTGTCTTTACATGCTTTGCCATAAAGCACTTGGCTTTATAGTAACTTTTGGAGCAGTTCTATCTCGATAGACTAAAGAGGGGAGTCCGGTTCTAAGAATAGAGACACACTGTATTCAGTGCTAAATTATATTCCTGTGCGCACACAAGACTTCACTATCTTTTCATTAATTGACTCTTTTAATATGTGAAATCTTACTACTAGTGTTCTACAGAAAAGTTTTTATTAAACTGGTACTGTAACTATATAACAATTTTAACACCGTTTTTGAAAGGCTGTCGAAATTTTATTTTTGTTTTATTATCAAGGGAAAATTTTATTTAACTCTAACACCTAATCAATCATTTGGCTGTCAATAGACGCCAACAACAAACATCTGCCTTAACGCTGTCATTAATATGCCAGAACAAAGTTAAGAACTATAGCAAATGGGATTAAAATTTCTAAGCAGTTATGTCATTACACACCAACAGTTGGAATTGGAACCCAATGCTTAAGGACAACTTTAACCTTTTGAGAGCCAAGTGGCACCCTAGACCAACCTAGCCCATTTCCACTCTCCACAATTAAAACAAAACTATGACTTTCACATTTTTATTTTATTTTATGTTTACATAGCCTCTATCTTTAACAAGTTATATTTACAAAGTGTTTACGGGTTCTGAAATCTAAAATAAAATGTAGAAATTAATACGGCTGTATTTGTCATAGTTGTTGAACTATCAGGGTTATTTCCTAAAGATTTGCTGAAAATGTAAAGTCAATTCAAAGTGAATTTTAAACTTTAGGCCAAATTAGAAAAACTCTCCAAGCAAAATCTGTTTTCACTCCTGGCTAGTTTGGCCTTTGATTTGAAATTCACTTTCAATTCACTTTGAATTCCCATCAATTCTTACTTTAGAAAGTCAGTCGTTGTCAATCGTTGTTAAAAGCATTAGGCACTTGTCAGTAAGCATAGAGAAAGGAGGAGAAACTGGAATATTTGTGATGTTTCTATGTGTGCCCTGTCTGTACCAGGACTGATCTGAATAATGCTAAATCTGTGATATAGTTCAAAGACTATAGAACACCACATTAAAAAGCTCCACATGGAAGGTGAAGCCTGCACCCAATGCGTGACGGACGTGTCTTCTTAGAGCTCCGTGATATTGTGCCAATTCTAGATGAACGGCTCAAGGTTGACAACCACTAATTCTTCCCGTTTGTGATTGTAATAACCCAGGTTACCTACTACTTTGAGAACAAAACATTTTCTAAAGTGTGGACCCCAAAGACTCATGGCTGAAAAAAAGCTGCAAAATCTACTGTCACACACTTTTCAGAAGCGCCTACTCTATTCCAGTCATTCGGTCTACTGGCAGAGTCGATACCAGCTGTGCCTTCCCCCACATGGTCTGTAAATAGCATAATATCAATTGTATCAAGACCTGTTCTTTTCAGCAAATCCACCAACTGAGGGGTATTGAGGATTTTACAGTTTCATTCTAATTTTAATTTCTGTAACATTTTCCTTTTAGTTTATCCAACTCTGGATAAACTAATTCAGTTTATCCAAAGTTGGCTAAACTAAAATAGTTTTCATATTTTGCACCCTGCTTAATTCCTTCTATTTTTACCTTATTACATGTGCTATTCAGCTTCAGGTCCACATTCGGCTTCCACTTCGCACTTTACTCTAGCAGATTGTTACCCCCGTTTTATAGTTGGTACTAGAAGCAAGCTGTTACAGAGTTGGAGGCTTTAAATTTGTAATATGTTATAATTTTATTATTTCTGGCATTTCTGCTTTGATTTTTAAATCACAAACCCACTCAATCTGCTGAATACAATATAAATTGACTTATAGCATGTTGTAGTATTTTATATGTGTTGGTTATTAATGACGTGCTGTGACATTCTTGGATGGAGAATTAAAGAAAAATTTACAAAAAAGATCATCACAAGTTATAGGTGATTTTTATTCAGTGGTGTAATTTCCAGAGAAGTTACGATTCGTTTAGTGAATAAAATAACTTGGGGTTTCTTTATTGGGGTCAGGGGGAATTCGAAATGTTGGCTTCAGGCACTGTCTCACTCGTTACGAGATGTGATCTAAGGAGGCTTCCATGGTCCTGGGGAATCCTCCATAAACCTTAGTGTTGTACTGTCATGGCCACATTATTATACATGTAATGATGTGCTTCCACTATGATTTTTAACATTTCCTTCTTGTCACCAGACAGGAAACACACCTATTGCAACAGGACAGAACCTCAAATTCTGGACGGTTTTCCCAAACCTGAGACAATTTTGAAGTATGGAAATGGGTTCTGCCTGAATGATAAATTAAAATTAACAGTGAATTATGTCACCTAACCTTGTAGACGTTTTCCTTTGCCTCTTCTTGTCTGAGTGAGGATGTGTTGATTATTTCCGTTTGCATTGAAAGGGTTACGTGAGCTTAAACTATGTTTTGGTTATATGCAAGGAGGGTCCTACTGCTATTCTGTATCATTTTCTAAACTGTATAGAAAGGAATTTATTTAACAAGATTAGCTAATTAACCACAGGGAAAAAATGCAAACAGCTGGAAAGACAGACTAGCGCACAAATGATCAAACAATCCCCGCTGGAAAAACCTGTAACACATCTGCAGAATAATGAAAGGGAGATTATTAAATACTTATTATATATATATTTGTTGACCAAATTACTATTAAATGTACGAACCTTTGGACATTTTGCTGAGACCAAGACTTCAGGTCATACCTGTAGTCTTTGTATCAGGGAAGAGGGGAATGATTTACTTCCACCCTTCTGCTTGGTTTTAACATTAGCGCTTCCTGCAGCTAGAATGCCAAACCCACTTTTACATGACCAACTTATTACAGAAGCTATGAAGGCGTAAAGAAAGACATAAAATAAAAGTATTTTAGGAGGTACGAAGTATGATACTATTTTGTAAGCAGAAACTTATTAAAATGTTTTGATAACCGACTTCTGTTTTGTTGACGAACGCTCCAAGAGAAATTACTGGGGAAGTGAGGTTGGTTAAAAAGGGAGGGTGAGTGGGAAAAAGAGAGGGTTGGCCACATTAGAGTGGGAATAAAAGATGACTGGAAGATGAAATCAGGAGTTGTTTAATGAGTGTTCTTTGAATGGAATTCTGTCTGCGAGGCAGGCTGTGAATTGGTAGGATTCGCCAGGCCTATACTGTGGAGATGTTTTGGGTGTGTGTGCAGTGTTGGTAAATACTTTGTACGTCATGGTTTCTGCGCCACCAGGTGGGTGATCTGCAGGTTCTTTCGAAAAAACAAAGCAGAAACACCACAAAATCCATCCCGTGCTCTAATTTCCGCGACCCATGTAGGAGCTGCAGTGACTTTTTTGGACTCCATCTTTAAATGCAAGAAAGATTTCTCTGTGCTTAAAAAGACATTCTAGGGCCTTAAATGACAACCTGTTTTAGAGGGGAACATTATTTTAACTTTATTAGCTTTTATAATAATAGTATACTTTCTCTTAAAGCCCATTCTTCCTGCCCTATGTTCACAAGCCCAGTTTCCATTTTTAATCCAATAATTCTACAGCGCATGATGCTATGGCTTTCTGTGAGTTGTAGTTCTGTAGTTTGCTACTTACTGCCAGAAGCCCTTGCTGTGCCCATAAAGCACTGCTACAAAATCTCATGGTTGGGTGACTCACTGGTCTACCTTGGTTTGGGTAGAAATCACTGCAGAGACTGAAAGGCCTGGATATTTGCAGCAAATGCAGAACTTTAAAATGATTGATTTTTTTTTATTACTATTTTGTATAAGTTGTTTTGTGTATATATATTAAGAATAAGTTTCAAACTCCATTCTGCAGTGCCATTTTAATACATTAAAAAAATAAAAAGCAAATTCTTCCTAGGAAATTCCATTTTGTTTATAGTGAATATGTTCATTGCTCCTCGTTTAGTGGGGCACTGAGTTTCCATAGCTTCTAGCACAGTCAACAAAGACTATACCACAATCAGACTTCATTACAGGAACTCCAAAACATTCCAGATATGCTGGGCCACTTTTGGTTCTGTCAGGTCCTTCTCTGCTATTATGCTTTGCCAGTGGTAAAAAAATACTTACAAAGGGTCCTGTTGAGGAATATTTGTGACCATTCTCTACTCCTTAGCCTTTCAAGTCTTTATTTCATCTCTCCACATTCAATAATTTTTGTCCCATGTCTGGGAGACCTGGCAGTTAGAGCCCGTAAAGGAACAATATAGTCACCTAGACCACTTCATCTTTTTGAAGTGGTCTGGGTGAAATGTTCCTGCCCCACGTAGTTTTAGAGAAACTGCAACAATTACATTGCAGCACTAAGCATCTAGTTGCTATAAATTAGACGGCAACTAGAGGTGCTTCTTGGACCCTAAAGGACTTTTGGCCCCCTGAATGACGCTGGACGTACTCATGCTCTGCATGAGGACATCCAGCGACCGTAAAATCCGCACAGAAAAGCAATGAAGCACTGCCCTCCTATGGGAAGGCCTAATGCACTTGCAGTGCTTACCACACATGCACACTTGCCCCCATGCCTGATGACGTTGGAGAAGGCTGAGTGCCAGCCCTACGCTGAGAGACATCGGTCCTGGAATGGGGTTAGTAGTGTTAGGAATACAGATTTGTAATCCTAACACTACAGAATCCCTTTGAAGCTGGCGGTCATAGGGATTCCTAAAATGGTCTGCATGCATATGTTTTGTGTCGTGTCATTGATTCATTAGTCTTACTGTAGTAGAGTGTTACTTGTTGTGGCTATGGTTAGTGTTGTTATAAATACTCTGGCCTCATCTCCCAGTAGTGAGGCAAACTTTTTAGCCCTTTTACTTGGGTCTCAGTTGACCAATATGACATCCGGCTTCTGAAGGGCTACAGTAGCCGAAAGTCGATCCTAAAGCAATGTATTGGCTGAGAGTGTCCGCTGACCAATTTCAGTCAGTGAATGCAATCCTATGCATGGAATATAAACAGAATTGACATTAGCTAGCTGGAGCTTATTTCTGAGCTGGTTAATGACACCCCCTATCAGGGAGTTACACCACTGGCAGAAAAGGGGTTAAACTCTTTATGTGCAATGTTTCAAAGCGAAGTGCTGCACAAACAGATTCCAGTAAAGTGGCCATGGCACTTTGAGTAACCCTTTAATGAAATGTTAGATAATGGCATATAAGAATGCAATTTTGGTTCAATAACAGGGAATACATGTTCGTCATTAAAGGGACAATTTAATCATAACCACCTCATTATTTGAAAAATCATGCACACTCACAGCACAGCTCCCACAACTGAAAGAGACAACTTGAACAATGGAAGATGCAATGTGTGCTCACTCTGTACAAATTCTGGAAAAGCTCAATAGGAAGCTAAACTTCCCCACGGAATGTCGCTGGAAAAGGGGTGGAGCCTCAGTGTTAGAGATAGAAAGGAAAATCATAAAAATATGAAGATAATGTAATGGTTAGGGATTCAAGGGAAATTTAGTAGCACAAAAACCTATAAAATTAGCTATGGAGTTATAAATAACATAATAATATGGTGCTTGGAGCATCCCTTTAAATTCCTGTAGGTCCAGCATTGACATATGTCAAAACACATTTTTAATCTCTCCAAATCCTCGAACTACTATTTATTTTTTATTTTTTTATTAATCAAGTGTGAATGAAAAGAAGTGTTAGGGAGATTGTGTATTACTTGTGGGTAAAGCTCTTATAAGCTCTATTTGATTTGTTTTTTAAAACATTTAAACTGTTCTATTGTTTGAAGGTGTGTCTGTGAGCTAATGTAATTGTCTTTAAAATATTAGCTGTTGGCTTATTTTTTTTATTTTATTTTCCACTGCAATAAAACAGGTTAAGTGACAGACTATAAATTCCTGTCAGACATTTGATTTATCCACCCAGACCTTGTCTCGTTTTTCTGTTCATAGGGTAAAAGATAGGATTAGCACAATCTAGACCTAATAAAGAAAACCTGTCACTTTAAAAAACAAAACAAAAAACCAATAGAATACTCATCTCCGTAAACACTTGTACTTATGTTCTATGAAATTGCTAGCTGTGTATTTATAAAAATCTGTATCTCTCTGCTGCTTGGTTCTGGTGATGGGAGCTGACATTTTTAAGATGTCTGCCGCTTTTGCAAAACTTTTTTGTACTTGTTGCTGCGATTCATGTCAACCTGGAAAGACGAGTCCAAATTTACTGTACTGAGAACTAACTTCAGGAGTTTGGGCATTTGCCCAGATAGTTTGCCTGAAATGTACCCCCACATTGACTTCCATAGGTTTTCATTTTGCCAATGTGTTAGAACGTTTGAAATACAAGTGAAGGAACGTGATAGCTGATTTGCAGTAAATACCAGCCTGACTTTGACTTTTGGGAAGGCATTTGTGTTACCAGACGGAAATTACATTAATCTCAATATGCTAAAAAGAAAAAAAATGGATATAAATATACTTATGACGCAAGTAATGGATATTTTTATGTGATTGAATTTTAGATGTTCCATTAAATATGTCTAATATCCTATATTAAAAGACCCATTCTTTAAAGGAACACTATAGTGTTAGGATTACAAACATTTATTCCGAGCTATAATTTTCAGCTAACTATTTAGGTGTACTGACTCTGCCTGATTAAAATAAGAAAAATAAGATTTCTTTATATTTTAACCCTCGCTACACTGCTCTCCACACGGCTGGTTCTGCCTGCTTGGCTGCAATCACCGCAAATGCTTGCCCATTAAGCTAATGCGTCTCTCTGGAGAGGATTCAGTGGCTCAATACAGAGCGTGTAGGCCAGGGGTGCCCAAAAGGTAGACCCCCAGATGTTTTAAACTACAGCTTCCATTAATGCTCTGACACTCAAAAGATATGCGAAAGCATCATGGGAGTTGTAGTTCTACCTTTTGAGCACCCCTGGTGTAGACGCTGAATGCAGGACCTGCAAAGATTGCACGATCTCGCCCAGGAAGCCCCTCTTGTTGCTAAGTGAGTAACAGCCACTAAAGGTGGACTCTGGGAACCAGTGGTTCTGGTGACCATAATGTCTATTTAAAGAACCTTTTATTTTTACACTTACAAGAAGGAAACCTATAACGTCTGCCTGGTCTGTTGCTATGTCCTGAGAGCGTTTTACTGGAAAAGTATGTGATTTATTCAGTAGGCACATCCCTAGCTTTTAGCTGTCATGAGTCTCACTGGATAGACAATTTCTTAAATCATGTTGTGGTATTAGACCTAAATTAGTGCCTCTTGTTACTCTTAACCTCCAAATCTTCCCTGTCTGGGGTCTAACAATGATGTTCATTTTATCTACTCCCAAACTTGACATATGCATTGCCTACATTAGAGCAAGCTTTGCTGCTCCTTGAACAGATTTTACAATCTGCAGTATTTCTCAGTTGTTCATCTAACATGGTAGGACACACAGCAGATGTCCACGTGATGTACCACATAGGATGTTAACATATTCTCCTGAAAATCATTTCCTGTGACCACGTGCTTTATAAAACCACATTTGCTGGCCATGTTGAGTTTGGCGTCTGTGTTTATAAATTAATATCATATCATGATACTTTATTTTTGTGTAATGCATTTTGTTTTAATTTAAAGACCACTCTAACCCCCCACATCCCCATTTTCTAAAAACTAAGTTTTAGAAATTGCTGTAAACGTTATCATGCGACTCCCAGACTCTCTGACAATGGTGATTTTGGGACATATTTCTAAAAATGAAGCCATTATCATGGAAAACAAATTAATTGTTCCTGCTGATTGCTCATCTTTTAGAACTTTGTTCCAGAATTGTTATTGATAGAGAACCCCTATCGTGCATTACCTGCTTTACGTCGTGCATCATCCAGCGATGGTGTGTATAACATCTTTTTAAATTTTTTCTCATTGTGGTTTTATGTTAGTACGTCAAAACACAACTGAATGTATGTACAATGTGAGCCAAAAGGCTTTTTGCTGCTGTCCTCTTATTCTTGATCCATACCTCATTCTCCTAAAGTTCTTCATTTATGCTATATCCACGAATATTCTTTCAGTGTGTACAACTATATAGCACTGTGAATGTTAAATCTATAGAATGTCAAGCAGCACTGTAGAATTTTGAAGGTCCAGATTGCAGAGCTGCATTAGAAGCCCCTTGGGCCTGGTGATGACCATTATGCTGGGCCTAATTCAATAATCATGTTTCTGGTGGATGTGGTGCTGGAGAGAAAATCACAGAACACACATACTCTATACTAATCTCTCGCCTTCATCTCTCTACCAAATCCATAACAGCATTGATGTCCTATAAAGAAGGATGTCAGTGGGTGGATAAAATAAGGTGGGCCAGTGACACAAATCATGTCAATGGCAGTGCCCAAAGGGACCAAGCTGTCCAGAAAAAGTGAAGAATTGGAAGGGCCATCTGCTGTGAAAGCATGCCAGGCTGCCTGCCAATCATGCAGGCCGACCAACTAAGTACCTGGAGATTGGCGCAAATGCGTCTAATGATGCAAACGCACTACACTTTCTGGGGACAGTTCCCTGGTGTCCCTCAGCACTCACTTGTCAACAACTCTCCTTCCCTTCTTACTAGCTGGCAAAAGCTCCTGAAATACAGTCTGGGACAGAGAAAAAGACAGAAGTAGTGATTGTCACAACCTCACGGTCCTCCAGCGTCAGATTTTCCCAATAGGAAAGCATTGAATAATGCTTTCCAATAGGGAGGTCTAATGCGCGCTCGCGGCCATTGCTGCACATGCGCATTAGGTCTCCCCTGCCGGCTGACGTCAGCAGGGGAGGAGCGTGGGCGGAGCCTGACCCAGTGCCTCGGCGCTGGATTCAGGTAAGTGTCTGAAGGGGTTTTATCCCCTTCAGCGACATGAGATGGGGGCAGGAGGGGGGCACTACAGGATTCTCTAGTGCCAGGAAGAGACCAACCCAGTGAGCTACACTACATGCCTGCTGAAAGCCAAGCGGTTCCCGGGGGACAACCTACTACACAAAGCAGCAAGCATAACCCCGCCCCCCTGCACGGCTAACAAAGAGAGAAAGCGCAAGAAGCCACAGCGCCGGACAACGCTTCCCCGACAAGGCCAGCAGCATGGCTACTACCCATCTCTTGAATATAGAAAATAATCCAGGCACTCCAACGAATTCCAAAATATAGGAAATCTTTATTGGAACAAGGAACTGAACAGCGACGTTTCGACCCATTAGGGCCTTTGTCAAGCTACTACCCACCTCAACCACAGAGTTCCAGACTACCACGGCAGGAGCAGCAGGACCCAGAGGTAGTCCCCTTAAGCTGCCTGGCATACAAGAACGCCGTCCCATGGAAGTCACAATCTTTACTGGCTCAACACCGCACATGGTAAGAACAAATAAGGGGGTCAGAGCCCGGCACCAAGCCACCTCATCAGGTCTGGACTCTTAGTGGCATAGGCTAAATGCCCTGAGTAGAACTATACCAAAGCAAGTGTAGCCAGGGGACCAGCCAGCTATAACTTGCTTGCATATTATAACTTTGATTGTATTCACTTTTAATTTTATTTCCATTGTTTACGCAGCACTCAGTAGGCATATGTTTAAGCAGTCAGCGATAGATCTGTTGCATGCCCCACTCGAAGTTTTGTTTACATATATATATGCAAGCACAGTCATACCATAGGACCTCTAAGTACTTATCCTTCTCACAGTTTAGCTAGTTTAAGCGATCTACAAAACATTAAAAAATGTGCACGTTCTCTACATGCCATTTTATGCTTGTGAGAGCTATTGTGGCTATACAAGCACTGCTGTAATCTTATGCACAACAAAAACAAAAAAATGAGAGAGATCGATCCCAGGATATGTCCACCTGTAGAACAACTCAAATATAGAATATATGGGGGCTACAGCTGCATATCTGCTAAGCAAATACTGATATAGTAAAAATGTTTAAAACACTGCAGATGCAATACACCTTTGCCTTAGGGTGCTTCCCCTTAGGTATGTAGGGGGCTATTCAATTCAACCTTCCCTCCTGGCTGCGGAGGGATATAAATAAAGTACAATTAAAACAAAATCCCTCACAAGTGCAATAAAACAAACATAGAGACGTCCAACAGTTCGATGAAACGCGTAGGCCCACACTTTTTAATTTATACTTTTGTCTCCGTATGTTTACAGTTGACACTTCTTGACACTGGGCGGAACTTTCACCATCAAGAAGTGTAAATCCCCTAGCTGTCGATAGGGATGGCTGTAGGGAATTGGCTCTATCTAGGAGGACCTCATAGGATTCTGTATAGATTTCAATGATGTATTCTCGCACATGTATTCTCAACCCAGTTCTTGAGCAGTCTCACCACTTTTTGATCCTTTGTTTAATTTTGATTTCAACAATATAATATATAATTAAATAAAAAAGTAAATTATACCGGTCTAGAAAAAGGATGAGTGTAAATATTTGTTGTCAAGCACTGTGATGAACAGATGAGGACTTGGGCATCCACCCATTCCTTTGTATGTTCCTACAATACTATCTGTAAATGAGTAGAAAAAAATTGTGTGGTTCACTATGTCAAATTGAGACATGCCCATAAGGATCATTCTATAAATAATAGCTGAATTTGTGTCAGGCTCCTTCCTAGTTCATCTTTGTAGGTCATGAGGTTCCTCAGGGGAGTAGTACCACAAAAAAAAACAAGATTTAGTTTTTTTGCTACGATTTCTAGGTTTCTTACCCAATACTAATCACATTATGGGCAAGTCTAGTACTACATCACATTCAATCCAATGTCTTGGCCTTCCCTTATATTTTCCAAACCTCCATGTGAACCCAGCACCTGCAAGGTTCCTCGGTAACATGGGCAAGCTAAATAGCATCTGCCATTGAATAGGGGGAAGAAGAAAAGGCTTCCCCTATTGTCAAACACTTGGCTATGATCTTTCAACAGATTTTGTTCGGAGATTGTAAGAAGCTTTTAATGCAGCGCAGATGAAAGGAATGTCTTGTTGACTCAGTTTACTATTGGAGGGATTTTCTATCTGTGATAACAAGTGACTAAGAGGTGTGTAAACAGAATTAAAGATCATTCAGTCCAGGAAGTCTTTTCCCAGTGATTCTTCTTGTGGCAGATTACACACGGCCAGGGCTAGGTCAGTACGAGCAACGACAGAGCATAGCATTAGGCAAGACAATTGAAAATGTGTACATTGTAAATGAACAATTATTGTTTTAGAACCCATAAATGCAAATATATATATTTATATTCTGTACGACATATAAAAACTGTTTTACACCTGGAAAAGAAAAATAGTGAGCGAGGACATCGAGAGCTGGATATCAAAAGGAATGTTGCGATTTCTTGGCAGAAATGTGAATCTTGAAAGCGAAGGGTTAAATATTGTCCTGCATTACACACCTGACAAAGACTTTTTCTGGCCTTTGCAATAAATAGCCGCTCTAAGCTGCAGAGCGTATGTGGGAAAGTTATATAAAACATCAATGTGTGTGTCCAACATCTATAATGATCTCGATTTATCTTTGAAGTGGTTGAGCACTTGTAAAAAAAATAAAATAAAAAATACTGTGTAGTCTTTATTTTAATGCAGCCCTTCACTTTGAAATATTACATTTTAGAATGTTGATGGTTGACTCTTTAATTGTACTATATTAATTAGGGAGCAAAGAAATTGTTACACCATTTACAATAGCGTATATCGTTGCAGGGCGAGATAGAGCAGAGTAGCCTACGATGTAACCCCTTATCCTTAGATAGGCTGGCACACCATAATGCAGAGCCAAGTTGTCATTGCTGTATCCATTTAGATCTCTTTAGACACTTGTGTGTGAGTTTGGGCCTCCCTGTAGTGTTTTTGAAGATAAATAGATCGTGACTATCTCTGTATAATCCTCATCACTGGTACAAAAAAAATAACAATCTGCCATGTGTTTTAAATTTTTAATTTTTTAAGTAATGCTTATATTGTATGTCTTTTCATTGCACCAGTGATATACACCTACATTTTGTAGGATGTGGTAGACTATAGCTCCTATCACCCTCAGACAGGCTCTGTCACACAGGTTCTTAATACGCTCTCTAGGTTTCCAAAGCCCTATTGATTACATTTTGAAAGACACTGTAGCTATATTAAAGACCACTCCAGGCACCATAACAACTACATAAGAATGGTGCATGTATGTCACAGGCACCAACTTACCTCAAATGGTTAAACTGCTAATGAACAGGGTAACCCCCAGTCTTCATTCTAGTACCCTTCTGCTGTGACTGTTCACTTCCTTTCTTCATCCAAGGTTCCAAATAAGAAGCCCCAGACTGGACGTTCTCCCCATTGTTAGCAATTACTATTTTTCTCACTCCGTGTTGTGAATAGGGAGCTATTGATAAGTCGCCACCTGGGATTTCCTCACACCATAACAACTTAATTCTTATAATACCCAGAGTGTCCCGTTAAGCTCTTATTGTTGTGGCATAAGGCTATCCTAGACTTAAGATAAGGCCAGGGACTAATGAGAGTATTTAGAAAATTGGGCAGACTTAATGGGCCGAATGGTTCTTATCTGCCGTCACATTCTGTGTTTCTATGTAATATCACATTCTAGCTCTCCAGCGTGCAGTTAAACAGATCATGCCATGTTACACAGAATAGGTAGGTAAAACCAAGACATTCTAACAACTGCCTGATTAAAAATCTGTACAGTTAACAGATATAACCAAAGTACAGTG
The DNA here is from genome assembly GCA_933207985.1 of Pelobates cultripes. Lineage (NCBI taxonomy): Eukaryota > Metazoa > Chordata > Amphibia > Anura > Pelobatidae > Pelobates > Pelobates cultripes. The sequence continues at coordinate 24,833,747 of OW240921.1, read as the reverse complement.
GGATACGCACAAGCAAATATAAAAGATCAGATTTTTCATTGTGCAATGCAGTCACACGCCTATGGGAATGGATGCCTCTGGCTAAATTTAAAAAAAAAAAAAAAGGATAAAACTTAATTGTTCAGTGATTTATAGAATATGTGATCCGGTAAATATTCCTAGCACTAAAATCAACAGATCTGTTCTAAACAGTGCGTGAATGAGGTAAGACATTGACTTGCTATATTCTGCCATAGTGCCTGTTTTATTTTAATAGATACAGTGACAAGGGTTACACAGAGCAGAAAGCAGCAATACACATAAATCCTGGATGGCACTACCTGCGGGCTAGGTTGGGGTAGGTGTCGACTTTCCTAGTAGATGTTTTTATTGGGTAACACAGATGTTCGTTTTATATTTTTTAATGTTCTTTTTTTTTCTTTCATTATTTGACTAGCAAAATACCAGCTTTAAGTATGGTGTTAAATAACCATGCATTAAAAGCGGGTTATGCAGATATACCAGAAGGCTGTTGTTTTACTTCAACTCCCATCACTCATAGTGTTATTGACTGTTTTTCTGATTAAAGGGGCACTCTGCTCCCCAATGACAAAATAAATAAAAATCAATGTTTAGTAGATATACCCTAAATGAAAACTTGCATGCATTTAATTGTATATTTTTTTCATTGGGGATATAACTAAAATCAGCTTGCAAAACCTGCTGTTCTCTTGTCTCCTGCCCTTGCAAGTCCTCCCCTTCTAACCCCGCCCAGACTTTCTGTGGCTGTCCAATCACAGACTCCCCAATGCAGCTCAATGAGAAGTCTTTGTAAGGCAGGTGCTCTGGGCAATTGCTGCCTCTTGAGTTTAGCTCCACTGAGCTAGCCAAACCAGGAAGTAACATTACCTGTTGTCTGCTCTCAAGCCAAGGGTGTGTAACCAGATTAATTTATAAAAGAGTCCATTTCTATTGACTTTTTGCAAAATGAAAAAAGAGGACAAACTCTTAACAAATAAAGCTTTTCAGCAAGCTAATGTTGTTTAGGGGTCTGGAGTGACCATGTTTTGGGATCGTCCTCTCTTCTAGGAGTTGCATTTTTTGTGTTTGAATATGTGACAGAGGGGGGGGGAAAAACCTCTGGATAATCTGTCTTTTTATCTACAACCAATGTGTTTAAAAATCAGTTTATGTAATTTTGGTCTTGTTCTAAATTACATTTTCAGTTACGTAAATTGTTAGCGGTAGGGCCGATGTTCTACAGTAGTAAAAGGGTCTTTTTTTGGCCATTTAAAATTTTGGGAGATTTAGGAGGGATAAAAAGTTTTGTCCAAACATGCAAAACACAGCTGTATTCACCCTATTTTTCGGCCATCTGCTGTAACTGAATTAGAACAAAAACAACCCATTTTATTTACACAGACTACTTTCTACTCATACTTTCTAAACACATTAAAACAAAATGTTTTCTTATTTGCTCATCAATACATACATTTGGAGGTCCTAGAAAAGGGAGATATGAGGATAGAGATTAAAACCAAGGGATTTAGGCCCAAAATAATGACTGTCCCTGTTAAAGGAACACTATAATGTTAGAAATACAAACATGTGTGTGTGTGTGTGTGTGTGTATATATATATATATATATATATATATATATATATATACAGATATATATAGATATGAATACAAACTAATACTTTAGTGTCCCCCTCTACCTTTGTAGGTGTTCGTCCCCCACTGCAATGGTTATAAAGATAAGGATCTCAACCGATCCAAATCTTCCGCATAGGAGAGCCTTGGGAGGCTAGTGCGCATGCATGGCAAAATGCCATGGATGCACCGATCAGGTGCTCTCTATGAATCATTTGATATATAGCCACGTTTAATTTGTTTATAGCTGTAAATTCGTCAGTGGTGGCAGGTGAAGTTTAAAGCTAATGGGGTGCTGCCCTCCCCCAACTTAACCCCATGAGATGCCTTGCATTATTCAAAACCAAGTGCATCTCTAGTCACGAATAAAGGGGAGATGGGGAGGGGGGGCACTCATCTTCCCCTAGGGACCAGCCTCCACTGGGAAGTGCCTTTGATGGCTGTCAGAACAACAGCCACTAGATGTGTGTTAACCCAATTAAATCCTTGCAATTTCTAAAAAATTTCCAAAGCTGAAAAGACAAGGGCACTGCACCCAGACTATTTAATTGAGACCAAGTGGTATGAATGCCTAAAGAGTCCCTTTTAATTGTCTCCCAATATTTTCATTTATTAAATTAAATGTAAATTAAAAACTTTTATATTTAAATAATTATATAAACATATATATACACACACATACATAAAAAAAATTACTATTCTACACCAAATTTATGTTATTGCTATGACCCCTGTGTTACAAATAAATGTTTCCCTAATTTTGGTAGCGAGGGGTTAATGGATTAATATTTTGAAGAGGCTCAGGGTCAGCAGTTTAGAAGGTTCTCCGCTCTGCTGGGTTATTGATCTGTGCATGAGTTGGCGCTTTGGATAACCTTGGGTGACGTCAGTTTAAACACAGAGACATGCACGCCCACGTGAAATGCCACACTTGTAACAATTTAGCCAGCAAATTTTTTGATGGAATGCTGTTGCCTACAAAGTTCCGTTGTGTCCTATTTACATGACAAGTGTGCTTAAAGAGAATACAAGGATATAACATGGCGTGGAATCTCACACTAGAAAACATGTTTGTTGACTACACTGGTCAAGTGCGTGTTACCTGCCATCAATCTCAACTCTAGTTTTTTTAACTAGGCAGGTGACTATTATGAGTGTTTGTTTTCTAACCTCCAAAATAATGGGCACCTCCTTTGCTTGTGGCTGCAATAATATTATGGCTTTAGCTAAATACCAAATGTGGTTTTGTAGTAGAGCTAAACACATTCCAGTGTTTGTACAATGTGCTTTTTGCTTAAAGAGCACATTTATTTTATTATGAAGCATCATAATTTCCTTTACATTACACAATTTGCCTTATCATCTCTGTCACAATAACTTGACATACTACTCTATGAGACACAATATATAGGCGTATTCTTCACAATATATTGAAAACCTCACCAAGTGGCTAGTGTGATCATGGTGAGTATGTTGAATTTGTACCCTTAAAAAAACACTCTAGTCACTATAACCATTTCATCTCATTGAATTGGTTATAGTGACTGGTTACCCTGGTCATTGTCCCTCCCAGGGCCGGCGCGTCCATAAGGCGGCACAGGCGGCCGCCTTAGGGCGCACCGGCTCGGGGGCGCAAATGTCCGGGTGACCGGCAGGAGAGAAGCGCACAGCTCCCCTCTCCTGCCGGTCACTTCTTGTAGCGTGGCCGAGCGCCAACCTGCAGTGCCGCGGACTGTGTGGAGGGGGCGGGGATATGAACGTCATATCCCTGCTCCCTCTGTAGCACACAGCGCGACTGGTGCCCAGCAGGGGCGGAGCTACGGGCCCCCATCTAATCAGCATGGGAGGAAGTCCTCCCAAGAAGACTACAGCAGCAGAAGGCAGAGAGGAGGGGGCTGGGCAGGACCAGCTCCTCCAACTCCCAACTACTTCAGGCAGCACTTTGGATCCCAGGTAAGCCCCCCTTCTGAACCTGTTGGTCAGTGTGTCTGTGTGTATCTATGTCTGTCAGTGTGTGTGTGTGTATATGTCTGTCAGTGTGTGTGTGTATCTATGTCTGTCAGTGTGTGTGTGTGTGTATGTCTGTCAGTGTGTGTGTGTGTATGTCTGTCAGTGTGTCTGTGTGTATCTATGTCTGTCAGTGTGTGTGTGTGTATGTCTGTCAGTGTGTCTGTGTGTATCTATGTCTGTCAGTGTGTGTGTGTGTGTATATGTCTGTCAGTGTGTGTGTGTGTGTGTGTGTGTATCTATGTCTGTCAGTGTGTGTGTGTGTATCTATGTCTGTCAGTGTGTGTGTGTGTATGTCTGTCAGTGTGTGTGTGTATCTATGTCTGTCAGTGTGTGTGTGTGTATGTCTGTCAGTGTGTCTGTGTGTATCTATGTCTGTCAGTGTGTGTGTGTATCTATGTCTGTCAGTGTGTGTGTGTATGTCTGTCAGTGTGTGTGTGTATCTATCTCTGTCAGTGTGTGTGTGTGTGTGTGTGTATGTCTGTCAGTGTGTGTGTATCTATGTCTGTCAGTGTGTGTGTGTATATCCATGTCTGTCAGTGTGTGTGTGTATGTATATGTCTCTGTCCATGTGTCTGTGTGTATCTAAATGTCTGTGTGTGTGTGTCTGTCAGTGTGTCTTTGTGTGTCTTCTTCCCTATCATTGTGTATGTGTGTCTGTATGTCACTGTGTGTTTATCTGTATGTCTGTCAGTGTTTGTGTGTACCTGTGTGTCTATCTGAATGGGTATCAGTTTGTGTATATGTATGTGTCAGTGTGTGTATCTTTGTGTATGTGTATCACAGTGTGTGCATGTGTGGCAGTGTATGTGTATATGTGCATATATCTCAGCATTCAAACACAACACTACACACAAATAAACACCTGCATGCAAACGTCAACACTACATACAAACACACCTCTGTATCAGACACCAAAATTATATATAAACACACACCTGTGTTCAAAAACCAACACTACACATAAATGCATGCTTGCATTCAAATGCAAACACTACATACAAACACACCGCTACAATCATACAAACATACTCCATACAAACACATGCTTACAGTCAAATACACAAATACTGCTCCATGCTAAATACAATCCTGCAAGCATGGGGAAATCGGTAGAGCCCCAGCTTTCAAAGCATTGTTGAAGTTGCACGACAGATGGGGATCTATCTTTTAGCCATCCTGTGTACATACACAGACCGTCATACAGAGACATACAGTATGTATGTCTCTGTATGACTGTGTAAATGTATTCAAAAGGAATAAACACAGGCAACACTCCAATAGTAAGGATGGTATATTTATTGATAGGTGAACCACCCCAAAGAAAGGGCGTCGTTTCGGCTCAGCAGAGCCTTATTACATGAGCTGAAACATCACACTTTCTATGGGGTGGTTCACCTACCAATAAATATACCATCCTTACTATTGGAGTGTTGCCTGCGTTTATTCCTTTTGAAGACTTTACTGGTGGATCCAGCAATGTCTGCCTGACATGGAGCATCCACCTCTGTTGATGGCCGGAGCATTTACACGGTATCAGTGTGCAGGGTTCTTTGTTTGTCTGTGTATGTATGTCTCTGTATGCCTATCTCTGTTTCTTTATGTCTGTGTATGTATTTCTGTGAGTGCCTGTGTCTTTATGAATGTATGTCTGTGTTTGTACGATAATGTACCTATATGTGTAGATTGTATGACTGTGTTTGTTTGTGTGCCTTTTATGACTGTGTGTCTGTATATCTTTGTGACTGTGTGCCTGAAAAATTATGTCTGTGTGCTTGTATGGTTGTGTGTCTGTATGTTTGTGTATTTGTGCATGTATGTATTTTTGCCTGTATCTATGTCTATGTGGGAGAAAAAGAGAGATAGATAGGGGCTGGCGGGGAAGTAAGAAATACATAAGAGGGGTTGTAGGAGATACACTAAAGGGATATGCAACACTAATGGGGGTAAGAAATTCAAAAGGGGGCTACGAGACACAGAGGTGAAGATGCATTGTTTATTTTTGGGGGGGGGGGCGTCAAAATGCATCTTCGCCTGTGTAGTCAAAAATCCTAGCACCGGCCCTGGTCCCTCCATTTAGTGTTAAAACAATTTTGAGCAGTTTAACAGCCATGGCTAAGGCAGAGATGATACATTTCCTAAGCTATACCAATTCATACCAGCAATGACAAGCTATGGTAGGTTGAAAGCGGTTTGCTGACTCCCTCATTAATCCGAGGGACATAGAGAGGCTAAACTACTGGGGAACCAGTTTTAGCATTAAACCAATAAAAGCAGTTTAATATTCAACAGAAGTACAGTGCCTGGGGACTCCAGATACTATAACCACTTCAATAAGACAAAGCATTTACAGTGTCCCTTTAAATAGTGCCAAAATAATCCACACTTACACAACCTCATGTAGTTAAGCAACACAGGTGCATATCAAGTCAAGATTTGAACCATTTTGACATTAACAGATCACAGATTGCAGTAGCATTTAAAGAAGAATAATCATTGTAGATCAAACATGTCAAACTCCACGTCTAGCAAGGGCCAAATAAACAAGATTTAAGTTTATGTGGGCCGCAAGAAAACATTTTTGTTTTTTCATACAAACGTAGGTTTATTTTGAAAAGTGCAGTATAAAAAAAAACAGCATCCCCCTCTACTAAATCCCAGCCCCCTCCCCCCATATACTAAATCCCAGTAGCCCCCTCTAGCCAACAAGAAGACTCCACTCACATTGCCACTGCCAGTATGTGACTCCGGAGTCCGGCTGTCCGCACCCTGTGCCAAAGCGGATCCTCCCGCTACTTCTGGAAACCCTGTGAAGGTGGAGCATGTCGACGTGGCATTCTGTGCCTCTGTGCACCACCAGGTACTCCACTGTCCAGCTGCGCCCATTGCAATACTGACCCACATACACACTCACTGACAGACACACACACACACACACTCACTGACAGACTCACTGACAGACACACACTCACATCATTCCCTGGGGTCCAGTGAGGATTTTCTATCTGGAGATCTCCTTTCTGCTCCTCACTGCTCTCTCGCGGGCAGTTTAGTGATGCCGGGTGCCGGAATATGACATCATATTCCGGCATCACTACAGACGGCGTGCGAGGGAGCAGGAAGACTGAGCTCTCTCGCTGCCGCCAGTGTCCTGCTTCCTCTCCGGTTGGGTAAATTTTAGTGGAGAAAGCAGGTGCCTACTCTGCTTCAACACCAAGCATGTACCTGCGGCTCGCTGGGCCACAAAGATGTTCATTGGGGCCACGTGCAGCCCGCGAGTTTGACATGCTTGTTGTAGATGATATACCTGGTACCCCCACCACACATTCTAAAAGAGAATTCTCAAAATAACATGTTTTACAATTGTATTTGGAGGTTTGACAGAATGGCAATTCCTTGTGGTGTCATGGCAACATCTTAAATAAATTGCTTAAACCGTATCGGCAATCATTTTACATAGGTCTTTATAGAAGATCATGTTATATTGGTATATTTATAGGGGCTCTATTAACCATTCCAAGTCACACGTCCTAAGCCTTGTCGCTAATGAACACCGTATCCTCCCAAGACAGGCAATAGGCTCTGCTTTAGCAAGAGGAAATAAGGAAAAACTGTTCGGCGCCAGCAACAACCCGCGATGTCCTTGGTCAGACAATTTATGATCCCTCATAACCATTTCTTTGGTGACCCAATGCTTGCAGGGACTGTCGAAGGTGAATTGTTTAAACAATATAAACCTGCTGTGTTTCCCGTACACATGTGGTTTCAGTTAATGCTATATTATATTAAACATTGAAAACTGAAAGAAAGATGCCAGAAGTAAAGCCATAACAAAGTTTAATTATATCAAGATCCCAGCTTCCTGCTTGTAGAAGTTTTTTTTTTTGCTATCCCTACCTAACTCATTACAAGTTTTCCAAGTAATCATGAATTAAATAATTTCCTGCCTGCCCCAGCATTTAGTGTTCAGACTGTGTTTCTAGACCAGGGGTGGGGAACCTTTTATCTGCCAAGGGCCATTTAGATATTTAAAACATCAGTCGCGGGCCATATAAAATAATCAATTTAAAAATTAGCCTGCTGTGTTTGGTCAAACATTTCATTAACTCACTCCTAATGTGATAGCTGGAACTGCTTCTCTTTGGTTTGATGTTAGCTGATATTGATGATGATGCTACTCACAGTGTGTGGGGGGGGGGGCGCAGTGTGTGTGTGTGTGTGTTTGTGTGGAGGCATGCAGTGTGTGTTTGTGGAGGGGTGCAGTATGTGTGTGTGAGGGGTGCAGTGTGTGTGTGTGTGGAGGGGTGCAGTGTGTGTGTGTGTGGAGGGGTGCAGTATGTGTGTGTGGAGGGGTGCAGTGTGTGTGTGTGGAGGGGTGCAGTGTGTTTGTTTAAGGGTTCTGTGTGTGTGTGCGATGGTTTAGTGTGTGTCAGGGGTTTATATTGTAGATGGGGGAAAATCTATTTATTTTTTTAACTTAAAAAGAGGGGGGAAATGTATGCACTCCCCCTCCCCCCTCCTTACCTCTGGAAGGAAAGGCCTGGAAGGAAAGGACATATCAGTCCTCCTCCAATTCTGCAGACTCCCGGGTCCTAGCTCCCTCCCTCTCCCTCTTTACAAACTGCCCGGAGACCATGAGGGAAATCTTTGATCTCCCCAGCAGGACCGGCTCTCCACAGGCCGGACCAAATGATTTTGCGGGCCTTACTGCCCACCCCTGTTATAGACGATCAATGCAATAATTTAAATGCGGAATGTTGAAAATGAAATGTAGGATAACCTGGTGACCTGGGTGCGTAGATGTTATTTGTTGCTCTTGTGATGCTGGAATTAAGCAAATCCAGCCCTTGTTTAGCAAGTTTCCCAAAAGGTATATGATAGAGTTCTCAGAACAGTTCATTGCTAAATATGGGTTGATATGGTGGCAGCATTGTTCTCGTGTTTCTTGATTGCCAGTTGTTGCAGATTTGTGATTGTTCTAGATTCCATTCAGTTTAGTGATGTAATGTTTTCTTAGAGTTGGTGTTTCTTTAATCTGTTCCGTTATCACTTGTAATACGCTTGTAAACGTTCGCTCATTGTTAGGTCTGCATTAATGACCAAATTATGTCTGTGAAGTGTTTATTTCAATTCTAGAATTGTCTCATCTGTTCTGTCAGACAGGCATGGAGTTTTCTGAGTAATCGCATACTTCTCTCTTCTGTTTTAGTGATGCGGTATGTTCCCACTTTAGTTAATCTTTTGTAGCGATCCAAAACTTGGAGATCTTACCCTGCAATGGGACGTCCTGTATGTGGGCATATGGTCTTTAGGGGCAAGTGTTAGGATTAAACGAGCAGCTTGCTAGGTGAGCGGAGAGGGGTTTGCTATTATGGCCCCTCACAGTGAGCTTTAAATCTAAACTACGCTGTAAGCACAATGGGCGTGAATAGGCTCTGCTGTGGTCCTGCACGGCTACACTACATTCCGCAGCAGTGAAGGGCTTAGAACTTAGTGCTGATTATAATGGAATAGGGCGATTTCATACACAAAACATTGGAGTTCAATGCACTGGCACGAGTTTGTTAGTAATAATCGTGTGGGGCAGGAAAGGGGAACCCATTACAGAATAATATAGGCTAAAAAAAGACTGGCTTCTGCACAAACTGAAATTCTACAGATATTTGTCCACTTCTAACTTAAGGTGAAAGCAGCACGTACAAGGACCTGCCTGTACACTATATAAAAATATCAACTACTTACTGGAGAAAGCAAGGAGTTAAAGAATGTATATAATGCATGACAGACAGCTAGGAGTACAGCCTTGGATGTTAGGACCGCTCACGGTTCACTTAATTTATGCTACCCATGCCAGTAAAAACAGCTGGAGGCCTAGCTACAAGAAACGCCTGTCCCGCAGGAAAGCTGCTTTGTGTCAACCAACCAACAAGGCAGCAGCTGGGTGGCATGGACCTTATCCGGAATATCTGCTCTAGAATGGAGGAAGGCGGGTTGAGAGCTGCTCCACCGTCCCCCTGTAAGGATTAACCTGAGCCTGGGGTGGAATTTCAGAAGTATATTTGATCTCTGTCGGAGGAGCACTTCAGGTTCTTGGCAAGAGACCAAGCTGGTGTGGATGAAAGCAATGTGATCTTCTAAGTCTTTGTCTGTACGCAAGTGTATATCAGTTTCTTAATATCACAGGAGGGAAGATAATTTGAAACATACGTACTGTTTACCAAGCCTTTTGTGATGCGAACGGCCCAGGGACGTTCGATTTAAGAGCAATTCGCCACAATCAGAAAAGCACACAGCTACAGCCTTGCTTCTTGTGGGATATATACAGCCACAAATTAGCTATATTATGTTCTATACAGGATTGTAACATACCCCTTACTTGTCCTTCTAGATAAAATATATATATTTATTGAAACTTTCTGCACAGAATGTTTTCTGGTGGGAACATCAAGCTCTGTATCTTTTAGATGTGCTCATTCTCCCACCGAACTAATGATGACAATAGACTTGGAGCGAGCGGGTTTATGTGATGTGGAGGGTCAAATGTCTGTGCTTGACCATGAACTGTAAAGCTCAGTAGTGGCTTTATGCGCTCTAAAAGATGTGATGTTGTAATTTAGATGTTATATTGTGGCAGAGATTACGTTAGTGCATTTATCAGTCATGTGATATCACAACGTTTATCTTGTTGTTGTCATAATGATTGTTTACACAGAATAACACAGGCAATCTAGTTTTTTATTTTTTTATATTTCCAGGTACAGATAATCACCACAGAGAATTAGTCCTAATCTTCTGTAGCGCAAGTGTAGTACTACATGTAATTCTGTGTAATATTGGCTCGGTGACAGATATGTAGTACGATGTTATGTTCCGAAAAGATATTCCCATGATGTAATGATAAAATTCATTTCAATATCTAATTTAAAGGAGCACTATAGTGCCAGGAAAAAAAAAACTCTTTTTCCTAGCACTATAGGGTTATTAGGTCTCCCCCCCCCCTCCCTGCTGGCTGAAAGGGTTAAAACCTCTTCAGCCACTTACCTTAATCAAGCGCCGGGCTCCCTCGGTGCTGGTGACCTCTCCTCCCCCTGCCGACGTCCGCTCCGAATGCATATGTGCGGCCAGAGCCACGCACCCATTCAAACTGCCCATAGGAAAGCATTACTCAGCGCTTTCCTATGGGCGTCCAGTGTCATCTCAGTGTCATTTTCACACTGAGCATTGCGGAAGCGCCTTTAGTGGCTGTCAGGTAGACAACCACTAGAGGCTGGATTAACCCTCAATGTAAACATAGCAGTCTATGTTTACAGCTGCAGAGTTAAAACTAGGGGGACCTGGTACTCAGACCACTTCATTTAGCTGAAGTGGTCTGGGTGCCTATAGTGGTCCTTTAAGTGATTTTATTTCTTGTACAAATCCCTGCTTACTTCAATGTCTACCAATGTATGTCTTCTTAGTTTCTGGTGGCTGTGATATCACTGAGATGCCGCTCTCACTTTGATGCTGTCTAACCTCGACTACTGTAATCCGCTTCTCAGTGGTCTTACGTGTTTCCAACTTGCCCCATTACAGTCCATAATGAATGCGGCGATGAGGCTCATCTTCCTGTCCACCCGAATGTCCCAAGCCACCCCTCTCAGTCTTTAGACTAACTTTTCCGTAAGATAAAGGGCACAATTAAAAATTCTGGCTCTTGCTTAAGATTTTCTACATAATACTGCTCCTACCTATTCACCTATTCATTCAATATGTATAATTTCTAGGTAATGTATAGTCTTATGCTAGGTACCTCTACCACCTGTTAATCAGTCCTCAGCATTCTATCTCTTTGCCGGCTGTATAGAGGTCTAAGCAAGTGTTTCTTCTACAATGAGTTTGGGATGTACTGATGTTGTTCTGGCGCTGAAGTCATCATGTTGGCGTCATCAGGGAGGATTGCCCTGTTTGTGAAAGTGTACCCAAGCAGGGCCAATTGCGTCCCACATGGGGCAAGACCTAAAGACCAGTTCAATGACCACACAAACCAATCCGACCAATCTGGTGATTCATAGAAAAGGTCTGCCACATGCAGTTTGTTTTTTTTTAATGAAAAAAACCTGAATAGTTGAGAATTCACCAGGAATTGACAACTTTTCTACCACTGTAGCCGTATTTGAAAAAAATTCTATATGTGTCGGTTACATTTCCAATTTGGCTATTTTGCCAAAAAGTTTATAAATGTTTATTCTGGAAGGCCGGTTGCTGGACATCAGGCCAACATGGGATCTGTTTATATGCCGGACAGGTTTTGAAACTTCAGGGCAGTTTTTTTACTCACATGGATTAATGGCCAAGGACATGGGGTCCGATATCCGTCCATAAAGCTGATATGATTGTGCAGAATGCCTTGGGACTATCAGTGTTAAAATATCCATTAGCGTGCAGTGCTCATTTTTTTGATTTTTTATCGTAACATATTCATGTTTTTTTTTTTAAAGTAAATGTCTAATTTATTTTTCAAGCCATGGAGTTTTTTCAGGGATGTTGAAATTATTTTTTACAGACGATTTTCCGCAAGAAAGAAAATCCGCCTCAGGCTATCTGGAAATGTATAATTATCTATTAGCATATTTTTTACTTGTTGATTTAGAGGGGCACCAGGCTAAGCACCTTTGGATGAAATGTATAGGCTGTGAGAGGTGAGGGTGGATTAGCCCATTGCTGTCCAAATTCGGATGGCTAGTGCAATTCTGCCCATACTAGAATTATTCTGCTGCACCTAGATATGGTGGGTTCGCTGCCACCATATATGATCTAAAGCCCCTGCAAGGATGCTGTATCATTGTGCTATCTTAATGTCCATTATACAGCTTGCCCCTTCTGCCCTGATTTCATACCTTCCAATATTAAGGGAGGTTTGTATGTAAAGCTCCCATAATAGGGTGGGAAATATATGTAATCTGTTACAGATAATGTTGCTTTTTAGACCACGGTAGATCCACCAATAAAGTGAATATTTTGGAAATGTAGATAGTTAAAGTTAATAATTGTAACAGAACCCTGTATTGTTTTGCCTGAACTTAATCTACAGTGCTGTTGGGGAGTTTAAACAGAGCCGAATGACTGGTGTTCGTATGACTATTGCTACCCAAAATACCGAACATCAGACCACCCAGGGGAACAGTTAATTACTATTTTACCACCCAGTGATTGTGGAGCCGTTCGCATGGTTCAGACGAATCCCTTTGTCTCAGAATAGGTGGCCGCCATTTCGGGACTTTACACGTGTTCACGGCCATCTTACGCACGAACGGCGGTGTTTGCCTGTGAACGCATGGAACTAAAAACGGATACGCAAACAGGCGAACACCGCTGAGACCTCCAGGAGCTCGTAAGTTCGTGCTGAAACTACCGAACGACCGGCCGTTCTGTAGTTTTGTTTAAGCATGCATGGGGATTCAGGCGAACGGCAGGATTACTGTGGAGGGCAAGGGGTTCGTGGGGTTTTTATTCACGAACGGGGACCGACCGCAAGGCCAAAACTTGTGGAACTCTTTTCGGATGAAAATCCTGTGCGGTCGGTCAAAACTTCAAAGACCCATAACTCCCGAACCCCACAACCGAATGACTTGAGATTTGGATATGTTATTCCCCTGAGTGGTAGCTATTAAGCGGTGCTGGACTTAAAGGTGTACCCCCTGTTTTGGGGGTACATCCAGAATGTGGGTAAATTTATGTCTGTTTTAATTATGTTACATGTTATCTGAGGGGAGGAGACGTGGGGGTTGAACCATGTGTGTAATTGGCTGTGTTACTAATTATGTGGGTGTAGCCTCTCAGAGGGCACCCTTGCATAAAAAGAGATCCCCTGTGATTAAAAGTTAGTTCTACTTGACCCTTCAAAACGTAGCCTCGTCTCGTTCTTGGAGGGGATTTATGGTACCGTTACTCTGCCTCATTTTACAGTACTGCCGGATTATACCCTGGGATATCGTGGATGGGAACCAGGACTCCATTACTACACAGCAGCTTGCACAGAAAAGGATATCTCCAACGGCAGATACCCCTCTACAGCTGGGTAGCCGTTACATTGGTGGCAGCGGCGGGATGGTCCTTTTCATCCCCAAAGCAAGTGCTGAATGGAATCCCAGTACGCCAAACTGAAAAGACCCACACTAAAGGATCTATTGGAAACCAGAGGAAGGAGTGCCAGCAACCGACCACGGAGAGAGCTGATAGCTGACCTACTGGAGCTGGACGAGATGGATCGATCCATGGAGGTCGCAGACCAACCTAACCCTGTCAGCGAGGAGGAGGAAATTACAAATCTTGTTCAGCGGAGATTATCCATGTACCCAGCGACATCCGTGGAACTAATAGATCAGCTGTTCCGGGAAGCGAGAACGGAGATACAAAATAGGAGGGGGCACGAACTTGAACTGGCAAGAGCTAGACAACCTATTGCACCTGCAGTTCATATACCCCCACCCGCTGCTACAGGACAGAAAATACCCTTCACTGCGTTCAAAGCTTTTGTGGAAAGTGAGGAAGAGATTGACGGGTATTTGGCTGACTTTCAGAGGCAGTGCTCCCTACACCAGGTACCACTAGACCAATGGGTCACTATTTTGGCTGGAAAGCTATCGGGAAAGGCAAATGAGGCTTTTCGGGCACTTACTGAGGAAGATATTGCACAGTATCGCCGGGTGAAGGCTGCACTGCTCACCCGATATGCCGTCACCCCGGAAACGTATCGCCGTCGCTTCAGGGAGTCCAAAAAGAAGGCTGCAGACTCCCACATGGAATGGGCAAACAAGATACAAAGGGTGGCATCACATTGGGTACGAGGGTGCAATGCCAACACCAGAGAGGAAGTACTACAGCTATTCCTAATGGAACATTTCTTCCAAGATCTGGCAGCAGACATACAGGATTGGGTGAGAGATCGTCGCCCTGCTAACTTAATCGAGGCAGCGCGGCTAGCGGACGAATACGCAGAGTCGAGAAAGGTGAGCCAAGGGTCCACACGCCAACCTCTAGGGCAGAGCCACGCACCCCAACGCCCGCTGCACGCACAGAATTTCGGGCCCCAGTACCCCCAGGACCCCCACGTCCTCAGGGGTCTAACAACCAACCCCGGGATGCTTACAAAGTTACGTGCCATCGCTGCGGCAACACGGGACATATTGCTCGTTATTGCCCCTTGGGAGCAGCCAATAACAACTGGAGGCGATCAACCAATAACCCAGAGACCCCTTCATCACGCACCTCTGCTGCTCACTGCCTGGAAACCGAAGGGAGCCCTGAGGAGTGTTTGGGCATCCTATACGAGGCAAACCCCATACAAGCTGCATCCCCAGATAACCGCCAGCATCACCGCCAGGAGGTGCGTGTAAATGGGCAGGTGGCACAAGGCCTAAGGGACACTGGCGCTACCATCACTTTGGTGCAGAAACATCTTGTGAAACCGGAGCATGTATCTACACGCACTGTTGCTGTCCGTGTCGCGGGGGGGCTGTTTTTCGTTTACCCACTGCCCGGGTACACTTGGATTGGGGAGTCGGGTCGGGAAAGACCACAGTAGGAATCATGGACAATTTACCTGCTGAAGTCGTGTTGGGCAACGACATTGGCCCTCTGGCTTCAGCTTATCTACCCACGACTGCTGCTGCCTGTCCCGTGACCACCCGCTCACAGACCCGTATCGAAGACGATCCTCCAGCAGACCGGGAGACCCAGGTAAGCCACAAACAGACACTCAGCCCTAACACGGTAGAAAGACCCATAGCTTGGGACACCCCAGAGGAGTTTGGGAGGGAGACTAGACAGGACCCCACTCTCCAAAAGTATCGGGAATTAGCCGACAGTGGGGGGGATGAGCGGGAACGTTTTATATGGGAAGGTGACAGATTATACAGGTTGACACAAGGTAGGAGGAGAGGCTGTATCCCTTCACAGAAGCGCCAACTAGTGGTACCCAGAAAGTACCGGTTGGAACTTCTCCGAATTGGACATGACATTCCGTTGGCAGGACACTTAGGGGGTAACCGCACCGCCTACAGGATCACACAGACCTTTTTCTGGCCTGGGATCTCAAAGGACGTGCGGCGTTACTGCAGTACCTGTGATACATGCCAACGAGTAGGAAAGAGAGGGGACCACCCTAAAGCTCGACTGTCACCCATGCCCGTGATTGAGGAACCGTTTAGCCGGGTGGCAGTCGATCTAGTGGGACCCCTACCTAACCCCAGTCCCTCGGGTAAGAAGTATATTCTTACAGTAGTGGACTATGCTACCCGCTACCCAGAGGCTGTCGCTCTGACAAATATCCAGGCTGACACTGTCGCCAGTGCCCTAGTCGGGATATTCACCAGAGTGGGATTCCCTCAGGAAATCCTATCCGACCGAGGGACCCAGTTCACCGCAGACCTAACACAACAGTTGTGGAAGGTCTGTGGTGTCAAGACCCTGCTCAGTTCCCCGTACCACCCCCAGACTAACGGTCTCTGTGAGCGCTTTAATGGTACCCTAAAGCAATTGCTGCGGACCTTTACAGCGGAATACAGAGACTGGGAGCGATTCTTGCCGCACCTCTTGTTTGCATATCGAGAGGTGCCCCAGGAATCCACAGGATTCTCTCCTTTCGAGCTGCTCTATGGACGGCGAGTGCGAGGCCCCCTCGACCTCATCCGAGAGCACTGGGAGGGAGAGATGGAGCATGAGGGCGTTCCTATCGTACCTTATGTACTGGAGATGCGGGACCGCATGGGGCACCTAGCCAGAATGGCCCGAGAACATCTCCAGGCAGCCCAGGGCCGTCAGAAACACTGGTACGATCGGGGCGCCCGGCTGAGAACGTTCCAAGTAGGTCAGAAGGTTCTGGTACTTAGACCGGTCAAGGGAAACAAGCTACAGACCTCCTGGCAAGGCCCTTACAAGGTAGTGGCCCAGATATGTGACACCACCTATGTAATTGCCAGTAGCCAAGACGAAAGGGTCCAGAAGTCCTTTCATGTCAATTTGTTAAAAGAGTACCAAGAAAGGCCCGAAGATATAGCGGCCATATGTATCCCGGCCACTGAAGACCCTGACAGTCTCCCCATCCCGGATCTGTTAGCAGACTCCGAGCCTAAAACTCTGCTTAATACAGTGCAGCTGGGGGAGCGGTTAACTCCCACAGAAAGGGAGCAACTCCAACAATTGCTAGCTGAGAAAGGATTGACATTCTCTCAGGAGCCAGGTTACACACCCTTAGCGACACATTATGTGGAGACACCGGGACAGACCCCACTTAGACAGACTCCCTATAGAATCCCTGAGGCTGTAAAGAAGGAAATGAGAAAGGAGATTCAGGAGATGCTAAGACTTAGAGTCATAGAACCGTCCGACAGCCCCTGGGCCTCCCCAGTTGTCCTAGTCCCCAAAAAGGACGGGACGACCAGATTCTGTGTTGATTATCGACGCCTCAATGATAGGACCGTGACAGACGCCTACCCCATGCCCCGGGTGGACGAACTATTAGATCGTATTGCCAGGGGACGCTATCTGACCACCATCGATCTGTGTAAAGGGTACTGGCAGATCCCCCTGGCCAAGGACGCTATCCCTAAGTCGGCGTTTGTCACCCCATTTGGCTTGTACCAATTTAAGGTCATGCCATTCGGGATGAAGAACGCCCCAGCTACATTTCAGCGCTTAGTGGATCGCCTCCTTGATGGCTTCCAGGAATTCGCATGCGCATACCTGGATGACATTGCGATCTATAGTGAGACTTGGGAAGACCATTTGAGACATGTAGAGGCTGTGCTGGATCAGATTAGGGCCGCAGGCCTAACTCTGAAACCAGAGAAGTGTAATTTCGGAATGGCCGAAGTACAGTACTTGGGACACAGGGTAGGGTGTGGGAAACAGCGACCAGAACCCGCGAAGGTAGAGGCTGTAGCCAACTGGCCCACACCCCACACCAAGACCCAAGTATTGGCATTCTTAGGGACAGCAGGATATTACAGGAAATTTGTCCCTGACTACAGCACCATCGCCAAACCCCTGACAGATTTGACAAGGAAGAATTTGCCAAGAGTAGTCCTGTGGTCTCCCGCCTGCGAAACAGCATTCCAAACCCTGAAACAAGCCCTGATCAACGCACCGGTTTTGTCTGCCCCCGTCCCTAACAAAAGATTTGTTGTCCATACAGATGCGTCCATGTACGGACTGGGGGCAGTTCTGAGCCAGGTCGGGGAAGATGGAGGGGAACACCCTGTCGCGTACCTGAGTAGGAAACTATTACCTCGGGAAGTGAGTTACGCGGCAGTAGAAAAGGAGTGTCTAGCCCTGGTTTGGGCCCTAAAGAAGCTCACCCCATACCTCTACGGCCAAGAATTCACGCTGATCACAGATCATAACCCCCTAGTCTGGCTGAACCGAGTGGCTGGGGACAATGGACGATTACTAAGATGGAGCTTGGCACTACAACCATACAACTTCTCCATTCAGTATCGCCCTGGCCGGTTTAATGGGAATGCAGACGGACTGTCCAGGCAAACGGAACTTTTACCTTGACTAAGACCGGACAGCCCCAAGTCGACCCGAAAAGGATCAATCCGGGTCTGCCGGAGTGTTCCACAAAAGGGGAGCAGTGTAACAGAACCCTGTATTGTTTTGCCTGAACTTAATCTACAGTGCTGTTGGGGAGTTTAAACAGAGCCGAATGACTGGTGTTCGTATGACTATTGCTACCCAAAATACCGAACATCAGACCACCCAGGGGAACAGTTAATTACTATTTTACCACCCAGTGATTGTGGAGCCGTTCGCATGGTTCAGACGAATCCCTTTGTCTCAGAATAGGTGGCCGCCATTTCGGGACTTTACACGTGTTCACGGCCATCTTACGCACGAACGGCGGTGTTTGCCTGTGAACGCATGGAACTAAAAACGGATACGCAAACAGGCGAACACCGCTGAGACCTCCAGGAGCTCGTAAGTTCGTGCTGAAACTACCGAACGACCGGCCGTTCGGTAGTTTTGTTTAAGCATGCATGGGGATTCAGGCGAACGGCAGGATTACTGTGGAGGGCAAGGGGTTCGTGGGGTTTTTATTCACGAACGGGGACCGACCGCAAGGCCAAAACTTGTGGAACTCTTTTCGGATGAAAATCCTGTGCGGTCGGTCAAAACTTCAAAGACCCATAACTCCCGAACCCCACAACCGAATGACTTGAGATTTGGATATGTTATTCCCCTGAGTGGTAGCTATTAAGCGGTGCTGGACTTAAAGGTGTACCCCCTGTTTTTGGGGTACATCCAGAATGTGGGTAAATTTATGTCTGTTTTAATTATGTTACATGTTATCTGAGGGGAGGAGACGTGGGGGTTGAACCATGTGTGTAATTGGCTGTGTTACTAATTATGTGGGTGTAGCCTCTCAGAGGGCACCCTTGCATAAAAAGAGATCCCCTGTGATTAAAAGTTAGTTCTACTTGACCCTTCAAAACGTAGCCTCATCTCGTTCTTGGAGGGGATTTATGGTACCGTTACTCTGCCTCATTTTACAGTACTGCCGGATTATACCCTGGGATATCGTGGATGGGAACCAGGACTCCATTACTACACAGCAGCTTGCACAGAAAAGGATATCTCCAACGGCAGATACCCCTCTACAGCTGGGTAGCCGTTACAATAATGTATTAAAGTGAACCATTTTGATTTTAAGGTATTTTAATACATTTCTTATTATTATATCATTTGAACGGTGTGCCATTTTATTTCTAATCTTTCCCTGTGAGGCTGGGGGACTGAGGTGAAAAAAAAGGGACTGAGCTCCTGGCCGCTGTCTGGACAGCTTTGGGATTAAATCGTTTGTAAACTTGTAAACCCCTTTAGGTAAGACGGCACCTAGGACCTCCAGAGACCATAGCTACTTCATTTAGATGAAGTTACGGTTCCTGGAGTGTTCCTTTAAAGATCTCTATCTCATGAGCCTCTCGTGCCGGTCTGTTGATGGCCAGCATGTACTTGTGGGTTGTGTTGCTTAGTTGTCACCCACACACAGTTCAAATAATCAGATCAGATTTAGAACTGCCCAGTAAGATAATAGGTTCCATAACAACGTAGCTCTCATTCAAGGTCCCATTGACCGTTTTGTGAATGGAGCTGGTCAGTACATAGTGAGTTTCAAGGTTTTCAAATTATAAACTGTTGTCCATTTATTTCCCCTTGTTTTTATGTTGTCATTTTTATTTTTTGTTGTGCAATGGCATAACAACACAACATTGGGCACAAGATAACGCAATATAGCAAAGAGATGACAAGTATTGCATTCAACACAGAGTTTTGTATCTGCACAGTTTTTAATTAATTAAAGATGTCATGTATACAGTTGTGTTTCAGACAGCATAATTCACCCAGGAGGGTTTTTTAAATTTTTTTTAAATTCACCTTTTCACCAGTTTTTAGATATACTTAACGTACATTGGTCTTATGATGAGTGTGATTTCAGTTGCTATGGTAATTTACGCACAATCATAATCCCACTGGAGCGCAAACTGCAGACATTATGGACGGAGGCAAACAAAATGGAGGAACCCAAGTATTGAGATCCGGCACAAGGAAATAATAATATAAATAATAATATAAATAAAAACAAAAAATAGAAAACTGAAATAAAAACCAGCAACAGTTCCACTATAATACAGGAATACTTTCAGATTTCCATTGAATACAACCTTTAACAATTTTAATATTGTTGTTAAAAAAGATATATATGAAATAAAATAAAATAATGAATTGTCCCTGGTGTTAGTTGATCTCCATCTGGAGAGCTGCTTTCCACCTGCCCTGCTCGACATAGAGGCTTATTTACTGTGCACGGGGCAAGGTGAAATGAGCAGATAACAGATAAATATTGTTAATTTTATACGTTGGCCTTCTGCCATCCTGACGCCGAATCCTCCCTCCTCACTCACAAGGATTTTCCCATCTGTGTCTTCGGATTAAGAGGCTTATGGCGTTATAGCACTGAGCAGAATAACAGGTCGAAACCTAGTAGCTTCAGTCAAGTATGGATTTGCCTTAATTGTTCATATTAAGAAAATATGTCCTTGAGGAATAAACTAGAGAGGAACACAGTTTTTTTTTTTTTTTTCTTCTTTCTCTCTGTGAAGTTAAATTGTTGAGTTATGCACAAAGGGAAACTGGAATTACCAGAGTACACTGAGATACTGATATCAGGGGATCTCTTCAGTTGCTTTTGATTTAATTCAAGTTTAACTTGTATATACTAGTTTGAGTGTTTTCTCAATTTTATTTTATTTTATTTCTTTAAGTAGTCCGTTGCTTGGGGGGGTGGGAGGGGAGGGGTCAGAGAGGGGGAATCTGACCTGAGTTGAAGCCCCTTTGTGTGGTCATGAAAAGCCCCAGGTTTGATTTTGGCACTCTGTAATTGTTAGCCCTGAGTCTCCTATAAAATTGGTAGAGAAATAAAATACTTGATGCACGATGATTGTAACTATACAGCAGAGTGTTGGAGGTATTGGCGTGGGTGCAGGTTTAAAATGGCTCTGTCACACATCCAAAAATGAGTTATTATTCATTTCAAAAAGATAAAACCTTGATGAAATATTCACGTTGACTGTGTTTGAATATCACTTTGTCTTATGCATTTTTTTCCTGCGCTTGACTAGAGGCGGAGCTACTGTCGTTAAGTTTTGTCATTTCCCCTAGTCGTCACTAGTGGCAGCTGTGGGGGAAGTGGCATTTTCGATGGGGGCTACTGTGGCCTTGTGGGATACTCCATAGACATCGGTGTTGTAGTATTGCATGCACTAGAGTACAGCACTTTCATTTGGTTCCTGGCAGGCAAAGCGCAGCCATGAGGGACTGCTTCAGATCGATAAAACGTGCCTTCCTCTGCAGCCCCAGGCCACCGCACTGCAAAGCCGCCAGAAGGTGACAGAGCAGGTTTAATGCCACGGGTGCAGGTTTAATTCTGAAGCTGTGGGATTAATACAGCAAGTGTGCAGTGGTTTATATTATACTCTGAATACTTTCCAAAAATGTGGTGTCATAATGTTATTCACGGACCATGCTAGGGTTTAGGGCATGGTATATATGGAGTGGGGTGGGCCTTTCAGTGTAAAATGCCCTATTGGGCACTATGGAGATGGTCTCCTTCTCTCAATTTGTTCTAAAACCAGAAAAAAATGTTTTGTTCACCTTAGCGCCGAGCAAAGCTCCCGGAGATGTCTTACTGCGCCCGCTCCTGACATCACTGGGGCTGTGCACCATCCAGTCGCAGGTTTCTAATTTCTCTTGCCTGCAAGGGGAAGATTTTAATGTCTGTTGTCAGCGCTGGACTCCTACTACCATGACCACTTCAAATCACTGAAGTGGTCATAGTGGTTGGAGTAAGCCCTTAATTTAATAATCGTAAAAGAGCTCATAACATTTTATCTTTATTTATCACGTAGCATTGCCCGTGATTTCATGAATCAAAATCGAATTTCGGGTTCCTTCACATTTTGTTGGTTTCTAACCCAAGTTTATTAAATCAATACCATTAACAGTATAGTCAAGATCTTTAAATGAAACCGTGTTTGTTTCGGTAAACTAATTAACATAAACCACGTAGCATTGCCCGTGATTTCATGAATCAAAATCGAATTTCGGGTGCCTTCACATTTTGTTGGTTTCTAACCCAAGTTTATTAAATCAATACCATTAACAGTATAGTCAAGATCTTTAAATGAAACCGTGTTTGTTTCGGTAAACTAATTAACATAAACCACACCCCCAAGCTATGCTTGTCTGGGACCCTTGTTACATCCCAGAAGGAGTTAAATTACTTTGTTTATGCAATTCTAGACACACCTCCCTGCATGTGACTGACACTACCTTCCTAAACACTTCCTGTAATGAGTCATCTAATGTTTATACTCCCTTTATTGTAAATTCTGTTTAATTTAGAATTTCTTATATCCTGCTGTTAGTAGCTTTCCTGTCCCTACAGGAGCTTACTGTATGTAACGAAAGCTCAATTTACAAAGCAGAAAATAAACCCTTATAAAGTAAGTTAACATCTTATTGAAAATTAAACCATTTTGTTTTCATGCAGGTTGTGTCAGTCACAGCCAGGGGAGGTGTGGCTAGGGCTGCATAAACAGAAACAAAGGCTATTTAACTCTTAAATGCCAGTGAATTGAGCAGTGAAAGTTCAGAGGCAGGATCTATACACCAAAACTGCTTCATTAAGTTATTTTGGTGACTGTAGTGTCTCTTTAAATTATCTCACCTCTACTGAGTACCCATCTTCTCATCCCATAATTTACCTTTTTTTTATTATTATTTATATAATGGCCAAAATTCCAGTAAAAACATCACGTTGAGAATCTAAAGTGAAAGGTAGCACTTATTTTTCTGTCCAAATGATTGATTACGTTTATGTGATGTACAAATGAAAACTCTGAACAGGTTTAGGTCTTATGTTTATGCTCACACATTTCTCTTAGATTTGGTTCCTGTTACTGTTCATTATTTGATTTGTTATGGCACAGGAAGAGTTAGCTTATGTGATTTACATGGTTATTCTGATAATATGTGTATGATGCTTGCTAACTTTTTTTTTTTTTTCCCTTCTCTCTGCAGTTGTTTAAGGTGGATTAAGTAATGATCCTCCGCCTTTACATCATGGTGATCTCATATCTTTGTGCCATTAGTGCTGCCCCCTACCAAAGCCAGAAGACAGATCGTGATTATGGCACCAAGATATCTTCCCACCCTTCCAATCCAACACTAGAACCCTTTAACATCAGTCATGGACTACAGGAGGTGCTATTACCAGACTTGGCCTCCACGTATCCAGATATGACTGGTAACGAATGGAAGCTCTACTCTCCTAGAGTTATTCTGTCCAGTCAAGAACCTTCAGATCCTCCTCTTCTTTTCTTAGCAGACGAGCCTGTCTCGCATTCGGAACCAGCAAATAGGACTTCACGGGTTAAACGGGCAATGGGATCTGACATGGCCAGTGCGTCCCGCCGGGGGGAACTTTCTGTGTGTGACAGCATGAACCTTTGGGTTACTGACAAGAGATCGGCTGTGGATGACCGAGGCAAGACAGTGACCGTAATGTCGGAAGTTCAGACTCTTACAGGACCTTTGAAGCAGTACTTTTTTGAGACGAAGTGCAACCCTGCTGGTGGAACTACCAACGGGTGCAGGGGTGTGGACAAACGACACTGGATATCAGAATGCAAAGCAAAACAGTCTTATGTGCGGGCATTGACTATGGACACCAACAAGCAGGTGGGGTGGCGCTGGATCCGGATTGATACTGCGTGTGTCTGCGCCCTGTTGAGTCGCACTGGGAGGACGTAAAAGGGAAAACGTTGAATGTACTGCTCTCTCTGTATTGCTACAGTTTGAGTAAACTGGAGGAGCTTCTTATCTTCTCATTAAGCTGTTTACAATGTGGCAAAGAGGCCAAGAGCCCATATCCCTACAGTCACAAACATAAATTTTGGGGGGTGGGGGAAGTCATAAAACAGCTGCCACGAGGAATGATTTAACTCTACCAGGTTGTGTGACTTCCAAAACTGGATACAAATTTTAAACAGTCCTCATCTAAAGGGAGCGATACTTTGTTAACCAGTGATAACTATGTTACTAGTGCCTTTTCAGTGTGGATTTGCACAGTTACATCTACATTATAAAGGGAATTTCGTAACATATCAAGGAGTTGGCAAGTTGAGGTTTCAAAAATCTTAAGGATCATGTATATTTACTCTTCACGATTAGGACCCATCCGAGAATCCTGACTAGGTGTCTCCATTCTGGACAAATCTAATCTTTTGCTCTCATTGACATGACAGACATGACTGTGTTGAATTATGAAATGTGAAGAAATGAACCAGCCAGATTAATTTTGTTATCCTGCCCATAACTTTATACCGTTCACATTGTAAGCTATTATAAATTGTTATTCTATATGTAAATATATCTATATAAATATATATGTGTAAATATATATTGTAACTTATTAGCAATTAATTTTTATGGATTATGTTACGGCCTTTATTCATTGTCAGAAAGGTATTCTTGCCAGTTATTTTCTCATATCCACTAGACTAACCCTTTTTACCGAGCTATATTTATTTGCCATCTGTTTCTCGCAAATATTAAAAACATTTTTTATAGATTTTTTTTTCACAAGAGGGGTCCACCAGTGATGACTGAAGGCTAGCTGTGCATCTTGGGAAATGTAGTTTGCAAACATCTGTGGTACCAAGATTAGCCATCAGTAGCACTCCACTCATATAAGTAACAGGCCATGATATCATGTAAGCTTTTCAACAGAAATAAAAAAAAAATTAATAGAATAGGAACGCTGTCTACATGTATATATTTAAAGCAAACTGTCATGTCTGGTTTCATCACAAACCAAAAGCTATGGCTTGTGATTATTTATTATTTTTATAAATTTTACATTCACATTCTATTCCTGGCTGTCCTGGCACAAAAAGGGCACACCATGCAAATAATTTAAACACCAGTACCACGTGCCATATGCACAGGTGCACGTCCGCACACGGCACAATGGAATGGCCGAGCATGCGTGTAGTCAAATGGTCACAGAGTGATGGCGTTCCCCTACGTGGAAGTGCTGCAGAGCTGTGCGCTTGTTGATGTTTTTTTGTTCATCAGAGATGTCCTCAATCATGCGCAGAGAAGTACCTGAAAATAGAAGCAGGCCGGCACAAATTCCGATCCCCGGCAGATTTATTAGAATATAAAGAGCTGGACAAAGGCTCGTAGCAGCCAAAATGTTGCACTTTATTTTTCAATAAATCTGCCTGGTATTGTATCTAATTTGTGTCTTGGAATGGAGCCGATCTCGAGTTTATATCTTTTGAAATGCATTGAGATTCCTGTGCAATGTCAAGACAATATATAGTTAATGAAGATTATTTGGTTTTGAAAAAGAAATGAAATATTACAGATCTACTTTAAAACACTGGCACTACTGAGATTTATGCACAACCCACTAAGTAACAATTTGCTAAGGGTTATGCTTTTATTTAAAAAAAAAAAAAGCAATTTTTTAAAAAGTATTTTTTATTTACATGGCATGCTGTTTAACTCACACACTCCTGCAGTGCCGTGCTCATGCATGCATACGTGTAAACGGCATGTTTAAGGAATTCCCAGAGTGCTCAGGTGTTTGTACGTCATTTCTGTGTATATCCTTGAGTCTTCCCTGGAGCATCATGGGAAACCGTGTTACCTGGAACGCAGAAGTGTCACGAACTATGTTTTTTTTACTCTGCAGCACTAACCACCACAGTGAAATGTTTCTGTAGCGTTTATTAGGGTGAGGGAACAAAGAACTGTCTCTCTCAGAGAAACAGCAGTTTAAAACCTATACAGAGAATCGGCCAGCACTCTTACAATTACAGCATTATCATTATTATTATTGCCATTTAGATAGCGCCAGCTTATTCCGCAATATTACAAAGGAGGAAATTTAACAGTAAATAAACAATTACAAAATGTTACAAGAACAATGATGAGGACTCTGCTCAGAAGAGCTTACAATCTAGCAGAGGTGGGGTATAAAAACATAATCGGAATGGCAGCGTGGGAAAGTATCAGAATTGTAAGGTGAGAGTGGAGTGTGGCTCTTTAAGAGCGAGCCAGAGACAGTTTTGTGAAATTCATTATCAAATATAATTGAGTATTTACTATCCTGTGGATGCAATTTCACCCCAGTCCTCTAGTTAAGCAATAGTTAAAATAACACTCCAAGCACTATCACCACTACCCTCAGCCAATGAGCCGGCTCTGCACTGTAGGGCTTAGCTCAGGGGAGCTAGTGGAAGCTCCGCGGGTACCTGGCAGACCCCTAGTAAGTTGTTAAGCTGTTTTGACTAATGCCTGGAAAGACCACTGAAACCATAACCACTACAGCACGCTGCAGTGGTTATAGTGTTCATTTATCTGTTGCTGAACTGGGGTACCAGGGTTGTATTGCTCCCACAGGATAGTGAATACTGTAGCTGTGTTAGTGCTGACTGCGTACTGGTTTTTCATAGAGGAATACACAGCTTACAATTCCTAATGCTTTTTAAATACATTTTCTTCCGTTAAAGAAGCAAAGGTTATATTTTTATGTGGTTCTTTGAGAAGACATATGGACACTTTATGTTTTGTGTAAAAAGGGTTTTTCAGTGGCAAATTCACTTTAAGTAAGATTGCTGCTTATATTTTATTCCATTGGGTCAGTTTCTGTTCATTTGTAGAGAAGTCTTTGAATAGTAACGTGTTATGGATATGAAAGGTGCATCAGGTCACGGCACACAAAATGACTGTGGACGTGGAATTTTCTAAATCTATTTATAACTGTAATATATGGGTTATCTCTGGTTGATAACTACATTACATTATGCAATGTTTTTAGGTTTTGTAATCTGAGCAGAGCAACATCAATGAATATCTGTTATTATATTGGTGATGTGTGTAATACGGTGATTATTCTGTGGCTGATATTGGTATTCAGCAGGGATATTATTATGGGGATATGGAACCCAGTCATAACAGCTCCCTCTCATGCGCACACACACAAAACCCAAGTGATGCCATTGCCTGTTGTCTATTATGGAAAACTGGTTCTAAATCAGAAAATTACAAAGGCTCATGATAAGGTTGAATACTAGCACATAATTCTGCCCTGTAACGGCTAGTTCTTTAAGCCAGTTGTTACTGATCATACACCTTTTTGGGGAGTTGACATACCAGAAGTTTACTATTGTCATTTTTTTTTAAAATGGACCCTTAGCTTTCTCAAATTGTGGTTTATAATACCTCACACACTCATACTAGTAACTGGTCTAGATTTTAAAATAACCAACTTATGTCGATCAGGAATCTGTTTTATCTGTGTGTCAGAGGGCGCGGCCATATTAACTGTCACATGATTTGCATTTTAGTCCCTACCCTATAACATTTGCCCCTCCATATTGGTGGAGGCCAATTCTAGCTTCCTTGGGAATAGGAGAAAGGTGAATGGGCAGGTAAGGATTGTGTTTTACAGGCTATGACCAAAAATATATACACTAAACATTCTATATGTCATTTCAATAAATATATTATATTTTACTAAACACTGGTTCTGAAAGGTCCACTTAAATATTAACATTCAATTACGGTAAGCCTATATGTGGCTATATTGTAATATAGCCGATATAGTGGCGCTACATATCTCACTAATTTGGTCAGCCTACAACGATTTGATATTCATATACGATCCAATTACACCAATTTTTAGAAACTTTATATTGGGTTCCTGCAGTCCCACTTCCTTGGAAAATCTAAAAAAAAAGAAAAAGAGAGAAATAATTGTTAAAATTGCTGTCCATCCATCTGTGCAACTGGCTGAGATCCCATAGGACAGGTTATAGTCCCTTGTGTCCCACTATAGTCTTTCAAAAATTTGGGAGGTATGGGAACCAGAGTGGCCACAAGCCAGTTGGTGGACTGCACCTTTCTGATCTCTCTACTGTTGTTTAAGGTCTTCACAGGTTATCTTTTATTGGAGGTTAACTTGTCAGAAGACCAAAATTTCATGTAGGTCACGACAGCAAGGAAAGTGAGAATTACCCAGCATTAATGAATGTATTCGAGAACTCCACCATCTATGCAAGAAAATGTGTAGCTTAAATCAGGACCAAAAAGTTAATTGTGACATTTCTATCATAGAGAGTGAATTCTCTGGCCCCTTTTTAAAGAAACCAATACAAGCCTTTCTCAAATGTTTATCAAATAGCTTTTTCATCACCTACAGTTAGTTCAACGGCTCCTCTTTTAGGAGATCCTGGACTGCAAATGTGGTAAGTCCTGGAGAACTTCTGGGTTTGGACAACTAACTAGTCTACCACCAGATTCTCCAATGCTTACGTAAAAGTATTTAACAAATTGAGTTTATTGAGGAGGATTACACATGTTTGACCTACAGATGTTCTCAGATGTTGCTAGATATTCTATAATTTGATGCCTTAATCTGATGTTTGATTATCTATCAACGAAAACCTGAAAGTCTAGAATTCAGAGTCTCGGTAAATGTATGCAAGTAAAATAAACAAACACCAAAATGGAAAATACCATTTCATTGCAATATACATATATATTAAAACATGGTATTACTTAACAAACACTCATTTTGTAACTTGGCTTCCCAATGTTTTCATTCTTGGTTTTTAAATAATTTATTTCTGTTTATATAATTTTCTATGACCAATAGTTTGTTGACATATTTTTTTTGTTTCTGAAAACCTCTAAAATGGAAACTAAACAATAAAAAAAATTGTTTGTTTTTTTTAAATCTCGTCTTCAGTTTTACTTCTTTAGTAACTTATTTCTTTTTAGTATGTTTCCACCTACTTATGTTACTATCACAATATTAACTACACGAGGGCAAATTACTATTGTGCCAGCTTATAATGGCCTGAACACTTACCCTAAGTGTTTTAGGTAATCTCCTTCAAAAAAAGTTTTTTAAGGGCCGAACTATGAAAAGGATATAGAGAGTCATGGATCCGACCAGGGATTTATGAAGGTTCCTGCTTCCATTCTAAGAAAAGATAGACAATAAAGACCCCCCCACAACTCCCCTGAAAGCACCTCCCCCACATAAAATCTACACACAACATTACAGACAGCTGATATACATACACTACCTTACAAACACCCTCCCACACACACACACACACACAATACCAAAGACAGCCTATATCACACATACAAGTACTTCAAGCAACTATAAACATTTAACAGAAGGACACATAAACACAAACAATATTACTAATGGCTCACATACAATAACAAAAATAGTAGAATCAGCTGCATATGCACTATTATCAACACAGACAGCCCACATAGCTTAAACATCATGAACAGCCTGCACACATACATAACACAACCTGCACATAATACAACATACATACATGTATATGTATGTACATATACATACACATAACACCACAGACAGCCCCACATACATAAATACCACAAACCGCACACACACATACAAAACATAATAGGCAGCTCACAATCATTCACACAATACAACGGGCAGCCCACAAAGCCTACCCCTGGTTTAAAGCTTACAAATACCATAAAGATAAAAAAAATAAGGCGTGTATTAGTCAGAGTAGGTAGTAAAAGCACATTTAATGGAAGGAGTCAGCAAGTCAGTGGAATGCAATTGCTTTGGTAGCTAGAATTCCCCCAGGTGATTGTCTGATTGGCCCGCCACATGAGATTAACTTGTCACCACACTTGAGATATCACAAATAGTACGTTCTACAGCACGCAGAGTGCACCATGTCTCATTCTGATTGGTGCATCTGATCCTGGTGTGGGAGTGGCTAGCCTGCAGCTGCAGAAGACGCTTTATCCAACTACGCTCTATGAAACGTTAGCAACTTCATTATGTTTAAATGTTTTAAACTTCATTTTTTGACAATATTTTTAATGCAGTATCTATATAATGCAGTAAATGATATATGGTCAGATATTTATACATATATAAAATAAGAGTTCTGTGAAGTGTGAATATCTCTCACTCACTAATAAAGTAATTACGGTGGGCTTTAAACGTCTGCATCCTTACAGGCCTTACTTCTAACTCCTGCAAAATTATTTTCAAAAATTGCAAACTTTAGAGAAACAACAACGTAAGCATCCAGGGTTATGTATTAAAGTGCAAATTGTCAATAACCCATTGGGAAACTTAAATTATACGTAAAAAATAGCCAGAGTGTAAATATTCTCCAAGGCAGCCATGTTTTAATTTTGATTATTTTGGCATAAAAAATTCAAATGTACTTAAATATACTTTAAAGTGAACAGAATTTAGACTTTAGTGAATATCATTGTTCTGACATTTCTATAATAGAAATCCTTTGATGTGAAGCAGTGATATTTCACAGTAACATTCACTGGTCTGTTTCCATTCCCTGTGCAAGGTTAAGGTGCTTAAAGGAACACTATAGTGTCAGGAACCAAAACATGTATTCCTGACACTACAGTGTTAAGCCCTTATGGACACATGATGGAAATATTCCGTCATGATTCCCTTTTAATTCTGTAGTTGTGTCCTTACGTTGTTAAAACCCCATTTTAGGTGGTCAGCACCCCCCCCGTGTCCTGTTATATAAGTAATGCCGCTACTTGCTACACCCATGCTCTGACTCTTTAGCTGAGGCCATCAAATTTGTTTTCAAATTAGCCAATCCAATGCTTTCCCTTAGGAAACTCTGCGCTTCACCAATCAGCTTCTCCTCGTAGAGATGCATTGAATTGATTATGCAGCACTGACCCAGGAAGTCCCTCTAGTGGCCTTCTGAGTGACTGAAAAAGGCAGTGTTTACATAAAAATGCATGCAGGGACATACTGTACTACATAAAGTGGTAGTTGTTTTGGTGACTATAGTGTCCCTTTAATCTACGGGCAGTTCATAGGTGGTGGCGTAGATAGTGGCGTAGATAATCACTCAATAGGTATTTGGTTAGAGAGAAGTTAAACGGAACACTGCCTTGGGAGTGAAGTGGATGCAGAGACTTGACCAGTCTGATCTATAATCCAAACCCATAGGAGTATTGTGCTGCTTTCAGTGAAGTAGACACATCAACAATTGTGGTTCAGATTTCATGACAGGTATTTGGACCATCTCAGGAGACCTTATTAAAACCAGGCATTAGCCACAATTGGGATTAGCCACAAAGCCACGCACCTCAGCAAACATGAATTCCAGGCTACATGACACAAGGGACAGGAAATAAAAGGTTTAGAGCCATAGAATTCCCGTCGCTCCTCTTCTGCTGCTGGCTGTTCAACTGCCTGGAGCTGATGTAACTGCTGTATTCTAGCAAAGTACGGCATTGAGGTCAAAGTAGGGTCCCACAAGACCATGGGATCCACCATAGAAAGAGCTTGTGCCACATTAGGAAACTAAAACGAAAAATCTACTTCCTTAACATGCCCGCCCATTCAATTGCCTTTTTATGTGGATCATCACATGCAATATGTAAACACCATACATAGAACAGTTTAACTGTTCTAGCGACAGGTGGGTTTTGATGTAAGTATCGTGCGAATTTGGGTATTTTTTAGAAAGGCACATTTGTGGTTGAAGCTATTACTAGGACAGAGGTGTATTGCTGTGTACCTGAGTTATGCTGTCTGGCTGCATTTTTTTGAAAATCAATGAAAATTGAGCCTTACCTTGCGCACTAACAAACTTTAAACTAGATCTGCTTGGAAACCAATTTGTGGTATTGACATGTAATTACTAAACGGGAAGCGAATACCTTCTTTGGGATGCATTTTTTTTTCACCTTGAGTGAAATGGCCTAATCCTATGTAATAATTATTCTGTGGTGGGAAAGGGTGGTAGACATCCCACAGTAGTGCAATGTAAAGAACCAGCACTACAATAAGACAAATAATGCATTCGCCTCAGGTGTCGACCTGTGATAGCCTCTGTGGGCTATTGTACAAAAACTGGGATTAGACATTATGGTTTTCCAACCACAATAAGCTGTAGTAGAACGTGGGGGAGCATTGTTGGTGCCTGTGTCAGATAAACAGCACTTTTCTTGCCCTGGGCCTCTAGAATTCAATAATGCCTGCCTTCCCCATCCTTTATATCTCAGGTAGAAAAAATTGACAGGAGAATGTCTATACCAGGTATAGGCAACCCTTGGCACTCCAGATGTTCTGGGGGTACATCCCCCATAATGCTCTTACACCCATAATGCTGGCAAAGCATCATGGGAGGTGTAGTCCAAAACATCTGGAGTACCGAAGGTTGCCTATGCCTGGTCTATACAGTTACAGGCAGCAGAGGGGATTGGGGGGGATTAAGCTTAGGGATGGACGCAGGGTTAGTAGGGTTTAATGCTAGAAAGTGATTTAGGAACCATTCTTATGTGGAGAATGAACAGAGGTCCAAACTGATAACCTCCCTAGCGCTCTGTGGGATCTTAACCCTTCTCTTTCTGCCCATAGTGGCTGTCATTCAGGCCCCTTTTCCAAGAGAAAAGCCATTCACCGTCCTCGTCCCATATACCGTTATGTCTGGGGGACATGCACGCATTTTAGCCACACATTTTCAATTCTATTGACGTTACCAAAAGTGTTCAATATAGTGAATATTTCTTTTTTTTTTTTTTAAATTAAGGTCAAAACAGCCAACTGCAAAGCATTCTGCTCTCTTTACAACTCTGCTTTTACAACTCTGCTTTTTTTTGGCAAAAATATAAATGCAAATCTCTTGTCCATTCTTCAAATTCTTCCCCCTGGGAGGGGGAGGCAGACTCATAGATCTTTACCTAGAGTGCCCCAGTCCTGGCTTGGTATAGAGATTATTCATGACAGCTTTTATAAACGGTTCATAAACAAAATGCAAATTTGTTTTATTGGAGCTATAAAGTTACATAAACCCACAGGACAGTGATACCCTGCAGACAAAAATCAGGTTACTGATTCAGATGTTCAGATTGCAAGTGCCAGCGCATATTTTGGTAGAAGTAACATTTCATCGCTGCTGGGCATGTTAACACCTTCTTTTTAAACTCGTATAGTTGTTTTGTAATGAATATTTTGGTTATTGCTAAACTACGCCAGCAGACCTTTAGAGATTAAATGAAAACAAGATACCATGAGCTTCACTATCCATTCAGATTTTCCTTAGAATGGAATGTTGTACACATTCCCAAAACCTTTAAAAGAATTAATTATGGAAAAATAAGAGAAATAATAAGAGAGGTCTATGATTTTTTTTGGAACCATTTGCAGCCTACATATTTTGTGTGAATCGAAAGCAATGATTTTAAATAGAGGCCTTAAATGTATTCATTCAGAGACTGTGCATACATTCCAACATTTCAAATGGACGAGGGACATGTCAATTTTCGGTGACTTCATTTATACAACTAAAATTTAATTGCGAAAAAGAAAAATGTATCTTATTTACAAAGTCTGATTTCTAAACACATTTATTGTACTTTACATACACATTACTGGGAGTATTATTGCTGTGGAGCTCTGTTATACACTCAGGCACATTCCTGGGAGTATTATTGCTGTGGAGCTCTGTTATACACTCAGACACATTTCTGGGAGTATTATTGCTGTGGAGCTCTGTTATACACTCAGAGACATTACTGGGAGTATTATTGCTGTGGAGCTCTGTTATACACTCAGACACATTACTGGGAGTATTATTGCTGTGGAGCTCTGTTATACACTCAGACACATTACTGGGAGTATTATTGCTGTGGAGCTCTGTTATACACTCAGACACATTACTGGGAGTATTATTGCTGTGGAGCACTGTTATACACTCAGGCACATTACTAGGAGTATTATAGCTGTGGAGCTCTGTTATACACTCGTACACATAACTGGGAGTATTATTACTGTGGAGCTCTGTTATACACTCGGACACATAACTGGGAGTATTATTACTGTGGAGCCCTATGATACACTCAGACACATTACTGGGAGTATTATTGCTGCAGAGCTCTGTTATACACCCAGACACATTACTGGGAGTATTATTGCTGTGGAGCTCTGTTATATACTCAGACACACTAACAATATGGAACTCCTAGAAAAGAGGAACAGAGGGATTTGGGCCCAAAATAGTGACTGCCCTTCCTAAACAGGGACACTTGGCAGGTATAGACTGTGGCATGCTTTATATTCTTATTTTTTGTAACATATGTAATGGGAAGTCAGTGATGTAAAGACAGTAAAATTAAATTGTTGAATAATGTAATATATTGTCCCCCTGTTTTGTGTCAAATTTTGAGTGGACTGAGGAGACAAAAACCCTGAATCTCTGCTATAGCTCATGGAAAATGCTCCATTTCACACACTAAAATTTAGTGAACTTATCATGCTACCAACACATTGATATCCTGACATGATATTTACTAACAGGGGAAATTGATTTTTTGATGTTACTGTCCCTTTAAATGTAGATTTATATATCTTATATCTAAATTGCTGGTGAAACTCCGTAAAGTGGGATCTAGAATACGACAAACAAGTTATTTTAATTAAGCAATTTTCTTCCATCAAATATATTTTCCTGTTGATTCATGTGAGCGAACATTATTTTCTATGTAGCTATTGCAGCATTGTCAGTACACTTGTTCATGAAAATGTAAATTGTACAAATTCATTCTGCATCATGACAGCATCTTGCAGTCTGCGCAGCATGGAAGGTTCAATGAACTGGATGGCATGTGAAGCATAGCATGGAGACTTGGACAAAAAATGTAAATGGTGTAAGACAGGCACCTAGTGGTTACATGAGGAATAGCACGATGCAGCTGATTTTTGCTAATGGAATAAAAACATCACATGTAAAGACATAATATGAACTTAAAAATAATCACTCAAATAGAAAAAACTTTAATCTTTTATATATATATATAGTTAATAAAATGTTAAACAAAAATCTGCACACTAGTCAATCCGTAAGACTTGCTTTTCTATAGACACCCAGCCCACTCCAGCTCATTGAAGTGGTCTGGGTGCAGTGTCCCAGGTTCCTTAACCCTGCAATGGTAATTATTGCCGTTTTTGAGAAACTGCACTAATTACCTTTCAGGGTTAACTCCATCTCTAGTGGCTGTCTGCCAGTTCCTCTACCAGACAGCCAATAGAGACTTTTGGTCACCTGACGCTGGACGTCCTTACGCTATGCATGAGGACACTAGCTTCATACAAAACCCCATAGGAAAGCATTATACAATGCTTTACTATGTGGGAAGTCCTAATGCGAGTGCGGCACGTGAACCAGCACCGAGGGACATCAGCGCTGGATTCAGGTAAGTGACAGAAGGGGGTTTTTAACTGTGGGTAACTATAGTGACAGGAAAACAACTTTGTTTTTCTAGCGCTATAGTTTCCCTTTAAATAAACTCTAATTCCACATATCCTGACACGACACACAAAGACATACATATATAATTACACCAGGGCTCACAGTGAATATACACACAGAGGCATATATTCACATTACATGCACATACAATCAAATACACGGTACATCTACACCAGCACATATATTGATCTGCAGGGGGCCCGGGTCCTAATTTTGCCCTGGGGCCCAAACCACTGTCAGTCCGTCCCTGACGGCTAATTAAACTCATCTATCTAAAAAAAACAAAAAACACAAATATGGGGATTCAGTTACATTGAGGAACTGGGCATGCATGTGGCTATTGTGACGCAAAACAGTTAAATGCAAAGTGAAGCATTTTTTAATAAAGAACCCACAATAATTGTATTCATATATTTGCTTTGCCTTCTTTACTGAAGCCCAGGGAACAGTTAAGTGGAGTGGGCCTTGACTTAGCAAGGAGGCAGGCATATGGATAGGGGGAGAGGACTACTGGAATTTGGGAAGGGGTGGCCTATAGTCACATAAATAGTGGCCATTTTAGGGAGAGCCCCCTTTTTAACTTAATTCCCACTTACCTGTTGTTGTTGCAACACGTCGGTGTGGAGTTTTGTTTTGCAGATGGATTCCATGGATGCAGTCCATGAGATGGAGGCCTTCCTTGCCAGTGTCTGGGCAGCTGTGGCGGATCGTGGTGTGGCCTGGATGCAGGAGCGCTTAGGAACGTCAAAAGGAACAGCAGGAGTCCCTGGAGCCCAGACGCGACGAACGCAGAAAAGACTGAGCCCAGAAGAGGATCGGGCTACCGTTCTGGCGGAGAACCCTCCCCTACTGACACCCGTATCCAGGATGAAGAGTGGAGACAACCTGTTGCAGCCTCATGGTGGTCGTGGATGGCGAACATGTGCAGCTGCACGCCTCGGAGGTCCGCTGCGAAGTTAGGTGTGAGGCCAGGATCACGCAACACTGCACTTTACGGTGGTCGCAAAAAATACCCGGAATATGGCTGCGGGAGGCCCCAAACCAGCGGGGGGCACTCCTGGGAGAAGAAACTTGCACAAGAAGCTGGCGGAGGTCACCCACTTACAGGAAGTCGACTTGGATATGCTGTCATGGCATTACAGCAAACATGTCAAACTCGCAGCCCACGAGCCGCATGCGGCCCACAATGAACATCTTTGCGGCCCAGCAAGCCGCGAATTTGAGACATGCTT
The DNA here is from genome assembly GCA_933207985.1 of Pelobates cultripes. Lineage (NCBI taxonomy): Eukaryota > Metazoa > Chordata > Amphibia > Anura > Pelobatidae > Pelobates > Pelobates cultripes. Next base: position 24,796,945 of record OW240921.1, on the reverse strand, counting down.
ACTAAGGCAGAGTAGGCACCTGCTCTCCTTACATTGCAGGTGCCTACTCTGCTAAAAATTTACCCGGCCAGGGAAGAGAGGTCCTTGGCGGCAGCGAGGGAGCTCGCGCGCACCCTCTTTAGTGATGCCGGGTGCCGGAATATGACGTCATGAGGGAGCAGTGAGGAGCAGGAAGACTGAGCTCCAGAAAGAAGATCCCCACTGGACCCCAGGGAGAGGCCCCACACCAGCTTCCAGAGGTAGGGAGCAATAAAGAAAATTATGTTCGTGTTTCTGTCTGTCAGTGAGTGTGCCTGTCAGTGAGTGTGTGTCTGTCAGAGTGTGTGTGTGTCTGTCAGAGAGTGTGTGTGTCTGGTGTGTCTGCCTGTCAGAGAGTGTGTGTGTCTGTCAGAGAGTGTGTGTGTCTGTCAGAGTATTCGTGTGTCTCTGTCAGAGAGTGTGTGTGTGTCTGTCATTGAGTGTGTGTGTGTGTGTGTGTCTGTCAGAGAGTGAGTGTATCTGTCAGAGAGTTAGTGTGTCTGTCTGTCAGATAGTGAGTGCGTGTGTCAGTCAGAGAGTAAGTGTGTGTGTCTGTTGTGAAAGAATTTACTTTGATTCCAAGGTTCACACTTATAGGTATCATATTAGATATCCTATATTAAAGTTGGCTAATTTGGACTCAGGAAATGCTTAAAACGACACTCAGGACCATTTATGTCTAGTTCCGGGAGCAGATAGCCCCCACATGAGCTGTCTCTCCTAAATCAGTCTGTTCTCTCTCGGAGCTTATCTGTTATATGTACATGACATTCATCCCTATGTCTTATCTGTACTCCTTTCACGCTTTCACTCCCTTCCTACCACTATCCTATGAGTATTTGCACGTAAGCACTTACTTTTTAATGTTTAAAAACACAACTGACAAAATAAAGGTCAGAGGCTTATTTTGATTACCAACAGGTGTCTGGTGTCTAATTCACGTTTCTCCAAGTGCACTTGAAATAATAATTTGGGCTCCCTTGAATATACTAAAGATCACAGTGGATCTATATCACTGTTAGTGTGTGTTGGTCAGTGTTGCGATGGCCGCGGCTGGACGGTGGAGGACCTGGAGGTGCACGAAGGCACGCAACGCCATGTCACATTCTGACATGACATCAACGTGCTCCACCTTCACAGGTTTTTCAAGTAAAAGCGTGAGGATCCGCTTTGGCACAGGGTGTGTTCGGCGCCATTGGGGGTATACCAGAGGCTGGACTCCAGAGTCGCATACTGGTAGTGGCAATGTGAGTAGAGTCTGTTGGCTAATATTGTTTTGTTTTTGTTTGTTTTTAAACAAAGGCCGGGGTTTAGTAGAGGGGGGACTGGAATTTAGTATAGAGGGGGGGACTGGAATTTAGTATAGAGGGTGGGACTGGGATTTAGTATAGAGGGTGGGATTGGGATTTAGTATAGAGGGTATAGAGGGTGGGACTGGGATTTAGTATAGAGGTGGGACTGGGATTTAGTATAGAGGTGGGACTGGGATTTAGTATAGAGGAGGGACTGGGAATTAGTATAGAGGATGGGACTGGGAATTAGTATAGAGGATGGGACTGGGATTTAGTATAGAGGGTGGGACTGGGATTTAGTATAGAGTGGGGGACTGGGATTTAGTATAGAGTGGGGGACTGGGATTTAGTATAGAGGTGGGGACTGGGATTTAGTATAGAGGTGGGGACTGGGATTTAGTATAGAGTGGGGGACTGGGATTTAGTATAGAGGGTGGTACTGGGATTTAGTATAGAGGGGGTGACTGGGATTTAGTATAGAGGGTGGGACTGGGATTTAGTATAG
>OW240921.1:24769557-24795030 GCA_933207985.1 Pelobates cultripes | reverse complement strand
TTATGAACACACAATTCTTGGTCATATTACCAACAGATTAAACTTAATTATGAAAGTAAAATAATACATTTGGTATGAAGAATAGAGTATTTAGGTTTCTTTTATGACTCTCGTTTATTTGCTGGCAATGAGATCAAATACACAAATTATAACACTAGAGAAATAGGCGAATAAATAGTTTTTTATTTCACAAGAGAAATAGACTGCACAGCGATGAAGGACAGGACACAAGTAGAGTAGACCTCTGGGACTAGGGACTAGGGCATTCTATTTCTAAGAAAAATAAAATGGACTGTAAAGAAAGGTATGCCTTTTTGCTGATGGCTTGATTTGTAACATGGATCCCATTCAGGGCATTAGTGATGAGCAAATAAAATGATTTATGACTTAGGACATTAGGGAAATGAGTAAGAATGTGTTAACTGTAATTTACTGCTAATAGCTAAAAATAATGCACTTGGGATATCAATAAAAAAATCAGGAAATAATATTAATGGTACTCAGTATATAAAAGTCATTGCTACCTTATCTACATATGTTCTACAGAAGTAGAAATGTTTTCATGGGGTTCTTGTGCCTTAGGACCAAATCTAGCCCATATGTCCAGATTCTCTCATCACCACTTTGACACCCTCTACTGCCTAAATGAAAAAGAAATGGTTCTTCGTGGAACACTTTAATGGAGAATAAACACTGATTTTATTTATGTTAGCCATTCATAATGGAATATATAAGATAAATAAATAATTCTAATTTAATTTAATGGAACACTACCACTATTGTACCTTGTAGTTGTTATGGTGTCAGGAGTATCTCTCCACCCCCATTGTAAGTAGTCAAATCATTTTAGAATGAATAAAACAAATCAATGTGGGATAATGCAATTATCTTTGCAGGGTTTGCAACGTTGGACACTTTACTTATAGATGAAGGACTAATGGCACCTTTCCTAATTTTATTGATAGTGACTACCTCCTCATGGCGTTGTATGAGGAGGCTGGGATGTTTAGCCGAAAATGACAGTTGCCAGAAGGGCTGGGCAACCATCTAGCAATCAACTTCATATTAGTACATTTGGTGATTGATACAAATACAAGTTCCCTTAACCTTTGTGAAATATGGACAATAATGGCAAATATCAAATTGTACTGAAGAAAATTTCTAAATTTGTACCAAACTCAACAATGTATCCAGATCTGTTTCAGTAAATAGCCAAATCTGAATTTCTCATCCAGTTTGGCTAATATTTTACAATTTGGATTTTTCTGCGATGATTCTTCTTAAATTCTACCAGTTGTTCGACCTTCCATTTACAGCAAGCATGTCAAACTCACGGCCCACAATGAATATCTTTGTGGCCCAGCGAGCCGCGAGTTTAACATGCTTGCTAAGGAAGAGTAGACACCTGCTCTCCTTACATTGCAGGTGTCTACTCTGCTAAAATTTACCCGGCCGGGGGAAGAGGACGCTGGAAGCAGCGAGGGAGTACAGTCTTCCTGCTCCTCACTGCTACCTCGCGCACGCCCTCTGTAGTGATGCAGGGTTCCCAGAATATGACGTCATTCCGGCACCCGGCATCACTAAACTGCACGCGTGAGGGAGCAGTGAGGAGCAGGAAGACTCCCGAGAGAAGATCCCCACTGGATCCCAAGGAGAGGCCCAACACCAGCTCCCACAGGTAGGGAGCAATAAATAAAATGATGTGAGTGTGTGCAAGAATGTGTGTGCCTGTCAGAGTGTGTGTGTGTGTGTGTGTCTGTCAGAGAGTGCGTTTCTATCTGTCAGTGTGTGTGTGTCAGTCAGTGAGTGTGTGTGTCTGTTAGAGAGTGAGTATGTGTGACTGTCAATATGTGTGTTTCTGTCATTGAGTGTGTGTCTGTCAGTGTGTGTGTATGTGTCTGTCAGGGAGTGTGTGTTGGTCAGTGTTGCGATGGCCGTGGCTGGATAGTGGAGAACCTGGAGGTGCAGGGAGGCACGTAACGCCACGTCACATTCTGACGTAACATCAACTTGCTCCACCTTCACAGGGTTTCAAGGTGTAGTGGGAGGATCCGCTTTGGCAGAGGGTGCGGACGGCGCCTTGGGGGTATACTAGAGGCTGGACTCCGGAGTCGCATACAGGCAGTGGCATATGTGAGTGGAGTCTGCTTGTTGGCTAATATTGTTTTTTCTTTTTTTTTTCTTTTAAAAGGGCAGGGGTTCAATAAAGGGGGTGCTGGGATTTAGTACAGGGGGGGTACTGGGATTTAGTATAGAGGTTGGGACTGGGATTTAGTATAGAGGGGGGACTGGGAATTAGTATAAAGGGTGGTACTGGGATTTAGTATAGAGGGGGGACTGGGAATTAGTATAGAGGAGGGACTGGGAATTAGTATAGAGGAGGGACTGGGAATTAGTATAGAGGATGGGACTGGGAATTAGTATAGAGGATGGGACTGGGATTTAGTATAGAGGGTGGGACTGGGATTTAGTATAGAGTGGGGGACTGGGATTTAGTATAGAGTGGGGGACTGGGATTTAGTATAGAGGTGGGGACTGGGATTTAGTATAGAGGTGGGGACTGGGATTTAGTATAGAGTGGGGGACTGGGATTTAGTATAGAGGGTGGTACTGGGATTTAGTATAGAGGGGGTGACTGGGATTTAGTATAGAGGGTGGGACTGGGATTTAGTATAGGGGGGGCTGGATTTAGTAGAGGGGGTGGGGTTTAGTAGAGGGGATGCTGTTTTTTTTATATACTGTACTTTTCAAAACAAACCTGCGTTTCTATAAAAATTTAAGTTTTTTGGGGGGGTTTTGCGGCCACATAAACTTAAACCTTGTCTATGTGGCCCGTGCCAGACATTGAGTTTGACATGCTTGTATTACAGGCATTATTGTATTTTCCTGCACAGATAAAATAAAGAATTTTTTAAAATGTGGATACATTTACTAAACTATATGTGGTAGGAATAGGCCTGTGTGTGATATTATGAAAATGTGGCAATTGTCTGTTTTCTGTTTTATTGTTAAAACCTCCTAAGTTGGGTTTTGCTTCATACACAGGACATTACAAATCCAACAGTATTATAAATAATAAATAAATCCCAATAATTAAATGAAAAAGAATACTGAGGTAAAATGATAAAATATCTGCTTTTTAAACATTTATAAAAAAAAACAAAGAAACAGCACTATGCTTAAAAAATAAATACAAAAGATGTACGATTTAAAAAACAAAAACAAATTAAAAACTTTAATGAAACGAGAAAAGTGACAAGACTACACAAATGCCAGCCAGGCCATGTGCAATGTGTGTATTTATTACCAGCAGCAGTAGGAAGACTTAGCAGCATGTGATACACTGGTTGCCTGGAGACATGTGTTCTGTTTCCATGGTAACAGATAAACACAAGCTGTAGTTCCTACACATAGCTGAGCTGTAGCTGCCCCACAGCAATATTATCTGCTAAGTTTTAAACGTTACAATTCTGTGGTTTAGGTTCTGCCTTTGATGTTTTAGCATGATGGAGCTGGGGACAAGGCCAGACTGGAATTTAACAAGCACTGGGGTTGGACATGACTACAGACCTCACCAACATTTCCCTCCCTGCAAGGTTAGGGTAAGTCATTGATCAAATACTGTAATACCCAGCCATGGGAGGGGAGCCTCGTGTCTTCTGCAGGAGAACCCCCAGGCCAAAACCTAGGGGGGCGAGGGGGCTATCCACTAAAGTGTAGATTGTGGACATCGCATACCTACCAACATTGCAAATGGACAAAGAGGGACTATAATTTATACAACTAAAATTACATTTGGAATAAGAACAGTGTAACTTATTTACACAGGCACCATTCTAAACACATTTATTGTAGTTAAGTAGGAATCGACCGATATTGATTTTTAGAGAGCCGATACCCATAATCTGTGGACTTTCAGGCCGATAGCCGATAACTTGCCGATATTTTGTACATTTACCATTTTGAAAAAATAAACTATTTCTAAAAGGTAAATGCACAAAATATACATGCCATGTGTAGTGGATGCAGTGTGTTTAGACAGGGTTGCTGTGTGTGTTTGTGTAGTGGATGCAGTGTGTAGTTGTGTAGTGTATATATAATGAATGCAGGGTGTGTTTGTGTTGTGTGTATAGTGAATGCAGTGAGTGTTTGTGTAATGTGTATATATAGTGAATGCAGAGTGTGTGTGTGTTTGTGTAGTGTGTGTATAGTGAATGTAGTGTGTGTAAAGTGAATGCAATGTGTGTACTGTGCGCAAAGTGAATGCAGTTTGTGTAGTGTGTGTAAAGTGAATGCAGTGTGTTTGTGTAGTGTGTATATATAATGAATGCAGAGTGTGTGTGTGTGTTTGTGTAGTGTGTGTATAGTGAATGTAGTGTGTGTAAAGTGAATGCAGTTTGTGTAGTGTGTGTAAAGTGAATGCAGTGTGTTTGTGTAGTGTGTATATATAATGAATGCAGAGTGTGTGTGTTTGTGTAGTGTGTGTATATAATGCAGAGTGTGTGTGTGTGTGTGTGTGTGTTTCTAAAGAGATGTAATTTGTGTAAAATGGGGGGGCATTTTTTATTTTAATTTTATATTTAATATTTATATGTTTGATTTTTTTTTTGTCTCCCTCCCTGCTTGTTACCTGGCCAGGTAGGGGGGCTATGGCATTCCCTGGTGGTCCAGTGGCATGTACTGAGCAGTGGGGGCCCGCAGCAAGCTGTTACTTACTTTCCCAGCAGCTCCCTGAGTAAATCTTGCAGCCAGCGTGCCGCGTTGCCATGGTAACCCGTGGCAACGCTCTGACGGCCGCAAGACTTGCAAGATTTACACAGGGAGCGGAAGGGAGCTGCTGGGAAGGTAAGTAACAGTTTGCTGCGGGCCCCCCCAGGACCGCCGGGTTTGTAATGGGCCCGGCGGTCCTGGCATGTATTATCAGCAATATTGATATCTTTATTGGCCGATACCGATATTGCCGAAAATACCGAATATCGGCCGATAATATCGGTAAAACCGATAATCGGTCGATCCTTAGTTTAAAGACACATTACTGTGAGTATTATTACTGTAAGTATTATCACACTCAGACACACCAACAATATGGAGCTCATAGAAAAGAGGGACAGAAGGAGTTGGGCCCTAAGTATCTTCCCTCCTTAATAGGGGAACTTGGGAGGTATGTCATTGTTAATTTTGATCCAAAATGGCTGAATTGGAAATATTATTCAGCTCAGCTATTTTGCTGAGCAACCTCTAAAGTAGGTAAACAGAACCTATGGTTTTGCCAATTTTGATTATATTGTTGTCAAACTGAATATATTTATGAATTATTTTTGTTAAACCAGACATTGTGGGTAGAATTGTAGTGTCTCCCCTGTATGTTCCCATTTTCTAATATAATATAAGAAGTGAGTGGACATGGCTTTATGTTAGTGTGGGCCAGCATCACTTCTAAATCTCTCATTGTAGCTTTAATTTAGGTGGTGGGCATGTGCAGGGCCGGTGCAAGAATTTTTGCCGCCCTAGGCAAAAGAAGGATTTGTCACCAAGAACTTCAATGAAATGGTGAAGAATTTCAGTGTTATATTTATATAGTAGACATTCACTATTCTTTCCTTTTTTTTCCATAGTCGACCGTTTCAGACCCGCTTCCACCTATCCTCCAACAACCAGCAGAGGACACAACGTTTGATGAACTCACAAAATATACTTATGAGACAAGCACTGGAAACACTTATACCAGGAAGTACCCAGGGGGTATCCTCGCTCACCCTACTTACCTCAAAGCCCCCGCTCTTTGGAAAGTCCATCACAACAAGGATTTTAAGGACAAGGTATAACGTATATCTAATATCTGCCTACCTCAAATCTTCATAGATTGGAAGTCTGTTTGAGCAGGGCCTTCTCTACCTCTAAGTATCTTGGGGCTATAAAAAAAATTATAAACTTAATAATCAAAAAATCTGGCAATAAAATGGTGTTGGTTTTGGGGGAATAAGAAAAGGTTATCCACATTTCACTCATTAGCTTATGAAGGAATTTATCAAATTAAATGCTCCTCTGTCCCTACAAAATACTTTGATTAATGTCTGACGAGAAGATTCACACTAACAATTAGCTGTTTTTCGGAACTGGTGATAACATTAGTAACATGGAAACTCCAATGTTGCAGGATTTAAATATATATGGTCAGTTATTTAAAAAAAAAAGAAAGAAATTTTCTAAATATAGTGCAGAATGTGAAAATTGTAGCTCCAGAGAATGTAACCTCAAGCAATTTTAGACCCTTTAGATCAAGACCAAATCATTGAGACACAATAGTCCAGGATTTAGACATCTCCGAACTTTGTGAATATGTGGCTAGTGACAAGATGTGGAACATTGACGCGCTTTGAGGACTGATATGGGAAACACTGCTCTAAAATGACTGAATGGTGCTAGTGGCTTTCTATAAAGTCCATAGAGGAAGCACGTAAAGGATACAGTCTTGATGGGCTTTAAATAACAAAAAAATAAGCAGCTTTTCAAGGCAAAGCAGAATACACTGATTACACTCTTGCCACATTCACAGAAACATCTCATCAACGTATGTAGGAAATGAGCAAAGACAGTGTTTCTATTGCAACTTTAGAAAAAAATGATAACAAATAATATCCAGTAATCCTTTTTTCTATTCGGTGCTATAGCTGGAGTTATATCTTTACAGGGAGATATATGTTTACTTAGTTGTATTTGTAATTATTTGACAGGAGGTAACCTAGAGAACACCCGGGGCTTATAGTCTTCATAGAAGAAATCAATTGTAGAACTTAATGTTTAATAAATGTGTAAAACGTATCCTGTGATTCTAGCTGAAAAGTCGGAGACCTGGTTTGGATCATCGGAACCAGAGCAGTGAGATGAAAGCAGAGTACCAGGGCCTTCCAGCCAAGCCTTTTAATTCAGGCGTGCAGCCATTTGCTTTAGAAGGTCACCTGAACAAGGGGCCATCACAGGTTAGTTTACAGACATTTTTCATGTCATGCATAATGGAATATATTTTAATGCCTATTTTCATATCACAGTCCATGGTCACTTTCTACAGAGGCGCTCTGCACTGGGTGTGTTAGGAAACTAGAACCCAGGATCGGGAGTTACAGAGGTGGGGATAATGACATATGTATAGTTGGTTGGGATACAGGCATGGCTGTCAGGGAGAGAGACATGACTGGGGAGGATGGGGCGATTGATGGGGCGAAGGCTGGGAAAGATGGGGCAAAGGCTGGGAAAGATGGGGTAGCGGCTGTAACAGAGACAGAGATATATGACTGAGGGGATCAAAGGCATTGCATGAAAGGATAACCACATGGAAATAATAGGGAGAGAGAAGGACATGGCTGAGGGTACAATGTTAGCCATTGCTCATACGCTACATTTTATCAACAGGGTTATTCACGAAAGTGAGAATTCACTGTGAATTTCAAACTTAAAGGACCACTATAGTGCCAGGAAAACATACTCGTTTTCCTGGCACTATAGTGCCCTGAGGGTGCCCCCACCCTCAGGGTCCCCCTCCCGCCAGGCTCTGGGGAGAGAAAGGGGTTAAAATCTTACCTTTCTCCAGCGCCGGGCGGGGAGCTCTCCTCCTCCTCCTCTCCTCCTCCACTCCTCCTTCATAGCGATGTCATCGGCTGAATGCACATGCGCGGCAGGAGCCGCGCACATTCAGCCAGTTCATAGGAAAGCATTTACAATGCTTTCCTATGGACGCTGGCGTCTTCTCACTGTGAGAGAAGCTGGCGTCTTCTCTCACAGTGAGAAGCATGCAAGCGCCTCTAGCGGCTGTCAATGAGACAGCCACTAGAGGCTTTAGAGGCTGGATTAACCCTATTATAAACATAGCAGTTTCTCTGAACCTGGGCATGTGCTTTTAATATATGTCCTTATGTTCTCTGAAACTGCTATGTTTATAAAAAAAAAGGGTTATCCCTAGCTGGACCAGGCACCCAGACCACTTCATTAAGCTGAAGCGGTCTGGGTGCCTATAGTGGTCCTTTAAGGTTAAAACAGTGAAGTGGAACAGTTCTTCAAATCAGATTTGATTCCAGTTGCTGTTTTGTAGATAAGGCAACGTTTACATTGCAGGGTTAAATACGCATATGGTCAGGCCTGGACTATCCATCGGGCACACCAGGCCGCAGTGGCCATGGGCCGAGGCCAGCAGGGGAGATCACAGGATCTCCCCTACTGGTCTATGCAGGGCCGGCACTATCCGAGCGCTAGCCCTGTTGCATTCCATGACAGGCCGGTGGGGAGATCAAAGATTTCCCTCACTGGCCCACATGTAATGTATTGCGGCTGCCAGCGGGGGAGAGAGACCGGAGAGGAATCCGGAGGAGCTCTATCTTGCAGCTCCGCCAGGTTCCTCTTGCTGGGATTTGAAGGGTTGCCATGGCAACGCTCTGGGCCTTGTGAGAGTGAACTCCACAGGCTAGAGTTCACTCACCACTAGCACCACCTGGGATGGCAGCAGCACAATCCCCTCTCCCAGACTAAAGGTAAGAAGGGAGGGGGGATATAATCAATGCTTTTTTTTATTAATATATAGATAATAATCTGCCCCCCAACACACAAGCCCTCCAAACATATTCACACACCAGCACCCTCACTCATACACACACTGCACCCCTGACACTCACAGCACCCTCGCTCAAACACAGCACCCTTACCCACACACACTACACCCCTCACACACACACACACTGCACCCCTGAAACTCACAGCACCCTTATTCACACATTGCACCCCTGACACTCACACACTGCACCCCTGACACTCACAGCACACTCACACACTGCACCCTCTCACACAGCTTCCTCACACGCACATAGCACCCTCACACACACACTGCACCCATCACTCACACACAGCACCTCTCACACACACAGCACCCTCACACACACTACACCCCTTTTGCACACACACATCACCCTCACACACACACTGCACAATACTCTTTCCTGGCATTTTTGTCTCCTGGTATCCCCTCTATGAAGACACCAGAGACGAATTTCAAGCAAACACAGTGCAAGCATGTTATTAAATTTGCTTGTGCTGTGCATAACAAATACAGGGCTTTTTCCTCATGCTAGAGCTCTTCAGCAGAGCTCTGCGCATGGTCTGCCCTGGAAGAGCATTGAACCAACATGCTCACTTTGTGATGGGGCGTGCTTGTCATTGGTGATGACGAAACACACCCTCTCTCCTCGCCCCCTTTTTAGTGGGTCGCTGTAATAAAAAAAATGCCCTGCCTATGGTGGTTTTTTTTCCTTCTGCTGCGAGAGCGGAATGTTCTCACGGCTAACCTCCATCTAATGGTGGGGGTGCAGTGCTGGTCGTGCATACACTTTTTGTCACTTAATGGGCAAAATAGAAAAATTGGCGTGACATTGCAGAGGTGGATTGTGCGGCTGCAGGTACTGGATCTTGGTGCTGGGAAAAAAGGTAGTTAAAACACTTTTATTTTTAGTGTTCCTTTAAGATCAATATTGCTTTTTATCTTTGAAACTAAACACCTCTATCTTCTTTATGTGCAGGCTATGGTTGCAACCACGGAGAACAAAGCACTGTCTGGAGAACCATTCTACATAAAAGACAAAGGAGTCCTTACCCTCAATGACCTGTACAACACCACTACAGCCCGTGACTTTAGGGTGTTCACTGAGTAAGTAGACATTCTAAAACAGAACTTCATTAGCCTAGAACCGATAAATAATACTTCCTTCTTGTCCTGGAACTACAGTACCTTTCTTGTCTCCAAAATGATAATATAATAATGCCAAAAATAGTTGGTTTGAGTGCCACCTTTATTGGAGCTATGCCAATAGCAGGGTGCAAACACTGTATTTCGTAATTCAGTAGTAAACAGCTTATTTCTGACTTCTCTCCCTGTGCCTTGGCACTCAGATATGAGCCTCAAAGGGGTTTATTCACTAAACAACAAATTGTAGTGGATCAAATAAATAGTAAAAAATAGGCTAAAATAGCCAATCTGTGTTTTGTTTTTTTCCAAATCAGCTATTTGTGCCTACTTTTTTCAGTTCAGTTTTTAATCCACTATTGCAGATCAATAAATGGAATATGGTGAAACACAAAAAGACAAGTGATATAGATAAAAGATGAATTTATCTATTTATAAGAATGACTCTAGTAAATCTATACTCCAAACAAGTGGGAGGATATATCTGTATGGGAGAGTAAATCGATAGACAAAAAATGTTTGTAAGATGCTCCCGGTAACTGGATACTTTGTTCTAATGCAGTATAACGGGGTCAATAGGTACTGACTAGTTCCTCCTGGGGAGCAGGGGTGCTACAAGTAACTAAATACAATGGATACAAAGTATGTCTAGTGGATACAAAGTGATGTCCACAAGTACGATAGTGGGCAATTGCATGTAAAACTCTGCCACTCTATATAGTGAGATGCCCAACAACAGTTTGGCACAGCACCAGTCATTCATAGGACAAAAAAAAGTTCAAATAGATTTTTGGCAGAAGAGAAAAACTCATAACAATAAAAGAGGTCTATAGGCTGTTCAAACCTTCAAGTTAAAATTTTTTAGTATTTTAGTAATGTTAATCGCTTAGCTTGATAAATTGTGTCTTTAGGGCCATGGCATTCCAGAATGGATCCATTATATTTACCAAAAATCGGACTGGAATTTAAACATCTTTGTTTTACCATCTCTTAAATTTTTATTTTATTTTTTATTAATGTATACTGGACTTTTTACTGAAATCACTTACCTAGCTCTCCCACGTCCCCGTTCTGACAGCCATCTTTATGTACCTTTGGTCAGACTGTCAGTTATCCCAGGCTAAGCTGACTATTTTGCAACCCCAGTTATTTCTCAAAATCTGGTTCTTTTCAGCTTGCAGCATGTTCTGTGTCAGGAAATGTTAAAAAGCAATGGGTGGTTGCAATATAGTGCTCACTTAAGTCATAACTGACAGAGGTAGTGTATTATAACATAATGATTACATTAAGATATTAAAAGGAATCTGTCAGGACCTTACCTGTCCTTCTGCTCCCTCACTGTGGTCTCCTTATAAAGAGCAAACCGCCTCCATGATGCCAACAAGCACATGTGCTGTGGTTGCTATGGGTGGAGAGCAAAAGAGCCACTGATGGGAGATCCCTTCGGCTCTCACTGTCAATCAATTCTTTTTCAAAGAGTCTATGCCAAAGGAATGATTGACAGGTGGGAAAACCACCTTTTTATCACATTTTAACTAGGTTTCTCTCACAATCTATACATTTGCTAGCAAAACTATATAAAAAAAATACAGATAATGGATGCAAATTCAGAAAAACAAATTAAATTAAAAATAAGAGACATTTAACTTGGGAGACCCGGAGTTTGTTGCAGATCCTCTTGGATTTTCAGCCTCTATAGTGAGCACTTACATCTAAAACCTTTCAGTCACTCCTGTTTATTGGATATGTAAAGTAGGGGAGCTGGCTTATAGTTTCAGCATTTTTTGTAAATTAGTACATATAAAGGCAAAATGGAGTTGGGAGGCATAATCTTTGGGAAGAGCATGGGCTATCCTGGTGCCTGGATTATCCCATTACTGAGATTGTTCAAATAATTTTGTATGTTGTTCTACAAATATGTGTTTCAGGTGTTTATTTGCTAAAACTTTTCATTTTGTCTCCAGCAAAGAACTGGAAGGATATGCCAAAAAAGATGCCCTGACATATTGGCAAGCTGAAGATTACCCCAAGGTCTGGGGACATGGTCTTAAAGAAAACCCTCTTCCAAAACAAACTCGACCAATTCTCCGACAAAAACCACCAATGCAGGACACAATCCAGTTTCCCACCGCGCTTAAACAGCAACAGGTACCTCCAAACAAAAAGGAACTCCCTCACAGAGCCTTCAAGTCCCTGGCTCAAGAAAGCTTCCAGTGGCCTCTGGATGTGAAGAGAACCATCGATGTCCACTGCCCAATAGAATGTCCTTGGACCACTACCCGTGAAGGACCTTTACCAGCCATAATGTCTGTGCCCAAAATGTATAAAACACTGAATGAAACATATGGCAGCAGGCGACCTGATACATTTTGAGAGAACAGACAAGTAAAAGTAAATAATTTAGCATTAATCAATGCAAACAAGCAAAAAAAAATCAATAAAAGAATAATATTTTGTCAGGTGTTTTTAAATCAGTTCCAAAAAATAGAGTCTCATTGGTCAGGTTCTCCTTAGAATTATTCATCAGGTGGGTTTTCACTAAGCTGGACATGTGGAGAATTGCAAGATTTAAGTCAAACTACCAGAGTTGAGGAATTGTGTTAACTGTATTTAGGCTGAAATAGAGTTAACACAATTCCTCAACTCAAAACTTTAATTCTCGTTTACTAGCAATGACCAATGCATAATGCATTAAGATTTTAAAAAACATTTTTTTAATGACAGTAAGATTCCTTTGCATGACTTTGACTATTCCTAACAAACCGTGAATATACGTGAATCTCCACTCCCTCATACGTCTGAGCTCCTCTTACAGACCTCGTCAAACAATGAAGATAGCAAAGGACACTAATTATCCCATCTTTCCCATCCTTATAAGAAAATCCCACAAGGAGATATATTGTTACTGTAAGCTATTACCGACCCGGACCTCACCATCGGATCTCCTAGTAGCACACACTGAATGTGTATTTAAATGTATAATTACACAAATAAATGTTCTAATAAACAAAAATAAATAAACAACATCTTTTATTTAAGTTTATCAAACATTTGAAACCCGTGTTCAGGAATAAAATATTAGAAAAAATACTCCAACGTGAACATAATCGGGGAGTAAATTACACCAATGGATCCCCATATATTGAATGCATTATATGAATATAATTATTATTATCCCATAATTTCCTGTCCAGCAGAAGTTTATGGCAGCAAATATACTGCTCACTAAACAGACAACAGTGGCCAAAGTGCAGCTATTAACACATAGCCTGGTTCTCTGTTTTGTGAACACGTGGGGTCCACAACTCAGCTCTCTCTCTCGGGAGGGGAGATAACAGTCCAAATTGTGTGACACGAGCTTATGTATGGGCAAAATTTCTATAGTCGCGCATTGCCAGCCAAAAACACATACTTATAGGATTTTATATGAAGTGAGAATTACTGGTAAATTCAAAGTGAATTTCAAATTCAAAGGCATACTATAGGGTCAGGAACACAAATATGCATTCCTGACCCTATAGTTTTAAAAACACCATCTAGTCCCCTTAAATATAGTAAATCTTACCTTTATTCCAGAGTGCTGATGCTGGCTCTGCCCCTGATCTGCCTTCTTGGATGACATATTCAGAAGCGATTATCTCAGCCAATCACAATGCTTTCCCATAGTAAAGAATTGGATTGGCAGAGATTGGTAATTCTGATTATCTCAGCCAAGGAGGTGGGCTGGGGGCAGGGCCAAATGTCACCCTGGCCAATCAGCATCTCCTCATAGAGATGCATTGAATCAAACACCTCACCTAGGCAAAAAATGATGGGGGTTTAGTTACATTATATGATCATATATTGCATAAGACTGCCACAACGTCAATGTACCCCATTCTTGGCAGGTCCTACTCTAGCAGCCTAATGCTTGCTCTTGTGAGATTTATCAATTTACTTGGGAAATACTTGCTTACTGGGACTCTCTGCAAGTCAAGGCTAAATAGGGTCCTTGAATGAGGCACCTGTGACAGGGAGGGATGCAAAACCAAGGAGTTGGCCTGGACTCCCAAATATATAAATGAAACCAAGAGGGCTGCACTCACATGAACAAGCATACATTATAGGGTGCTGCTGGGGACAAATTACACAAAATACAAAATCCAGTGCACTCACTTATTCACCAAACAATGATTTCAAATCTGAGAGATTGTAATAGTTTTATTCAAAAACACCTCACCTAGGCAAAAAATAATGGGCGTTTAGTTACATCATATGATCATATATTGCATATTTTAAAAAAGGAATTTTAAAAATATTTTAGCCCCTAGTAACTACAAGAATTATTCTAAAATAGAATCTCTTGATATGGGTTTCTATACTTGTGCATCCTGTGAAGGTTGTCAGCTCCGTCCTGATTGGCTGTGAGGCAATTTGGGAGGAGCAAACCAGGGTTTTTAAACCCAGGACTTGGTAGAATTGTCAGACACACGCTGAATACCCCTGAGGAAGTCTACAGACGAAACACATAGGGTGAAAAAACACTGTCTTTCCTGTGTTTTACTGATTGCCTTCACAACAGATTTCTGTGTCCTGGAGGTTGTATACAGAATTTCTCCCTGAGAGTAAAGAAACTGTGATGGGCTTTTACTTTTTAATTATCTTGCGAGTGCATACAATAAAGTGTTATTTTTGGTGTTATACAGTGTTGCACTATGTGTTTTGTTTCTTCTCTTCTAACAAGCACAAACGTTGGGAAGTAGAGAAGAAAGAAGTTCTACTGATATTTCTATATTCTCAAAAAATAAATATACTTCCGCTACTGGATAAAAAATCCAGACGCATAAAGTATAAACTGGATTTAATTTTAGAATGAAAAACTCATAATAAAATAATAAAGAGATAATTGTAGTACAGCATCTATACCCCTTCCTAGTTGTCAGAATCCTATGGATAACAATCTTGCCTAATGGCACACCTCCAAATGCCCTTAAAAATATATAAATATATATCTCTATAATGTTACAGACTGCAGACTTTAACCCCTTAAGACTGGAGGGCGTACTATTACGCCCTATTTTAGGCGGCCCTAAACGCCGCCGGGCGTAATAGTACGCCCTCCGTTTTTGTTTTTTTTACTTACCCGGTCGCTGGCGATCCCACGCCGGTGATCGCAGTTGGGGGGACTCCCAGGGAGCCCCCCGCTGCACGTCCGACCTCCTGCAGCCCCCCCCGGCCATGTGAGAGTAAAGTCCTTGCGAGGACCTCACAATCACATGGCCGGGTTAGCTGCCTGCTGTATTGCCAGCAGGGGGACTGCCTGTAATGACAGGTAGTCCTCCTGCTGGCTGGAAATAAAATACATTAACGTTAATAAAGTGTAAAAAAATATACTTAGATCATATATATATATATGTTATATATATATATATATATATATATATATATATATATAAAAAATAGTGTGGAACCAAAGGTCCCTAAGTGGAAGAGTTATAAATAAAAGGGAAGTCCCTACCTTTAATAATCCTAAGGGTGTAGGCAATTAAAATAGACAGGGAGGAAAGATAGGGCAAGGGAATAGATGTGTGAAAACACATACAGGTCCAAACAACTACTTGCAGAGAAATAGCCCAATTCTAATAAAGTTGGGTCAAAAAAGCTCCAAACTGTAAGGTTGTAAACAGATAGGTAATTAGAGGAATAACAGAGGAAGGAAAAAGGGGAAAGGGGAATGGGGAGGAACACTTCCTAACTGAATACCTCGGCACAGTGAGAATCACAAGTGCCTACCTATTACCCTTCTGCCTACCTGACTAAAGTAGCTAAAAATCGAATTAATTAAACTAATCCATAAGTGCTACCCAAGTGAACAAACTGTAACTGGACACACAACAGGTGAACTGTTTCAAGTTGATTGCTACAATCCCCATATAAACGAGCACAAAGTTATGCAGAGGCTTACTACTCCTGACGACGGCGTGTTAGAACGCTGAAACGCGCGTCGAGTTTTTATTTATTTATTTATTTTCCTTACAGTTTGTTCACTTGGGTAGCACTTATGGATTAGTTTAATTAATTCGATTTTTAGCTACTTTAGTCAGGTAGGCAGAAGGGTAATAGGTAGGCACTTGTGATTCTCACTGTGCCGAGGTATTCAGTTAGGAAGTGTTCCTCCCCATTCCCCTTTCCCCTTTTTTCCTTCCTCTGTTATTCCTCTAATTACCTATCTGTTTACAACCTTACAGTTTGGAGCTTTTTTGACCCAACTTTATTAGAATTGGACTATTTCTCTGCAAGTAGTTGTTTGGACCTGTATGTGTTTTCACACATCTATTCCCTTGCCCTATCTTTCCTCCCTGTCTATTTTAATTGCCTACACCCTTAGGATTATTAAAGGTAGGGACTTCCCTTTTATTTATAACTCTTCCACTTAGGGACCTTTGGTTCCACACTATTTTTTCTATTTTACAATTTGTGGGTTATTCCCCAGTAGGGAAGAGTTATCAGGGCTTTTTCCACAATTATCTACTTATATATATATATATATATATGATCTAAGTATATATATACACACATACACTGTCTAGGTGTATTTTACTATTAATATATATATATATATATAAATATTAATATCAAATTAAACGTAGACTGATACTGATTAAATATATATATATATATATATATAATTATTGTTATATATATATAATATAAAAAAAATATGTAAATACGTTAAAAATAAAATTAAAAAAATAATTTAAAATAATTAAAAAATATATAGATGTGTGTTATTTCGTTCTAACTGTATTGTGATATTAATATATATATTTATATCAAATTACACGTAGAATGAAATAATATCTATATACATAAATATATACGTATATATCACTTTATATATATATACCTATATATAAATAAAAATATTTAAATTATATATATATATATATATATATATATATATATATATACATATACACACACACACACACACACACACACACATATATTAATTCTACATATATATTTATGTAATATTTTTACATAATTAGGTATCTTAATTAATTACAATTAGCGGGACCTGCCTGACAACCCATGCCAAAAGTAAAGGGAATTTAATTTGCTAGCACTATATTTAACCCTATAACTTTTCAAGACATTATAAAACCTGTACAGATGGGGTACCTTTGAGATTTTGAACACAATATTAGTGTTTAAACAGTAAAATGTATTACAAATGATATATAGTAAAAGTGACGTTTGTTTGCATTTTTCACGCACAAACAGCACTTACACGACTATTATTGCTGCAATACTTTTTACTGTTTTGAAACACAAATATTTGTGTTCAGCAAAGTCTCCCGAGTGCAACAGTACCCCTCATGTACAGGTTTTATGGTGTTTTCAAAAGTTACAGCGTCAAATATAAGGCTTGTGTTTCATTTTTTTCAGATTAAAATTCGCCAGATTGGGGGGGCGGAGCCAACCACGGAACATGATGGCCGCAAGCTAAACGAGCTCCTCTCCTAACGGTGTGAATCCGCACACATCGGGCGCATAAACTAAAGATGGGACACCCAAAAAGAGCCGCATCCCTCCGGTAAACAGCCGGCGGGGAAACCGGGGGCCCTCACCAAATATTTCAAATATTGCGGAATTCCAGCCCGGCAGGGTAGGCCCAAACATGGCGCCGGACTCACCTCACCACAACTCCCCGCCATCCAGCCCAGCAGATTCCGAAATGTCCGGGGTGCCCGGGGACACGGAAATCAGGGACCTCCTCCGCAACATGCCATCCAAGCAAGACCTGGCGAACATGCTGGGTAAGTTGGAGATGTCCTTCCAAGGCAAACTTGACGCCATAGGGGCAGACATGCGCCACATGGGGGATAGGATTGGGTCACTTGAAGACGACAGGGATGTCACCCAAACACAAGTACAATCCCTCCAAGACACTGTGAGAGCTCACACAACCCAGCTAACAGCGATACAACGTTCCCTAGATGATCTGGATAATAGGGGAAGAAGGAATAACCTGAGAGTAAGAGGCATCCCTGAAAATGACAAGGAAGATATTATAGCAGTGCTCACTGAGCTTTTCAACCTAATCCTCGACAGAGCGCCTGATTCCACCATAATATTTGACAGAGCCCATAGAGCCCTACGACCCAGGGGCCTGACCACATACAGGCCTAGGGATGTAATATGCAGGCTACACTACTACAGGTGCAAAGAAGATATTCTGGCAGCACTACGGAATTCCAACCAGCCGCTACTATTCCACAGTGACCCAATCAGTATCTACCCAGACCTCTCATGGCTTACACTTCAAGCCAGACGTTCATTGAAACCCATCACAGACCAGCTGAGGATGAGGAACATCAGATACAGGTGGGGATTCCCATTTGCTCTAAGCACCACGATCAACGGCAACCAACACAGCATCCACACCATACAAGATGTCCCAGTATTTCAGAGGGCTTTGGACCTCCCCATGACACACATCAGTGACTGGTACGGCCCGATGCCACCATATGGGCTGCCTCCGGCACCCCAGCGCCCCCGCTGGCAGCAGGAAACAAGGAAGAGACACACAGAAGGCACGGATACCATGCTATAAGGAGACATAAGACCGCCCTCCACAAGACGACAATAGCCCAGTAAACTACCCATGACAGCAGAGTACCCGAGCACCAAAGGTACCGTAGCTATCCACGACTAATGGAGTTCTAATTTGAGACATAGGCCTACAAAAGACACAGGACTCAGAGATGAATGACTTTTTCATATGAGCACTACCAAGGAGATGGACACAAAACGGAAAAAGAAAAGGAAAAAAAAAAGGAGAAAAAAGGAAAATAAATAAATAAATAAATAAATGAACTGACAAACTTTTCACAGGATATCTTGGACTTACCTCAGATCCAAAAGGAGAAGAAACCGGACAAGACTACAGAGACACCACCTCACACAACACCGGGACTTTTTTATTTATCCACCAAGGCACAGGTGGACGACAAGGGAGAACCACCGACACACACGAAAGACTATCACAAGGGCGTGTAATATGTCTATCGTTTGACTATGTTATACTCACCCCCCATCAATCCTAGTTTCCTACATCTAAACGCAATTATATATAGGTACCCCACAGGGAAGACCACCACAGTGCCCGACAGCCCAAATCAACAAGCAGGGTAGTTCAACGATATCCACCGCCACGTAAAACTAACGGACCACTTATATAAGCTTCCCCCCACTCCACCGACTACTCTCCATTCTACACTCCTAGGCCCACTTTACAGGGACCCTAAGATAGGGACGTAATCGAACCCATAGACGAAATAAAAGATCCGTGCTAAAATGTGCCACACGACACCTGCCCCGCCAGCCAGTTGACTACCATAGCCATGAGTTATGGGACCGAGGCTGTTATACCCGAAGGTATCAGGGGAGAAAGAGGGAGAAAAAAAAAAAATATCCAGAGGACCACCATAGAGCCTCTTGAAGACTCTCCCCCCCCCCTCGAGGTACTTAATGCCCACTCGAGGGCTATCACATGACAACATAGGCCCACGACCATGCGACTAGGCGGAGGGGAAGGGAACGCCTATAAATTATCTCACTTGACACCCAAGGCTACACTAAAGGCCCACCATACCATAACTGAGGTCTTAAGTCCCCAACACTCATTCGCCCATAACGCTACATCTACCACTTCAAGCGGAGCTCACACCAATTAGGATAGCGACCAGCCGGACCTCTCCTCCTAACACACAGAAGACTTGCGGTCAACCTCCCCCCGCCCCCCACCAGGATAGTACACTAAAAAGTATAGGTGTATCTATATGCATGCCTATACCAGCAGATAACTGAACCTAGGCCCGTCGGGCCTACACCACGGTGACAAATAGGTTCTCGGAGAGACAGACCATCTCGGCCGAGACAGTTACCATAGGTATTCATGCACCTGACTCAGGTGCAGGTTACAATTCAAGTTTGTGTTATTCATTGACTGATCATTGAAGTTTAATTATTTGTCTTGCTTTATTGCATTCTTACTTGTGAATTTCTAAATATCTTTGTACAGAAAGGTCTGTGGCCAAGCGCTGGGTGGAGGCACGACACCAGCCCTAGATAACCCCAAGGTAACAGACAGACAATGACTACCCTACGCATAATCACCCTCAATGTAAAGGGGTTAAACTCCCCTGAGAAACGATCCCTAGCCCTCAAAGAGCTACATAGACTGCGCGCTGACGTAGCGTTCCTCCAAGAAACCCACTTCAAGAAAGACAAAGCCCCCAATCTGAGAAACAGTAGATATCCCATAAGCTATTTTGGTCACTTCGCTGAGAAAAAAACTAGGGGAGTGGCCATATTACTTTCCGCCCAGGTACCTTTTACGCTCATAGACCAGAAAACAGACCCTTAAAAAATGCAAGACCCTTAAAAAATGCCTACGTTGGATAGAAACTTTTGCAGAGGGTATACTCATAATGGGGGGAGGCTGCAACCTGTCCCTAGACTCTGCTCTAGACACCACATCGGCCACCCCCAACAGATACAACTCACTTCGCAAACACTTCTCCCGTCTCCTGGACAGCGCTCAGCTATATGAATGCTGGAGAGTAAGCCACCCCAATAGGAAGGACTACTCCTACTACTCCCACGGAACCCATACCTACTCCAGGTTAGACATGTTCTTTCTACCACATAGGTTCTTACATTTAGTGTCATCGTGCTCCTACGGCCCTATCACATGGTCAGACTATGCACCCCTGTCTCTTGCCGTCCACATACCCTCTCTACCCCTGAAAACCTACCAATGGAAATTAAATGACCTACTACTAAATGACAAAAAAGATACACAACTCCATTCAACAGTACTTCACAGAAAACACCTCACCGCAGACCTCCCCCCCTGTGACATGGGAAGCACATAAGTGTGTGCTACGGGGATAGCTCATAGCCATCGCATCCACACAAAAAAACAGAGAGAGAGTAAAATTAAATCCCTCACAGAGGATATATGGACTCTAGAGGCAATCCACCACAATAAAGACTCATTACAGACATATAAGGCACTGCTCGCAAAACGCACAGAGCTACAACTACTATTAAACACACAGGTCCAACGCACACTATTACGCACCAAACACTCCTACTTCTATTCCGGTGGCAAATGCGGACGTCTCTTAGCCTCTGCGCTAAAACAAAGTAGGCAAACAACATTCATAGCGAAGGTTAAACACCCAGACAAGGGCATCTCACACACCCTACCTGACATAATGGAAGCCTTTCACAAATTCTACTCAGAGCTATACAACCTTAGGAGCTCCCCCCCGTCGGCAGCGGACATTGAACGCTTCCTAACCCCCAGGGTGCGTAACAAAATCCCTGGTGGAGCACTACAAACCCTAGACTGCCCTTTAACGAGAGACGAATTCTTGGGAGTAGTGAGCTCACTGCCCCTGCGGAAAAGCCCAGGCCCAGTCTACCGGCCCCAGCCTTAGAGGCACATATTACACTATTACCAAAGCCAGGAAAAGACCCCACAAGTTGTGGCAGCTATCGCCCAATATCTCTGATCAATGTGGACCTAAAAATTTTTACTAAAATTCTTGCAAACCGGTTGCGCCCCCTGCTACCCGACCTTATACACGCAGATCAAGCGGGCTTAGTCCCGAGACGGGAGGCAAAACATAACACAACAAAGCTCTTAAACATCATCCATCTGTCTCACTCCCAACGCCTACCCAGCCTCTTGCTCTCGGTCGATGCTGAAAAAGCAATCGACCGAGTGGAATGGTCTCTCCTTAGAGCCACATTGCAAGCCATGGGCTTCGGGCCAAACTGGGACAATTGGCTCAGGGCGGTATACTCCACCCCCACGGCCAAACTTAAAATTAATGGACAACTGTCAAACCCAGTGAACATACGGAACGGCACGAGACAGGGGTGCCCCCTATCCCCGCTCCTCTTCATCCTCACGATGGAACCATTCCTTCAGGGGATTAGGGACAACACAGACATCACAGGCTTCCAGGTGGGACATCAGGAATACAAGATCTCAGCATTCGCTGACGAGCTACTCTTTACACTAACCTCGCCCGGCACCTCCATGCAACCGCTTTTGTGGGAAATTGCCGCATATAATAAGATATCCAATTTCCAGGTTAACTTCTCCAAGAGCGAAATCCTGCCCTTGGAAATCACTCAACCACTGCAAACCATACTGAAGAAGAAGTACCCATTCTCATGGGCTGAAACGAATATCAAATACTTAGGGGTTCACCTACCACATAACCTCGCAGCCACTTATAATATCAATTTTCTCCCACTCCTTCAACATATAGAAACAGATCTGACCAAATGGCACAAGCCCCAATTTGGATGGCTGTGCCACATCAACATTCTAAAAATGAATACGCTCCCAAGACTGTTATACCTTTTGCAAACACTTCCAGTCCACATCCCCAAATCATTCTTCCTCAAAATCAGGCACCTCTTCACCAAATTTATATGGGCAACCAAACATCCCAGGATAGCCTTCACTACGCTCACGAAACCCAAAAGCCAAGGCGGCCTGGGGATGCCACACATAGAGCTCTGTCACGCAGCGACCATACTCACTAGGATATATGAATGGGCCAACCCATGCCCGCAGCTACAATGGGTGCAACTGGAGAATCCTTCTTCACAACCCCGCTCCACGGGATTCCTTGGCACAACTCTGGTTCTCCATTCTTAACCCCACACCAGTCCAGCCATCCCACCATTACACCCACACTCAAAAACTGGAAGCACATGAGACAGGGGACCTCAGTCTCCCTCCACCCGTCTCCCCTCTACCCCCTGACAGGAAACCCACTGTTCCAGCCAGGGCTACCGAACCACTCCTTTGACTTCCTAAACCTATCCCAAAAGACGCCCTATCTGAGACTGCACTCAGTCTTAGAAGGAGGCTCAGTCAAACTGCTCTACGCCTTAATGGGAGTAGACCATCCCACGACACTCCAGACTTTTAGATATGCACAACTGACCCACTTCATACGATCCACGCGATCACTACCAACAGGCTCCCTGACGCTCACACCATATGAAATATACTGCACATCTCAATCCCTCAAAAACAAACATCTATCGATATTCTATAAGTTGCTCCAAGGAGAGCTGAAAGGACACCTACCACAGTACACCCAAACATGGAATAGGGAACTCTCCACTAACATCACACAGGGGGAATGGGGCACCATTTTCCAGGGCATTCAGAGATCCTCCGTTAGCACCGCTATTCAAGAAAGCACGTACAAGAGAATATCAAGGTGGCACTATTCGCCCACCAAACTACAACATATCTTCCCACACACACTAGATATTTGTTGGAGATGTGGGCAAACGGGAGGGACAACAGCTCACATCTGGTGGCAATGTCCAACCATACAACCCTATTGGAAGAGAGTACGGGAGATAATCAACAATATCACAGGGGGGAACATACCACTCAAACCGGAGACAATGCTCTTCTTATTATTTTCAGACCCCATCGCCAAACCACAGAGGATCTTAACGACCCACATGCTCACAGCGGCCAATCTCCTCATACCGATACAATGGAAGGCCACTAAGGCCCCATCAATGAGGGAATGGTTCCAGAGGGTAGAATCGATACGAATAATGGAGGAACTGACAGCCTCACTGAACGATAAATACGCCCACTATGCTTGCACATGGGAACCTTGGTCAAAATACATAGGCAAAACCACAACCTTATGAGAACCCGGACGGTTCAGGGCCCTCCTCAAGACTACTCAGTGGTAATTAACACTAGCCTTACCCCTTCTCAGACGCAGCAGCACGCAAGCCACAGACCTGGCTAAGAAGTTGGGACCTACTAGTCCCGGTTATAAAGTTAAAATCATTTACTGACACGATACTGCTGAATACGGCATTCGTACTGTACAAAACAAACGGGAACATAATGTCAATGTCGGTACACATCGCATGTGCTGTGCACTACTCGTTCATATACTTTATCATTGTACCTTCTATACTTTGTAACGTATATTTTATCATTGTACCTTCTATACTTTGTAACCTAACTCGCCAGATTGGTTACGTTGCCTTGAGACCCTATGGTAGCCCAATTTCTATTTTTTCCACCTCCTTTACTGATCTTGAACCCCGCTATGTGAAGTTAAATTTTTAAGGCTTATATGGTGATAGGAGGGGCTACAGTGGCTCAGCTTTAAATTTTTATTTGTGACTCAGATACATTATATCGAAGTTATACTTTGATTCAACTGTAGCAATTTAATTTCAATTATGCTGGGGCATTTTGTAGCTATGCTCTCAGTAGCCTGTTTTTTCACTCACCATATTAGTCTACTTGTGTTTTGAGACGTATAAGGTAGCTTCTCTCTATCTTTGAGATCCTTTATTTAGCTACCGTTAGTCTTTCAGGTATTCAGTAGCATATGGTTTAGACCAGTTCCCTAAATATATACCGTTGTCCTTTGTTTTTAGGGACATGATTATTGAATCTCTAAGCTTTCAGACATTGACCTCATGTGATATTATTAAAGTCTGCAGTCTGTAACATTATAGAGATATATATTTATATATTTTCTAGGGCATTTGGAGATGTGCCATTAGGCAAGATTGTTTTCCATAGGATTCTGACGACTAGGAAGGGGTATAGACGCTGTACTACAATTATCTCTTTATTATTTTATTATGAGTTTTTCATTCTAAAATTAAATTCCAGTTTATGCGTCTGGATTTTTTATTCAGTAGCGGAAGTATATTTATTTTTTGGTTCTGTGCACAGGGGTTAAACCCCAGGACACCTCTACGAGTGTGGGTGGGACTGAGTTTGGACCACCACCACTTGTGGATCTTTCACTAAATATTTCCATATTCTGCCTGCTTTAAATTTATGCTTGTGAGTACATTTTTACACTAGCTATTATCTGGTGTTTTTTTGGTCTGCACCATTTGTGGTCCTTTCTGATTTTATTTTGTAGGTTGTTTATTTCTCTATGTATATGTATATTCAGAAGATCCGAGGAATCTTCTAAACATCTATTATTTTATGGGGTAACTTATTTTCATAATTACCCCATTTTTAACCACTGGTGTTTTATATTGTATAAGGGGTTTTTACTTTTACAAATGGTATGCCATGATGGGGTTAATGTTCATTCCTGGGCTGCTATACGGTCTCAAAGGCAACATAGGCCCAGCAAACCAATCTGGCAAATTTCAATGTGCAAACATGAAAAAGGGGAAAGCCCTACATTTGACCCCTGTAAGTTTCCAAAAACCCATAAAACCTGTACATTGGGGGCACTGTAGTACTCGTGAGACATTTCTGAATACAAATATGTGTATTTTATTTCAGTAAAATCCAACTGTATTATGACATTCACAGTTAAAGACCCTGAAGGGTTTACCCAGACTGGCACCTCATAGAGAGATGTGCTGTTGCTGGGTCTTCAGGGATAAGAGGCTGAACCCTGGTATGTATGCAGTGGACCACTTTCATCCCCTAAGGAAGAGATTGGGTCCAACCTCTGGTCACTAAAGGGGTACCCAGGCTGGCAAACTCATAGAGATGTGCAGTTGCTGGGTCTTCAGGGCTTAGAGGCTGAACCCTGGCAGGCAGGGCCGGACTGGCCCACCGGGATACCGGGAAATTTTCCGGTGGGCCGCGGCACCTGGGGGCCGGCCGCGTTCCTGGGCCGGCCCTTTAAATACTGCAGCCG
>OW240921.1:24710669-24769198 GCA_933207985.1 Pelobates cultripes | reverse complement strand
ATATATATATATATATATATATATATATATATATTACTCAATCATCTGTCCTGGCAAGACATAGCCTTACATATTACACGCGACAATATATGGCGCAGTGACTTATGGGGCTGGCACAAATTTTTTTTCCAGGGCTGCTTTGTATCCCCAGTCCGGCCCTGCTGGCAGGGTCAGAAAAATATTGGCCTGGGGAGTATAAAAAATAAAAATCTAGGCCTGCATAAGCAGACTCCTTCCAAACTGCTGTGAAGCACAGGAAAAAAGACTGCCTGATGGGAAGGGGGAGGATCTATTTATACCAGTTTCAGAATTCTATTTCCCGTCCTTTCTGCTGTGAGGGGAGGAGCTAACCCATGAGTAAATGCTGCCATGAATAATTATCAGGAAAAGAAAATTTCTTAATTTCTCACACTTTTTTCAGATGTTATTCATATTAAATTATGTTTCATATATAAATATTTGATATCAAATGAAAGCCCTGTTTCTCCTGAAAACAATATATAATAAGTGTGGGTGCATATAATATGAAAGAGGCGAATTACGCCTGTACAGACATATAGCGCAAATTCCAGGTTTTGTTTACGTTTTGATCACAACATGTACAATTGGCTCAGTCCTTAAGGGGTTAAATGTAATCACTGCCTTTTCAAAGATAAATAGCCTTCTAGTAACACCTCTAGTGGTAGTCACTCAGACGGCCACTTGAGGTGCTTCCTGAGTGGGTGCTGCACACTCATTCAGCGTCTCCACGCTCTGCATGGAGACGCTGAATGCTCCCAACAGAGCTGCATTGATTCAGTGCATTTCTACAAAGAGATGCTGATTGGCACAGCGCTATGTTTTGCTGCGCATGCACAGAAGCCTCTCAATGCTTTCTTATGGAAAGATCACCAAGTCCAGCTGCAGTGAGTTCAGCGTGGCTCCGGACAAATGTAAGTTAAATAACTTTTTAACAGGAAGCAAGGGGGGCCAGTAACCTAAAATGTATTTTTACAACTATAGTGTCAGAATTACATGTGTGAATTCCTGACATAGTGTTCCTTTAAATATAACTTTGTATTGCAACATAAAAAACACAACGCAATGATATAATAAATAAATAAATGCAGTAGAATAGTTAAAACAATAGGCAATTAACTTCACCCACCCACAACCAATACTGAGGCCCACTCTGGGCTTTAACCTAGTGGCAGTCGCGTATCGTTCGTTGGTGCACATAGTTGGGGCCCATAACTATTGCAATGCACAATGTGGCTTGTTTTATACTGAAATCTTTCCCAGGTCAGTAAAACTGGAAATCGAGGTCTCTAAATGGTGTACGCTGTTTCAGGGTGCCCTGTTAAACAGAGGGATAAGTTTTAAGCTTACCACTTCACAGTCTGCAATCAGATCAGCACAGAAAGGGGAACACCTGCACCTTTAACTGATGTTACTGTTTATTCACACCAATCTCTGCTACAAACAGCTCTATATCTTGGGCTGGTTACATCTGTCTGCTGGAATGTTGCGTGGTCAAACAGGTCTCAATCCCAGGGCTGTCTCTTTGCTTAGCAGGGAGTCATTCAAAAACAATTCAAATGGAGTCTGGATAATATCCAGTCATGTGCCCCAAATCTCGCCATCTGCTGGTCACTACACCAGAACTGCAGGGTAGTCAATAAAACAGCAGTAAATACTATGATCCCAGAGGGGTTACTCAATACAAATCAAAGTGGACAAATTATCCCTTTAGTGAATAACCCTATTTGATGGAATACAAGTTGTTTTTCACTCCCCTACTGTTTGCCTAGCTTTTCCTGCAAGAGTTTTGCTGGGTTCTAATGGCGATCAGACTGTTCCAGGGCTGCAGGCCGCTCTCTTCATCCCTGTGCTATTTCCGTCATTCTCTGGATGTGATATGACATCACATCCTTCCAGCATGACAATCAATGACAGTCAACGCATAGGCTGACCCTCTGGGGGCTGACCATGCAGTGCTCTCAGCAGGGTCCTAGTGCCTGAACAGAATGCATCTAATAACTAATGCAAGTGTACAGACTTGTTGGCTTGTTGGGGACAGTCCCTTGGTGTCCCCTAAAGACGCACAGTAGGGAACTAAGTTGGAAGGGCGGGACAGAACCCAAAACTCTTGACCATCCCGCTGAAATAGTTTAATTTATCAAACACAAATCACATCTGTTTATAGCCCTTCCTTCCTTTTTCCCCCCAATAAAGTCTCCCCCACCATCCCCACCTCCCTACAAAATGGCTGGACAACAAGGCCTGCATTTGCCTTGTTGTCCAGCCATTTTGTAGGGAGGTGGGGACGATGGGGGAGACTTTATTGGGGGGGGAAAGGAAGGAAGGGCTATAAACAGATGTGATTTTTGTTTGATAAATTGGTGCACAAACCATTTAAATATTTGGTACATATATCACAATCTATAACATGTATCATAAAATTAGAAACAATGTGTATAAGTGATCACTAATATTCCCTGACTATAAAAACAATCGGGGATCCACACAGGTGTAGCACAATAACCAACGTGGTAATTAGCAAATAAAACCTATAGATATACTTGCACAAACAAAATATATTGTTCTTTCATAAATCTGCAAAACATAAAAGTACAGAGAACATGGTGCAATATTGTCACACACTAAAAGATAATATAGGAGTTTTAAAAAAATGCAACTCACAAACATGGAGTGATTATAGTACCACCCCAAACTGTAAGGCTACGGCGGGATCCAAATCCCTCACCACCAGCCGATAACCATGTTTCCAAAACTTTATTTAAACTTAACATCTCATCTGAAGTACACAAGGGAAAGTAGTTTGGAATATACAGCTCAGTCCTCTCGGATCCACTGATATTAGGCAGTTCTTACTTCACGCTGATAGCTCACTCCGACACTCCCCTTCACAGTTTGTTTCCGGGTTTGGCATGCATGGTTGGTTATTGTGCTACCCCTTTGTGGATCACAGATTGTTTTTATAATCAGGGTATTTTAGTGATCACGTATGCACACTGTTTCTATTTTTGTGATACATGCTATAGATTGCAAGGTTAATTTGGTTTGCTGCATGCCTAATAGTGACACCATTTAAAGGGACACTATAATCAACAGAACAACGACAGTTTATTGTATTTGTTCTGGTGAGTACAATAATTCCATTCAGGCTTTTTGCAGTAAACACTCTGTTTTCAGAGAAAATGCAGTGTTTACATTAAAGCCTAGTGATAACGCCGCTGGCCACTCTTCAGATGGCTGCTAGAGGTGCTTCCTTGGGCAGTGCTGCAGAGTAAGCAGCACTGCCATTCAGTGTCTCCACCCTCTGCATGCAGACACTGAATTTTCCTCATAGTTTGGCTTGTGCTGGCTCTGCCCCGATCTGCCTTCTTCACAGTCTTAGCCAATCCTATGGGGAAGCATTGTGATTGGCTCACAAAATCACTTCTGATTATGTCAGCTGAAAGCAGGCAGGCAGGGACAGAAACTGCTTGAATACAGGTAAGAATTTACTATATTTAAGGGGGTTAAGTGTGGGCCAGTGGGGCTAAATGGTGGTTTTAACACTATAAGGTCAGGCATACATGTTTGTGTTCCTGACCCTATAATGTTCCTTTAATTATTTCTTTATGAGCACTTGCCCTTTGGATTAGAACAGTCTAAGACAGTCATACTGTCTGGGGGTGCTGTGATGGGATTTCAACATGGTTCAAAATTTAGTAGGCCTGAAATCTCCATTGGGCATATACAAGTACAGGTGTTTGTTGTATCTGTTAGTTAGTTACATGTAGCTAAGATACTGTCATCAATGTACTGAGCATGTGCATCAACTGTAGTCACATTCCTTTGTCCTTAAAAGGAGTCATCCGGTCTGCCCATATTAGGTGATCCTGAATATCCTGTTCACTGATTGCTCTAAGGGTATGTGTGAGTGGAGCTATGAATGGGAGGAGTTATTGTTAATAAATAGCCTGTGCAAACTATGCTCTGGGCTCATACCTTTTGAACACAAGTTCAGTGTGAGACCCGATCGGTGTGTAAATAAAAAGACCTGTTACTTTTTGAAGACTTGTGTCCATATCTCTGTGTGGCTTCTGCGGTTTGTTACTGTTATTCCTCCGGTAACAGTGCAACTATTCCCCAGCACAAAAGTGAATGTATCCCTATATGTGCAATGATTCAAGTAGAAATGCTGCACATGCAGAATGCTATCACCATGACCACTTCTAAACGTAGACGTCATGATAGTTGGAGTAACCCGTTAAATTTAATTTCTATAAAAGGCTCTCATTACCGAATGTTCTGATTAAATATATCAATCAGCAGAAAGCCTGGTTTTTAAAAAGTTACCAACTGTCTTTAAAAACTTCACCTTCAAATTAGGCATTTCACTTTTTTTTTCATTTTATGCAAACACATATTAATGATAAAAGATTTCTTTATATACTGATTTCTATGTAATAGATCTCTGTTCATTATTATTAAAGATGCAAAAAAAAAAGCAAACAAACCATTTCTCCAGTTACAAACTCCCACACAAATTACTGCTGTGCTTCTCAGAAATCGAACAGGAAAGGAACGGTGGATCCAAGGGCACGCGAGGAAATCAATGCCAAAGCCAGCTTTAAACCATTAGGTTCTATCCGCTAAAGTGTAGATGGCCGGACCTAACACTGCGGGACAACTGATATCCTGCTTAAAATCTGGGTCTAGAGTTTAAAAATGAGTAGTGCTAGCAGCCAGGGGGAAAACAAATACAAATATCTTGGTGGCATGTGGGTAAACCCTGTGGAGTCTCTACAGTACCTGCTAGTCAGCCACCATGTTAAAAAGTAAAAAAAAAACAATAATGTAAATAAAGCCTGTGGAGTCACTAATTACCACAGGCAGGGCCAGATTAAGAGCCCAGTGGGCCTGGTGCTGACAATTATGATGGGGCCTAATTACAGAATTTATCGACCTAAAACAATCATACCTCTTAAGAGTCATGTATCTAATGTAGATGGAAACTCAAAGGATGCAGCTATAAGAAAACACATACTCTATGCTAATTTCTCTCTAATTTATGCTTTCATTGTTCAAGTAAATCCATACCCCCTAACAGCAGTATCCAGTGAAGCAGGAAGTCAATGGGCGGGGTAAAAGGGTGGGCCACTGAGGTGAATCACGTGACCAGAACTGCCAAAAGGGGCCAGCATGGCATCAGTGTCCCTATGTATCACAGTGTCCCCATGTCGCCCAGTCCCTTAGTCTCCCAGTGTGTGTGTCCCCATTTCTCCTAGTGTCCCTATGTCTGTGTGTCCCATGTCACTAGGATATTAGGGGACACTGAGACAGATGGGGACACAGTGAGACATGAGGACACTGAGAGACCCAGGGACACAGATACTTAGGGACACTGGGAGACATGGGGGCACTGATACACTTGTGGAAACAGACATGGGGACACAGACATTTGGGGACACTGGGAGAAATGGGGTCACAGACATTTGGGGAAACTAAGACACTGAGAGACTAGGGGACACTGGGAGACAGTGTCTCAGTGTCCCCATGTCTCCCTTTCCCCCCATCCATCACTTCCCTGAGCTGTAGTCTGTTTCTGCAGGCTGGGAGCTGCTGTCTGCACTCTCTGTGCTGTGTAGCTGCTTCCCCGCAGATCAGTGAGTAGAGAGGCAGGGAGATGATGTAACTTTCTATCCCTGCCTCTCTCCATACAAGATTTCTCGAGGGCTGCACCATTCCTGTGGAACTCGCTTCCCTCCTCCGTTAGATGCTCACCCAGTCTCCACTTCTTCATAAAAGTGTATCAATTAAACTGTTAATAGCTCCTGACTGATTCCTCTTCTGCAACTGTCATTAGTCTAATACTATCCTTACCTTTTTGCGTCATTTTACCCCACTCCCTCTAGCATGTAAGCTCATTGAGCAGGGCCCTCAACCCCTCTGTTCCTGTGTGTCCAACTTGTCTGGTTACAAATACATGTCTGTTCGTCCACCCATTGTAAAGCGCTGCGGAATTTGACGGCACTCTATAAATATCATAATAATAATAATGTAAGCTCATTGAGCAGGACCCTCAACCCCTCTGTCCCTGTGTGTCCAACTTGTCTGGTTACAACTACATGTTTGTTCGTCCACCCATTGTAAAGTGCTGCAGAATTTTGATGGCGCTATATAAATAATAACATGCACGTGAACAATAATTAGCAAATGTGCATTCTACCAGATGCATTCAGTCACGGTTTTCTTTAAAATCAATGTTTTGTAACTATCTGAATGCTATAGTTTCCATAGAACTAACATGTGAAAAGCATTGGTTTTAGCCGACAGCCAAAGGAAAGATATGATCGGGTTGACTGAATTCCATCCGGAATTAGCATTAGTAAATATGAGAATTTGCAATCTAGTTGAAATGAATCTATTTTCACCTAATTTTGTTCATCTTGACAAAACCCTGTATTTGGTGAAAATTCCCTATTGCAGCTCAGTTTCCTTTTTGCTTTTAATGAATTTCATAACTCCTTCCTGAGAATCGGGACGCAAGTTGGAGGGAGGTAAAGGGGACAGCCTGTGTCGCAATTGAAGTCACTAGCTCTGCCCCGCCCCACTACCTCTACCAGAAAATGGCAGGACCGCCAAAGTTAATGGCAGGTCAGCTCGGCTTGAATGCACACCAAGGTGCCTGTCCATCACTCAGGCCGACCCACTGAGCGCCAGGGCATGCAGGGAGCTCGGTTACAAGGTCTTGAAGTCATGAAATTTCAATAGCTGTTATGGTATTAAAACAGGATTGTAAAGAAAACATAGATTATAGCGTATCCTATGAAAAAGAAATTAAAAATACAGTGGTAGGGTTGCATTATGATCTCTTAATGGAAAGCAATACACCCAGCCAATTTTTGTAAAAAAAAAAAAAAAGTGTTGTAAAAATATTTTTATATATACAGAAATAAATATTGTTTCTCTTGTAGGTCTTGTTATGGTATCTACACTGAAGCCATATTTAAAGTCATGAAAATTACCTATTATACCTTTTTGAAACTCTACTGGTATCACTAACTTGAGATGGCCTCGAACACCTGCAGTCTTGTATAGAATTCTTTAAAATGGGCAGGGACCATTATCTGGTGTTAAAATGGCTGGAAAATGTTTTAAGGGGACACTATAGTCACCAAAACAACTTTAGCTTAATGAAGCAGTTTTTGTGTATAGATCCTGCCCCTGAAGTTTCACTGCTCAATTCACTGCCATTTAGGAGTTAAACCACTTTTGTTTCAGTAGCCCTAGCCACACTTCCCCTGGCTGTGACTGACAAACCCTGCACAAAAATAAAATGGTTTAATTTTCAATCAGATGTAACTTATTTTAAAAAGTTTTAGCTCCTGCTCTGTAAATTGAACTTTAATTACACACAGGAGGCTCCTGCAAGCTCTAGCAAACATGAACAGAGAAGATAAGAAATTCAAAATTAAACAGAATTTACAATAAATGTGTAAACATTAGATAACTTTACAGAAAGTGTTTACAAAGGCTGTACAAGTCACATGCAGGGAGGTGTGCCTAGGGCTGCATAATCAAAGTGATGTAACTCCAAAATAGCAGAGAATTCAGGGTGCATAATCTATACACCAAAACTGCTTCATCACGCTAACGTTGTTTTGTTGACTAGTGTCCTTTTAACACTAAATGAAAGGACAGTACCAGTGGACTGCATGCACTTTAACAAACTAAGAAATTAATTTTTTATAGCGTCTACAGCAGGGATAGGCAACCTTTGGCACTCCAGATGTTGTGGACTACATCCCACATAATGCTCGTACACCCATATTGCTGGCAAAGCATCATGGGAGATGTAGTCCAAAACATCTGCAGTGCCAAAGGTTGCCTATGCCTGTACAGTGTCCCTTCTTTTGAAAATATGGTGCTAGAAGAGCTCAAGTAGAAATTTAGTCTATTATATTAGATAATTATTTTTTAAGTAATTGTCCACAGGGATAAATACTAAACTAGATTTTAATCTAATAATTTCATCTATAGCTTTTGCTAACCAGTTCTAGTATTTAGTAATTAGTTGAGGTGCTACTGAACTTCCTGGACTTAACAAATTAGGACATAAAGTCTGGTGTAGGATTAGGTTAACACTTGGTTACATTAATTTGAGCTCTGCAAAATGTACTTTAGTAATCACTTATTAAATCTTTTCCGGTAGCGCTAACAAGGTAAGAAAATCCATCTAACCTTCACACCCCCACAAGAACCGGACAGAACTAATTCCCCAACGGAGGTGTTGTTTGTTTCCGACCATTTAAATGAGAACATTGTGGAGAAAGGTCCTGATTCCTGGCATTGCTCTTTTCATTTGAATTTGTCTCTTCTCTTGTAAGGTAAGTGCTAACTAATCATTTTCACTTTGATTTACTTGTCTACTAAAACTACATTGCTAAAATACAAAGCTGGGTATTCGGCCTATAAAAAGAACTGCAAAAGGTAACTGTGTATTTTCACACCACCACTTTAGGATGCTTATGTCTCGTGTGGTTTTAATGATTCTGGCAGTCTACTTGTCCGCCGTGCAAGGTCGCAGAGTATGTCACCCAACCAACGCAACTATATCAGCCGAGAAAGAGGACTGTCCAATGTGCATCACCCTTACCACCACCATCTGTAGTGGTTATTGTGAGACTAAGGTGAGTCCACCTTTAATGGCTACAAATAGGAAACCATGTTCTGCTTAAGCTGTGCAAAACCCCTGCTCTGTTACTAGACATTTCCCTCTCTCTGCGATGTAGATTAGAGGTATGGCTGTACTTTGGGCATTTTATAGTCATGCTTCCCCTTTTACTTTGGGTAAACTCACCAGCAACTTGGGTTCTTGGATATTTCTGGTGGTGCCAGTGTGGGATAGTTAAAATTTTTTTATTTTTTTTTTAAATTGGCCATGCTGTCAATGTACATTTCCCAGATGTAGGGGTCGCAAGTTTCCCCTGCCTTTTGAGTGTTATTGGATACAACCAAGGAGGGATATTGTTCTTGTGTTAATGAGCAGAATTTAAATTTTTTTTTGAGCTATTGGAAAGTAAATGTTTAAAAACTCTTCAATAAGCATAATGTGCTCCCTTTCAATTATAGTTGCTTCGCAGAATTATATTTTAAATGACATAGGCTTGACATTAAATGGGAATCAGTACTTCAGTGTATAGGGCTGATGGCACAGGACATAGGTGAAGAAGTGAGTGACAAGAGCAGGAGAATCCTCCCACACTTGGTTCTCCTGCTCTCTTACACAGTGTCTCTGCCAAGCATTTCTTGCACATTGCTGGATAAATATAGGTTCAGATACCCTTGTGCTGGCAATGAAGTCAGCTGTGGACATCATTGGGGGAGTATTTTCCATGGATGTCCAATCAAAAAGTTCAGGGCTCTTTTTTTTTTTTATTTCAACTTGGTTTTGCCTCCACAATCAGTAATGTTTCCTTTTTTAACCAATAATAGAGCCAAAAGTTTTTAAGCAGGAAAGCTTATTAGGTCTTGTGAGCTATGCCCTTCAGGGTGCTCTCAACCAATGCTTAGGAACTTTCAGCTCCACAGTAGAGGAAGCAAAGCCTGGCAAACACTCAAACCGTTCAAAAACTATTTTATTACTTGCGCGCATGCATGCGTGTCTCTCTCAAAATGTTATTTTGAGTGCTCATTTAATAAGGAAATGCAAGGAGAGTACTAGAAAGGGGGTGGTCACTGTGACTAAAAGGTTGGGCTAGTAATGGGAGAGGTATGGAAACTATGCAAGTGAAGATGTTACAGCAACGAGGGAGGGGACAGGGTGTGTAGACAAGAGAACGGTGTTGAGAAAGGAAAGACCTAAAGTCTGAGGTGGCCAAGTGCATGCAGACAGAGCACTGTGGGTGGGACAAGGTAAATGACTAATCATTCTGAGGACTGAGGGTTTAAACACTGCAGGAAAGAATATTGCACGCATGTATTTCCTAGAAAATATATTAGAAATGACTAGCATGTATTGATCTGTGATGCAAAACTAAAGACTGTACACTAGATAATGTGCGATAATAATAGTGGCATTGATACTCATAACTTTCTACGTCTGACTTGCAACTTTTGTGAGCTGTAATTTTAGATGATATAAACCAGACTGTTAAACATGAATCTTCCAGCTGCTGTACTAAAAGGTTAGCCAACACTAAATTAGAGGTCATGAATGTAGGTGTCTGTACCAAAAGGGGTGCACAGCTAACAGCTGTTTTTATTTCACCAGGAATTTGTACTCAAGACACCCCTATCCACACTGAGGCAGAAAGTTTGTACCTACAAAGAAATTCGATACGAGACCATCAAACTGCCCAACTGCCTGCCGACCACTGATCCATTCTTTACGTATCCCGTGGCTGTGAGTTGCGACTGCGGTTCGTGCAAAATGGATTACAGCGACTGCACAGTCCAAAGCATAGGGCCAGCCTTCTGTTCTAGCAACGCCATACTCATATAACCTGCTTCACAAAGAAGAAATCCAGAAACACAGCCTGCTCCCTCGAACGTGCTTTGTCAGGCACTGAAATATTAATGTGTTATATATGTTCTTTTTTTTAACCGTTGTTGAGCAGGGCTGCTCACTGCGAAGGGAACATTGCACGTTCTTGGGTTTGTTGTAATTTAATCATATGGTGATCATATTTCTCTACCAACCCCTTTCACACACCTACCAAGGCGTACAAAAAAAAAAAAAAACTCAAGTGACTCCTAAGACCAAACATAATAAAGTATGTTCTTAAGACTTCACTACCTCACTCGTTGGACAAGCGTCATTCTTTTGTTCTTCTTACTTACTGTAATCTAGAGATTAAACCTCTAAAAAACAATGGCAATTTTGTCATACCAGCCTTTACATAGTATAAAGGACATGCCAGTTATATAATTTAAAAAGCCTGCAATTCACAGAAAGCAGGCAAGAGTTGCAGGGAGACACAGGAGGTAATATAAAACCCACCACTAATGATCCACTTGAAGTCAGAGCTGCAATGTGATTGGCTTCTTGGTATTGCTAGCCAATCAAAATACAGGTAGCATGCAAATCATAGAAGAAAATGTACACATTAACATTAAAGGACCACTATAGGCACCCAGACCACTTCAGCTTAATGAAGTGGTCTGGGTGCCAGGTCCAGCTAGGTTTAACCCTTTTTTCTATAAACATAGCAGTTTCAGAGAAACTGCTATGTTTGTAAATGGGTTAATCCAGCCTCTAGTGGCTGTCTCATTGAGAGCCGCTAGAGGCGCTTGCGTGCTTCTCACTGTGAAAAATCACAGTGAGAAGACGCCAGCGTCCATAGGAAAGCATTGTAAATGCTTTCCTATGAGACTGGCTGAATGCGCGCGCGGCTCTTGCCACGCATGCGCATTCAGCAGAGGAGGAGGAGAGGAGGCGGAGAGTCCCCTGCCCGACTCTGGAGAAAGATGTAAGTTTAACCCCTTCCACCTCCTAGAGCCCGGTGGGAGGGGGCACTATAGTGGTCCTTTAAACAAATGTCTGCCCCTGTCTGCTTTAAACTGCAAAAACACCAGAATTAATACAATAATCAGCAAATTAATGTATTGGAATACAGTTAAGCTAATTAGTCTTGCATCATGTCTCTAACTGCAGTACCCAATAGCTTGTTTCTCTACAATACAGTTACGTGCTTAAACACAAAACACATGATATATTTGTATACACAAACACACAAAGTAAATCAATTAGAATGTTCTTTATATATAAAAAGGGAGACCGATCACAACAGCATGAACATAAGGCATGAAACAAATTGTTTAACCTTTTGAGTGACAGGTAGGCATGCATGACCTAATTCAATGCATTGCTTAACTCTGGCATACAAAAGGTTAACCAGACTAAGGAATAATAAAACAAAAACAAAAAAATGCAAAGCATTCAGTTCATTCTCTGATTATCACGACGTGTCCATGGTGTCTCCTTCTGCAAAATAGGAAAAACAATATATAAACGTAACATTAGTAAAAGTGATTAT
The DNA here is from genome assembly GCA_933207985.1 of Pelobates cultripes. Lineage (NCBI taxonomy): Eukaryota > Metazoa > Chordata > Amphibia > Anura > Pelobatidae > Pelobates > Pelobates cultripes. The sequence continues at coordinate 24,757,166 of OW240921.1, read as the reverse complement.
TTGATTACGGCAGGAATCACATTTTCTTTTTATCTTTGAGACACAGTAAGCAGAACGAAGGCACTTGAATACTTACTCATTTCATTAAACATAAAGGCATCTTGATATTCTTTCATGTACTGTGTTGATCTGGACTCATCAAGAAAGAGGGAATATACTCGTTTGATATCGTCGACCTGTACGTCATTTCCCTGGAAAACAGTAATGGAAGAGTAAGATGGCTGCCCTACTACTCACTCTAGAGTAGGAATGTTCAATGCCAAGGGAAGCCGCTCTTTCAGGGAATTAGTTTTAATGTAGCTCAATGACCTCTTTGTTCATTAAAAGGTATCAGAACCACCAGAGTCTGCTGTAGGGGTTATTGTCAAAAGTGCCCTGGCTCTGTCCCAGAGTTAAACTCTTTTAGAACAGTTTTAGGACTTCTGTGGGTCCCCAGGTGCCTACGTCACATCCAGCAGTCTCCTATAGAAGAAGACGGGTCTCTCCACAAAGCACAAGCATGGCCGATACAGGACTGAGCTCTTGGATGAAAAAGTTCAGCTGACACTCTCTGGCAATGAGCGCGGTCTATCGTGGCACTTGCAAACAATAAATGTTTAAGGGAAGAGGACACTTTGCCATTTTCTGATTTGTTTACACCTGACCTGGCACTACTTTTGTTTTAACAAATAAACTGTAGTAAGTCCGTAACTTTGGACAGTTTTGAAAGGTACTTGTAAACTGTAACAAATTATTAGATTTGATGCAAAATGATGCATATATATTGATATTAAAACAAGGGACAATGTATTCAAACAGTTTAAGGGCAGCGCCAGGCAATATGCACAATATAATGGAGCGCTGCCCACAAGTAAAATACATTGGAGCTCTGTGGTAGGGGTCCGCCACAAACCGAAAAAATGCTTCCCATTCACAAAACAGAGGAAATGGTATACACTTGCACCATAAGAACTTCATTTCGATTAATTTGTTATAGTGCCCGGAGTAAAGATAGGAATACATAGGTAACAGTGTAGGGTGCAAATAGAAGGATTTAATCTTGACAAAAAGGACAAAATAATATACGTTTCGGCTGTGAGGCCCTAGTCAGGGCCTAAACATTGTATATTTTATTTTGTCCTTCTCGTCCAGTATAAATCTATTTGCACCTTACACTGTTACCTATGTATTCCAATCTTTACTCCGGGCACTATAACTACTTAATCGAAATTAAAATGCAAGTACGTACCATTTTCACTTCATTTTGTGAATGGGAAGAGTAAGCGGCACCCAGACTAATGCTTCCTGATTACATTTGCTAATGAAAGAACAAATTGCAGGATGGAATTTCAGCCAACAAGCAATTAAGTTTTAATTTTGTTCGTTGTAATTTCTATTTGTTCATTTGTCTTTTGGACGAATAGCCAGAATTCGGACAAAAACATGCTCGTCCGAAAAAGAATTCCAAAGTCCAGTAAACAGCGCAAAGCATATTAAATTATGAAGAAAAAAAATAAATACATGTTTTAAAAAACATTTATGGAAAAATAAAAAACAAACCACATATCTATTGTCAAGACCATAAAGATCACATAAGAAATCTCAAGGCAAGCAGCTTTAGGGTTAGAAATCTGGTTTTATAGTTATTTTAAAACAGGTTTAAAGCATGACCAAAATACACGTTAGCCAAGATAAAAAAGTAAAAAAATAAATTAAAAAAATGGACCAGAATATGAACTGTAGAACCCACCTTTCGCTTCCTGCAGACCAGACTTGCAGCTGTGATGAGCTGGATGGAGTATCTGAGAGAGGTTTCCATACCAATCCGCGTCAGTACAGTGTAAGCATCCTCGCTCATATCCACATCTTCCTCTTCACACCTACAGAAAAGCCACAAATGAAAGATAGCCGTTGACACAGAGTACCATGTCTGATTTTCCTGTGAAGCTCAGCCAGTCATTCTACTAGCTGAGTATCATGGAAAACACAGTCCACAACACACATTATGTCTATTCTCATTTTCTGGTTAGTCTAGAAACAGACAAGGTTATTTACTATAGTGTAAACTGTCAGAAAGTGAATGTACATTTTAGATCACAACTGAACTAGAAAAATGCTCAAAGTTACAGGAACACTATGGTGTTAGAAATTCAGCTTTTTATTCCTAACACTACATAATGTTCCACTAACCCAGCAGCAAGAGTTCAAAACACTGGCTCCTTCTTCACCTAGCGCAAAGGGGAACATAAGCATGCGCAGCCAGCACATGCATTAGGCCTTACCCACAGAAAAACATTGAATCAATACTTCCTTATGGGGATTTGCAAAGCGTGAGGCCTTCCAGCATTGGTTCATGGAGTTAAAGTCTGTAAAAAGCCAGGAGGCGCCTATCTGGGAGACAACCACTAGAGGCAGTCTAAAGCCTGCAATGGAAACACTGCGGTTTCTCTAAATGTTTTCCATTACAGGGTTAAGGGAACAGACGCACTGCACCCAGGCCACTTAATGAGATAAAGTGGTGCGGGTGCCTAATGTCCCTTTAAATGGTTTCAGTTCAGGCATTTTAGTCTAAAATTGCTGAGAATTCAATATGAATTTCAAATGCAAGGCCAAAATAGCCAAACTGTACACAGAACTAACCTATTTTTTCTAAATCTCCTATTTTGACCAAATCTCTAAATTCGATATGAATTCCTAGCAATTACACTTTAGTGAAAAACTTTACCTGAGCGTTTACAAATCTGATTTAGATCTTCCTTACTGGAGGGAAAAGCTTGCAAACTGGCATGAAGCAGGTTGCTAATGCTATGTTAAGTGATCTTAAATATATATATTTAAAACAAATAATAAAAAACAGTTTTCAATCCAGTAAACTAGAAAACTCACCTGATCTTCAAGATCTGTTTGGTTTCCTTTTCATTGTATGGTGACGTTGAAATGATAAGTAACCGGTCCAGTAAATCGATTGGAATTCCGTGGGGACTCTGGTAGTTTGTTCCGCGAATCCTAAAATACATTTAATTCTCATTAATATCTTGAAATGAAATACATTTGTTCTTAGAAGGGAAAAGCAAATCCATGCCAACTGCAGGTCACTTACCTAGTGATACCTCTGTTCGTGGCCATGATCAGCACAGGAGCCATGTCACTCTCCAAAGCCCGATTCAAAAATGAGAAACATTCAATGTCCAACATGTGTACCTCATCTATGAAGAGCACCTACGGGAGAAAACAGAGGGTTAAACAGAAGTCAAAACAATATAAAGATTTACGAAGATGTGAACCCTTTGCAAATGAAAATGTTTCATCCTGGTAAAAAAAAAAAAAAAACCACACTTTCTCCAGAATTGTATTTCTTAAGCACTAACCTCTTAACTGAAGAAAACTGAAATTCAAGTGACCCAATTTAGGCTAAAATAGATCATTTGGAGAATCTCTTCAACTCACTTAGAGAGTCACATTTTTAATACTTTTGCTAAAATCTTGCCATTTGTATTTCAATTAGCTACAATTTGGAATTTAGTAAATAAACCCCATAATCAGCAAATATAGCATTGCAAATTCACCACTTGAAGTAGAAAGTCCTATTGACTTCCTTAAAATACGCATTGCAAAGTACTTATGATTATATTTACGAACTTGAGTAGCAAGCTATCCGAATGGGGATAAAATATGATTATATTTACACCTAAAAATGAACTTAGTAAAAAATCTTTAACAAAATGATCAGGCCTTTCAGAGGATATTAATTTACCCCAGGGATAATTTCTGCCTTTCCTTCCTCTCGCCATTCTGCCACCTTCGCATTGATCTGTTCACGAACTTCAGATTTGATCTCTCCGGTGTCACCTACATCCGAAAGAAATACCATAAAATGAGGAAATATTCAAAAACTAGATACACTATCATGTTCACTACAATACAAGACTATTTTCACACTTAAGGCGGCACGGTCATGCAGTAGTTACCTTTCCTCAATTGATTCCTCTTTTCTACCTCAGTCAGGAGCAGTTCTTCATTTCTTCATGTCTGCTCTAGTTTTCTTTAAAATCATAAGACAAAGTAGGGACTATTTGTCTTATGGAGGTTTCCCACGCCTGACCAGCTCTGACCAGCGGAGGAGCAAAGTGTGCTTCATTTTCGGTGGTCAGAGCAATTTTCCCACAATTCTCAACTTTCCTCCGTGTTCCCGCAAAGCCTCCTTTCACTTTTCCCCTATTGTCCTGTCATTTAGACAGAATGCCGGCGAAACTACAGAATTTCGTCCTAATAGAATGGAAATAGTTCAGGACTTTGTTCGGATCGGAATTGGAGGGGTGGGGGGGGAAGGGGACACAACCATTTTCATTTAGGGCCGACACCTGCTGCTCCCTATTGTTATTTAAGGCCCCAGCCGCTGCTCATGGGTGGGGGGAGCACAATAGGTCCCCCCCATTTTCAATTAGGGCCCCTACCCACTGCTCATGGGTGGGGCCAGGGGGGGGGGAACGACGACACACACACTAGCCCCCCCACTTGCATGGGAAGGGGGACACTAGGGTTTTGTTTTTTAACAGTGAGCAGCTCCTGCCGCGCGTGCGCATTCAGCCGAAGAGGAGAATCGGAGAGCTCCCCGCCTGGCGCTGGAAAAAAGGTAAGTTTAACCCCTTTCCTCGCCATCCAGCACAGCGGGAGTGGGACCCTGAGGGTGGGGGCACCCTCAGGGCACTATCGTGCCAGGAAAACGAGTATGTTTTCCTGGCACTATAGTGGTCCTTTAACTGCAAGTTTATTCTACACTAAGATCTTACAATAAAAGTACTCAGCCCCCACATCCTACAAGGAAAATTAAACTGAAAATGTACACCTGGAAACAACTTAAAACTAATCGTCATGTCTCTATGCACCATTAACTCTTACTCATGCATGTTCCTGCTCTTAATGAACATTAAGAATCTGTTTATACAAAGAAACTTCTGAACATGCAGACACCCAGTAATTTGCAACGGCCATATTTATTTAATTTCCTGTTGGAACTGGAAGCTAGGGCTAAACTCATCAGATTTTATGTGCATCATGCAGTGTAGGCAAGAAAATATGTATCCCTCTAATCTTTAAAATCCAAGTACTTGCTCTAGCTAAAAACGTATTTCCTCCCCCTGGTTCCACCCATTCTATATGGTTATTATAACAGTGTATCCAGTGTTTGCATTTCTCTAACCTTTTACACTGTTGCAAACTCTCGGATGTTCTTTGCTACCGCGTGCCACTAATCTGCAACTTGTCAATGCAATGCACTGTATAAGGCTACTGGAGAATTTTTAAGAAATGCTACCCTTTAACCATACCTGAAAAAAGAGCAAGAAATCCCTGAGTCCTGCTGTTAATAACATCGATTTCATGTAGAGAGACAGTGTGGACTACTTCCTTGCGCTTCTGTAATTCCCCGTCAGGGCACTGGACAAATTTGGTCTAAATAGGGGGAAAAAAAATAAAAATAACTTAACAAGTTCATGCAAAACATGCACCCAACACATAATTTCTCTCCACCAACATACCTGGGATCCCATGGCATCATAGTCTCTCGCTCTTGTGAAAGCACGACCCAATTTGGTAATCTTGCCTGTGGCTTTATCAATGGTAATAACATCGCTAAGAAACAAATAAAACAGATTAAACTAGGAAACAGAACAAATATCAAGTAAATAAAAACACACAAATTTAAGGAAAAAAAAAAAAAAAAAAAGGCACTTTTGCCTTCCCATATAGGTAGAGGGTTTAATAAAGTAGGGATTCCCAAATCCCATATCCGGATAAACCATATCCAGTGCCATTATCAGCTTACCCAGCCTGAACTTTTTCCTTTGTCAGCGATTCGATCATCTTTGTTCCCAAGTCATAAATGGTCTCCATTTCTGTAGTTTTCAATGTCAGTTTGCCCACCTTTGCACCCTTTAAAGGCAGGGATAATAGAACAAATATTAAGCTTCAGCAAAGATTCAGAAATCAAGCCATGCCTGCAGCAATACAAAAGCTCTTCAACGGCTAGAAGTGTGTCTGTGGTTATTCAATTTTGAATGCACTTTACAAAGCTTACATGAAGCCATATTTATTTGATACAGAATTGTCACCAAATTTTATGTTTAAACTTGGAGTAAATATGTTTTTAAAGTTATGGGTCACAAAAGAATGAATAAATTTAAAAATCTTACAGTTCCAGTCGCAGGTCTGTCAATTTGAACTTCAACAACCTCTCCTTCAATTATTTCAGTTTCTTCTCTGAAAGGGAAAAAAAACCGAATTGAACGCACTGATTGTAATGTGAACTTTTAAGCTGAAATCCAAGGTGTAAAAAAAAATATAAATATAATCGTGAATGCAGAAGTAAAGCAAAGTTCATCATCGGTTTATTTTTAAAACATATGCTAGCTAGATGAATCCTTTCAGGTTAAATATCATTATTAATAGCTATTATCTTATTAAAGTTTTATTCTGTCAAATTGGCAAGAAGAAACGCCATAATTAATATTATTACCATTTATATATCACCAACACAATCCGTAGCGCTTTACAATATCACGAGGGGGGGAGATTTAACAATAAATGAGAAAATTACAAACATTTACAGGAACACTTGGTTGAAGATGACCCAGCTCAAACGAGCTTACAGCCTAGTGAAGGTAGGGTATGAAACACAATAGGACAGGAGATAGCAATCAAATAAGGTGGGAGTGAAGCAGAGCTGGAGGAGAGAGTAGGAGACAGCAAGAGACAGGTATGTAAGGTAGAGGTTATTCTGGGAGGCCATAAGCTTTCCTGAATAGATGGGTTTTAAAGCACTTCTTAGTTAAACGATTGAAGAATAGGGGAGAGTCTGATGATGGGTAGGCAGGCTATTTCATAGAGCGCAGGTAACTTTTTCTTTGGTTTTTATGTATGTATTGGAGCGGATATATGCTATGGTCATTGCTGCCGCCTAGGAGTGATGGGAGTTTGAGCGCAGGACTTGTTTTTTTGTATTTGTATCTACTTTTTTTGGTATTTGTATCTACGTTACAATGGTGCCACCCATCCCATGTGTTCCTTATTAGGGGTTAATAAGCATGTAGGGGTGTATAAAAAAAATAAATATAAAAATACCCATTTCTGTCTCAGAGATATTTTTGCCAGAAGCTCAAAGAAGCAAGGTAAAAGGTTAGTGTAGGACCCACCTGAGAGGTTTGCCTTTATGTGGCAGGTGGGCTAAAGTCTCTCATGGCCATTGGAGAACCTAAATAATCTCCACTTGTTTAAATATGCATAGGGATTTGGGAAGAGTGCAGATATCTTTTTTCTTAGGCAGAGCATCACTCGGCGGCCCAGCAGTCAGGAGAGGTATTGCAGGATGCCTCGATGCAATACCCTTAGAGCGGCTGGAAGTGATCACGATCGCTTCCAGCACTCATATTTGCCGCGGATGTACTAGGCATGTCCATGATCCTTAAGGGGTTAAAATAGGGCAGGACTTATTGTGTTACATTGTGAGTAAAGTGAATAAGTTCTTCCCTCACATGTTCCAAACACCTTATTAAATTGCCAACATATTATACAGCACTGTACAATGGGTGGGCAAACAGAAAATAGTAGTAGGACAAGATAGATTTTTTTTTATTTTTTTTTTAAAGTGACGTGTATCCTGCTAAAACAAAGTAAGCAGGCTGAACTATATTTTAAAGGGACACTAGTCACCAGAACAACTAAGGCTTCTTGTATTTGTTCTGGTGAGTAGAATCAATCCCTTCAGGCTTTTTGTAGTAAACACTGTCTTTTCAGAGATAATGCCGTGTTTATATTACAGCCTAGGAACACCTCTAGTGGCCACTCCTCTGATGGCTAGTTGAGGTGCTTCCTGGGGCAGTGCTGCACATTGTAGTTTTGCCATTCAGTCTCTCCACCCTCTGCAATGGAGACACTGAACTTTGCTTATAGAGATGCATTGTTTCATTCCCCCATGTACTTGGCAATTTAGAAGTGATTATGTATGCAGAAGTACATACTCACATGGAGTACCAATGGGCACATGTTAAGGATTTGGGTTAACCATTGTTATGGGCAAATGCAAATATTACAAGTTTTAGAATGAAATGTTGTATTTCTTAAACTGTGTACTTTGTGTTTAAGAGATATTGCAAATTGACAAGGTGTTAGAAATGGAACATATTGTTTTTCAAGCAATAACGTCAGTGCATAATATGTTTGCGCCATTTTGTCCCAGATGAATTATAATAACAATAATGCATAAAAAAGCTTCAAGGCTATACGACGACTCTTTCAGTACACAATATACTGTTGTAACCCCAAGTTAATGGAACTTCCCCAAATCTGGGTATCTCCCACGACTGTGCACTTACGACTTAGTATAAACAACAGGTAAGCTATTCAGACTTTAAGATGCCATCTTGAACTAAGTCAGGAAAATTTCCATGACGTATACACCCTTTAGTTATGGCCTTGTATGTTTGCCAAATTAAGGGAGGTCCTAAAATGAATAAAGTAAAAGAAGTTACTTTTTTATATATGAACTACGGTGACCCTAAAATGGAGACACCTAAGGTATAAATAGGTGTACTTTTAAAAGACACAGAGGAGAGACTTGGAGACAGACGCTGCTCCATCTTAAAATGACAGATAGGCTGACATGATGACATGTTCAGAAGGGTATGTTAACCTATTAATGATATTTGCAAGCATTTAATCTTATAAACTCTGCTATAATGGATTTTATCTCTCTATATTTATATAATAAATATCTAAAAGACAAAGCTATTGCTTCCAAGACAATCCTTATTTTATATTGTATTCTCAATTATTTATATATTTTAAATAGAGGATCTCTTACACTAACTATATAAAATTATGGCTAAGATATCTGTATGGTTAGCCCTACTAAGTTCTATGCTTTAAGACATTGTAGTGGTAAATAAGGGAACCAGCCGCGGTTACACCATGTAAATCCGTTAAATACAGAACCTGCAGTAGACAGATGTTTATAATGCAAGTACGAAAGATAGTCACAGTGACAGTAATGCTTACTTGATTCGGACACCAATAGAACGACGGAATGATTGCGTCAAAGCTTCAGTTTTGCTCATTTCTAGGGAGAAGATTTCACTGCCAGCAATTGCTGTAAATGGCGTATCTTGGCCCAGGGCTTGTGCCATGCCTGAATAACAAAGAAGGTAGGATTCATGGACATGGTAAAACGTTCACCAAAACCTGGAGTTTACTATAATTAAACAATACAAAGTTGCCCATTACAAAGGAACACTTATTGTGAATAATAAAATATTACATTTATTATAGCTTATGTGTGCATTATTTTGTAAAGCATACCCATTAGTAAGACACCTATCAGTGCTTCTCCTCTCTTATCTTTTGCAGATCCAGTACTCAACACGTCTTTGGCCAGAAGCACCACATATCCAATTGAAGACCATGCATAATTTAACATTTTTGCATATGTCAGGATTCATGAATGTGTACCATTTCTAGATTTTGTAATTTTTTTTCCTTCTTCAAACCAATGAGGACTTAAAAATGTCAGCCCAGGTGGACATTACAAAACAATTAAAACACAGGCTATATTAAAAAAATATATATAAAGAAGTGATGACAGTGTTCCTTTAAGATTTACATTTGTTAATTCAAACTGAACACTTCCCTACTGCACCGCAACTGTGTTCAACAATCAAACCATGGGACCTTCTAATCGAACTGGAAGCCTGTCTTAAAGGCAAGATCCCAGGTGAATGTGCCATAAACAACATTGGCATTAAATAGGGAAATACAGCCTTAAATTCTTGTTGATTTATAGACCTACCCATAGCTATGGCTGTTTTTCCAGTGCCAGGTTGTCCTGCAATCAGCACAGCTCGTCCTGCAATTTTGCCTTCTCTGATCATTTCCAAAATAACTCCTGCAGCACGGCGAGCAGCCAGCTGGCCCACCATACCCTGCGAAACCTGAAGAAAGAGAGCGAAAAAGCTTTGAGGAGCATGAAGGTAAAATATTTAATATTGTCAGTTAGAGATAAACTGTGAAATCAGAAATTTAAAATAGAATCGGAAACGTCCTATTCAAAACATGGAGAATGACTACAGCACACACAAAGAGAGAGACAGACAAGAAAACAAGAACAGATAATCACATTTAATGAATACACAAACAAAAGGCATTTATTTTACTCTTAAATCAAAACTATGCTTTTAGGTCTCATTTTTTGTGTGTGTATATATGTATATCTATATATTTTTTTTAACTATTTCCAATACTGGTCTAAAATGCATTGTATTTCACCTATGAAAAAATGTTTGGATTTCAGTTTTCTTTAATTTTTATTTCAAAAAAACTTTTTCCTAACTAATAAATTAAAAACAGCAAATATTTATTGCTAAAGTAGGAGGACATGAAGAAAGAAAACAAAAACCTTTATATTGTGGGAATTTACAGACATATTAATATTGCATTACCTGTCGGGGTTCCAAAGCTTCATCCAGACCAAGTCCTCGAATGTGAGAATGGGCACCTAGTGAGACAAGAGCCAATGAATTGCCACAAAACAGAATTTGGCTTTGAAAATAGTTTTCATACCAAAAAGAGGAATACCATCAATCAGTGCAGTGAAGAACTCTAGCAGTATATATGCACAGATTGTGTGAACTAGACTTCTCATAATCCTAAGCCTACCATGTATACTGGAGGAGCAAAGGAATTGTAGTAAAATGCTAGTTGAACAAAATGGGAAATGGAAGTTAAAGGACCACTCCACACCCAAAAGCACTATACAGGTGTGAAGTATTCTTGTTTAACCAGCACTTTTATAAATTAACAAGGGAACGCCCCCTGGCTGTCAAACAGCCAGGGAGGTTTGCAGCCTCCTTCCGTTAGCTCCCTTGAGGTAACGCAAGTGGCAGGCATGCTTTACTAAAGCATGTCTGCCTCCTCCCACATCGAACTCAGACCAGACGTGCGCACGTGGACACCAATTCAGAGACGTCTCAATGAGAAGCCTCTGATTGGTTAGTTCCCTGTGAAGAGACTGAACATTTCTTCCAGCAAAAAAAAAGGGGAGGGGCATGCCAAGGCTGCAGTCTTTACAAGCTTTTTAAAGATACACCACAACAAATAGTTGCATGAAAAATTCATGTATTCATTGGGGGTATATCTACTAACTAAACAGTGATATTGTTTGCCTATGTGAGCAGTGGAGCGTTCCTTTAGACAAGACAGGCATCAAAATAACTTAATAACTAGCTTAATTAAGCAGTTTTGGTGTATATATCATGCCTCTGCAGTCTCTCTGCTCAAGTGAGCAGAGAAGTCTCAGTCATTTATGAGTTAAATCACTTTTGTTTCTGTCCATGCAGCCCTTACCACACCTCCCCAGCTGTGACTGACAAAAAATAAATAAAATAAAAATGTTTTCAAATCATATCTTAACTTACTTTACTCTTAACTGTCTAAATGAAACTTTAATTATAAACAGGAGGCTTATGCAGGGTCAGGAGATAAAGTCTATGTTTAGCAGCCTGTGCAATAAAGGAAGTTTAAAGGACCACTTCAGCTTTATGAAGTGGTCTGGGTGCCAGGTACCTCTAGGATTAACCCTTTTTTTTTTTATAAACATAGCAGTTTCAGAGAAACTGCTATGTTTATACTGAGGGTTAATCCAGACTCCAGAGCCTCTAGTGGCTGTCTCATTGACAGCCGCTAGAGGCGCTTGCGTGCTTCTCACTGTGAAAATCACAGTGAGAGCACGCAAGCGTCCATAGGAAAGCATTGTAAATTCTTTCCTATGCGACCGGCTGAATGCGTGCGCGGCTCCTGCCGCGCATGCGCATTCAGCCGATGACGCCGTGAGCAAGGAGGAGTACAGCTCCCCGCCCGGCGCTGGAGAAAGGTAAGTGTTTAACCCCTTCCTCTCCCCAGAGCCGGCGGGAGGGGGTCCCTGAGGGTGGGGGCACCCTCAGGGCACTATAGTGCCAGGAAAACGAGTATGTTTTCCTGGCACTATAGTAGTCCTTTAAGCATTGGATCTCTCTTCACAGGAAATGTTTAGGATGGCTGCTTAAAAGGGACTCTCCAGTGCCATGAAAACAATCCGTTTTCCTGGCACTGCAGGTCGCCTCTCCCTCCCACCTCCAGCTGCTGAAGGGGTGAAAACCCCTTCAGTCACTTACCAGAGGCAGCGACATGTCCCACATCGCTGTTTTTTCCTCCGCTCCTCCCCTTTATTACGTCAGCCGGCGGGGGAGACTGATCCCGCCGGCCGGCTGGGGAGACCATGTCGCACATGCGCATTAGCCCTCTTCATAGGAAAGCATTTTAAATGCTTTTCAATGCTTTCCTATGGCGATTTTAGTGACGCTGAAGGTCCTCACACAGCGTGAGAACGGCCAGCGACGCTATAGCACAGAAAACATGTGCTATAGACCAGGAAGTGCCCTCTAGTGGCTGTCTAGAAGACAGCCACTAGGGGAAGACTTAACCCTGCAAGGTAATTATTGCAGTTTAGGAAAACTGAAATAATTACAGTTGCAGGTTTAAGGGTAGTGGGAGTTGGCACCCAGACCACTCCAATGGGCAGAAGTGGTCTGGGTGCCTGGAGTGTCCCTTTAAGTCACACACAGAGAGGTGTGACTAGGGCTGCATAAACAAAGTGATTTAACTCCTAAATAGCAGAGAATTGAGCAGTGAGACGGCAGAGGCATTATCTTCAGACCAAAACTGCGTCAATAAGCTAAGTTGTTTTGTTGCCTTTAGCATCCCTTTAAATCTAAGTAACTACCATAGTGTGCAAAGCTGAACAATTACACTACACACACACACTGAACCGTATAAGTCATATATACTGTTCAAAAATGGTTTGACTCTTTACATTAGCAACTCAAAGCAGAGCTGTAAGCACAAAACAAAGCATACATAATAGAATTCAAATAGTGAATACATAGCATGCATGGTTTCAGTAACAGATTCATTATATTTATATTTAATTTTAAAAATGTTTTTACAATTAAATATTATATATATATATATATATATATATATATATCTTGTAAATCATAAAAAATAAAGTTGCCAAATGTATTGGAATAACTAGCATTTAATATATAGCACTGAGAGCAATTCAAACGTAACTTTGTTTGCAGCCCTCATCTCCACGGACACAGGCTGCAATGTGACAGTTGTAGTTTCCGTGGAAACTAATTAGGAGCAGTAACAAAAAAAAAAAAGCACACCAAACAAACAGCCTTTTCAGTGCACTCTTTGTATGAGTACCAGGTAGAAACCACTGCTACTTCATTCTGACTTTTAAAGTTAAAACGCAGACAAGCAAAAAGTCTAAAGTCTTATTCCAAACCAAAACTATGTAACTAGTTAAAATATATTATTGCTACACTTACCAATTCTTTCAATTCTGGTGACATCACGCACTTCGGGCACCTTGGGAGTCTGAGAAAATATGTGCACATTACAAATACAATAAAGATGTAAATGAATTTAAAAAAAAAAAAAAGAAAAAAAAATGAATATACACTACTACTACTAAGTAACTATGTAATGATAAACTAAACTACGGCTATGTTAAAGTTATCAAAAGGAGATGAAAAGGAATGCTTTCAAGCTACAGCAGAATTACATTTTCAAGGTATTACAAAGATTTAGTGAGAACCATAGGAGTGGTGGTAGATCAACTAAGAATTGCAAAGGAATCGCTGAGGTACAAACACAAAGCTGACATTCTATATCGCATATGAAGGAAACTATACAGTAGATTAGATGTCTACTGAAACAGCATTACAACAGTCACAAAAATATAGCCATTTACTCCAAAAACTACAAAGGTGAAGGGTGTGTTACTCCGGGCAAGGGTTATTCAAAATGTTACTGTCATTTAGCAAACTCAGACTTTTTGCCTAATTTCCAGGCTCCAAAGAATGTCTTGGTCCTGAGAGTACGCAACATCTAACAGCATAAATAAATCAATATAAAAATGTGAGACATGGATTGTACCCAGACCAGGCACACAACATTAACCCTTTTACCACTTAGTGAGTGCAATATGGAGCTCATTCAATTTTTTAAGTTAAAGTTAACCCTCAATACAATGGCACAGCAATACAAGATTACTGCAGGAGTTATTACTCCTTTTACACTCAACCTTAACCCTTTCAGTGTCTTGGGGGGGCATAACACAGGCCTGCAGGAGGGGTGCTCACTCATTCTGCACTCAGTCTCACTGCCATTGCCTGGGTTGTAATACAGGGCTGCTGCAGGGTTGTCCATTACTAAAAATCTAAGATTTTCAGTGTCATGGAGTGCATTAAACAACCACTGAATGAATGCTTACTCATCTGAAACTTAACCCTTTCACTGCCACATGAGCTGGGGGGGGTTTTCCTACTCCCCTCAATTTAATACCACTCCATGGTGGCCCTGTCTATTGCCATCAGGCATGTTTGCTGGATCAGACTGTCCCTAACACTCACAGAGGGGGGGGCAGGGGGCCCTGCTGGGGACACATTATTCTGGGAATGGGGGTCCCTGGTTATATTATCCCCCCTGCCTTCCCAGGACCTGCTAATAACCTCCTCATAACCCAATTCTCATTGAAACCCTTTTACCCCAGCCTGCCCAGCTTACCGCCATGGTTGCCATGCTTTCAACTCTTCTTCCGCCACTAACAACCGCTTCCAGCAAACTGAATGTGCAACCAGGAAACAGTCCCGACTGGGGAACAAGTCCGCCCACTAACGTTCCGGGAGAAGACCCTCCCTCACAGGGGGAGGAGGAGAGAGCAGAGTACAGTGAACAAAATATTCTATTTACACAATGTCTGTAAATTAAATAAAGGCATGGGGTGCTTTCAATGTGAAACAATAAATCGTAATTTAAATAATAAAATAAAGAAGTTTGTATTTTAAAATAACAATGAGCTTTGGGACTTACTACATGAATAGTAAAAAAAATAACAAAAACAACATATTCACTAGATTGTGAATTCTACTGAAGTGAGAAGGTAATGGCAAGTGTGGACTGGACGGATATCCCCCAGCTTACCTTTAGTCAGAGCAGCTCAGGAAAGTAAGTACACCCCTCACATTTTTGTAAATATTAATAGTAAGTGTACAGCCTGTATAACAGTGTAAGTTTGCTGTCCCCTCAAAATAGCTCAACGCACAGCCATTAATGTCTAAATCGTTGGCAACAAAAGTGAGTACATCCGTAAGTGGAAAATGTCCAAATTGGGCCCATTTAGCCAGTTTCCCTCCCCGGTGTCATGTGACTCATCAGGTGTGAATAGGGAGCGGGTGTGTTAAATTTGGTGTTATCGCTCTCACACTCTCTCATACTGATAACTGGAAGTTCAACATGGCACCTCATGGCAAAGAACTCTCTGAAGATCTGAAAAAAAGAATTATTGCTCTACATAAAGATGGCCTTGGCTATAAGAAGATTGCCAAGACCCTGAAACTGAGCTGCAGCACGGTGTGCAAGACCATACAGTGGTTTCACAGGACAGGTTCCACTCAGAAAAGGCCTAGCCATGGTCAACCAAAGAAGTTGAGTGCACATGCTCAGCGTCATATCCAGAGGTTGTCTTTGGGAAATAGGTGTATGAGTGCTGCCAGTATTGCTGCAGAGGTTGAAGGGGTGGGGGTGGGGGGGGTCAGCCTGTCAGTGCTCAGACCATACGCCGCACACTGCATCAAATTGGTATGCATGGCTGTCGTCACAGAGGGAAGCCTCTTCTAAAGATGATGCCCAAGAAAACTCGCAAACAGTTTGCTGGAGACAAGCATACTAAGGACATTAATTACTGGAACCATGTCCTGGGGTTCGATGAGACCAAGATAAACTTATTTGGTGTGTGGGGGCAACCAGGTGAGGAGTACAAAGACAAGTGTGTCTTGCCTACTGTCAAGCATGGTGGTGGGAGTGTCATGGTCTGGGCCTGCATGAGTGCTGCCGGCACTTGGGAGCTACAGTTCATTGAGGGAACCATGAATGCCAACATGTACTGTGACATACTGAAGCAGAGCATGACTCCCTCCCTTCGGAGACTGGGCTGCTGGGCAGTATTCCAACATGATAAAAAACCCAAACACACCTCCAAGACGACCACTGCCTTGCGAAAGAAGGTAAAGATGATGGACTGGCCAAGCATGTCTCCAGACCTAAACCCTGTTGAGCATCTGTGGGGCAGCCTCAAAGGGAAGGTGGGGGAGTGCAAGGTCTCTGACATCCACCAACTCCGTGATGTTGTCATGGAGGAGTGGAAGAGGACTCCAGTGGCAACTTGTAAAGCTCTGGTGAACTCCATGGCCATGAGGGTTAAGGCAGTGATGGAAAATAAGAGTGGCCACACAAAATATTGACACTTTGGGCCCAATTTGGACATTTCCACTTAGGGGTGTACTTTTTTTGTTACCAACAGTTTAGACATCAATGACTGTGTGTTGAGGTATTTTGAGGAGACAGCAAATTTACACTGTTATACAGGCTGTACACTTACTACTTTACATTGTAGCAGAGTATAATTTATTCAGTGGTGTCACATAAAAAGATATAATAAAGTATTTACAAAAATGTGAGGGGTGTACTCACTTTTGTGAGATACTGTAGGCTACATTTTGCCATTCAGATTTTAACTTACTTTTAAAAAAATAACATTCTAAGCAATATAACCACTACAGACTGCTATAGTGGTTATGCATAGCTCCCGACGTGTCACATTTCTAAATCAGGACAGGTGGGTGGAGTCACTAGCGATGCCCACAATGGAAGCCGCTAGAGAGGACAATCCCGTCCACAAAGGGGAGGTGCCAGTCTGGAAACTGGGGCAGGCCTGTAACCTGGCCTTCTGAAGTGCTCCCTGCATGGTTTTAGTGCCCCCTAATGATGGTGTAAGCGCCTCTAATGATGGTTCTAGTGCCTCTAATGACTTATGCTGTGCTGCTCCAAAGGCACTTCCCAACTAAGGCAGGACCTCAAAATCGTGACCGTACTGCTAAAAGCTATATAAAATATTATGGTGCCAGGAATACGCCAGCCACCTCTCAATGTTTGACGGTTAAACCATTATAGTACCGTTTGACAACTTCGCCAGGTCCGCTAAGTCCAGCCTTCCCCATCAGGAAAAATTAGACGTCACTACTTCGATCAATACAGAACTCCAATCATTGGCTGAGAGCTGAGTTGAACACTCTTAGCCAATGAGTGTGGTCTTCCACTGGCTTGTTTCGCTCTATAGAGCTATCAAGCTGCTCCTTCTGGAGAAGACCAGAAACCATGCAGGTGGCAAGCGGAACCCAAGTAATTTCTCAAACTATTAAAATGGTATTAAATCTTATCGTGATACAGTGAAAGGCTACTCCTGGCACCATCTCCAGGACATACCTGGAAACCAGAGAATATCTGAATGTACCTTTCCTGATCAAACCCTTTGCAATTATTATAACAACTTCTTAGTTGAAGTGGGAACATTTTCTAAATCAGCGATGCTTTAAGTTTGGCTATTCTAGGCTTAAATTTGAAATTCAGTTTAAATTCTCACTTTTGTAAATAACCCTGTCAGTCTGCTTCTAATGATGCACTACACTTTTGGGGAACAGTTCTCTCCACAAGCAGGACACAAGGGAGCTAAGTTGGGACAGCGGGACAGGACCCAATTCTGTGACAGTCCCGCCAAAACCAGGACAGTTGGGGGACACTCTGAATGTTTACTTTAGAAAATAGACCTGTCACTGTTTCCTGTGCATTGAAGTGATCGTATGTGAGAAAGAGAAAGTCCAATTTGCACTGAACTGCACTACTTAAGTGTTCCTGCTTGTTCTTGGGGCATTTTCCCTTCAGTTTTGTCTTCATCAAGTGAAATGCATGCTCAATCGGATTCAGGTCAGGTGATTGACCTGGCCATTGCATAACATTCCACTTCTTTCCCTTAAAAAACTCTTTGGTTGCTTTTGCAGTATGCTTCGAGTCATTGTCCATCTGCACTGTGAAGCGCCGTCCAATGAGTTCTGAAGCATTTGGCTGAATATGAGCAGATATTGCTCGAAACCCTTCAGAATTCATCCTGCTGCTTTTGTCAGCAGTCACATCATCAATAAATACAAGAAAAGCAGTTCCATTGGCAGCCATACATGCCCCCGCCATGACACTACCACCACCATGCTTCACTGATGAGGTGGTATGCTTTGGATCATGAGCAGTTCCTTTCCTTCTCCATACTCTTCTCTTCCCATCACTCTGGTATAAGTTGATCTTGGTCTCATCTGTCCATAGGATGTTGTTCCAGAACTGTGAAGGCTTTTTTAGATGTTGTTTGGCAAATTCTAATCTGGCCTTCCTGTTTTTGAGGCTCACCAATGGTTTACATCTTGTGGTGAACCCTCTGTATTCACTCTGGTGAAGTCTTCTCTTGATTGTTGACTTTGACACACATACCTCCTGGAGAGTGTTCTTGATCTAGCCAACTGTTGTGAAGGGTGTTTTCTTCATCAGGGAAAGAATTCTTTGGTCATCCACCACAGTTCTTTCTTTTTAAGGATGTTCCAAACAGTTGATTTGGCCACACCTAATGTTTTTGCTATCTTTGATGGGTTTGTTTTGTTATTTTCAGCCTAATGATGGCTTGCTTCACTGATCGTGACAGCTCTTTGGATCTCATATTGAGAGTTGACAGCAACAGATTCCAAATGCAAATAGCACACTTGAAATGAACCCTGGACCTTTTATCTGCTCATTGTAAATGGGATAATGAGGGAATAACACACACCTGGCCATGGAACAGCTGAGCAGCCAATTATCCAATTACTTTTGGTCCCTTGAAAAGTGGGAAGCACATATACAAACTGTTGTAATTCACCTTAGGCCCGGCCTTACCAATACCAATCACGGGCGCATCCCGAATCACTGACTACCACAGACAGCCTTCAGGGCGGGACCCCCCCCGAAGCGGACTTCAGCCACAACAGGGTTGCCCCGAGACTGGGGGTATATAGACACAATAGACCATGTGTTTGACTAAATGCAACGGGAATATCGCAACATGCTAACCCCTTACCCCTTCCCTTTTTTCTCTTCTGTACCCTTTACCCGAACATTTTTTATTTGAAAATGCAATAAATAAAGAATAAAAAAAATAAAAAAACTGTTGTAATTCCTACACCGTTCACCTGATTTGGATGTAAATATCCTCAAATTAAAGCTGAAAGTCTGCAGTTAAAGCACATCGTGTTCATTTCATTTCAAATCCATTGTGTTGGTGTATAGAGCCAAAAAGATTAGAATTGTGTCGATGTCCCAATATTTATGGACCTGACTGTACGTTCTATCCTAGACTCTTGCTGTCTGACTCGAGTTCTGTAAGTTGGATAGTGTATCCATGACATCATTGACCATTTTTCCCATAAAAACACACACATTGCATAAAAAAATGATATTTATTATGGAAGTCAGTTAACGTCGTCTTGCTGCGGACAGTATGCAGCGGCATTAAAGTCGCAGTAACAAAGTATGGGCGAACGCTATAAAGTAACAGGAAGAGTAATTTCATTCAGCAGCAAGAAATGGATGGAAAGTCTCAACAGCGCAGGAAGGGTTAGTAGCAGCGACTGTTTTTGTTAATGTTGTGGAGTGACCAACGTACGATCACGTTTTGCCCCCAATCAGGAGCCTAGCATGCCACTTTATGTTCAAAGTCCAAGCATTTTAAAAGCAGAATATACCGCATCCTGTATATACAGAGGGTAGGTCCTACTATTAGTCACCATCTGTAACGTCGCAAGGAAAAAATAGGAGTAAGGATGCAGGTTAAGCGGTATCTGGGGACACGGTCTTCACTATAAAAATAAGCACAACTCTATCAGAGATAACATATGGCAAAAATGATTACAAAACATGCTAAAGATGATTATCTAAGGTGGTATTTATATTCTCCTAAGGCAATGCCAGCCGTGTGCTCTTTATACTGTTAATTATCCATTTATGATGATCACATTTTTAGACATACCTCCAAGAAACAGCAAAGCACAATCAGACACACAGATACCCTCTAAAACTTGTGCACCTTGTAATGTTTAAAAGAACAGCCAAACATACAGTAACAGTTTTACCGTACTATAATAACAGGTAGTGGGATGCAGAGACACAAATGCTGAAAATTAGACACTGTGATGGACAAAACATTAATTTGAAAGGAGGATATTTAGGAGAAATGAAAAAGAAAGACAGAGAGGGACAGGGAACAAGAAGAGACAGGAAGCTACAAGCATTAAGAACAGAGAGACAGGAAACTACAGGCATCAATAATAGATAGACGGGAAGTTCCCGGGCCACAAATGCAGTGAGAGACAGGATGTTACAGGCAACAAGAACAGAGAAAGGGAGAGTGAAACCTACAGAGAAATAGAGGAAGGACAAGGCCACGAGAACAGAGAGAAACATGAAGCTACAGGGAGCAAAAACAGAGCGAGACAGGAAGTTACAGGCAACAAGAGCAGAGAGACAGGAAGTTACAGGCAGCAAGAGCAGAGAGAGACAGGAAGGTACAGGCAGCAAGAGCAGAGAGAAACAGGAAGGTACAGGCAGCAAGAGCAGAGAGAGACAGGAAGCTACAGGTAGCAAGAACAGAGAGGCAGGAAGCTACAGGTATTAAGAGCAGAGAGAGACAGGAAGCTATAGGTAGCAAGAACAGAGAGACAGGAAGCTACAGGTAGCAAGAACAAAGAGACAGGAAGCTACAGGTAACAAGAGCAGAGAGACAGGAAGCTACAGGTAGCAAGAGCAGAGAGACAGGAAGCTACAGGCAGCAAGAGCAGAGAGACAGGAAGCTACAGGTAGCAAGAGCAGAGAGAGACAGGAAGGTACAGGCAGCAAGAGCAGAGAGAGACAGGAAGCTACAGGCAGCAAGAGCAGAGAGAGACGGGAAGCTACAGGCAGCAAGAGCAGAGAGAGACAGGAAGCTACAGGCAGCAAGAGCAGAGAGAGAGAAAGGAAGCTACATGCAGCAAGAGCAGAGAGACAGGAAGCTACAGGTAGCAAGAACAGAGAGACAGGAAGCTACAGGTAGCAAGAACAAAGAGACAGGAAGCTACAGGTAGCAAGAGCAGAGAGACAGGAAGGTACAGGCAGCAAGAGCAGAGAGAGACAGGAAGCTACAGGCAACAAGAGCAGAGAGAGACAGGAAGGTACAGGCAGCAAGAGCAGAGAGAGACAGGAAGCTACAGGCAGCAAGAGCAGAGAGAGAGAAAGGAAGCTACATGCAGCAAGAGCAGAGAGACAGGAAGCTACAGGTAGCAAGAACAGAGAGACAGGAAGCTACAGGTAGCAAGACCAAAGAGACAGGAAGCTACGGGTAGCAAGAGCAGAGAGACAGGAAGCTACAGGTAGCAAGAGCAGAGAGACAGGAAGCTACAGGCAGCAAGAGCAGAGAGACAGGAAGCTACAGGCAGCAAGAACAGAGAGAAAGGAAGCTACAGGCAGCAAGAACAGAGAGAAAGGAAGCTACAGGCAGCAAGAACAGAGAGACAGGAAGCTACAGGTATCAAGAGCAGAGAGACAGGAAGCTACAGGTAGCAAGAACAGAGAGAAAGGAAGCTACAGGCAGCAAGAGCAAAAAGACAGGAAGTTACAGGTATCAAGAACAGAGAGAAAGGAAGCTACAGGCAGCAAGAGCAGAGAGAGACAGGAAGCTACAGGCAACAAGAGCAGAGAGAGACAGGAAGCTACAGGTAGCAAGAACAGAGAGAGACAGGAAGCTACAGGTAGCAACAACAGAGCGAGACAGGAAGCTACAGGTAGCAAGAACAGAGAGACAGGAAGCTACAGGTAGCAAGAGCAGAGAGACAGGAAGCTACAGGTAGCAAGAACAGAGAGACAGGAAGCTACAGGTAGCAAGAGCAGAGAGACATGAAGCTACAGGTAGCAAGAGCAGAGAGACAGGAAGCTACAGGCAGCAAGAGCAGAGAGAGACAGGAAGCTACAGGCAGCAAAAGCAGAGAGACAGGAAGCTACAGGCAGCAAGAGCAGAGAGAGACAGGAAGCTACAGGCGGCGGTATAGATAAGAAGACAGAACGATCAGCTACAGGTAGCAAGGGCAGAGCGAAATAGAAAGCTTTAGGCAGAATTAATCACAAGAGGCACTGAACGAATGATGTTTAAAAAAGAAAATACAAGCAGAGATAAAGGATGCTACTTGCAGATTGAAGACAAAATACAGGCAGCAGAAAAGTTACACACCATAACTACAAACACCATAACTACAAACTATAAGGAAATAGGGGGTAGTTGGGATAATTAAAAAAAAAAACTAAAACCAAGATGTAAAATCTGTAGACAGCAAAAACAATTAGAGGAAGAAATCTACAATGGGAAGGAAGGTTTAGTGGCAAGAATCTGCAAGGCAATAAGAACAAATAGGATTAGGAATCTACAGACAGCAGGAATGATTAGAGGAAGGAATCTACAGACAGCAGGAATGATTAGAGGAAGGAATCTACGGACAGCAGGAATGATTGGAGGCAGAAATCTACAGACAGCAGAAATGATTGGAGGCAGAAATCTACAGACAGCAGGAATGATTGGAGGCAGAAATCTACAGACAGCAGGAAAGATTGGAGGAAGGAATCTATAGACGGTTGGAATGGTTGGAGGCAGGAATCTAAAGATAGCAGGAATGATTACAGACTGGAAACTACAGACAGCAGAAATGAAGGGAGGCAGGAATCTTCAAACAGCATGAATGAATGGACATGGAATCTAAAGACAGCAGGAATGATTGGAGGAAGGAATCTAAAAATAGTATGAATTATCACAGACTGAAAATCTACCGGCAGCAGGAATGATTAGAGGCGGGTATTTATAGATAGCAGGAATGATTAGAGGCGGGTATTTACAGATAGCAGGAATATTAGAGGCGGGTATTTATAGATAGCAGGAATGATTAGAGGCGGGTATTTATAGACATAAGGAATGATTAGAGGTAGATATTTACAGATAGCAGGATTGATTACAAGCAGGTATTTATAGATAGCAGGAATGATTAAAGGCGGGTATTTACAGATAGCAGGAATGATTAGAGGAGGGTATTTACAGATAGCAGGAATATTAGAGGCGGGTATTTATAGATAGCAGGAATGATTAGAGGCGGTTATTTACAGATAGCAGGAATGATTAGAGGAGGGTATTTACAGATAGCAGGAATATTAGAGGCGGGTATTTATAGATAGCAGGAATGATTAGAGGCGGGTATTTATACATAGCAGGAATGATTAGAGGTAGATATTTACAGATAGCAAGAATGATTAGAGGTGGGTATTTACAGATAGCAGGAATGATTAGAGGCGGGTATTTATAGATAGCAAGAATGATTAGAGGTGGGTATTTACAGATAGCAGGAATAATTAGAGGCGGTTATTTATAGATAGCAGGAATGATTAGAGGCAGGTATTTATAGACCGAAGGAATGATTAGAGGCATGTATTTACAGATAGCAGGAATGATTAGAGGCGGGTATTTATAGACATAAGGAATGATTACAGGTAGATATTTACAGATAGCAGGAGTGGTTAGAGGCGGGTATTTATAGACAGAAGGAATTATTACAGGTAGATATTTACAGATAGCAAGAGTGATTAGAGGCAGGTATTTACAGATAGCAGAAATATTTAGAGGCGGGGATATTTACAGATAGCAGAGAAAGCAGAAAACTACAGGCAACAGACACATGAAGAACAGGAAACTACAAGACACAGAGTAATTGGGCAAAGAAAAATTATTAGAAAGAAGGAAGCTACAAGCAGCAGAAATAATAAGAGATGGGAGTATAGAATGCAGAATGGACACAGCATATAATAAGACAAAATATAAACAAACAAACAAAACAATAATTATTCAGAATGGGAATAGAATTAGGTTAGAGATGATATAAGTGGTAGGGAAAGACACATGTACTAAAAGGAATAATTATAGAGTTTGTATGTTATGTACACACATACATACATATAAACACATGAAAATGAAACATGATACACTTGTCTCTCCACTCAGTTCTGTCCTTTACACACATACATCCAGATGAGTTCTGCTTCGAAACATAAACTCATATGTGAATCCAAAGGGTCCGTATTGGCTCAAAAAGTACTGCAGTGTGGAGGGGACACAGGTTTCTACATGGGCTGGGGACCTGCAGAGCGGATGCTGAAGTATTCAGGGAAGCCATTCTGATTATGGATTTGAGGGGCATGGAGCTGCTGAAGACTCCCAAGTTGTGTCTCCCCAACTGGTATCTTCTGACTTCCAGGGGCACCATTCAGTGGTGGCGGAGTGACTACCTGATGAGGGTCAGAGGTCAGCTGGGAATAGTGCTGCCCGAGGGTCACAGGATATTGTGATGGTTTATTTACCTACAGAGGTGAGTGAGAAAAAAGGTACGTGAGCAATAACATATGGCAAATACATACATATATAACAAATAGCTGACACATAATGCTGAAACATGTATTTTTGGCAATGTCTCTAGAACCTCTGAGATGGTATTATTTCCTTAAATAAAGCTATTTCCCTTTAGTAATATGCAGAGAGAGGGTCTGTGGAGAAAGAGTTACTCTGTCTCCCTAGGCACGCTCCTGGTTTAAGAGAGAGGCCGCATTAGCGACAACACCGCAGTAGCAGCAGCTGCCCACTATAGTTAACAAATCATATCTGTATATGCTCAGATTTCTAGACTGCCGGACAGATTTATTGGAGAAAGAGATCACAAGTAAGTTCCTTTCTCATCCTCTTACATGTAGATTTGCCGGGACACTTAAAAAGGATCAAACGCAATAATGTATCAATGTTAATAATGTACGTCATGTTGCAATTTCATCACAATTTTCTAACTCTCACTGATAGTTACTGATACATTAGAAACAAGGCGGCACAGAACACGATAAGTCAACAGCCAAGTTCAATAATTTGCAGAGTGGTTATTGCTTTTCTCTCTATGCAAGAAAAAACAATGTTTCTTTTGAAAACTCGGTTAATGCTTTATGATCTGTGTCTAAAATCTTGTATTTGATTTTAACAGAAAACACTAAAAAAAAAAAAAAGTCTCTCACCACTCCTGTAGTACCATTGCAGTTCGGGATAGAGAACAGCTCAGTGACATTGGGGACAGAATCACTGATAAAGGTGACGTTTCCATAGACGTGGTGGGGAAACTTTTCTGTGCTCTGCTCCATGATCCCAATCTGAGAGGTGCGCACGTGGTATGGAAAATTCTTATTGGCTGCAGAAGGTCTTGTGATCACCTGAGGTTGGGAATAGATTTGAAAATATTGTTTTGGGGATATTTCGTTACGAAATTTGTGTACAGCTTTTTTTTTTTTTTTACAGAATTCAGTGAATAAATAGGGGACTATATACTATTATCTGTGTCTACAGAAATAATACTAGTGGATAATCAATACATTGTTAAATTCAGATCTGCACAGCAGTCAAGCCATAAGACTTGTTTTTCCCACCAAAATCTCAAATCTGAAGTGATATTACTACTGCAAGGGATTCTGGGTGGGCATATGCAAATTAGTTCAACAAAGAATCACCTTCTGGCCTCATTATTCCATTTTAAACATGGATTACTTAGGTGTTGTCTTTGCTGTATACAACATCTTTGAAACACAACTCAGGAGAGATGCAAAGCCAGTTAACCACTCATGCAACTCATCAGCATTAGGTTGGTTACTGGCTTGCTAGTGAGGCTTGACGTTACTTGCAGAGTTGTGTTTCAAAGCAGTTGTATACAGCAAACGGAATGCAGGTTTAAAATGGTATAATGAGGCAAAAAGGTGATTCTTTGTTGAACTAATTTGCATATGAACACCCAGAATCCCATGCAGTAGTAACATCACTGCAAATTTGAGTTTTCTGTGGGCAAAGCCATCACCTTTTTCCCCACCATAACGTTCTTGGTTTGTGCTCCAGATTAATAATACGTAGACTGTCACTTTCTAGTGTTGCAAGCATTACATCCCAAACCATGCAAATGCACCATACTCAAAAATTAATCAATAAGAAGGTTATCGTTGTTGTGAGAGTTTATTAAAAGTTATGTTACATGGCGTATTCCTACCAAAATGAGTGAGGACATACATAAATAAATATCTATATATACACACACACATATATATATATACACACACACAAACGCACACTCATTTAAACGCAGTCCCTGCACTGAGTAGAAGACGCGTTTTGCGCCTCCTCAAAGATGCTTTGTCAACTGGCATTACAGCCAAATACAGCTGGAAAGCCTATTTTCCTTTACTAGCTGAAAAAGATAAAGAGATCTAACCAGTAACAATCTGCAAATACGAAATTTAATAACATACAATTTTCTATATTGATCCAAAAGCAATCTTCACACAATTTACTTTGTGCTTGAAGTTAGATAAAAGAATGCAGGCATTTTATGACGGTATCTGTTTAAGCTATAATCACCTCTGTAATATCGTCCAAACAGACTGTAACTGGAGAAGTGAGTGATCAGACGATGAGCACGAAGCCAGGGTCATTTGCCAGCTGACAGCAGATGTTGTTAGACATAATGTATTCTATTCGCACGTCAAGGCTTAGAGCTGACTTTGCAGCAATATTCTAGGTAAAAGAAGACTTTTTAACCCATTCTTTTTCCGAGGTGCACTGTCTGCTCGAAGCAGTGATAAGCTAAAGTTATTCAACACCGTAAGCTAGGATTTTATTTGCTCTCAACCTCACAACAGTTAAAGCTTATTGATATTGTTAAAGTGCTAGAGTTTAAAAGAAGACATTACACTAACCAGCCATAACATTAAAGCCACCTGCCTAATATTGTGTAAATCCCCCTCATGCTGCCAAAGCAGCTCTGATGTGTTAAGGCATGAACTCCACAAGACGTCTGCACTGTGTGTTCTGACACCTTTCTATCATGGCCAGAATTATGTATTTCAGCTATTGGAGCTATAGTAGCTCTTCAGTGTGATCGGACTCATAACCCAGACGCATGTTCACCGGTTGTACTTCCTTGCAACACTCAGAATTGTTGCCTTGTCCATTTTTTCTGCTTCCAACACATTATATTCAAGAATTGACAGTTCACTCGCTGCCTACTATATCCCACCCCTTGACAGGTGCCGTTGTAACGATATAATCAATGTTATTCACTTCACCTAAAAGTGGTTTTAATCTTGTGGTTGATCAGCATAAGTACCATAACTACTACAGCACATTGTAGTGGTTATGGTGCCAGGAGTGCCATGGTTTGCACAGAACACCTCCAAAGAAAGTATATAAACCGTTTGCTAACAGTTTGACAACTTACCTGGGGTCCGCTGGCAACTCTGAGTAAAGCCTAGTGGTGCAGGGCTTAGCTCATTGGCTGAGAGCAATCAGAGGTTTAGGAAGCTCAAATAAGGAGGTTTCAGCTCTCAAAGAATGAAGTGATCGTGAGCAGCTAGTGCCCGGGTAGTTGTCAAATAATTAGCAAATAGTTTGACTACTTACCCTGGGGGTCTCAAGACCCACCTGTAATGATAACCACTATGGTGCTTGCATAGCTCATTTTAATCAAGCAGAGCTCATAGTATAACATTTACGCAAAAACTGTGAATTTGGAAAAAGATGTCAGTTTGCGTCTTTAACAGAAATGGCATTGCTTTAAATTCTTGTGGTTTCACTACAAGTGAGGTTATAGTATGGTAAAAAGGCAAGAAAATGTGTTGGAATGTTCAATTTAAAACTTAAGAAACATTGATTCCAGGGGGGAAAAAAATATCAATGTACTCTAATAATTTTTCGATTAAAAGAAACTGGACTATTTCTCTTTTTTAGCACGTGGCTCATACTCACCAGGAAGACAATATGTGCGTAGAGGTGAATTCCAAGTTGGATCCCATTCACAATCTTCTCACGGGCCCATTTAGGAATTCCAAAATTAGCTATCAGCGCCATAACTGGAACTGCAAAGAACCTGCACATACAAAATCTTAGCCAAAATCAAGACTTTCAGCAGCAGCACAGACTACCTCTACCAGACCAGAACGACACCTGATTAACCCCTTAAGGACCAAACTTCTGGAATAAAAGGGAATCATGACATGTCACACATGTCATGTGTCCTTAAGGGGTTAAACAACTAATAGATGCAGCTTAATAAATAGAAACTATGGTCGTTTAACTACTTCATAAGCCCTTGTTACAGCTCTCCCTCTCTTCACTAATCTGCTGCCCTCTTATACTCACCAGAGTGTATAAGCAGCAAAAAATGGCACATAGAATGCCTGCTTCTCGGGAAAGTGTTTTAGCGTCACTAACACGGCATAACAAAACCAGATATATGCCAAGAACTGCAAGGCGATGTTCCCGTAACCTGCCGGTGATTCGTAGGTGTACAGAACCTGAGCTGGGTCAAAGAACTGTAAAGGGAGGGAGAGAAACGTGTAGTTGAGCTGGTTGGAGCACACACATGGATGGGACACGTTTCAACATTCAGGTAGCATGTCACATGTGACTAGACTGTTTCTCACCTGTGCCTCATTTATAAACAGCACGGTGTGTGTTACCGTGTACAACGTCATATACACTGACAGCTTAATGGATCCCAGGTGACTAATGCGACCCCTGTAAAAAGAGATATTGATTCAGTACAAAGAAATTAAAAATCTCTATTTATATACTGTGACGCTGTCACGTGACTAGTGTGGCTGATGGGTAACTTCATGCAGTTAAAGTGATATGAGAATATTTATCAAAGTGTTCTGAAAAATGAAGCTTAAAGTCTGTCTTAATTTTGATCGTATTTATTAGAGATCTAAAAAGTGATGGTTTTCTTTATGGTAAATTCTGAGCGTTTTCATACAAATTGGAAGAAGACTGCTAAACTAACAGTGACTGGAAAAATCGGCCACTTTCCTGTTGGGAAAAATGAATAC
Organism: Pelobates cultripes; assembly: GCA_933207985.1. Taxonomy (NCBI): domain Eukaryota; kingdom Metazoa; phylum Chordata; class Amphibia; order Anura; family Pelobatidae; genus Pelobates; species Pelobates cultripes. The sequence continues at coordinate 24,728,213 of OW240921.1, read as the reverse complement.
ATTTGTTGCATCACCAAAAAATGTCATATATTAAAAAGAATTATGGCTATGGCACAAAAAAGTCATAGATCAAAAAAGAAATCAGGCATGTTTTGTCACAAATTGGTCTAAAAATGAAACATAAATGTGCCGGTGGCACTTTGATAAAAACTCCCCATACAGAGCAGCAGGCAGTATAGTAAAGATGGCCAGGCCCACTCAGTGTGCCCACTGGACAGGTCACATTAAACCAGACCCTTGACAGCTCTTCAATAATGGTCAACCAAGAACTCATCAGTCCAAATATGAGAAAGCTCTTGGGCCAGGCCTAATGCAGAGTTAAACACTCTAAAAATAGTTCATCATGCAATCTTGCTGAATGAAAGTCTAGTCTGCTTTCTGGGGGTTGTCAAACTAGCTGCACTCTATAATTTCTGTGTAGCATTCATAAACCACTAGAGGGGAATTCAATGAACAAATCAAAGCAATTACTTTGAGAGTCATTTTTATTTAATGGATTTATATCCATTCCTGCAGAACATGAATGCTGCATACTAAAATTAAACACTTTACATGTCCTATCCATCAGCATGTATAGGTGATATGTACCTGGTAGTTCTGACAAGAGTAATAACAACACATAGGCATTGATTGAAGTGGATGCATGCATTGCGATAAAGTTAACATTCTTGCTCTTAGCAAACCAATTTAGCAATATCAGCTTAAGGACAAAGATACGTTTATATCCTTGCAAAGATCAATACATGGTGTAGTTACACATACTCTCCATTAGAGGTCACTACATGCGTTCATATAGATGCAGTGTAACTTCTAATTCCAAGATCCTAATTGTATACGTAATAGGGATATCATGTCATTAGCAGCAAAAAAAGCGGTTACATTTCTGATCTCCTGGGACTATCGGCATTAAAGCAGATAATTCCTGTTCTCATGTCACTATTGTGCTTTACCTAGTTACATTACGGATTGCATGCTGATATTGGTAATTGATCAGTTACATTACGTATTGGTAATTGATCAGTTACATTACGTATTGCACGCGGATATTGGTAATTGATCAGTTACATTATGTATTGCACGCGGATATGGGTAACTGATCAGTTACACTACGTATTGGTAACTGATCAGTTACATAACGGATTGCATTCTGATATTGGTAATTGATCAGTTACATTACATATTGGTAATTGATCAGTTACATTACGTATTGCACGCGGATATTGGTAATTGATCAGTTACATTATGGATTGCATACTGATATTGGAATTTGATCAGTTACACTACTGATTGCATGCTGATATTGGGAATTGATCAGTTACATTACTGATTGCATGCTGATATTGGGAATTGATCGGTTACATTACGGGTTGCATGCTGATATTGGGAATTGATTAGTTACATTACTGATTGCATGCTGATATTTGGAATTGATCAGTTACATCACTGATCTCATGCCACTGTACACAAATAGCCAGCCCTGTTAAAGGACCACTATAGTGCCAGGAAGACATACTCGTTTTCCTGGCACTACAGTGCCCTGAGGGTGCCCCCACCCTCAGGGTCCCCCTCCCGCCGGTCTCTAGGGGGAGGAAGTGGTTAAACTTACCTCTTTCTCCAGCACCGGGCGGGGGACTCTCCTCCTCCACAGTGACGTCATCGGCTGAATGCACATGCGCGGCAGGAGCCGCGCTCGCATTCAGCCAGTCCATTTTCAATGCTTTTCTATGGACGCTGGCGCCTTCTCACTGTGAAAATCACAGTGAGAAACGCGGAAGCGCCTCTAGCGGCTGTCAATGAGACAGTCACTAGAGGCTGGATTAACCCATTTATAAACATAGCAGTTTCTCTGAAACTGCTATGTTTATAGAAAAAAGGGGTAAACCTAGCTGGACCTGGCACCCAGACCACTTCATTAAGCTGAAGTGGTCTGGGTGCCTATAGTTGTCCTTTAATGCCTCCAAACTAGGGTTGCCAGATTCACCATGTTATCCTGCCCTGTCGATTGTTGAATTAATCTGAACAGGATCCCTTGTTGATTAATGACTAATTGCACTTTTCAGGTGCTGCCCTTTAGGTGGTATGTGTCCAGGAAGACAGGGTGCCTCTGGCAACCCAACGTTACACAGTGCAGTATAGAGTGGGATAGCCCCAGAGCCTGTCCTGCTGTTTTATTTTGGGTTGAGTAGTAGTATGATGATGTGACTTCTCTTGGCCTGTATTTGTCCAGTATCTGCTCCCGGGATAGGGCATTTGTCGGAGCAGCACAGCGTAACCTGTGTTGACAGAGTGCATGCAGTGTAGATAGAATGATGATGTGTGGCACGTTTTGCCATAATTTAGCATGGTTTTAGATTAGTGTCCCTGTTTTACCTGGTAACCGTAAACCCTTTTCCCAACAGGATCAACATCAGCAGAAAGATCAGGAAACTGGCAGAGAACAGGAGTTTAGCTGCAAGAGAGAAAAGTGCTGAGAACATTGGAAGATACTGCATAGCAATAAGAACACGGTCAGACATCACACAGCGCTGAGTACTCAGTCAGACATTGCACAGCGCTGAATACATGCTCAGGCATTACACAGTGCTGAGTACACAGTCAGACATCACACAGCAATGAGTACAGGGTCAGACATCACACAGTGCCGAGTACTCCGTCAGACATCACACAGCGCTGAGTACAAGGTCAGACATCACACAGTGCTGAGCACACGGTCAGACATCACACAGCGCTGAGTACACGGTCAGACATCACACAGTGCTAAGAGCACAGTCAGACATTACACAGCAATGAGTACACAATCAGATATCACACAGCACTAAGTACTCAGTCAGACATCACACAGCGCTGAGTACACGGTCACACAGCAATGAGTGCACGGTCAGACATCACACAGTGCTGAGTATACGGTCAATCATCACACAGTGCTAAGTATATGGTCAGACATCACACAGTGCTGAGGACATGGTCAGAAATCACACAGTTCTGAGGAAACGGTCAGACATCACACAGTGCGGAGTACACAGTCAGACATCAGACAGTGCTGAGTACACAGTCAGGCATCACACAGTGCTGAGTACACGGTCAGACATCACACAGCGCTGAGTAAATGGTCAGACATCACACAGTGCTGAGTACACAGTCAGGCATCACACAGCGCTGAGTAAACGGTCAGACATCACACAGTGCTGAGTACACAATCAGGCATCACACAGCGCTGAGTAAACGGTCAGACATCACACAGTGCTGAGTACAAGGTCAGAAATTACACAGTGCTGAGTAAACAGTCAGGCATCACACAGTGCTGAGTACACAGTCACACATCACACAGTGCTGAGTACACGGTCAGAAATCACACAGTGCTGAGTCAGACATTACACAGTGCTGAGTACACAGTCAGGCATCAAAGTGCTCTAATTACACAAACACCACACTCAAAAACTACACAGTACTGAGTACACAGTCGGAAACTGCAAACCACTGATCACACAGTTAGACTGGGACACTACAAAGCACAGGGCAAACAGTAAGTCATAACAAACCATTGAACACAGTCAGTGTTGTATTCTGTATATACACAATAACATTTTGCATACTGACCTAGTACCTTGATGCTGGGGTTGCCCACTCCATCCTGTGCATATTGCCCCCAGTATAGGCAGAAAAACAGCAAGCTGAGAACTGGAAATATCAGAGGCTGTTACGTGCTGGAAGAGATCATGAACAATAGAGGGCGACAGCGAGAACAGATGGAGCTCATACAAGACTGGAAAATGAGAGCTAAAACAGGGTGAGCCAGTATGTCCTCTGTACGACGGCATCACCCAGACACAGGCATGTATTCTGCTGTGTCTGATTATTGTATGTCGCTGCAGAATACGATGGGAGATTTATCACAGTGTCACTGACACTTTTCCTTAAAATTTTTGCAAATAAAATTGCGGTGATATTTTGCCGCAATTTCTGAAATTCTGTCAATTTTTTCTTCAGTTGCTCTATTTTTGCGCCCTAATCGTTATTTTTAAATCTGCACCATTTCTTCACCAACGCAACAGAGTTATCAATATTTCCAACAGAAAAGTGGTGGAATATTTCTGCCACTATAGATCTAGCAGTCTTCTGAAGTTTACATCTCTGTGAAATCTTACAGAATATACTACGAGATGAAAACCGTCACTTTTTACATCACTAATAAATATGATAATAATAAATCACTCTCCATCACACTATGACAAATATCTCCCATAGTGCTTATAACAATATTATGGAGCTCATAGAGTACTGTGACACTCACCCTCCACTGCGGCTGCAGCCATGAACATTTTATACGTGGTGTGAAGAAGCTGCCGTCCCCTTAATATATCTGGAGAGATAAAAGGGAACAGAATACATGGACTTTAACCCATGTAAGAATAAAGAATACACAGGCTGTAACAAACAGAATACACAGGCTGTAACCCATGTAGCATACAGAATACACAGGCTGTAACAAACAGAATACACAGGCTGTAACCCACACAGCATATAGAATACACAGGCTGTAAACAAACAGAATACACAGGCTGTAACCCAAACAGCATACACAGGCTGTAACAAACAGAATACACAGGCTGTAACCCAAACAGCATACAGAATACACAGGCTGTAACAAACAGAATACACAGGCTGTAACCCATGTAGCATACAGAATACACAGGCTGTAACAAACGGAATACACAGGCTGTAACCCACACAGCATACAGAATACACATGCTGTAACAAACAGAATACACAGGCTGTAACCCACACAGCATATAGAATACACAGGCTGTAAACAAACAGAATACACAGGCTGTAACAAACAGAATACACAGGCTGTAACCCAAACAGAATACAGAATACACAGGCTGTAACAAACAGAATACACAGGCTGTAACCCATGTAGCATACAGAATACACAGGCTGTAACAAACAGAATACACAGGCTGTAACCCACACAGCATACAGAATACACAGGCTGTAACAAACAGAATACACAGGCTGTAACCCACACAGCATACAGAATACACATGCTGCTGTAACAAACAGAATACACAGGCTGTAACCCACACAGCATATAGAATACACAGGCTGTAACAAACAGAATACACAGGCTGTAACCCACACAGCATACAGAATACACAGGCTGTAACCCAAACAGCATACAGAATACACAGGCTGTAACAAACAGAATACACAGGCTGTAACCCACACAGCATATAGAATACACAGGCTGTAAACAAACAGAATACACAGGTTGTAACCCACACAGCATACAGAATACACAGGCTGTAACAAACAGAATACACAGGCTGTAACCCACACAGCATATAGAATACACAGGCTGTAACAAACAGAATACACAGGCTGTAACCCAAACAGCATACAGAATACACAGGCTGTAACAAACAGAATACACAGGCTGTAACCCAAACAGCATACAGAATACACAGGCTGTAACAAACAGAATACACAGGCTGTAACCCATGTAGCATACAGAATACACAGGCTGTAACAAACAGAATACACAGGCTGTAACCCACACAGCATACAGAATACACAGGCTGTAACCCACACTACATACAGAATACACAGGCTGTAACAAACAGAATACACAGGCTGTAACCAATGTAGCATACAGAATACACAGGCTGTAACCCACACACCATGTAGAATGCACTTGTACATTAATATTCACTGTTCTGTACACTGTATACCCAAATCCAATAAATTAGGCGCAGAGTAGGGATAGACCAATTATCGGTTCCAATTATTTTTAGAGTCAATATTCGGCACATTTCTGATAATCGGTATTGGTACTGTAATTTACCAATATCACCAATAAATCACTAACTTCTCCCAGTCACTGCACGCTGTCTTCCGCATCCAGAAACTCCAACCACCAACCAATGAGGTTCCACGTCGCGACCCCACGTCATCCCTCCCAGTGAGTTCCTGAATGAGGAGCTCAGCTGACGTCAGGAAGGTGAATAATCTATTGTAATGTTCTGGGCTGGCTGACAGAGTGATAGGAGTGTGACTGCTGTCATCAATCACACTCCTATCAGTAAGAGCACTGTACAATCTCAATGATTCCAGCATGTACTAGCTGCCTGAGAGTAATAGGAGTGTGGTTGCTGGCAGCATGTTCAGTCAATGCCAGATTTGTATAGAAATTGTGTTGCTTTGTCAAAACTTAAAATTTACAGAATATCGACACCTATTATCGGCAATTGGCTCAAAAGGCATCTGATAATCTATATTTGCTCTGGAGAAATTATTTTACTCAATCCCTCAATTATTTCACTCAGTCCCTAGTTTGAGTAATAGCCATATAAAACACTATTACCATATTATGTGGTCTCTCAACTGAAGTCAAATGGAGTTCAATTCCAGGAAACCACTAAACCTTGCAGCCTATGCTGGTACCTGTGAAGTTGCTCAGTTAAGTTGAAAGTTCATTAACCAAAATTTCAGAATGTCACAGTCCAATCAGTGGGGATTCAATATTTCCCAAATCTGACAGACCTACAAGACGTTCCCAGTAATAACAGTTAGCAAACTCTTAAGGCAAATTCCACGGTTTAGGGAACCCAGACAGAGAGGGTAAGGCACACTTAACACTCAACAATAATTGCAAATGTGGTGGATACTCACATCCAAAATAAGTCGATACGAGCAGGATCAGGGTGAAGATCAGGAGAAAGGTTATATCTGTTTCAAGGATTCCTGCATAAAAAAAAAAAACACACCATGCTGAATGTAAAATACCAAACAATGGTGTTAAAGGGCAACTACCAACACTTCACTTCTTATCTCTGAATCACTTGTCCTCACTGAAGATGCAAAATAATAGTAATCCCAGTTGTGTTATCTAAAGAAAGCATCTGGCATGTTCAAAATCATGGGCTCATGGGCTTCAAGGGCTCTACGTGGACTCTACTGCCCCAATAAAATAAAATAAAAAAATTAAAACTACTGTTTTTTTAGTAGATATACCTCGAATAAAAACACGCATGCCTTTAATTTAGCATTTTTTCATTGGAGTTATATCTAAAAACTGCTTTCAAAAGCCATAGATTTCATGTTTGTAGCCTTTGCAAGCCCTCCCCTTCTAACCCCGCCTATACTTTCTGTGGCTGTCCAATCACAGACTTCCCAATGCAGCTCAATGAGAAGTGTTGCACGGCAGGTTCTCTGGGCAACTGCTGCCTCTTGAGTACAGTGCAAATAACCTAACCAAACCAGGAAGTAACAGGACCAGTTGTCTGATTGACAGCCAGAGAGTGCAACAAGGTTAATTTATAAAAGTATCAATTTCTTTTCAAATCTGAACTTTTTGTAAAGTGTTTTAGGGGCTGGAGTGTAATTTTAACTCCCCAATAGCATATTGAGAATGTTACTTGACTTCCTGTTCTTAATAATTTTTATTTATTGCTTTTTTGTTTGTTTTATTGATTGTAAGTTTTATTGAGTGAGTTTTGAGAAAACATAGGATTGGAAATAATTTCCATATTTTTGCTGCAAGTAAATGTAACAGTTTCTAAAATAAAATACACAATGTAGCAAAAAGTCAATGTATTTTTAATGTAATTAATTCAAATATGGCAGATTCACTTAAACTTGTCATTTTTTTTTTTTTTTTAATTCTTTATTTTTCACTCAATAGACGCAGCAAGTATTCATCAACTTTTTGGGCTTACGCAGAAGCCAATGTGAATTCAATTCTCATAAGCATAACATAGTGCAACAAATATGATCTACGCCCATTCCTTAAGAAACTATTGGTACCTGTCGTCTACAAAGGTTTTTTTTTTTTTTTTTTTGTTTGTGTCATATTATAGGTTATAGCAAGTACATGGCCAACTTAAATGCTTACGCAGAAGCCAATGGCAAGCAACACTGCCTTGGGCACAAGAGGCGTATATCCATTACATATCGATAAGTCATGTTGAAATCGTTGGTGCCTTGCTACCCGTCTAGAGTTTTTGGATGAACTGTATGCTTTCACTCAACGGGTGGAACAATTGCATAGAAACCTTCAGGCTTACGCAGAAGCCCGCTTAGAGATTTGTAAAAAGCTAAGATATATATATCAGGTAGGCCAAGCGAGATCTACCCGCGTTCCCCTCCGGTCGCTGCCCCATTAAGGGAGCTGTCACCTGTCTCACAGGCATATTGGCTATATTTGGGACCCAGTCTACTACACTGCGTGTTATAGCCCTTTCTATGTATGGGTATCCCAGCACTTCTGACAGCTTGATTAAACCTATCGTGGAGAAACACTAATCTCTTGGCTATCAAGAGATAGAGAGAACGGAGAAGAGAGAAAAATAGATAGCAGGAAAAGGGACAGGAGACAAAAGTACAGTAGAAAGAGAAAAGTAAGAAGAGAAAAAGATCAGAGGAAAGGAAAAAGAAAAGAGAGAGGAAGGGGGAGGGGGGGGGGAGCCCTCATTCCAACAGTAGTGCAATCAAAATGTCCTCGGGAGAGAAGGGGAGGGGGATCGATAAGTGTACCCAGTCTATGCTATGGTCCGTTCCCTGTCAGTCACTGCTCGAGCCCACTGGGCTATTGTCCCACGGTTCCCAAAGTTTTTGGAAAGTTACAGTCGTACCCTTTATCCTGGCAGTCAAATCGTCCATAATCCTGCATTCACGTACCCTGGAGATCACCCCAGAAAAAACCGGTCCCTCCGGTTTCAGCCACTTAATTGCTATCTCTCTACGCGCGCTTAGAGTTATTTTATGAGCTAATCTCTGTTCTCTCTTGGTCCACCCTTCTACTGTTCTATTCAGCAAATATGTCCAGGGGTCTAACTTCAGGGGTTTATCAAAGGTTTGTTCCAAGAGTTCCTCCACCGCTTTCCAGAAGCCGTGTAATTTCGAGCATTTCCACCACATATGGATGTACGTTCCGCGTAATCCGCAGCCTCTCCAGCAAACGTCCGTATCTAGTTTATGCATGTTGTACAGTTTCACTGGTGTGGTATACCACCTGAACATAGTCTTCCATGTCTGTTCCTGGAGCGTAACACATATGGAAGCATTTTTATTAGATTCCCATATCTCCTGCCATTCAAGTCCTTCCAGGGCCTCTCCAAGGTCCGCCTCCCATTGCTCAGTATACGTTAAACTCCCCCACTCTTTGTTTTCTATACTAAGGTGTGTATACAGAAGTGTGATCATACCTTTAGGTGCCATTTCCTCTGAACACAATTTCTCGAAGAAAGTCAGTTGTTTCTGTGCCGCGGCTCTAATACGTGGCCTTCGGGCAAAATCCCGTATCTGGACATATCTGAAAAAATCTGCCGGTGTTAAATGGCGGTCTTGTTGTAACTCCTCGAATTGGACTATTTCTCCGTTGCGGTATAACTGATGGATCCGTTGTAGGCCGGTATTTTCGATATTTCGGAAATCTCTTGGAGCCATGCCGGGAGGAAACTCTCTGTTTCTAAGAATAGGGGTGAGAGGGGACGGGGTTGACGCTAGCCCGTATTTGGCATTAGTCATGTCCCAAATATGTAGCGAGTTGAGTATAGCCGGGCAGGTCACTCTTATCATTGGCCGATGTTCTTTAGGGACCCACATCGTAAATTGGGGTATATCCGATCCTACCAGCATGGACTCAACCTCTACCCACCTTCTTTCTTCCGGTGGGGAGTGCCACATGGCTATCTGCGTCAGTTGTGCTGCAAGATAGTAGAAATATAGATTAGGTAAGCCGAGCCCCCCTCTATCTTTGCGTCTATACAGGATCTTTCTTGATATTCTGTGCCTCCTATTCTGCCATATGAAATCCCCTATCGCTTTTTGTAGTGGGGATAGTTGTGCTTTCGTAAGTTGAACAGGTAGTGCTTGAAATAAGAATAAGAGGCGTGGGAGGATATTCATCTTGACTGAATTTATCCGACCTATCCAGGAGATGGGTTTATCCACCCAGTTTTCTAGATCTTGCGTTAAAGCCCTGAGCATCGGAGTATAATTCGCAGAGTATAGTCTTTCCGGATCTGCCGTCAGGTGGATACCTAAGTATGTCAGAGAAACCTTTTCCATCCGTATATGGAAGGTCTCCTGTATTTCCTTTGTTTCCGTTTCCAATAGGCCCACTGACATAGCACTGGATTTGTGCATATTTGCTTTATAACCGGACACTGTTCCATATGCTGTCATTACCTCTTGTAACGCCGACATCGAAGTAACCGGGTCTGTTACGGTCAGGAGGACATCATCAGCATATGCCGAGACGGTAAATTCTTTATTCCCAACTCTGACCCCTCTAATGTTGGGATGCTTGCGTATTGTTTGCAGCAAGGGTTCCAGTGCTAAGACAAAGAGAAGGGGGGAAAGCGGACATCCCTGCCTGGTCCCATTAAATAAACGAAAAGGTTTCAGTGGGGCTCCAGTTATCAGCACTTGTGCCCTCACCTCATGATACATCGCTCTTACCACCGTTATGTATTCCACCGGAAATTCCAAATGTTTTAAAACGGAGAACAGGAATTGCCACCGAACCCTATCAAAGGCCTTTTCAGCATCGATAGACACTATCAGGGTGGGTGTCCTGGTGATCTCTTGTTTCCATATCAGGTCAACATTCCTCCTTGTATTTTCAAATAATTGTCTCCCTTGGATAAAACCTACTTGGTCTGGATGTATGAGTGAGGCCAGCAACGGATTCAATCTATCCGCCTGCACTTTCGCTAGGATCTTCATGTCATGGTTAATGAGCGAAATAGGCCTGTAATTCGTGGGCTGGAGCAGGTCCTTTCTGGGTTTAGGTAGTAATACGATCGTAGCCATGGTCATGTCAGGATCTAAATTCCCGCCCTGCCTCAGGTAGGCAAAAAGCTTCACCAAGCGCGGCGTAAGCTCCTCCCTGTAAGTCTTGTAATATGTGCCATCGAACCCATCTGGTCCCGGCGCTTTGTTGCCCTTCAGGCCTGAGATGGCCCTGTCCACTTCTTCTTCAGTGATTTCTGCTGCTAAACTGTACACCATATCCCTACTTAGTTTCTTCAGACCCAAAGGCTCTAGATACTGCAGGATATGTTCCTCCTCTTGTTCAGGCCGGGTACCCCCTGTCGGGGTGTGGTGATATAATTGTTTATAGTAATCCTCAAAAATCTCAGCTATCTCCGTCGGCTTTGATTTCGTTGTGCCATCCGGGTGTCGTATGGCCGTGATATGAGACCGTTCCTGTCGGGGTCGTAGTGTCCTGGCCAGAAGTGTGTCCATCTTGTTTGCTTTTTCAAAGTAGGTACGTTTTGACCACACCATGGACCTGGCCGTGTCGTCTAGCAATAGAGTACGGATGTTTCTCCTCACTGTTTCTAATTGTCTGTAGAGCTCTTCGGTCGGGGTCGTTTGGTGTTTTAATTCAAGGGTTCGTAGCTGTCCCAGCATAGTCTCTAGCTGTTGATGTTTCTGTTTCTTCTTTCTGGTGGCTATCTTGATCAGTGTCCCTCTCACTACAGCCTTGTGTGCCGCCCATATTGTACTCGCCGTCACGTCTGGGGTGTCGTTCGTACCAAAGTAATCTATCAACTCCTTCCTAACCTGTGCCACCACTTCAGGATCCCGAAGTAATGATGTATTGAGCTTCCATGTCCACGGTGAAGCTGCACACAGATTGCCCAGTGTGATGGAGACGTCAGCATGGTCCGACCAAGAAATGTTACCAACTTGTGAGCCTACAGTGCGTGAAAGACCTGCAGCATTCGTGAGGAATAGGTCGATCCTGGAATACGTACCATGTGGAGCCGAATAAAAAGTGTAGTCCTTGGTACTTGGATGATGAGCCCTCCAAATGTCTATCAGTCCCGTAGTAGTAATAAAGTTTCTAAGTAACTGGTCTTGCCTGCCTCTCCCTTGGGACCTTGGTGTTCCATCTTTAGAGCTCCTGTCCATAGCAGGGCACGGGGCCGCGTTAAAGTCCCCCCCCATGACAACTATGCCATGTGGCAACGCTGATATTTTATCCTGCAATGTGTGCCAGAAGGTGGAGTCCGGTTGGTTCGGTGCATAAATATTCAGCAGATGTATGGTATGGGACTGTAAGGTTCCTGATACAATGACGTAGCGGCCGTCTGGGTCTATGTCTTGGGAGGTCATTCGGAAGGGACAGCTATTGCTAACGAGAATAGCCACTCCATTACGTTTACGATGGGACCTCGCTTCGTATGTCCCTGCGTATGTGCGGTCACGTAGCCTGAACTTAGCTTGTTTAGGAATGTGAGTTTCCTGCAGATAAGCGATATCCGCCTTCATTCTTTTCAGCTCTCTGAACATTAGACGGCGTTTTTTCGGGCCGTTAAGGCCTTTAACATTCAACGTAATGATCTTAATCTCCATTGCGTGGAGTGTCCCTCCCTACTGCTTGAAACTGTGACTATAGCTTGTCCGTCGCTCTGCAAGCCTTTGTCTATCATGTCATTTGGGTTAGGCGTCCTGACTATGGTATCCTCTTTTGACATTGACGGACCAGGGTCAGGCCTAAAGCCCACTACTTCGGAGAGTACTCCCCCGCCCCCTAGATAAGGAAAGAAAAGGAAAGAAAAGAGAAAGGTAAACTGGAAATGAATAAAGGGCATTGGTAGATGCCCGAGAAATCTGGTCTTACCTATCGCCAGATTCACGTGGGGAGCACGTTCCCACTTCTCCTCTGTAATCACGCTAGGAGGAGCTGTGGAGCTCTGAGCCTCGTCTCCCACACGCCCTCTCATATCTTGAGTGACCACTAAATGCTCGTCAAGAGAGCCATATCAAAACTTCCATCCCCTACCCCACCGCTTTTGGCCCATGACCATGCAACTGGGTCCATACTCACTATGTACACTTTATCCCCTTAGGTTGGGGTTGCGGGACTATACCCGGTTATTGGTAATCACAAAAGCCGTCACACACTAGGGCCACACTGTAGGACCATTCCGTCCGGATTAGGTCCTAGGCCTCTATCTAATATACAATACTCCCCCCAGGGAGAACATACCGGCTGACCATATGAGGGATCAACCTATTAAAACCGATTATATTTATGACCCTATAGGAAAAAAAAAAAGAAAGAAACCCCACATCCCCCCCTATACCCTTCCAAACTCGACCAGCCAGTATTATTTTGTCGTAAATAACTGCATAATTTCATAACATTAAGTAGGGGGTGCAACTGCAATGAGTGGCAAGAGAACACACCCGTCTGTGTGAAGGTACAAAACCCCTCCATCAAGGCGCACACTCCCTCTTTTCAACACAACCCTTATCCTTCATGGCATGGTTTAGTTCTACATTTTGCCATATGGTCACCTTTCTCCCTGTTTCCTATTGAGGGGAAACACACTCTCCCATAGTCATCACCCACCCCTATTGCAAAGCGTACAGTGCTCTTCCCATCGCCCAACCGGCTGCCCATCAGTTATATTCACGTACTGTTATAGTATACATAAGAAATCCCTGTATAAATTGTACATGGTCATTAGTTTCCGGCCTGCGCTCTCGAGTATCCCTTTGCGTATGTCGCTTTGACCCCTTCTAGCTAGCAGTGACCATCAACCCTCACAGGGTCACCTCCTTCCTCTTCATCGACACCATCCTCCTCCCTGTCCTCTTTTCCTTCATGTCCTCCCCTCCTCTCCTTTCCCCCTCTTCTTCTTCTCATTCCTTTTCCGTCTTAGGTCTGCATATTCTCATTCCCATGCCCCTCCCTCACCTTCTCCCCTCTCCCCTTGCTCCCCTCCCCCTTTTCTGCTGTACTACCTCTCTGCTCCTACTTCCCCCTCTTTCAATGTTGATAATTTATATTTATCTGGTGTGTTTTCCTTTTCTTTGTTGTTTCATTTTGTGGTTTTATTTTATGTTATGTTATCCCTATTTCTGCAGCGTTCCCCCTTCCCCCCTTTTGCGATTTCTGTCACCTGTTCCTCTTTTTCTTTCTCCCTCTTACACTCTTTTCATTTTATTCTTTCTCTCTTTTCTCCTTCGTCCCCACTCCCTCCCTTTTCCCCTATCCCCCCTCTCCCTCTCTTTGTTTCCGTTTTCTCCTCCATCCTCCTCTCTCCATCCTTTTCCTTTTTTCTCTCCCACTTTTCTTTCCCTGTTTCCTATTCTCCCACCCCACCCCTATTCTCGTTTCCGTTATGCATTCCCGTTTTTCAAAAAAAAAGGGGGGGGGCCTATGTCTTTGTGGGGGTTATTTCCCTTCCCTTTTCTTCTTCCTTTTTCCCCTTTTTCCCTTTCTTTTCCTTCCCTTCCCCTCTCTTTCCCTTTTTTGTTTCCTTTTTCCCCTTTACATTTTCCTTTTTTCCCCTTTTTCCCCCCCCTTTTTTCCTTTCTTTTTATATCATGCATGCAGTACCCTTACCATACACATTACAAGTCACCTGCATGCAATCATCGCATACCCAATACGAGGAGGGAAGGGGGCGTAAAGGAAGTCAGGTGTTGAACACACAAACAAGAAATTAGCAGTACCACAAGTTCTTTTGTGTCCCGGAATATGGAGGAAAGCCATATCCTGATAGCCTCCGTGTGTCTTGCGTGGCGCTCTGTAGGCCGGTAACAGAAGTGTACGACCCACAGAGCGCCACGCCATTTTCCTTTCTTTTTATATCATGCATGCAGTACCCTTACCATACACATTACAAGTCACCTGCATGCAATCATCGCATACCCAACACGAGGAGGGAAGGGGGCGCAAAGAAAGTCAGGTGTTGAAAACACAAACAAAAATTAGCAGTACCACAAGTTCTTTTGTGTCCCGAAATATGGAGGAAAGCCATATCCTGATAGCCTCCGCGTGTCTTGCGTGGCGCTCTGTAGGTTGGTAACAGAAGTGTACGTGTGAAAAAAAAAAAAAAAAAAGTCCCCTTAGTCCTACGGTCACCTAGATTGTCCATCCGGCCCCGGTCCCGGCAACCCCCCTCCCAAATCGCAGCCCCTTCAATAGTAGTATTAAAAACTGTGGTAGAGGGGGGCGTGTCCAACTTCCGGCAAGATCGGTCGCATGGAGTAGGAGCTCCGCACACCCGGACCAGAATAAACACTTTTAACAAGGAAATCTCGCCAGATTGCCCTGAACCAGCGGGAGATAAGGCTACACGGCTCCTAATGTCTCCCTCAAAACAGACGAAACTTACGGACACGGTCCGCCAACATAAGAAAGACAGGCTGAAGCAGGCCCAAGATGGCGTCTCCAGCAGAGCTCAGTCTCCGGACCCCGACCCCTGCACCGAGTCGCCTACGCACTCGCTATCAGACGACTCACAATTCTCTAAGGAATATCTGAGACAAGCGCTCGCGGACCTCAGGTCCACTATTAAAGAGGATTTTACCACCTCCTTGGCGGGCATCCACCAAGAATTAGAGGAGCTGGGTGACCGGACCGACCAGGTCGAACGCAAAACAGATGATCTCTCCTCTGCCCATAATCTGATGGCGGAGAGAATACAGAAACTAGAAGAAGACAATTTCAAATTATGGCATAAAATGGCGGATATGGAAGACCGCTCTCGCAGGAACAACGTGCGGTTCCGGGGAGTGGCAGAGTCCGTATCAACAGATCAGATCTCGGCCTACATTACCGCATTAAGCACCGCGCTGGTCCCTGACCTCTCAGAGGTAACCTGGGAACTGGACAGAGCCCACCGGGTTCCAAAACCGCCCAGATTAGGCGCGGAGGTTCCACGCGACATTATCGTGCGCTATCATCATTTTAAAGCCAAAGAGGCTCTTCTTAAGGCCGCTAGAGCCCAAGCCACATTGCCCGACCCTTATAACGCTGTCTCTATCTTTGCGGACCTATCGGCCCTCACTATGGCAAGACGCAGAGAATTCTCCTCCATTACCAAAACCCTACGCAACCACAACCAGGCTTACCGTTGGGGATTCCCTACAAAACTATTGATCTGGCGGCAGAATAAGCTCCACACTATAGATGACCCCCTGAAAGGTTTATCCATGCTGAAACTCTGGGGACTCTGGGGCCAACAAGAAGCCACCCACCAACAACCGAACGCCTCGACCACCCTGAAGAAATCCCAGCCAGAATGGCAGATGGTTGGCGCTCGACGATAACAGCCATCCCATACAGGACAGCATCTCCCTGCCTCCACTTGTTGATGCACCCTACAGCTGCATAAGAAGACACCGTGCTGACTGTCGATGCCCTCGCCCGTCACGAACTTCTACCTCTTACTCCTGAACTGTCTCCAGCTGGCTTATGCCTCAAGCAAGGGCTCTAAGCCTATACATCGCTAAGGGTCACAGACCCCAGTTGCTACGAGTGGTATCGTATGAACGTACACGGTGGCATATTGTTGGATGAGGGTGTGGGGTGGGGGGCATGGATAGTTCACATGATGAAGGAAAAAAAAAAAAAAAAGTTTATACAATTTCCATTAAGTATTGCTCATACTAATAAGGGAGGTCGTACATGTTTTACTGTTTTATCTGAGGAATGTTTGCAAGGGAGTAATCCCCCCTCTTGAAAACTGCTATGTCATAATGTTCGTTTAGGTCCCCATGTGTAACATCTCATCCCCCTGTACTCCAGTAGGCCCTAGGGCTAGGTCTCCCTAGGCCCCCCTCCTCCCCATGAACGTTAAACACACACATGGCCAAGTGGCCGCCTCCTGTGAACTATGATTACGTCTTTAGATACACTATCGACCATGCTCAGCCTAATAGAAGGAAATATGTATCATATATCACAAGAAAAAAAAAAAAAAAAAACCCCTTCCGCCAAGCAGCCGCAGCAATCCCGGTTATGTCCCTATAATTACGTTACCCTTCTCCAATATAATGCATCAGGGATTTAGAGGGGGCGCAGGCGAGAATGCTGTCCAGGTTTCAGACCCTCTTGCGTATATTTTCCGTTCCATTCTTGCTTACTCTAAGATTCTGGTCCGGGTGCGGCCCTGTTCCGCACGACCCCCCAAAGGTATCCGAGGTATTTGGAGCTTTAGGCTCCCCTCCGGATCCCAGTATTTTCTCTCGTCCCAGAGAGAGTTAATGTATATACCTTTGTTTGTTGATTTTGTCTTTCCTGTTAATTCCCTTCCCATCCCCTTGGCAGCTCCGTTGTCCCATATCTGTGCAGGTCGTACTCAGCCATTCGATCTTCCCTTATTCTACACTACGCACCATCTATCCACAGGTCCCATGGGTGTCGCTGGCAGACAGTATGCTGTGACCAACAAGCTTTATTGTATATCTCTTTAAGATGACGTTCCAATTTAAATGTCTCTCTATGAATGTCAACGGCCTAAATAGCCCATTCAAAAGGAGCTCTGTGATTAAGACCATTCATACTTCCCAGGCTGCCATAGTCTGCCTCCAGGAAACACACATGTGCAAAAGAAACCCCCCTAAACTGAGCTCATCCAGATACCAGCAGGTATTTCATGCCCATGCACCAAACAAAACGAAAGGAGTGGCAATTCTGTTCCATATTGATTGGGTCTTTCATCTTGATAATTCCTATGTAGACGAGCTGGGCAGGCTCCTTGTAGTGGTAGGATCGCTGAATGGTATGCA
>OW240921.1:24673741-24710569 GCA_933207985.1 Pelobates cultripes | reverse complement strand
TATAAATGATCTGCCTTATGCCTGCCAATCCTCAAATGTACACATGTACGCAGATGACACGGTAATCTATGCGAGCAAACCCAATCTACCGCAACTTGAGGCTTTGCTCCAAGACCAGTTTACAGAGGTAGAAAAGTGGATTGCAAAAAACAAACTCTTCCTGAACACTGACAAAACTGTCACAATGATCTTTGGAACAGTACCTAAATTGCACAAATTACACAATCCCCACCTATCCATCAAAACAAATTCAAATGGCACACTGACCGCGGTCCACTCTTTCAAATACTTGGGTATGATATTAGACCCCAATTTATCTTTTGGCCTGCACATAGAAAAGCTTGCATCTAAACTTTATCCAAAATTAGGTGCCCTGTACAGAAACAAAGCCTGCCTAAGCCCTACAGTAAAGGAAAAGATTGTACAGCAAATGCTGATGCCAATCATTGATTATGGGGATGTGGTATATGCGTCTGCATCGCGATCCCACATTAATAAACTCAACACATTGTATAACTCGTTCTGCCGATTTGTGCTACAATGTAATTACAGGACCCATCATTGTGACATGCTAAAGGAACTAAACTGGCTGTCGCTGGAATCCAGACGCACCCTTCATCTTTCCAGCCTTGTTTTTAAGAGCTTCTCTGGGAACCTCCCACCCTACCTGAACAAAATGCTTTCCTTAGCTGTTCCCACTTTCTATAAGCTCCGATCCAGTACAAGCACTTTACTTAGTCTACCTCAATACAAAAAGAAAGCGGCCCGATCCTCCTTCTCCTACAGAGCGCCGCAATTGTGGAACGACCTCCCGCACAATTTAAAATCTTCCCTAAGCCTAAAGTCATTTAAGAGATCCTTCTCTACATACCTCAAAACAGAATGCACGTGTCATGGTTGATTATATATTTCCTGCCTGTTCTATGTTAAATTTTGTATATAGTGTGTATTAATATTGTTTTTGTATTTTGTTGTACCTAATGTAACAATGCAATGATTTGTGGACCCAGGACATACTTGAAAACGAGAGAAATCTCAATGTATCTTTCCTGGTAAAATATTTTATAAATAAATAAAATAAATAATAAATAAATGTGTGTGTGTCTCTCCCTCCCCCTCCCTCCATCCATCCATCCATCGGATGTGTGTGTGTCTCTCTCTCCCCCTCCATAGGATGTGTGTGTGTCTCTCTCTCTCCCTCCATAGGATGTGTGTGTGTCTCTCTCTCTCCCTCCATAGGATGTGTGTGTGTCTCTCTCTCTCCCTCCATAGGATGTGTGTGTGTCTCTCTCTCTCCCTCCATAGGATGTGTGTGTGTCTCTCTCTCTCTCCCCATAGGATGTGTGTGTGTCTCTCTCTCTCTCCCTCCATAGGATGTGTGTGTGTCTCTCTCTCTCCCTCCATAGGATGTGTGTGTGTCTCTCTCTCTCCCTCCATCGATAGGATGTGTGTGTCTCTCTCTCTCCCTCCATCCATAGGATGTGTGTGTCTCTCTCTCTCCCTCCATCTATAGGATGTGTGTGTCTCTCTCTCTCCCTCCATCCATAGGATGTGTGTGTCTCTCTCTCTCCCTCCATCCATAGGATGTGTGTGTCTCTCTCTCTCCCTCCATCCATAGGATGTGTGTGTCTCTCTCTCTCCCTCCATCCATAGGATGTGTGTGTCTCTCTCTCTCCCTCCATCCATAGGATGTGTGTGTGTCTCTCTCTCTCCCTCCATCCATAGGATGTGTGTGTTTCTGTCTCTCTCCCTCCATCCATAGGATGTGTGTGTGTCTGTCTCTCTCCCTCCATCCATAGGATGTGTGTGTCTCTCTCTCCCTCCATCCATAGGATGTGTGTGTCTCTCTCTCCCTCCATCCATAGGATGTGTGTGTGTCTCGCCCTCCATCCATAGGATGTGTGTGTGTGTGTCTCTCTCCCTCCATCCATAGGATGTGTGTGTGTCTCTCTCCCTCCATCCATAGGATGTATGTGTCTCTCTACCTCAATCCATAGGATGTGTGTGTGTGTCTCTATCCATCCATAGGATGTGTGTGTGTGTGTGTGTGTGTGTGTGTGTGTCTCTATCCATCCATACATCCATCCATAGGATGTGTGTGTGTGTGTCTCTATCCATTCATCCATAGGATGTGTGTGTGTCTCTCTCTCCATCAATAGGATGTGTGTCTCTCTCTATCAATATTATGTCTCTCTCTACCAATATTATGTGTCTCTCTCTCACTCCATCCATATGGTGTGTGTCTCTCCAAACATTTATTTAATGTATTACATGCACATTGCGATGTCTAATGAATGCACAAGCATGTTGCATTGTACACTTTAAAAAACTATTCAAATGTTTTACATGCCATGCACATTTTGATGTATAATTGAGCGATATGGAAGCATGATGCCCTGCGTAATATTTATAATAGAATGATGTGCAATGTATGTATATCTAACATGGACTCTGTAATCAGTAAGTAAGGAATATATAAACACTAGGTCATTATTACAGTGATATCTGTAATAGAAGGCTGCATAATAAATACAATATATATTATATATATATATATATATATATATACACACATACATATACACACACACACACACAACAGAAGGCTGTATAATATATTTATGATATAATAGAGCTCTATGTTGTAATACATTATATACACAATATATTTATTATATAATAGCGCTCTATGTAGTACATTGTGTATAATATACTATTTATAATAGAGCTCTATAAAGAAGAAATAAAGACCCAGAGGGTCAAAATAGGAAGCCCCTCAAATAAACTCTATATACATAAAACATAACTTTTAATAATGATAATAAAATACTCAAACAAAAAAATAATGATAAAAAGGGAGACTAGTTGGGTAAATGGAGAAAATACTATTATGATAGAGAGAATACTAACATCTCCCGTTAGGAATATATACACTCTAATTATATACTCTAATTAAAGAGTCACTAGAGTAGCCAATGCAGTATCCCTAAAAAAGTAGTGTGTAGATATCCATCATACCATTTAGAGAGGTGAAAATATAATTGCCCCCTCAGGAATACACTGGTAGTCACTTGGAAAGATGCTATAAGGCTAAAAAAAGCCAGCTGATCCTACACATAGGGGAAATATAGAGCGAAAACCACACTGCTACTTGATAGAATACACTGTGTTAATAAACTGATATATTTGTCTCATTCAAATCTTATATGAGTATTTTATTATCATTATTAAAAGTTATGTTTTATGTATGTAGAGTTTATTTGAGGGGCTTCCTATTTTGACCCTCTGGGTCTTTATTTTTTCTTTTTCTACACAAATATATGTGAGGGTTACCCACTGTCTTGGTTGACCCTGACACACATTTTACTGGTTCCCCTCGGGGTTTCCAGTCTTCTTCATTCTCCTAATAGAGCTCTATGTAGCAATACATTATATACATTTATTATATAATAGAGCTCTATGTAGTATATACACAATATATTTATTATATAATAGAGCTCTATGTAGCAATACATTATATACACAATATATTTATTATATAATAGAGCTCTATGTAGCAATACATTATATACAATATATTATGTATTATATAATAATAGAGCTCTATGTAGTAATACATTATATACAACATATTATTTATTATATAATAATAGAGCTCTATGTAGTAATACATTATTTATTATATAATAGAGCTCTATGTAGTTATACACTATATACACAATATATTATTTATTATATAATAATAGAGCTCTATGTAGTAATACACTATATACAATATATTATTTATTATATAATAATAGAGCTCTAGGCAGTAATACGTTATATACAATATATTATTTATTATATAATAATAGAGCTCTAGGTAGTAATACACTATATACAATATATTATTTATTATATAATGTATAACTACATAGAGCTCTATTATTATATAATAAATAATATACTGTATATAATGTATTACTACATAGAGCTCTATTATTGTATAATTAATATATTGTATATAGTGTATTACTACATAGAGCTCTATTATATAATAAATTATATAATGTATAACTACGTAGAGCTCTATTATATAATTTATTATATAATAATAGAGCTCTATGTAGTAATACACTATATACAATATATTAATTATACAATAATAGAGCTCTAGGTAGTAATACATTATATACAGTATATTATTTATTATATTATATAATAGAGCTCTAGGTAGTAATACATTATATACAGTATATTATTATATTATATAATAATAGAGCTCTATGTAGTAATACACTATATACAATATATTAATTATACAATAATAGAGCTCTAGGTAGTAATACATTATATACAGTATATTATTTATTATATTATATAATAGAGCTCTAGGTAGTAATACATTATATACAGTATATTATTATATTATATAATAATAGAGCTCTATGTAGTAATACACTATATACAATATATTAATTATACAATAATAGAGCTCTAGGTAGTAATACATTATATACAGTATATTATTTATTATATTATATAATAGAGCTCTAGGTAGTAATACATTATATACAGTATATTATTATATTATATAATAATAGAGCTCTATGTAGTAATACACTATATACACAATATATTAATTATACAATAATAGAGCTCTAGGTAGTAATACATTATATACAGTATATTATTTATTATATTACATAATAATAGAGCTCTATGTAGTAATACATTATATACAGTATATTATTATATTACATAATAATAGAGCTCTATGTAGTAATACATTATATACAGTATATTATTTATTATATTATATAATAATAGAGCTCTATGTAGTAATACATTATATACAATATATTATTTATTATATAATAATAGAGCTCTAGGTAGTAATACATTATATACAATATATTATTTATTATATTACATAATAATAGAGCTCTAGGTAGTAATACATTATATACAATATATTATTTATTATATTACATAATAATAGAGCTCTATGTAGTAATACAGTATATACAATATATTATTTATTATATTATAATAGAGCTCTATGTAGTAATACATTATATACAGTATATTATTTATTATATTACATAATAATAGAGCTCTAGGTAGTAATACATTATATACAATATATTATTTATTATATAATAATAGAGCTCTAGGTAGTAATACATTATATACAGTATATTTATTATATTACATAATAATAGAGCTCTATGTAGTAATACATTATATACAATATATGATTTATTATATTATAATAGAGCTCTAGGTAGTAATACAGTATATACAATATATTATTTATTATATTATAATAGAGCTCTATGTAGTAATACATTATATACAGTATATTATTTATTATATTATATAATAATAGAGCTCTAGGTAGTAATACATTATATACAGTATATTATTTATTATATAATAATAGAGCTCTATGTAGTAATACATTATATACAATATATTATTTATTATATAATAATAGAGCTCTAGGTAGTAATACATTATATACAATATATTATTATATTACATAATAATAGAGCTCTAGGTAGTAATACATTATATACAATATATTATTTATTATATTACATAATAATAGAGCTCTATGTAGTAATACAGTATATACAATATATTATTTATTATATTATAATAGAGCTCTATGTAGTAATACATTATATACAGTATATTATTTATTATATTACATAATAATAGAGCTCTAGGTAGTAATACATTATATACAATATATTATTTATTATATAATAATAGAGCTCTAGGTAGTAATACATTATATACAGTATATTTATTATATTACATAATAGAGCTCTATGTAGTAATACATTATATACAATATATGATTTATTATATTATAATAGAGCTCTAGGTAGTAATACATTATATACAATATATTATTTATTATATTATATAATAATAGAGCTCTAGGTAGTAATACAGTATATACAATATATTATTTATTATATAATAATAGAGCTCTAGGTAGTAATACATTATATACAGTATATTATTTATTATATTATATAATAATAGAGCTCTAGGTAGTAATACATTATATACAGTATATTATTTATTATATTATATAATAATAGAGCTCTAGGTAGTAATACATTATATACAGTATATTATTTATTATATTATATAATAATAGAGCTCTAGGTAGTAATACATTATATACAAACGCTGCCCCTCACTCACCTCCTTCACTGTCTCCAGCCCTGGAATCCTCCCTCCTGGAGCGCACCATTAACCACTCACCGAGGGGAATACTCGCTGTGAATTTTCAACTGCCAAGGCAAACTCAGACGAGCTCCCCCCCGATCCGCCGCGCGATGGAACAGCCCGCACAGGTTTCCCATACACCCGGAAGTCCTAGTGATCTCCTTCCCCCTGCAGGATCTAGGAGGACCTTACCATCAAGGCCTTCCCGGCAGGGGGGGAGGGATTTTACCTCCCCGTTTCACTCGCATTGAGCCATTCCACTGTCTGCATTCTAATGAGAGTGGGATGTACCAAGTTGTATGGTGGGGGGGAGACGAGCAGTAACAAAATCGAATAAATAGCGAGCATGACGTAGTAGAAAGGAACCGGGAATCAGGTGACTGCCCCACGTGATTCCCGCCACCGTTAATTAGAGACCGTTAGCCGGTGATCGAATAGGAAGTAATGTAACTACGTATAGAGAGATTTAATATCCATAGAGAGTGTGTGAGTAATACAGTCCTGGGAGCAGTAATTATCTATAGTGTAATCATACTAAACTATATATATATATATATCAATCAATAATAATAATAATATACACAGGTTAATAATATATATATAGGCTAATAATAATATATACAGGTTAATAATAATATATATAAATATATACAGGTTAATAATATATATATATATATATAGGCTAATAATAATATATACAGGTTAATAATAATATATATAAATATATACAGGTTAATAATATATATATATATATATATAGGCTAATAATAATATATACAGGTTAATAATAATATATATATACACAGGTTAATAATAATAATATATATATATATATATACACAGGTTAATAATATATATATATAAATATGTAAACTTAGAAAATCCCGCACTCAATTTGCCGGTCTTGTGCTTGCCTCGGTGCTGCCTCAGCCGTAATTGATATTAATAAAAAACGAGTGCACTCCAGAGGTCTTCCTAGAAAAAATATACTTGGTTTATTACAAAACGTGTAAAGTATACAAAGCGATCTAGTCGACGTTTCAGTCCCCGAAGGACTTTTATCAAGATAAAAGTGATAAAAGTCCTTCGGGGACTGAAACGTCGACTAGATCGCTTTGTATACTTTACACGTTTTGTAATAAACCAAGTATATTTTTTCTAAGAAGACCTCTGGAGTGCACTCGTTTTTTATTTATATATACATATATATAAATATATACAGGTTAATAATAATAATATATATATACAGGTTAATATATAATATATATATATATATATACAGGTTAATAATATATATATATATACAGGTTAATAATATATATATAATATATATACAGGCTAATAATAATATATACAGGTTAATAATATATAATATATACAGGATAATAATAATATATACAGGTTAATAATATATATACAGGTTAATAATAATAATATATATATATACAGTTTAATAATATATACATAGAGTGTGTGAGTAATACAGTCCTGGGAGCAGTAATTATCTATAGTGTAATCATACTAAACTATATATATATATATATCAATCAATAATAATAATAATAATATATACAGGTTAATAATAATAATATATATAGGATAATAATATATACAGGCTAATAATATATATACAGGATAATAATAATAATATATACAGGATAATAATATATATATATATAAATATATACAGGTTAATAATATATATACAGGTTAATAATAATGTATACAGGATAATAATAATATATACAGGCTAATAATAATATATATACAGGATAATAATAATATATACAGGCTAATAATAATATATACATATAATATATATAGCATCCAAGTAGAGAGCACTCTGGAGTCTTCGTTTTATATCAAAATAAATACTGCTTTATTATGCAGAATACAAAAATGTCGACGTTTCAGTCACAATAGACTTTTCTCAAGATATATATATACAGGCTAATAATAATATATACAGGTTAATAATAATATATATATACACAGGTTAATAATAATATATATATATATATATATACAGGTTAATAATATATACATATAAATATACAGGTTAATAATAATAATATATATATACAGGTTAATATATAATATATATATATAGGGGGCGGGGCCGGGCCGCCGGGCCGTCCGGACGCATTGTACAGGGGCTCCAGCATTGCCGGAGAAAAAAGGCACAAAAAGCCGCCCCAGACCGCAAAGAAGTCGGATAACCCGACAATAACTGACAGGGGGCAACCTTAGCGCACCGTAGACGCCGGCACAACACAAGCCCGACGGGCAATGGAGGGCAAGCCCGGCCTACACGCGGCAGAGCACCTGACCACGGCCACAACACGCGGCTTGTGATTACAGAGGGCCGCGGACCCGAAATACATATGCTGGAGAGAAACCGCACGGACGGTCCCATCAGCACCCCCGGCCCGGGGCGCGGCCCTGCCCCCCCCCCCCGGCCGGTGGGGGTTATCCCGGCCGCATGGCGGTGACCCATACCACGACGGGAGTCCCTGCGTGGGGTGTGCAATACCTGCCTACACTGGCTAAAGCTGTGTGTGCAGCAGCAAGCCAGCAGCAACTGTCAACTACACGGAGGGAGAGCCCGAGGAAGGGAGCACACAGACCCCGAATAAGCGGAGGCTGCTCACTGCATGAACAACGGAGGAACAGCCCGCCAGCAGATAAGGGCGGACGGAAAGACGAGCACGGAAAAATCTACCTACATCTGAGTGGCAGCTTCTGTATGAGGCACGAGGGGCCCAGAAGGCTGCCGGCTCACGGACGGACACCCCAGACGACCTGCCCCCTGGTGACGATACTGGGCCCTGCATCTGGGTTTCTGGGTGGCCCGGAAAAGGATGTCCCTGGCGCAGCGAGCCCTGTGGGGCCAGAAGGCACTAAACCCCTCCGGTATACCGGTGGCCGTGAGGGAGGAGGCGCATCGGCTCTAAGTGTGAGGCCTGTACTGGGTGAGACGCGTGGGACCAGGTGTCACCGGGCAGCGCAAGTGATGCGGGGGAGGTGCAGGGGACAGCGGGTACTGGGACTTTTGTGGGGGGTCTCAGGGCCTGGCCTGGACCCCGAGTGCCCACGGCATCACGGAGCGCTCCGCAGGGGACTGAGTCCTGGAGGAGGACAGATGGACGACTGGCGTCCTAAAGGACCTCACCGACCCGGTATGCAGATAGCTTACCACTCTATAATTCAGCCCAACATACACCGCTGAAACTTTCGGGACTACTCCTATAAACATACTCATATGCAATACTGGACACTTGAGAAGTCCCTCACATAAGCTTAGATATACATAAAGATTGCTTAGGGGCTTTTATTCATGTTCATAGTTAATGTTGTTTCGATGCGAAAAGGGATAGCTCACACTAATGCCTTAACAGCAGCATTCAGTCCGTATCTACATTGGGTAAATGATGCTCCCTATGCTGACAGTTGAAAAAGTTATTGTAGCTTGGATTGTTACTAAAAGTCTGACTCTAATCAACTAGCTGATTAACTCACACGTATTACTGTAAACCTAATATCTAAATAGCTCTGTTACATACTAAGGCAGCAGACTGCAAACAAATATGCTCCAAATGCTGAAAATTGAAAAAGTTTTTGTACCTTAGATGGTTGCGTAATGCCTGACTATACTTGGCAAGCTGATTAATATGTCTCTACACAGGAGACAATGTGCACTCCTGTTATCTACTAAGGCAGCAGTCTGCAAACAAATATGCTCCTTATGCTGAAAATTGAAAGAGTATGTGTAACTTAGAATGTTGCTTCATGCCTGACACTACTTAGCATGCTGTTTAATATGCCTCTACAGGAGAGACAACGTGCATTCACCAACTAGCAAACACGCAGCACTGGCATACACCACTTAACATGAAACACTTACCTAATGCAATAACTGAACCAATAAGGCAACACGGTACATAAGAGCATACAACACAAAGCGACCACCAGTGAACAAAAACTCAGGTTAGGACAAATCAGCTTCTACGCAGGCAACTAAATGTATGAGCAATGTTAAACTGATATCTGAGCCCCTGCGTGGGCAATCACTTGCCTTACTACAAACCCATTTGATGTATGACTTTATATTGTGCACACAATAAAAATATTCAAAAAAAAAAAAAAAAAAATATATATATATATATACATATATATATATATACAGGTTAATAATATATATATACAGGTTAATAATATATATATAATATATATATATACAGGTTAATAATAATATATATATATATATATATATATATATATACAGGCTAATAATAATATATACAGGTTAATAATAATATATATATATATATACACAGGTTAATATATATATATATATTTGTGCTCGGAATTTAAATACGTGATGGATAGTAACTGTGAGCAAAGTTGGTTGTGGTGTGCCGAAACCAACGTACGAGTGGGCCTGTAAATAAAAGAGGGCCCACCAAGGATAATGCAGTTAAAACAGGGTGTAGGTGGGTGGGGACAATCAGCTGAGCGGCAGCGGTGAGTAGGGGCTGGGAGCTTAAGTAGGGGACTTACTCCTCCCACAAATTCAGGCCTAATGGCCTTTCTACTTGTGCTCGGAATTTAAATACGTGATGGATAGTAACTGTGAGCAAAGTTGGTTGTGGTGTGCCGAAACCAACGTACGAGTGGGCCTGTAAATAAAAGAGGGCAAAAAGATAAATTCGAGAAAATACACACTTTATTGCATTTTACAAGACCAAGTTTCTGAAAGCTTGGCGAAGCTCTTTCTCTGGTTGCGGAATATATGCGTTATATATGGAGGATTTCCATCGCCCGAGCCTTTTGATGATGTGGACCGGTGCGTTTGTGCTTGAGGCTGCTGAGGCGGCTCCTATGCGGAAGGAGTGCCCGGAGAATGCAGCCGGATTGTGTCCGAGCTTAGATAACAGGGTTCTGACATGTGACATCAATTTTGCCGTGGTAAGCGGGTGCCCTTGTAATGTTAAGAGCGGAGAGTCTGGCAGGTGAGTGCGAAAAGTAGACCGTAGTTGGTCGAGAACTTTCACCGGACACCAGGCATTATCAGTAGGGAAGAGAGGAATTATTGTAGGATGTATTGACCGGTTGGTTTTAGTGGTAGGGATAGAGAGGAGGTAGTGATCCTCTACCTTGGTGAGGTGTGAAGTTTTAAGGCATCGTGCGATATCTCCTTGACAAATCACTGTGAACTCTCTAGGTCTGAGAAAACCGTAGAAAGCGAGATATATGGCAGATTTTATCACCATATTGGTGTAGCTATCAAATGGGGCTGTGTCAAGGAGATTGCTAAGAGACCTGAAGATAGGCCCGTCTATGGGTAATCTAGTGCTTGCGAGTGGTGGTGAAACCTTTGATATACCTTTCAAGACCTTTTTATGGGGTATGAAGACAAAAAGGGGGTGCTGTTAGGAAAATTGGTGAGGCTGTGGTGCTGAACCCCGGTGAGGTAAAGTTTAATGGTGTTGTGTGACAGATTAAGGTGTAGGTGGCAGAAAGAGGCAAAAGACACCATGGTTTGGATAGAAAAGTCACCTTGTAGCCCGAATTCTGCAGTGAATTTGTTAAATATGTTAAGTGCCCTATTGTAAGTGATAGCAGTGTTGGGTGATAATGCTTGGTGAGTGAGTGATCTAGCGTGAAGCAAGAGTGTGCTTAATCCAATATTAGTTCGTGAAACCGTGGTGTCCTGGATGGCTGTTGGTGAGCTGCTGGGAGTGCCTGAGAAAATGCCTGGAATCGAGAACGAGAAAGAGCGTCAGCGGCGGTGTTGTGAATACCCGGGATGTGAGAACATACTAAGTGAAACTGATTGGATGCTGCCAGCCAGGTCAACTTGCGAATCAGCCGCATGATGGTCAGGGATGATGAGCGCCCTTTGTTAATAATATCGCAAGCTGCCGAGTTATCTGAGTAGCATTTTACTGCCTTGCCGGACCAGAGATGACCCCAGGTGTGTGCGGCCGCCACAATGGGGTAAATTTCAAATAGGGTTGAGGTCTCCCTGAATCCTGGCAAGGCATCCGTCTCAGTGGGCCAGTGGCCCCTAAACCAGTGGTTCCCGAAAATGGCTGCGAAACCGGTGTTGGCTGCTGCGTCTGTGTGGATGATGGGTGAAGAGGTGGAGAGAGGGGGATAAACATGGAGATACCATTCCAGTCTTTCAAAAACTTCCCCCACATAGCCAAGTCAGCCTTGGCGTGGGGGTCCAAAGAAACTGTGCCGGAGTCCGGGACTCCATGGAGCAGGCAAAGAAGTCTGGAAATAAAAGACCTTCCCTGCGGAATGATGCGCATGGCGAAGTTCAGAGATCCAAGAAGGGACTGAAGTTCTCTCCTGGTGCAAACGTCATTCCGCAGGAACGTGTCTATCTCCCCTCTCAATCGTGAAAGTTTGTCGTGTGGAAGGCTAGCTCTGAGTTTGACAGAATCGAGCTCTATGCCTAAAAAGGTCAACTTTGTAGTGGGTCCTATAGTTTTGGCTGGGGACAAAGGGACTCCAAGTGTGGAAAAAAGTGCGGTAGTACTATTGATTGCTGTGGGTGTTGATGACCCTGGCTCTATCAGTAGAAAGTCATCTAGATAGTGAATAACGGAGTGACACCTGATGACATTCAGAAGCAGCCAGCATAGTGACTCAGCGAAAATGTCGAAAAGTTTGGGGCTGCTTCGGGAACCAAAAGTGAGTCGTGTTGAGAAGTAATAATACCCTCGCCATTTAACACCGTGTAAGTGCCAGAGTGAGGGGTGTATGGGCAGTAATTTAAAGCGTTAGTGATGTCTGTTTTGCTGAGCCAGGGTCGATTACCAGATGTCATGATAGACTGTATGGCGTCGTCGATGGTGACGTACTGCAGAGAGAATTCGTCTGCTGGAATGAGTGCGTTTATGCTTGGAACAAAAGAGGAGTGCGGTGCCGATAAATCGATAATGAGACGTTTTTTATTAGAATATTTGTGAATAGCAATACCAATAGGGTTAGTGCGCCAGGAGGAAAACGGTGAAGAGGTGAAAGGACCGATCATGAAACCGTTTGTGGTTTCTGCGGAAATGAGAGTGTCTACAGCGACTGGGTCTAAACGTGCAGACTGGAGATTAGGACATTCTAGTGTACCTGGGGGAATGGCTATTATGCCTGTGTGAAACCCTTGTGAGAAACCTGTGGTGAGAAAATCCACTAAGTGCCTGCTGGGGTGACACCTTAGATAAAAAACCAGGTTGTCGATATTTATGTCGGTTAGTCATTTGTTTGGTGACAACCTGGCTGGACACATGGTCTTGGTATGTGCCCTGAAACATATGGAGCAGATGTGCAATAATCTACAGGCGCTGAAACTGCAGGAGCCTGCGTTGAAATTATTGCACACCTGTGCTTTACCTAAAAAGGAGATGGGCCTACCCAGCTTATCCCGGAGACCACCCGCTGGCTTGTGAGGGGTGAAAGAGGAGTGAGGTGTGAACGTGGGGTGAGGGGTGAGAGTGGAGGTGGTGGGATCTGGTTCGACGGGACATAAGTCCGCCATGTGGGATGTGGAATTACAGATGGCACAAGCCGGGGGCCTGAGTCCGGCGAAGTGGCGACAGAAAAGTTCAGTGTCCATCTGACCCCAGTTCATTCTAATGTTGAACTGCTTGAGATGGGTCGCCGCCTTCGCTGAGACTGACTTGTGGTAGTCATAGAAGGAAGAGCCCCCGTACTTGATGCCTAGATCCACTACCTTGTGGAGATAGAGATCTAGCTCTTCTCTCCTATGGGGATACACCGTGCAAATGACGTTGCGGTACAGGGAGTGCAGAATTATTAGGCAAATGAGTATTTTGACCACATCATCCTCTTTATGCATGTTGTCTTACTCCAAGCTGTATAGGCTCGAAAGCCTACTACCAATTAAGCATATTAGGTGATGTGCATTTCTGTAATGAGAAAGGGTGTGGTCTAATGACATCAACACCCTATATCAGGTGTGCATAATTATTAGGCAACTTCCTTTCCTTTGGCAAAATGGGTCAAAAGAAGGACTTGACAGGCTCAGAAAAGTCAAAAATAGTGAGATATCTTGCAGAGGGATGCAGCACTCTTAAAATTGCAAAGCTTCTGAAGCGTGATCATCAAACAATCAAGCGTTTCATTCAAAATAGTCAACAGGGTCGCAAGAAGCGTGTGGAAAAACCAAGGCGCAAAATAACTGCCCATGAACTGAGAAAAGTCAAGCGTGCAGCTGCCACGATGCCACTTGCCACCAGTTTGGCCATATTTCAGAGCTGCAACATCACTGGAGTGCCCAAAAGCACAAGGTGTGCAATACTCAGAGACATGGCCAAGGTAAGAAAGGCTGAAAGACGACCACCACTGAACAAGACACACAAGCTGAAACGTCAAGACTGGGCCAAGAAATATCTCAAGACTGATTTTTCTAAGGTTTTATGGACTGATGAAATGAGAGTGAGTCTTGATGGGCCAGATGGATGGGCCCGTGGCTGGATTGGTAAAGGGCAGAGAGCTCCAGTCCGACTCAGACGCCAGCAAGGTGGAGGTGGAGTACTGGTTTGGGCTGGTATCATCAAAGATGAGCTTGTGGGGCCTTTTCGGGTTGAGGATGGAGTCAAGCTCAACTCCCAGTCCTACTGCCAGTTCCTGGAAGACACATTCTTCAAGCAGTGGTACAGGAAGAAGTCTGCATCCTTCAAGAAAAACATGATTTTCATGCAGGACAATGCTCCATCACACGCGTCCAAGTACTCCACAGCGTGGCTGGCAAGAAAGGGTATAAAAGAAGAAAATCTAATGACATGGCCTCCTTGTTCACCTGATCTGAACCCCATTGAGAACCTGTGGTCCATCATCAAATGTGAGATTTACAAGGAGGGAAAACAGTACACCTCTCTGAACAGTGTCTGGGAGGCTGTGGTTGCTGCTGCACGCAATGTTGATGGTGAACAGATCAAAACACTGACAGAATCCATGGATGGCAGGCTTTTGAGTGTCCTTGCAAAGAAAGGTGGCTATATTGGTCACTGATTTGTTTTTGTTTTGTTTTTGAATGTCAGAAATGTATATTTGTGAATGTTGAGATGTTATATTGGTTTCACTGGTAATAATAAATAATTGAAATGGGTATATATTTGTTTTTTGTTAAGTTGCCTAATAATTATGCACAGTAATAGTCACCTGCACACACAGATATCCCCCTAACATAGCTATAACTAAAAACAAACTAAAAACTACTTCCAAAAATATTCAGCTTTGATATTAATGAGTTTTTTGGGTTCATTGAGAACATGGTTGTTGTTCAATAATAAAATTAATCCTCAAAAATACAACTTGCCTAATAATTCTGCACTCCCTGTATATCCCGAAAGCTATCACAAACTGTGGGATAGACAATTTTTTATTAAGCCTGGGATCCCTCGTTTTAAGCACAACAGAGATGTCACCATAATTGTATGCCTTGTTCTCGAGTACATCCTGAGAGGCTATGAGTAAAGACACCAGACACACATCCTTCCCGTCAAGGATATCTTTCCTGATAGAATCTGGGACGGAGTGTGCTGGTGACTCGAAAGGTGTGATGGCTGTGCCAGGTGCTGGAGGGGGGAGTATAGAGGGACATGAAGGTATGGCAGGTACAGCCGTGGTAGAGACTGGGACTACGGTGTTAGTACCTGAGGAGGAGATGGCGCTCTCCACCTTAGACAGCCTGCTATTGAGGGCCTGTAGATTGGCCAAGATATCTGCCAGGGTATCCTGGGTGGCCGTGCTGTTACTTGGTGGTTGTCCTTGAGAGCTAGTTCCCGGCCGAGGCTCGGGGACTTGGTGGGTAAGCAGCCTGTAAAGTTCTGCCTTTCTAGCTGTGGCCGGAAAGGGGATTCCCCTGAGCCTAAGCTCGGCTGTGATTTTGGGAATAGTCCATGCTCTCAAGGACGTGGGGGTTGAAAGAGTGAGTGATTCGCCTGGAGACACGGGTCTGATTGGCGTGAATGGTGCTTCTTCTGTCAGTTCTTCGGTTGGAATTGGTTCTTGGGACATTCTAAAAGGAATGATTATGTGAAAGATATATTAGAAGGGGAGTGAGGTAAGAAGGGGGGGGTATGGGGAGTGGTGTGTCTTGAAGAACTGGACTTTAATGCTAGATGCCGAGGCGAAAAACTTAACTATTGAATGACTGGATAGGTGAGGCCCTGCTAATGCCAAGTGGCGATGAGAGGCTCTACCTATGATTTGGCTTATGACGTAGGTGCCACAGACGTGGTGGCGGGATGTTGGCCTCTCGGTGACGATAAGAGAAATCAAAACGTGTGGCCGTGACAGGTGAGGCCCTAACTAGAGCCCTGTAGTAAGGCATGCGAGGCTTATAACTATGATTTGGGCGTGGGGCCGTACCTCCGTGTTGAGGTGGGGTGGGGGTGGTAGGCCTCGCGGGATCAGATTTCCTGATAGGGTGGGCTAAGGCATTAGCCTGTGCCGTATAGCCAGTTCGATAGTATGCTAAAGTGTAAAGTTAGAGGACTGGAATGGTGTGTGGATACTAACCTTGACTGGTCGCAAATGGTATCTGGAGCCTCCTGGTAAGTGTAGAGAGTCTTGTCTTAAATGTTGTCTTTGAGGAAGAATCCTGGGGGTTTAAGACAGATGTTGATGTGTTTATACGTATCGTGATGTCGTATGAATAGTATAGGGAGAAGGTTTGTTAGGGGCACGACGTGAGATCCTGCATTGAGGGATCTGGGAGGTTTAGGTGTAGGAATGGGATGATTTTGGATATGAGTGAGAAGGCAGAATGAGGCCTTGGGGTAGCGAATGGACGTACTTGAGTAAGGATGTAAGTACCTGAAGGTATGGCTGAGTACCGTGTCAGGTTTTTGGTGTCTTCTTGAGCCTGGTGGCCGTATGACCGAAAGTCTGTGTAGACAAGTAGTAAAGAGATAACGTATCCTGGGCGTAAGCCTGAGGGAAGGTAGTAATGGAGTTGAGACCGCGTGAGGTCTAGTATTGAAAAGAGAGTGAACTATACCTTTGTTTAAAGTACAGAGATTGTTTAATCGTGGCAGGTTAACTGCGTAGAAACGGTGGAATCTTAGATTAGTACAAGGATCTAAGGGTTTAACCAAGAAATATACCATAGTTAGCAATAGATGTGAAGATAATTGATAAAACCTGATAACTCAAGGTGATAAAAACCATACCTGTTCCTGTAATAAAAGGACCTTGAAATAACAACTTTAATGCAGAAAAGCAAGAGACCGATGCAATCTGTAAAAGCCAAAAGATGTGACAGCGTGATTTATGTGCAAGGAATAGTACGGATTATGTGTAAAGGGTATAACTTGTAAATAGTGTTTAAAAAGACTTATCTGAGTGTTATTAGGAAAGAATGTTATAGCTTGAATTTAGACACGTATGAAGTTATGAACCGTGGTGAACATTATGTTTATAACAGAAAAATACTTTAAATGGTTTAACAAGGTAGAAAAACACAGGGCTGGTAGTTAACCATATAATGTAACCGCAAACTCATATAAAGGAATAAATAATAGTAGGACTGTGATTAGAACTTATGCCAGCTTATCTTAAAAGAATAGAAATAACCGAATGTAAATTAGTAAAATAGTGTACGTGAATTAACCATACGAATAGGTTGGTGCTGAAATAACCGAACGGAAAAGTGAATATAGATAATAATGAGCTTAAACATGAAATATTTATTCGGTTGTTTCCGTACGAAAAAGCATAAAATGATAGCGAAATGAGCCGAACGTTCGTGCGTTTTTTGGCGCGAATGGAGATATATAAACGAAAGCGTGTATTCGTGAAAATGCGAAAGAGGGAGCCTACCCCTACGTTTTTAGGCCCGAACGGCGGGGAAAATAGCGAACGCTAATTCCCACGCCTTGCTTACGTGAACGCGCCGGTCTCATGACCGGAAGTCGGGTACCTCGACCGGAGGGAAACGGAGTGGAAGGACCTCGGACGGACGGAGGATTGCACAGGGCGTCTGGCTGCTGGAAACAGGTACAGTTCTGGCGGGAAGCTGGACCGGAAGTGCTGGTTGCTAAGGACAATCAGCTGAGCGGCAGCGGTGAGTAGGGGCTGGGAGCTTAAGTAGGGGACTTACTCCTCCCACAAATTCAGGCTTAATGGCCTTTCTACATATATATATATAGGTTAATAATATATACAGGTTAATAATAATAATATATACAGGTTAATTATATATATATATATATATATATATATATATATAGGTTAATAATAATATATACCGGTTAATAATAATATATATATATATATATATATATATATATATATATATATATATATATATATATATACAGGTTAATAATAATAATATATATATATTATATTAAATATATATATTTAAGAAAAGAAAAAAAAAAACACTCTAGACACAACAGGGTAATCCCTAAATCCTGGACTGGTAGGGGGATACTTGAGGACTGGGTTGGGAACCCCGCTCTAAAGGATATAATGGGGATTTGAGATACAAGGTAGCAGGGGAGTTTGTAAGTGTGTAATGCCATCAAGGAGTTCTGTTGATGGCATTTTTACTTCTGTAATCCCACCTTGGGTAGTTACTATGACCTTGTGTACTTCTGTAATCGTGATCTTTGGCTCGACTATATGACCACTCTCCTACTCTGCCTTTTTTAAAGCGGCTTACTTTGCCACGTTGAGCACAGCCAATTCTTAGGACAGGTATTACACTCTGTTTATTCTTTCTTGCTTTAAAGAGATGCTATAGTGCAAGGAAAACAAAGCCGTTTTGCTGGCACAATAGAATCCTACAGTGTCCCCCTCCCTCGCGCCCCCGCCTCCCGTGGCGCTGAAGGGATTAAAACCCCTTCAATCACTTACCTAAATCCAGCGCTGATGTCCCTCAGTGCTGGTCAAGCTC
The DNA here is from genome assembly GCA_933207985.1 of Pelobates cultripes. NCBI lineage: Eukaryota > Metazoa > Chordata > Amphibia > Anura > Pelobatidae > Pelobates > Pelobates cultripes. The sequence goes on along the minus strand of OW240921.1, from coordinate 24,691,404 downwards.
CGCCCACACCGACAAGGGAGACCTAAAGCGCATGCGCGGCAATGGCCATGCTCACATTAGGATTTACCCATAGGAATGTACACAGTGCTTTCCTACGGGGAAAAATCTGATGCTGGAAGTCCTCCTGCAGAGCGTGAGGACGTCCAGCGTAAGATACCGGACCAAAGGTCCGTTTCAAACCAGGAAGTCCTAGTTAAACAAAATATCACCCAAAATGCCTAGAGAGGGGAGATTTCAAGTCATGGTGTTTAGAAAGTGAGCTACTTGGATGGAACTTATATATTAAGTTCAGTAGATCCCCCCTCTCTAGGGATGTCGGGTAATATTTTGTTTATATATTGCTAGGGAACATGCCCAGGGTAGAACTGGTACTATCCATACTGACCAGCTCTCATTTAAGTTATTTGCCTCATTGAGGGGTTATTTTCTTATCTAAGTATATCGCTCTAGTTAACCCTCAGAGGTAATTATTAACTTACTAATTACCACTGTAGGGTTAAGGGACATGGAACATTGCACCCAAACCACTTCAATCAGTTGAAGTGGTCTGGGTGCCTACAGTGTCCATTCAGTAGGCTTGACCCAAGTTCCACAAAATAGGGTAGTCTTATCCTTACATTAACAACCCTGCCTACAAACTGTTAGAGTAACTCCATCTTCTAAACCAATTCAAGAAGCTTCCATAGTGCCCTTATATCAACAAAGATGCAGCCCAACATGTTTTGGTGCACTAAGGTACCTTCATCAGGGACCCAAAATTAAAAAGACTTTTTTTTTTTTCTCAAAGATTTCCTCTCCTTGCATAAAGGAACACAATAGTGTTAGGCATACAAACATTTTATCCTAACGCTATAGTGCTGGCGTACCAGTTTAGGTTCCCTGCCCCCCTCAGAGTGGAGATAAAAAGTATTTTATATAACTTTTCTATAGCACCGTTGATGGCTCCGCCTGCATGACTGAGATCTTGATGATCTCAGCCTATAGGAGGCTATTACGCATGTGCGGCAAAATGACTTGCTGTACCAATGAGCATCTCTTCATGGAGATGCTATGAATCAAGTGCTGGTTGCACTACATCACTGAAATAGGAAGAACTTTAAAGGACCACTATAGGCACCCAGACCACTTCAGTTCAATGAAGTGGTCTGGGTGCTAGGTCCATCTAGGGTTAAGCCTGCAGCTGTAAACAGCAGTTTCAGAGAAACTGCTATGTTTACATTAGGGTTAATCCAGCCTCTAGTGGCTGTCTCATTGACAGCCGCTAGAGGCGCTTCCACGCTTCTCACTGTGAAAATCACAACGAGAAGACGCTGACGTCCATAGGAAAGCATTGAGTAATGCTTTCCTATGGACTGATTGAATGCGCGCGCGTGGGAAGAGGGAGGAGATTTCCCAAGCGCCGAGGGAGCCCAGCGCTGACGTCGGAAGAAGGGGGAGATTTCCCCAGCACCGAGGGAGCCTGGCGCTGGAGAAAGGTAAGTGATTAACCCCTTCCTCCCCCTTCAGCCCGGCGGGAGTGGGACCCTGAGGGTGGGGGGGACCTAAAGACCCTATAGTGCCAGGAAAACAAGTTTGTTTTCCTGGCACTATAGTGGTCCTTTAAGTGGCTGTCTGAGTGACTGACACTAGAGGTGTTACTAGGCAGTAATGTAAACACTGCCTTATCTCTGAAAAGGCAGCATTTTTATTGCTGAGCCTGCAGGGACAGGTGATAGACACCAGAACCACTACATTAAGCTATAGTGCTTACGGTATCCATTTTATATAAAGTAATGAAGGTGTTCTTTAGGCAAAGTATTGCACATATATTGTGAATCGTTTCCATTATGTTGTCTAATCCCCTCCCATTGTATTTAAAATGTACTCCAATAGTATGTAAATATGTACCCGACCTGGAGGCCACAAGCCGAGTCATTTTCTCTCATTGGAGCTGTAGCTTTGTACTCACAGAAATATGCATACACAGTGCTACAAAATCCTATATACCCACACACAACTACACACTTTAATACACACAGTTAATTATACATATGATATATACTCCCCATGCCTCCCAGACCCAGTATGTTGGCCATGCTGTCAGTGCAGTCTGCTTCCTTGTGCAATGTGTAGCAGCCAGCTTCATCATTGAAATGTCAGCCCCTGAGTGCAGAATATAATATCCAGAAACTGCCTGGGATGGCTATAAGACAAAACTAAATGCCCAATGCAATCACATTAAATAAATATGATGATAATATATCCTTAAAATATTAAGAATCTAATATAAAATAGATCAGATTTTTTTGTATGCTTTAATATGCTACAAAAAGGGGGGAAAAAAACATAGTACAAAATCCTACAAGGCAAAGTACAATTACATGCATATGGCAGTTATAGAGAAATAAAATGCTGGTGTGTAGGAACAGGCATATATAGGCAGCATGGTCAATTTACCCCTCCAGCTATGTGTGGAATAAAGTTCTGTGCAAGTAGGCAGGTCCGGATCCTGGTACAAAGCCACAGAGAAATTGAAGTTCGCTTGTGGAGGAAATGTTACTGAATGTCCACTGTACCCAATAGCGAGAAGATAACGGGAATAGCCGTGCAGATGCAGTCTAACCGTTTTCATCTGTTTAGGACTCAAAGAAGGCTGTAGCTGCGAGAGCGCCAATAAAAGCTGGAGACCTGTTGACAAATTAAAGTCCACTCCTTCTCCTTAAATACATGCACATCATAATCAAGACTGCAAACAGCTGCATTCTCCACCAAAAGGATGGCCTCAAGTCTGTGAATCCACATAGTTTCTTGTTGGAATACTTTTTGAATAATATTCCCCTTCCCCCCCACCCGATATCCCGTTGGACCAGATCTATCCCAGCAAACAGAAATCTTTTAAAATCAAATCGTGGACATTGATCACAATGTCTCAAACATTGTGTTTAATGTTCCTTCTTTCAATGGCCCGGAGATGTTCCAGTATGCTTTCATTCCAAGTCTAATTGTACGTCCCGCACCCTAGACACCACAGGAGAATTAGAGCAGATGAACTGCATTTTTAGATAAACAATTAATGCAATATTTTATATTAAACAAATTTCCAGTAATGCATCACCCAGAGTTTAGAACTCAAAAAATCTTCCATGTTGTCCCCTTGTTTAAAGGAACACTATAGGGTCAGGAACACAAATGTGCATTTCTGATCCTATACTTATATAATAGACAAGATATCATTTTTAAGTAGACCGACATAGGGGGAGGGGATGGTATTGTAGTGATAAAAAGAAAAAAAAAAATGTGCAAGAGGCACAATGTTTATTAGGTGATAGGGCCACTTATGTTGTATTAATGAAAGATCATACCACTAAAGGAATTGTTAACAAGAGGCAGAAGATTGAAAATTATTAATAAAGACACATTTTGCTTTTTCTATAATGAACACCTTAGGTTGGTTATTTTTTATAACTTGCCAAAAGTCCATAAATGTTATCCTAATCCCATCTGGAAGACAAATTGTAAATGGAATTGATTCCCTTGCTGCAAATTTGTCTCAATTAGTAGATTTTTTTTCTTCACAAGTTCCACTAACTAGAGCCTACATAAAAGATACTGGCCACATTTTGAACATAATTAAATATTTACAATGGAAGAACACTTGTTTATGGGCTACAGTATACATACCCTCATTATATACAGTGATAGATAACCAAAGGCCAATTGGGAGGATTGGTATATTTGGATGGAGCATGACTGACAGGCGAACTTGTTGCTTTGGAAAATATTTATCAATGATGTTTTCCTCATTTCGGTTGGTCCAAGGGATAGTCTATCTAATTTTTTGGTTTATATCAATCAAAATGAACGTGTACTGAAGTTTGTGAGATTCAGAGTACTCATGTTCATTTTTTTAGATGTTACTTTTTTTTTATACAGGATAGCCATAACTCAATTAAGACATGTTTTAAACCGTGCTCCCAACTTGCGCCGTTACAGCCCATAATGAATGCGGCGGCGAGGCTCATCTTCCTGTCCGCCTGCACCTCCCATGCCTCACCCTTCTGTCAATCCCTACATTGGCTTCCTACAAAATATAGAGCTCAATTTAAAATTCTGGTTCTTGCTTTCAAATCTCTACATAATGCTGCTCCCACCTATCTATCCTCCCTTATACACAAGTATGTCCCGTCTAGGCCCTTACGATCTGCTGAAGACTTACGTCTATCTTCTGTCCGTACTCCCAACTCTGATGCTCGCCTTCAAGACTTTTCCAGGGCTGCACCGTTCCTTGGAACTCGCTTCTGTGGCAAACCTAGCCACTTGGACTAACATGGACAATATGATTTAAAAGGTTGCCTGCATCTTTATTGTGATTTCATATGTGCCCTGGCTGTATTCTGCTTAGTCCTGTATGTTTGATTGACTTTGTCCGCTATCTGCCGAAAGCAGATAGCCTTACTGCGGGCTGTTCGTGAACCGAATGAACTATCTTTTAATAGCCCACACACTAAGAGACGTGTGGCGCTTGTTAACCGATTGCAACAATGTTGCAATCGGTAATTAGAGGCTCTCCTAGGTGTTCGTCGTTCGACTACCGACCACGCGGCAGTCGGCCATCTTGGATCCTTTTTCTCCCCAGCGGTGTTTGGTCGTCGAGCGCATGGAACTGAAAACGGCTACTCGACGGTGCGAACACCGCTGGGCTTCCAGGCCGTTCGGGAGCAACGGTCTTTCGCTATTAGGGTTCCCCCATCGGTGTTCGGTACTTTGGGGCGAACTCAATAGCAAAGTGTATTTCGTGCGGCGTTCGGTTGTTTTAGCTGGGATCTGAGCGGTATTCTCACGAACTGTGCGCTCAGACCCCAGCTATCTACCGAACGTCCATTCGTTTAAATAGACCAAGTATTGCAAAAGTTATATATTTTAAAGTGAATTGCCGGTTTTGCTGCACGGAGGGATAATCCACTTAACGGTATATTCCAGTGGGAGTATCCCTCTAGTGCAGCAGTGCCTGATGGGAGGAATGCCCAGAATGTTAAGTCCCCCATGTAGTCCCCTACTGTGTTACCCCTGCTATGTCAATAGGGAAACCCCTTGCATGGGGACTTGCATAAATACTGGATGCTGTGAATAAAAACCTGAGTTGACTCCCAGAACTGTGTTTCGTCCGGTTACTGGGGGATCTGGGATATTGCCTTACTTTTCAGCGCTTGACTGTGGATTACCTTCTTTACCAGCAGAGTGCATGGGATTTAATATTGCCGCTCCGCTACAATTGGTGGCAAGTGACGGGATCCAACCTTACAGCCGAAAAGCACCGTTCGGATAAAGAGAAACTACTGAACGAGAAAAGGGAATGGCAATTCGTATGCAGCAAACAACCGAAAGAGAAAAGTGAATGGGGACAGATTACACTACACTGAAAAGGCAGACACTGAAAGAACTGCTGGAAGCCAGAGGGAAGATAGCCAGCAACAAGTCGAAAGCCGTGCTGATCGCCGAACTAATGGAGGGAGACAGAGCTCACAACAGCACACCCCCACCAGCCAGGGAAGAAACCCCATACCAAAGGGAGATGCGAACCCGGATGGAGTTTCTACCACAGCCAGTACCCCTGGAAATCTTGACAGTCCTGATGGCGGATGTGCAGGAGTACGTGATGGCACACCACCCACAGGAAGCACCGTCCAGGGCAGAATCCATCACTGCCTCCATCTACGGTCAGGTAAAGCCTAAAATTCCCTATCATGACTTCAAAATGTTTTGCGAGGAGAAGGATGAGATTGATGGGTACTTACAGGATTTTGAAAGGCTATGTGACCTACATGACCTAGAACAGGCAGTATGGGTGCCGTTGCTGGCAGGCAAACTGGCTGGTCGGGCAGCGGAAGCCTATCGCGCTGTCCCCAGGGAAGACAGCAAAGACTATGCAAAGGTGAAAAGGGCTATACTTGAGAGATACGCCATCACACCGGAGGCATATCGGCGCAAGTTCCGAGGATTGCGCAAACCGGAGAAAGATTCTCATGCTGAATGGGCGCACAAGCTAGACCAAGCATCGCAGGGGTGGATACAGGCGAGTCAAGCCACCACCATGGAGGAGTTGCGCCAAGTAATGTTGTTAGAGCAATTCTTTAATGGATTATCCCCAGAAGCCCAAGAATGGGTGAGAGACCGCAAACCTCTCACCCTACCTGAAGCAGCCCGATTGGCCGATCAACACGGGGGCATCACGGGCCCGTCAATCGGAACTACCCTCGACCCACTGTACAACCCAGTACAGTCGCAACCCCGACTTCCACCCCCGCTCCTTTTAGGCCGACCCAGGGGAACCAACCACCCCCCTCCCGCTACAACGGCAGGGCAAACATCCAGTGCCATACCTGCAGACAGTGGGGACATATGTCTAGAGAATGCACTCAGAACAGGAGCCGACAAGCCTGGAACCAAGTACGACAGAACCCAGCACCTAGGGCCGCGGCCCATCACTACCAAGTGGAATCAGACACCCAGGAGCTGCTGGGCATTCAGGCAGAGGAACCCCTGGGAATACTGCATGAAGTGATGTCCGTACAAGCCACTGACAACCGGCAACATCATCGCCAACTAGTGACTGTGGAGGGCAAAGAAGTACAGGGACTGCGTGACTCAGGAGCCACACTGACTTTGGTAGCTCCACATTAGGTTCCGGATACAGCTCACACTGGCGGATCTGTGGCAGTGCGGGTGGCAGGGGGAGCAATGTACCGCCTGCCCACCGCAAAGGTACATTTGAACTGGGGCGCTGGGGAGGGGGTAGTAGAAGTGGCCATCATGAAAAAGTTACCTGCAGATGTGGTACTGGGAAATGACATGGGCTGGATGACCTCTGCATTTATACCCCAGGCCCATCTTCAAGAAGCACATCCTGTGACTACCCGGCAGCAGGCTCGCACCACGGTTCCACCAACGCACTCTGAGGCTCAGGTAAGAGACCATGACCCTTATATGACCCGTATGACCTGGGACACCCCGACTACATTTGAGGCAGAGGTTAAGTCAGACCCCACGCTGCAGGTTTACCGGGATAGGGTGAGCACAGACCAGGTCAGATTAGAGGGGGAGCGGTATATCTGGGAGAAAGGGCTGTTATATCAGGTAGCAGAAAGAGTAATAGGGGTATCCGTCACAGTAACCACTAAACAGTTAGTGGTCCCCCAAAAGTACAGGCAAGAACTGCTTATGATATCCCCTTGTCTGGGCATTTAGGAATGACCCGTACCCGTTATCGGCTGACCCACGCCTTCTTCTGGCCAGGGATCTCCAAGGATGTGAGGCATTACTGCACCTCCTGTGACATTTGCCAGCGGGTGGGGAAGAGTGGGGAGACCCCCTATCAGATCCCTGAATCAGTCAGGGAACACATGTGGAAGGAGATTGAGGAGATGTTGCAGTTAGGGGTTATTGAACATTCCGATAGCCCCTGGGCATCGCCGGTAGTCCTGGTACCTAAAAAGGATGGTACAACCCGGTTTTGTGTGCACTACCGGAGGCTAAATGACAAAACGGTGTCTGATGCCTACACGATGCCCCGGATAGACGAGCTGCTGGAAAAGATGGCACGAGGCCAGTATCTCACTACCATAGATTTATGTAAGGGATATTGGCAGATTCCACTAGCCGAGGATGCCATCCCCAAGTCGGCGTTTGTCACCCCGTTTGGCCTGTATCAGTTTAAGGTCATGCCATTCGGGATGAAGAACGCCCCAGCGACTTTTCAACGGATGGTAGATCGGCTACTGGATGGGTTCCAGGAATATGCCTGCGCATATCTGGACGACATCGCCATATATAGTCAGACCTGGGCAGAACATCTGCAACACATAGTGGCAGTGATTGACCGTATTGGAGAGGCAGGATTGACACTGAAACATAGGGATGGCCCGAAGTACAGTACTTGGGCCACAGGGTGGGAAGTGGGCAACAAAAACCCAAACCAGCCAAAATTGAAGCCGTAGCTAAGTGCCCCACCCCTAGGACCAAGACACAAGTACTCGCCTTCATGGGTACCGCCGGGTACTACAGAAAATTTGTGCCCAATTACAGTGCCCTGGCCAAACCCCTGACTGACCTGACTCGCAAGAATCTGCCCCGACAGGTCGTCTGGGCCCAAGAGTGTGAACAAGCATTTACCCAACTCAAGACGGCTCTAACTAATGCTCCTGTACTTGCTGCTCCCGATCCAACTAAACGCTTTCTTGTCCACACAGACGCTTCAATGTTTGGATTGGGAGCAGTACTGAGCCAAGTTGGAGCAGATGGCGGAGAACATCCCGTAGCCTATTTAAGCCGGAAATTGTTACCCCGAGAAGTGAGCTACGCCGCCATTGAAAAAGAATGCCTGGCCGTGGTGTGGGCCCTTAAAAAGTTACAGCCGTATCTTTATGGGCAACCTTTTTCCCTGCTCACAGATCACAACCCGTTGGTATGGCTAAACGATGTGGCTGGAGACAATGCCAGGCTGCTTTGCTGGATTTTGGCGCTGCAGCCTTTTGACTTTACCATCCAGTATCGCCCAGGAAAACAGAACGGTAACGCCGACGGGTTATCCAGACAGACTGAACTTGAGAAGTGATCTGTGAGCCCTCCTCCGGACATCCCCAAGCCGATCCGTTGGGATCAGACTGTGTATGCCGGCTTGGTTCTGGGGGAGCATTGTGGCAAACCTAGCCACTTGGACAATATGCTTTAAAAGGTTGCCTGTATCTTTATTGTGATTTCATATGTGCCCTGGCTGTATTCTGCTTAGTCCTGTATGTTTCATTGACTTTGTCCGCTATCTGCCGAAAGCAGATAGCCTTACTCTATTTCGTTTCACGAACAGCGCCTTTGTGTGCTGTTCATGAACCGAATTAACTATCTTTTAATAGCCCACACACTTAGAGACGTGTGGCGCTTGTTAACCGATTGCAACAATGTTGCAATCGGTAATTAGAGGCTCTCCTAGGTGGCCGTCGTTCGACTACCGACCACGCGGCGGTTGGCCATCTTGGATCCTTTGTCTCCCCAGCGGTGTTTGGTCGTCAAGCGCATGGAATTGAAAACGGCTACTCGACGGCGCGAACACCGCTGGGCTTCTAGGCCGTTCAGGAGCTCCGGTCTTTCGCTATTAGAGTTCCCCCATCGGTGTTCGGTACTTTGGGGCGAACTCAATAGCAAAGTGTTTTTCATGCGGCGTTCGGTTGTTTTAGCTGGGATCTGAGCGGTATTCTCACGAACTGTGCACTCAGACCCCAGCTATCTACCGAACGTCCATTCGTTAAAATAGACCAAGTATTGCAAAAGTTATATATTTTAAAGTGAATTGCCGGTTCTGCTGCAAGGGGGGATAATCCACTTATCGGTATATTCCAGTGGGATTATCCCTCTCATGCAGCAGTGCCTGATAGGAGGAATGCCCCAGAATGTTAAGTCCCCCATGTAGTCCCCTATTGTGTTACCCCTGCTATGTCAGTAGGGAAACCCCTTGCATGGGGACTTGCATAAATACTGGATGCTGTGAATAAAAACCTGAGTTGACTCCCAGAACTGTGTTTCGTCCGGTTACTGGGGGATTTGGGATATTGCCTGACTTTTCAGCGCTTGACTGTGGATTACCTTCTTTACCAGCGGAGTTCGTGGGATTTATTATTGCTGCTCCGCTACAGCTTCCCTCCTCCGTTAGACGCTCACCCAGTCTCCACTCCTTCAAAAAATCTTTAAAAACCCACTTCTTCATAAAAGCGTATCAATTAAACTGTTAATAGCTCCTGACTGATTCCTCTTCTGCAACTGTCACTAGTCTAATACTATCCTTACCTTTTTGTGTCATTTTACCCCACTCCCTCTAGGATGTAAACTCATCGAGCAGGGCCCTCAACCTCTCTGTTCCTGTGTGTCCAACTTGTCTGGTGACAACTACATGTCTGTTCGTCCACCCATTGTAAAGCGCTGCAAATTTGACGGCGCTCTATAAATATCATAATAATAATAATCTGTTTGCATCGTTAGTATCACCTGACACAGAAAACAGGCTCTCACGGATGGCACCCACCGACTTCCCAAATCTCTGAGGGCACTGATAGCAGCCCCCAGAGATGTCCTGCTCCACTTCCTCTCTTTCACGGACAAGCTGACGATACAGGAGGTACTCAAGACCAAAGTCCTATTTGAATTCGAAGGCATGCAACTTACCTTCCTGCAGGACTTATGCAGAGCCACTCTAGATTGGAGGCGCTCAGTCCAAGGCGTCACAAAGGCAATCAGGGAGGCTGGTATCAACTACAGATGGGGACCACCCCACACCCTTACTGCCAGCAAATACCGCAGCTGGGCCTGGCTCAGGAACCGGCCTCCACATCGGCTAAACACATATCCTGGGACGTACATAATATTGTCCCCTTTGTACCTGTCAGGAATGGATGGGATCCTACACGCAGAGTGTAATAAAAACATAACATTACCGGACCTTAGAATGGCTGGGTTGGCATCACAAGGCCAGAGAATAAAGGTCAGGGAAGCCAGAAATCAAGAACAATGAGGGTACACAAGCCGAGTCAAAGGGTAATAGAAAGAAGGGTAGTCAAACAAGCCAAAGTCAAAACCAAGAATACACTACTAAAGTACAACGCACTATTGGGACTAAATAGAACCACAACAGGTCAATTGTCTAGTTCAGAAGTTCAAATTTGAACGTTTTGGCAGGTAGTGACGTCATCAGCATCATGGCGTCGGCGCATACCCATACCGCGTCATAAAAAGGGGGAATTATCGCGCCAAGCGCAAGGATTACTGGAAGAAGACTTCAGTGTGTGGCAGATCCTGTGCCCACACAAAAGGTACCCTGGCAGTACCACGCACAGGAGCGGATACAGGATGAGGAACCTCCTGCAGATGAGACAATGCCCACAGGGCGATGTGCTGCCCTCAGGAAGCAAGTTCTATACTCCGAACTCTGTCGAACCCACACGTTCTATTCCCCCATAATGGCGGCCTGTTTTATGTACTTTTCAGTTTAGCTCTACCACATTTTATTTTCCAAATTTTTCTATTAAGTTCGTACCTTATATACCACTATCTGCACGCAATAACTTGAGAGCAGCGCCAACAGGCTCTCACACATCTGCTCCCCCTAATGATGCCTGGGGGTTACCAGGCAGAGTCACTATATCGGCTTAACTTACACTAACAAACACAGGTCTACACCATAGGCCCCCATGCCTCTTGGCGCTACACGATCCCCCCACCTACCTCTAAGTAGGAGTTGCTTGGTGGCTCTGACAGTATAGCGGCTCTCCAGGTCCACAACACGCTTAATTACTCTAAATTTATTATGGCCATCAGCTGATTCTACTACGGCCACCTGGATGACCCCACAAGACACCCCATGGACCCTTAACAATTATGAACAGCACGCTATACTGTTAAAATAAAATAAAAGCCTAACGTAGGATTTATTATTATACCATACCACGTTATCAGTCCTCACACACAATGGTTCTGATGTGTACCAGGCCCTAGGAATCCTAATTTTTGACATTCTCCACACGTCACTGTCCATGTCGAATGTCGTTAAATATAAAAGGCGCCGTGTAGTATCAATGCTCACCAAAATGTACAGAAAAGTTGATCAATGTATTTTTATGCTGTTGGGGCATTATAGATCACACTGTTATGTTACCATGCACAACAAAATGAAAAAAATATTCTCCCACTCTTTCCAATTCCTCTATTCCAGCTAAATTTTGCACCAACTACCACAACTTTTTGTTTAGCAAATAAGCTACACAGACTGCACTCTCCTATGTGAGGGACCTCCTATCCTAATCAACCTCTGGGACTTCCTCTCTGATTAAGTTGTTATGGTGCCCGGAGTGTCCCTTTAATGCCAGCAAGTACATGTTTGTTGTGTCAGTTCATTGAACAATGCAGGGAATATGCTTGTGGTGCTTAAAGTATTTCATTATATTATTATTTTTTTAATAAAAGTTTCCCTGTACTCATTGTATTTTCTACTCTTTATAATAGGGAGACACTGTAGGTGCCAAAGGGGATGTTCTGTTGTTGGCTTTTTCATCATGAATCAGTGCACAAGTCATTTGCCCTGCCTCAACCTTCAAGGTCCAACATCTAGCTCTGCTGGGTCAGAACCAAAGCATATACCTTTTCGAGGACATCAGAGAACTATTGAAGGTGAAAAAAAGACAATTCCAAAGGTTAAAAGAAGGAAAACTAAGAAAGAGCTGGACGCCAAGTTTCATAAATCAGAAATGGAAACTTTTCGTAGTAAAGGGTCTCGAAGGTTGCTGAAGAAACAGGACTTGAGTCGTAATCCATTCTGCTCAAGAGTTGTCCAATCTTCGGTACAAAAGTGTGCATGCAACTCAAATCCAGTCATCATAACCCAAAACCGTCTGAGTCATCACCAGGGAATGTTTAATCGAGAGGTGAAATCCGTTGATATTGGGAGACTTCTGACCAAAGAACCTGAGAACAAGGATAATGCAGAGTTAGACCTTCAGAAACATAGATCCAAGTCAGAAGGAAATATAGGTCAGGATTGTAGTTCTTGTTCAACAGCCTTACCACCAAGAACTGAATCACAACAGAATGATAGCATTATCTCTCTAAAATCAAGAGGGCCAAAAACACCTATCCAGCCCATCGAATCTGTCACAGACATAGTGCAGAATGAGGAAAAGACCCCACTATCTGGACAGGAAGGCAATGTCCATCGTCCCACCTCGTGGTCAAGCAGTGAGACAGAGCTTCCTGAAGTGGAGACAGAGGCTGCTCCTGTTTTTGAGGTTGCAGAGGAGATCTTTAAAATGCTTGACACCCAGGTACTATTCCCAGGCCGTAACCTAGTAAATGAAATTCAGAAAGCTATAATGGAAAATATGAGACAGAATCATGAAAAGGACACCAATCGGCCTGCAGTACCTGCACAAAGTGAGCTTGATTATGGCTTCAAAGGTAAGCCTTTTGCATGAGTTACATTTTTCATTAAAGGGCAACTGACACCAAGTTTTTACTTATTGTTTAAAAGTTTATTACATTTCATGAAACTTAATTATATGTGTCTTTAAATTAAGTATTGATTTTTTTTGAGAAATTATAATTTTTTATTTTTTTTAAATTCTTTATTTTGCAAAAGATCAATTGTACATTCACATGTGGGTAAACAGAGTACAGTAAGAAGTGCGATAGACATAGTGCTTTCAGTTACATGTCAATCCGGCACATTTGCTGTTTCCTGAGCGATAGTAAAACATGTAGCTGTTTACATACTCTGTGCTATGCTTAGTCTGGTGTGCACGGGACATATGTATGAAGTACATATTGCTATTATGCCACAATCGATCATCATTTTTATAGGGAGATTAAACATTAACCATAAAAGACGAACCCATGGCACAGGAGAGGCTCATACATTTCAGACATTTCTACCCCTCTAGGGTCCGTGCACCAGGTTAACCTTCCGCCTCCTCTTTGTATCGTTCCCAGAGGTCCCATACCTTGTTGCGAACTCTTGAGGTTGCGGACCATTGAGGTTAGCTTATCTGTAAGGTAGTTATCCTTGATTTTGGTGGTTACCAATGTGAGAGTGGGTACCCAAGGGCACGACCACTTCTGCGCCAAGGCCCTACGATCTGCCAGGTATATCATATTGAGTAACTTCTGCTCGGGTCAGGTAAATCCCTCTGTTGGTTTGGATAGGAGGTAGGCCCACGGGTCTGGGCTTAATTTTCTTTGCATTATTTTAGAGCTAAGTTGTGTTACTTGGGTCCAGTATGCCTGTATTAAGGGGCAGGACCATACCATGTGGATATCATTTCCTCTTTCACCACAGGAGCACCAGCAGGTGTCTGTAGGGGTTAGCTTCATGTGAAACTATTTCACTGGGGTGGTATACCATCTAAACATTGTCTTAAATGATTGCTGGAAGGTTACGCAGATGAAAGACTGGGCAGTCGCCTCCCAGATGTCCTGCCAAACTGTACCCTCTAATACCTCCCCTAGATCAGACTCCCATTGGATGGTATGTCGGAGGTTGCAGTAAACTTCTTTGGTAGTAAGAGGTGAGAGTTCTTTGAATCTCTCATATGTGACTATTTGATTGTCTACGTAAAGGTGGATATATCTTTGGAGACCTGTGTGTTCTATTTCTTTGAAGTCTCTAGCTCTCATTCCTGGTGGGAAGGCCCTGTTCCTGAAGTCTGCTGTCATTGGGGAAGGGAATCTACTAAGGGAGAATTATAGAGGTGAAATATAGTATACAGTATAGTGAGCTCACACCCTCACACTATAGTGAGCATTCACCCTCACACTATAGTGAGCTCACATCCTTACACTATAGTGAGCTTACACTCCAACACTCTAGTGAGCTTACACCCTAACAGTATAGTGAGCTCACACCCTCACACTATAGTGAGCATACACCTTCACACTATAGTGAGCTCACATCCTTACATTATAGTGAGCTTACACTCCAACACTATAGTGAGCTTACACTCCAACACTATAGTGAGCTTACACCCTCACACTATAGTGAGCATACACCCTCACACTATAGTAAGCTTACACACTCACACTACAGTGAGCTTACACCCTCACACTACAGTGAGCTTACACCCTTACACTATAGTGAGCTTACACCCTTACACTATAGTGAGCTTACTTCCTAACACTATACATCCTACATCCTAACTTACTATCCTAACACTATAGTGAGCTTACACCCTCACACTACAGTGAGCTTACACCCTTACACTATAGTGAGCTTACACCCTTACACTATAGTGAGCTTACATCCTAACACTATACATCCTACATCCTAACTTACTATCCTAACACTATAGTGAGCTTACACCCTCACACTACAGTGAGCTTACACCCTTACACTATAGTGAGCTTACACCCTTACACTATAGTGAGCTTACATCCTAACACTATACATCCTACATCCTAACTTACTATCCTAACACTATAGTGAGCTTACACCCTCACACTACAGTGAGCTTACACCCTTACACTATAGTGAGCTTACATCCTAACACTATACATCCTACATCCTAACTTACTATCCTAACACTATAGTGAGCTTACACCCTCACACTACAGTGAGCTTACACCCTTACACTATAGTGAGCTTACATCCTAACACTATACATCCTACATCCTAACTTACTATCCTAACACTATACATCCTACATCCTAACTTACTATCCTAACACTATAGTGAGCTTACACCCTCACACTATAGTGAACCCTAACACTAGAGTGAGCTCGGCTTCCATATTTTCATACCTAACCCCATCTACTCCCCTCTCTTTTCTAGTTTTCTCCCTGAATATATTCATTTTTGTTACACCTATGTTACTGTTAATTCTCCAACAGGACTCCAGATTTTATTGGTGCTCTCACAACTAAATTATTGGAACTCGCTCTATATCTGTAGCGTTACGTCTCTGTAGTTGCTGAGCAACTGCCATTGACCCTTTCTGCTGGGAGCCATCTCAGTATTACAGGCTGAAAGGAAAGTGGGTCACATTTATTTCAGGGTCACAATAAACAATGGAAGCTATCAATAAAAGCTGTTTCATTCAGCTTATCGGTGTAAGTAGGCCACTTGCTACTATTCTGATAAGCAGTGGATAGAATTATCAAAAAGCAAGGAAGCCAGACTAGAGGCGTCAATCCAAAAAATGTCGGAAAGCAGATTCTTTATATAATAGACCATTTAATAGTGTTAGACTCGGTACTAGATATAATTTCTAGTGTATTTTCCTTGGCACTTTCCCAGGATGCCTAACATGTAGTTTACAAATAGTTGCATTACCAAATTTAGCTATAAGTATCTAAAAATGATAGAAAAGTTCTCTCTATATGGTGCGGCCCTAAAGCCCTGACCAGATACTTCCCAACATTTGCATACGGTGCCTTTCGATGCCAGTGCAACCTTGAAGATGCTTCAAATCCAAATTAAAAAAAACAATCAAAAGCTTGGTTTGGTTTTTGCTTTATTTTTTAAACTAAAATCTAACTTGTACTTGAGAATGCATGTCAAACATGAATGATATTGTAACTGATATTATGATATTTGCAGGACAGTCAAAACCCTGAAGGGTTTCCATAGTGTTAGGAATACAAACCTGTAGTGCCCTCTGGTCCTTCCTCACAAACAGCTCCATCCAGCATGGAAAGAGTTAAAAACCCTTTAATCACTTAACTGATTCCAGTGCCAATGTCCCTTGGTACTGGGTCGGCGATCCGTGTTCTCTGACGTCATACGACAAGGGTGCCTAATGCACATGCGCAGCGATCACTGCAAGCACATTAGGCTCTGATGGTGGATGTCCTCATGCAGAGCGTGAAGACGTCCAGCGTTATTAAACCAACCTAGAGTCCGTTAGGATCTAATGGCTGACTGATTAACATGTGTGCTGCAAAGTAATCATTGCAATGTCTCTAATACTTATTGTAACGGATCACCTGGCACAAGTGATGAAGGGCACTTCATCACATATCTCCCCTTTGGGGGTGAGACTAACCAAGTATCTGACCTTCTGTCGGTCAGTGCCTAAGTTAGTCGATCCACCCACCCACAATAAGCAAGTACAAGAGTAGCCAACCCACAACAAATGGTTACTGCACCTGGTGATTCCTCTGGTGGAACTAGGCAACATGCTGTGGGGACTTGGGGGGCAGAGGTCAGCTGTGCTCTGCCCCGATGCCAGCGCTTCTGCTAGGGTAGCCGGGACGAAACTTGGCTGGGGAGGGGAGACATCACCTACCTCCTCCTCCTGGTACTCCTGCGAGGGTAGTTGGGGATCTGGACCGACCACCAAACACATGCTGCCGCTGGAGAGGGAGACCAACCGTCTCCACTCCCATAAAATTGTCCTGCTGCTGGGGAAAGAGACTGATTGTCTCTGCTACCTGTAGAACACACTGCTGCTGGGGGAGAAGAACGACACCTTTGGCCCCATGGGATGCATACTGCTGCTAGGGAGGGAGATCGCTTGTCTCCACTCCCAATACTATACTCTGCTGCTGGGGAGAGACGCCGGCTGCCTCCTCTCCCTGCAATTTACATTGCCGCTGGGGCATGAGACCGGTTGTCTCCTCTCCCTGAAACTCACCCTGCCGCTGGGGAGTGAGACCGATTGTCTCCACTCCCTGTAGGGAACACTGCCTCTGGGGAGAGAGGCCGGCTGCCTGCTCTCCCTGCAGCTTACACTGCTGCTGGGGAGAGAGACCAGTTGTCTCCTCTCCCTGAAGAACACGCTGTCGCTGGGGCAAAGGGACAGAATACTTTGCCATCTCTGCCCGCCATTCTGCGCTCTCCTGCAGTTGCTTGGTCAGTAGTTTCCTCATGGACTGCACATATTTCTCCGCTGGGTTGGGTGGGTTGGGTCCAAACAGAGCCAGCCGCCTCTTCAGTATAGCGTCAAACCTTGCTTGACTGTAACAGAGTGCCATGCTTGCTCGGTGTCTCCAGGATGCTGCTCCTCACACTAGAAAGCCATCCCACCGCTTGCCACCAATGTAACGGATCACCTGGCACAAGTGGCGAAGGGCACTTCATCACACTTATAACCAGGGGTCAAGTCCTGGGGAAAAAAGTGTGGGAACTCACCCAAGATTCCTGCCCCCCCCCCAAAAAA
>OW240921.1:24508990-24673641 GCA_933207985.1 Pelobates cultripes | reverse complement strand
ACACACACACACACACATCCTATGGATTGAGGGAGAGACACACACACACACACACACACATCCTATGGATTGAGGGAGAGAGACACACACACACATCCTATGGATTGAGGGAGAGAGACACACACACACATCCTATGGATTGAGGGAGAGAGACACACACACACATCCTATGGATTGAGGGAGAGAGACACACACACACATCCTATGGATTGAGGGAGAGAGACACACACACACATCCTATGGATTGAGGGAGAGAGACACACACACACATCCTATGGATTGAGGGAGAGAGACACACACACACATCCTATGGATTGAGGGATAGAGACACACACACACATCCTATGGATTGAGGGAGAGAGACACACACACACATCCTATGGATTGAGGGAGAGAGACACACACACACATCCTATGGATTGAGGGAGAGAGACACACACACACATCCTATGGATTGAGGGAGAGAGACACACACATCCTATGGATTGAGGGAGAGAGACACACACACATCCTATGGATTGAGGGAGAGAGACACACACACATCCTATGGATTGAGGGAGAGAGAGACACACACATTATATGAATGCATGGAGGGAGAGAGAGACACACACATCCTTTGGATGGAGGGAGAGAGAGACACACACATCCTATGCATGGAGGGGGGGGGGAGAGAGAGACACACACATTATATGAATGCATGGAGGGAGAGAGACACACACATCCGATGGATGGATGGAGGGAGAGAGACACACACACACACACATCCTATGGATTGAGGGAGAGAGACACACACACACATCCTATGGATGGAGGGAGAGAGAGACACACACACATCCTATGCATGGAGGGGGGGGAGAGAGAGACACACACATTATATGAATGCATGGAGGGAGAGAGAGACACACACATCCTATGGATGGAGGGAGAGAGAGACACACACATCCTATGGATGGAGGGAGAGAGACAGACACACACACATCCTATGGATGGAGGGAGAGAGACAGAAACACACACATCCTATGGATGGAGGGAGAGAGAGAGACACACATCCTATGGATGGATGGAGAGAGACACACGATCCTATGGATGGTTGGAGAGAGAGAGACACACGATCCCATGGATGGAGGGGGGAGAGAGAGACACGATCCTATGGATGAGGAGAGAGAGACACGCATCCTATGGATGGAGGGGAGAGAGAGACACACGCATCCCATGGATGGAGGAGAGAGACACATCCTATGGATGGATGGGGAGAGAGAGACACGCATCCTATGGATGGAGGGGGAGAGAGAGACACACGCATCCTATGGATGGAGGGGGAGAGAGAGACACACGCATCCTATGGATGGATGGGGAGAGAGAGACACACGCATCCTATGGATGGATGGAGAGAGAGAGACACACACGCATCCTATGGATGGATGGAGAGAGAGAGACACACACGCATCCTATGGATGGATGGGGAGAGAGAGACACACGCATCCTATGGATGGATGGAGAGAGAGAGACACACACGCATCCTATGGATGGATGGAGAGAGAGAGAGACACACGCATCCTATGGATGGAGAGAGAGACACACGCATCCTATGGATGGAGGGGGAGAGAGAGACACACGCATCCTATGGATGGATGGAGGGGGAGAGAGAGACACACGCATCCTATGGATGGAGGGGGAGAGAGAGACACACGCATCCTATGGATGGATGGAGGGGGAGAGAGAGACACACGCATCCTATGGATGGATGGAGGGGGAGAGAGAGACACACGCATCGTATGGATGGATGGAGGGGGAGAGAGAGACACACGCATCCTATGGATGGATGGAGGGGGAGAGAGACACACACATCGGATGGATGGTGGGGGAGAGAGAGAGAGACATACACACACAAACTCATCCCATGGAGAGAGGAAAAACACGGATCCCATGGGGGCGCATTAAGCCCTCTCTATAAGAAAGCATTGCTGTAATGTTGTCTTGTAGGGATTTTGCTGACGCTGGATGTCTTCGTGCAGAGCATGAGTGTAAAAGATCCTGTTATCCCTGTAGGACCGATCCTTACAGCTTCTCCCGAAATCCCAGCAGAACAATAGCGAAGGAGTGATTATAGCTCCTAATTCCCCAAGCATGAGTCGAGACTTCATGAAGGGGTAAAACGATCTGCTTTAATGCTGGCCACACGCGGCCTTTTATGATGGTCTCCCAGCAAGGAAACTCCCACAGAGGACCTTGTGGAAAACTGTGACACAAAATACAGAGACAATCAGTTTACAGTACAATTATTAAACACACCCACAGTAACAGTGCAACCCCTCCTCTCTATCCTGGAGATAATTAACTTAAGTGGTTGGAGAGAACCTAATTATCTCCAGGTAGAGAGAAACATGTCCTTTTCACATTTTGACAAAGCTGTATTAAAATCCATAACTTATATTTTGCCGAACGTAGTCTCCATGTTCCACATACCCCCAGATAGCTTGGATCTGAGCGCACAATATAGACTAATAGCGCTCAGATCCCACGAACACAGTTCTCAATACCGTCGAGTAAAGTTTTTAGTTCACCGGTTGTTCGTGCAATTGAATCAGAAAAGAGTTCTATAACTGCAGCTACCTGGGGTCGGTCTAGTTCGTATGGTAGTAAAGTCCCGAACGGTAGAGTGCTCGTGAGTTAGTAGACAAATGGACTGGAACCTGGTGCGCTTCAGTGGTGTGCGGCTAAATAAGTGTCCGAAAACAGTTCCAGGGCGTCGACGACCATCTACCGCTGAGCGTTCGATTTTAAAAAGGCCACCGTCACGTGTTCGGCAACCGAACGCGGACCACCAAGCCTTTCAACAATTACTTGCGGTTAACCACAAGGTCTGGGTGGTTAATGGGCTGCACACGACCCTGGTGGGGGGGTCGGGTGGTTTGGGAGTTTGTTCGGCTCTTTTACAAACAAAAAGAAATAGCCTAACGTACGAATGTCATACGAAATGCTGTTTCCCTGAGTCTGTCCAAACAGGGGTTTCGTTACAATGAGGACATCAGCATCAGTTAGGTGACCAAAAGTCACTGAGCTAGTTCCTCTAGTTGGTGTCTGACAGCCACTAGTGGCAGTCCTAATCCTGAAATTTAATTATCGCAGTTTCTTAGAGACTGCAGTAATTAACATTGCATGGTTAAGGGGACAAGGTTACTACACCCAGACCTATTCAACTAGCTAAAGTGGTCTGGGTGCCTGTAGTGTATCTTTAAGAGTGCCATAGAGCTATTCCACAGTGAGATGTCCAGTCTTTTCCAGTAGGAGAACCTAGAGGTCTCTGTAGAGTAAAGCACAGCCAACGCAGGCATGTTCTCAGCTGACACCCCTTAGCCAATGGGCACGGAACTGTGTGCCAGTCACCTAAGGATTTGGTCCCCCTAAACTTTCCAAGGAACCATTGGACTTTTCTTTGCCTTGGATTATATTGTGATTTGTCTCATTCAAATCTTGCCACGTACGTACAAACTGGTTCACCGACCCAGTGATTGCTTCAAAATGCTTTCACATCCTGAAAACAGACAGAACAGGGGAACGGACGAAAACCGCTGAATACAACAGGCACCCCCACAAACGTGATAGCTATCTTATATGTGAACGGTTAAGCACCACAATGCAATCAACTGGAAAATTCGCACTTATCAAATGTTAGCAACAACTGCACACTACTTGTAATTGTGAATACTGTTCTGACCAGGCAGGCTGTGCACTGAAGTCCTATGTCATTCTACTTTACCCTACTTTGTCCCATAATGACTTTCAATGTCCTACTCTAAAATGTTATTTCATTATACTTGAAAACCAAAACTGACAAAGAATTAAAAAAAAAAAAATGCTTGCACATGCAGGGTTTAATAATAACAAAGTATTTAAATATTATTATTGCCATTTATATAGCGCCAACAGATTCCGTAGCGCTTTACAGTATTATAAGAAAGGGGGGATTTAACTATAAATGGGACAATTACAAGAAAACTTACAGGAACGATAGGTTGAAGAGGACCCTGCTCAAACGAGCTTCCAGTCTATAAGAGGTGGGGTATAAAACACAACAGTACAGGAAATGGCAATCAAACAAGGTGGGAGTGAAGCAGGGCTGGAGGATAGAGTAAAGTGCTGCCCTATAGGAGAGAGCAAGAGACAGGTGTGTAAGGTAGAGGTTACTCTGGGAGGCCATAAGCTTTCCTAAATTTTAACCAGGAAAGGTACATTCAGATTACTCTGGTTTTAGGTACGTCCTGTGGATGTTACCTTGGCCCAACATCCAGGGGTTGCATATCGTGCCCCACAAGCAAACATTGTAGCTGTGTATAGTTGGATGTTTATTCTGAGATTAATGTTGCATTGCAATTATGTGATGTATTTAATGTCATGCATTCTGTAATGTATTTAAGCTTTATGTTATATCATGGTACTCTGTGGCTAACCAGACATTCCTGTATAAAGTATTTGTTCAAATATTCTAGCAGTTTCTATGTTTATTATGGTAACATTTATCCTTTTTAATTTATTTTATTGCATGATGGGAATTGTATTTACATTAAAGATAAACTGTCTCCTTTGGTTAATTCTAATAAGCAGTGAGACACTTGTATAAGGTGATCTGGGAACCACGGCTGTTATCTAATAACAAATTAGTTTCAGGACTCAATTATTTCCTTTAAAAAAACCCTGACTCCACACACACAAAGTTCAGACTGGCACACCTCCAGTTGGTGGCAAATACATTATCCTTCACCCCAGTAATGGCATTGAAGTGTGTCCTGGGGTGAGATGTACAACAATATGAATGAAATGCACACTGACGTCTAGAGTACTTTCAGATTTTACACTGTGCGTTGGCATTGACAGCCTCGTGTGTGATGTAATTCACAGTTTAAATGTTATATATATATATATATATATATTCTGTAGATCCTTGCACTCAGGCTATATACAAATTTACGGTCGGGTGCAATATAACCAGGGCTCTAGTATCCAATGGTTATATGAAAATGGATGCACTCTCGGTTCTTGATAAAATCCAAATTTTATTTCAACTTCATTAAATTAAAGATCAACATTTCAGTCCCTTTGAGGGACCTTCTTCAGGATCACAAATATTGTGTTATAATTGTGATCCTGAAGAAAGGACCGAGAGTGCAGCCATCTTCTTATAACCAGTGTGTGTGTGTGTGTGTGTGTGTCTGTGTATTACAACCAATAAGTATGTTTTTGTTAGTTATGGGTTGTGTAAAAATTACATGATATTTGTCCTTTATCAAACACCATGTGACTGGTCAGATAATAGGTAAGGAGAAAAGGTAAATGCATGGCCTGTTTCCATTTAAACCCGTCCTAGAAGGTACTTACATTTTTTATAACCTGGTGCCAATTTCAAAATATATCTATACTACCACTCTAGCCCTTTACTACAGAGCAGTGTTAAGTTCGTCCGATTTAGTCAACTAAAACCATTCAGACGACGAAAATGGCTTTTTTGTCAACACTATTACTAAAACAAATTGAAATTTCCCGCCAAATTTTACCACTGGCTGGTAAGACACATGGAGGGGTGGACTGGGGGGAATGAGACACATGGAGGGGCGGCTTGGGGAGAATGATGAGACACATGGAGGGGCTGGGGAGAAATTGAGACACATGGAGGGGCGGCTGGGAGAATGAGACACATGGAGGGGGCGGCTGGGGGAGGAACAGAGACACATGGAGGGGTGGCTGGGGGAGAATGAGACACATGGAGGGGCGGCTGGGGAGAATGAGACACATGGAGGGGCGGCTGGGGAGAATGAGACACATGAGGGGCGGTTGGGAGAATGAGACACATGGAGGGGCGGGGTTGGGAGAGAATGAGACACATGGAGGGGGCGGCTGGGGAGAATGGAGACACATGGAGGGGGCTGGGGCTGGGGGGGAGAATGAGACACATGGAGGGGCGGCTGGGGGGGGAGAACGAGACACATGGAGGTGCTGGGGGTGAACGAGAAACAAATGGAGGGGCGGCTAAGGGAGGAACGAGACACATGGTGGGGTGGGGGGAACGAGAAATATGGAGCGGCCGCTGGGGGGGAAATGAAACACATGGAGGAGCGGCTGGGAAGGAACGAGAAACATGGAGGGGTGGCTGGGAAGGAATTAGACACATAGAGGGACACGAGGGGTGACTGAAGGAGGAATTGAGGCAAATGGGGGCTGGAGGGAAAGAGACGTGGTGGGATGAGATGCATGGAGGGGCTGGCAGGGGAAAAAAAACATACAGACAGAGGCTTTAACTAAACCTATTAGATTTTAGTAGCGTTGACTAAAATCTTCAGGAGATTTAGTAGACTAAAACTAAAACAATTCATATGGCTAAAATACAACTAAAATGGCTTTTTAGTCAAAAGACTGACTAAAAAGAAAATGAAATTTGCCACTAAAATTAACACTGCCACAGAGAAACTGTTACTGTGGCTTTTTTCATTGAAAATGTGTTTTCAATTTAAAAAAAAATGTTTCTAGAATATTGTATTACACGTTACTAGTTGTCAAAATCGGATCCATGTAGTTACTGTCAGATGCCTCTGGCATGACACAACCATTCCTAAATGTAGCAATATCCTACACCCCCTTCCTGCCCATAATTGTCATATGTTTGGGACATTGAGTAAATCCGATCTCTCCTTCTTATTGCTGACATTGAGTGTGTGTATAATTTACTGGTATCTCGTACTGCAGTCAGGCCATGCAGTGTAGTCTCTGCTAGTCTCCCCGTCTCTCCACTGTAATTCTGATCCATTGTTTGGTTATTGTAACACCTGATTTATCGTGTTCATGTAGGACACCATGAGTGACGGAGAGCAAAACCCCGCTGCTATTCCCACTGCTATGCCAGACACTCAAGGCGATGGGCGTTGGATGTCACTGGTAAGTGCTGCTCCTCCCTGTCGTATGTCAAGCCAATCTAGCCCGCCATCGTTAATTGTATTTTGTATTCCCAGTTCTAGCATCAAAGTAATTACTGTGCATCCAGAATATGGACCAATCATGGCTAACTTTTGGCCCTGCAGTTATTGAGGTCTATGTTCCCTAATCTGTCCGCAACAACCAGAAGGACACGTTACCCATAATTAGTAAAGTTCTAGTATCCATGATTGACCAGTTCAATGAGCAAAGTCTGCTGTTCACATTAAATCATATTGCAGTTTTATTTAACAGTCTTTGAACACACAGCATTTTTGTCCCTTGCTCAAAACGGTTTTATGTCACCCATAACACTCACGTTTTTTTTTTTCAAAGTGAATTTCAGGTTTCAAGGAACGCCACAAACACCTAAAGCACTTAAGCTTGCTGGATGACTTTATGTGAAGAATGTGTCCCCATTTTACAAAAGTGCAGATTTCTATAGAATTTGGCACTTTGATAAATTAACCTTGTTACAACCCCCTGGCTGTTAATCAAACAGGTCCTGTTACTTCCTGGTTTGGTTAGCTCACTGGAACTAAACTCAAGAGGCAGCAATTGTCGAGAGCACCTGCCTTGCAAAGACTTCTCATTGAGCTGCATTAGGAAGTCTGTGATTGGACAGCCGGCGAGGGCTTGCAAAGGCTGCAGATAAGAGATCTGCAGCTTTTGCAAACTGTTTTCATATACATATACCAAAGAAGAGGAAAAACTTGGAAACAAGGAGCTAATATCATATGCTGTGAAGATAAATCTGAATTGAAAAGAAAGGGGGAAAAAATGGCAAAATGGGGTAAAAACACCTCTGTAGGTCTCGGGTCGCCAGGCACAATAACTCCAAATCCTCATATAAAAATATAACAAAAGAAAAAAATGCCAAAAAACAAGCTCCTCAATATAATATGCACACTCTAAATAAAACAATACTCCAGTGGAATACTCCTCTAAGGCCAGAGTACCAGAACTGAAAGCATAGTTGACTTAGATAATTTTTTCAGTTCAGCTATTTTGACATTAAATACAAAATTCATTCTGGTGAATTTATGTAATAAGTAGCTATATGTAACTGATCAAAGAATTTAAAAGAACCGGCCAGAATTTTATGTAAAAATAGCAAGATGTTTTCCCAACTTCAGCTACTTTGGCCTGAACCGTACAATTCCTTTATTCACCAACCTGGAGAGAATCAAACTGCTCGGCACCATTAAGAAGCTAACTGTACACGTTTCACTTTGTCTTTCAGCACAACCACTTTATGACAAGCAGCAAAGACAAGGAACCGGAAGTGGTGTTTATAGGGGATTCCAATGTCCAGCTCCTTCACCAGTTTGAGGTAATTTCCTGCGCACACACAGTCTGTGGGATGTGCATACCTCCCAAGTGTCCCTATTTTGGAGGGACAGTCTCTTTTCTGATCCCAAATCCTATAGTCACTTTATTATGGCAGGTTTTCTTTACTGCATTTTGATTTCTTGCTCACTATATACGAGACGCACACACTCTTTATTACTTATGCATGATTAAATCAAAGTATTAAGTATCCCATATCATTATTCTGTTATTTTACCCTACCTGTATGACAATATGCATATGTAATATTCAGTCCCTTAAAATAAAGAGTTAAAAGAAAATAAGTAATCCCCTATTCGCTGGAGATGCAATAAGCATCTTGGCACTCTTGTACACGATTGGTGGGATTGCAAAATGGTTAAGGAACTATGGACGGAGACTTTTGCGAAGGTAGAAATGTTGCCAAGCAAACCCATACTTAAGGCACCAGAGAGTGCCATTCTACATGGAAGGTTTCCTCACCATTTATACTAGACTTGTGGAATTCACACGTCTTGTTCCAACTTAAGATGGAGGCATTACTTTATAGGTCTCAAGGTTTTGACCCAAAGAAACCGTATAACTGTGCAGTTTGGCTAAAAAAACAACTGGATCTTTACTGCCCCTCAGTTTATCTCCTAGAATTGAGGCCGTTCCCCCAAGGTGGTGTGTGTATATAATTGCTATTGTATCTGTTTGTCTATATGATAATGTGACTATTTATGGGGAGGCTTTGCTTCTGTGTAAGTTTATGAAATAAATAGTGGTCCGAGCACCTAAGGTGATAGCCAAAACAGGAGTTTTATTCGAGCAAACAAATAACGTTTTAACCCTTTCTGATCTTTGTCAAGCTTGACAAAGACCCAGAAGGGTCGAAACGTTATTCATTTGCTCCAATAAAACTGCTGTT
Organism: Pelobates cultripes; assembly: GCA_933207985.1. Taxonomy (NCBI): domain Eukaryota; kingdom Metazoa; phylum Chordata; class Amphibia; order Anura; family Pelobatidae; genus Pelobates; species Pelobates cultripes. The sequence goes on along the minus strand of OW240921.1, from coordinate 24,664,439 downwards.
TTGGATATCGCCTTGAGTGCCCGGACGACTATTTATTTAATGTACTTAACACAACGTGGGGTTTGGCCATCCCCGGATCTGGTGCACCTCTGCAGCCTGGTGAATGCGGTTTCCTTCATTCTACTACGATTGATACACTTTTGTGTATGTTTCATGTTCTTCTAAATAAAAAATCAAAAAGAAGAAAAAAACTTAGATATTAAAAAACTAATAATTTTACAGTGCTCTGTAACCTGCTGACTGTGCTACATGCTAGAATGTATCTTAAATGTTATTGTATCCACACCGATTGTAAGCTCAGTGGGACAAACCTTTACTTAGCTTGTGGTTGATTTTTGATTCTTTCAGATGTATTTGTGTGTTTTAGTTCTTGAGTAAAGCACTGTGTGGTGATTGTGTAAACCAATATCTAGTGTAGTCAATCTCAAAGAACATTATGGTTTGGAATAGGAAATTGATGCCATGTGTTTCTTTTTAGATCTGGAGGGAGCTTTTCTCCCCGCTCCATGCCCTGAATTTTGGTGGGGTTGGGGATGGGACTCAGCACGTTTTGTGGCGTCTGGAAAATGGTGAATTGAAGCATATTAAACCAAAGGTAGGTGAGGAGAGAACTGTGCAATTAATGTACAGGGAATACGGTGAGAGATGTTCCTTTTAAAGACCCCAAAGTTTTTGTTTTGGATAAATTAAAGATAGGCCCACCTCCATTCTAGCTATGGTAGAGCCTGTTAAGGAGCTTGCGCTGGCTCTCCTAAGCTAAGCCTCTAGATTAGGGGTAGGCAACCTTCGGCACTCCAGATGTTGTGGACTACATCTACCACAATGCTCTTACAGTTATAATGCTGGCAAAGCATCATGGGAGATGTAGTCCAAAACATCTGCAGTGCCGAAGGTTGCCTAACCCTGCTTCCAGATTGTAAGCTCCTTCGAGCAGAATCCCCATCAGCCTATTGTCCCAGTAACAGGTTATCTAATTTGTTAAAATTCACTCTTTATAATTTAAAGCATTGTGGAATAATTTTGTGCTATATAAATTACAATAATGATAAGCCTGGTGGTGCAGGACTAGTTCATTGGCTGAAAGTATCTTCTGATCAGTCTCAGCCAGTGAGCGAAGCCCTGCACTACTGGTTAGAGTAATTACTAAGGTACTCTTGGCACCATAATCACTACTGCATGCTGTAGTGGTTATCATGCTGGGAATGTTAATTGATGCAGAACAGACTGGATTTCTAGGAAGCCATTGCATTCTGTGTATCCAAAAATGCAAGTTTGTCTTCTGGATATCCATAGAAGGAATCTTTTAAAGCAGAATTGGCCAAAAGGAAGCTCTTAAGACTGACAAAGCAACATGGGATTGATGCTCTTCTAGTTTTTGGCCATCCCTATGGCCAATGTTTCTCTGATTGTTGCCACTTCTGCCATTGGTGAGATAATTATCACTTTCATAGAGCTACAAACATTTTTCTTTATTTGCTGAAGTGAATATTGGTGGCAGTGGTCTTGTCTTTTATTAATTTCCATCAGGTATAATGTGACCTACCATTACAACATAAAATCTCTCTTCCTCTGAGCAATTCCACTGACACCACCCCAATGGCACGTTGGGTATAAACCATAATTAAGGGCAAAGTGTGCCAATTGTCTGGTTTTTAGTAAATGTTCTGATTGGGATATTGTCATGTGGAACAAATGTTTGTGTTCTGGAATGTTTTGTAATCCTTTATGGAAGCATAGTATTTCTTTATTTTGTTTGCCTCCTTTTTCAGATCATCGTGTTGTGGGTAGGTACATATAACCAGGGTCACAGTGCCGAGCAGATTGCGGGTGGAATTGAGGCAATTGTGGCGAGTCTGGGCAAAAGTCAAGTTCAAGCCAAGGTCATCGTTTTGGTGAGAACTGTTTTTCCTAACCCAATCTTTGCCTATATTTTTTATTTTGAATTTTTTATTTTTGTTGTGCATGGTTTGACAATATGATATATGTTGCCAAAACAGAAGACATAATCACAGCAATAACATAGATTTATACATGTGTGGCATTGAGGTGAAAGCACATTTTTTAACATTTGTAAAAACGTAAAACAAGAATGAAAGGCACCGCAGTGTCATGTGAGTGTACGTCATAAAAACACGTTTGGTCTATATATGCCTATGGGTCTGGCCTGCTAACAGTAAAAGAAACAAGTGATGATCCTTTACCAGCTAAAACATTGCAGCACATAAGAGATTACGGTGTTAAAGATTAGTGTCGCTGTAGGTTTAACACAGCTGTTATTCCTGGTTGTTTAACCCCTTAAGGACCAAACTTCTGGAATAAAAGGGAATCATGACATGTCACACATGTCATGTGTCCTTTAGGGGTTAAACAATTGGTGTCTATACGCTTGTTCAGTTGTAAAACATGCTAAGTATACACGGTTAGCAATTATATGTAACGAGTTCAGTCGTGGTATTTATCTAGCATTAAACGAGAGTAGTGCATTATTATGTTTAAGCATTTTCCAATTTGTATATACGTCTTTGTTGTAGGTAACAGGTAATGGGAAAAAAAACAAAACTAAGCATGTTATTCCTAGTCCTGAGTTGGGCCGCTGGCTCTCTATCTAGACATCATTATAATGTGCTGGGTAGTGTTCTGATGAACATGAAGGCCTAAAGCATAGGGTTAACACAAAACAAATGAAACATAGGTAAAGCATATCATGAATGTCGTCCAGGTGATTTGCATGGGGACACAGAAGAGAAAAAAAAAAAATACAAAAGGGTCTCTACGGTACTAGCAGGGTCATGGGCTATGTGCTTCTCCGTGAGTCAGTCCGTGTTGTATCAGCCGATGCCCGATCTGGAGGCGTTGTCTGCCTGCTTAGAACGGAGGTCGCCAGTGTCAGTGAACAGCCAGAAGCATGCCGGTATTGCCCTCCTGCTCCGGACTTGTTGTGGGGCCAGCATCATTTCACCACAGACTCTGGGACTTTTATAGGCCAGGTCCTTCCCTGAAAAGGTAGGTCTGGAGGCTGCGGTGGTGGTTCGCCGCCTGTGGCGTACAGGCCTGCACCTATGCGGGAGATGCATCGGGGCCCTCAGCCCGGATGGGCTCTTGTGGGGAGATGCGATCTGTGCCGTTCGTTTTATGCCTGAGGGCTTCCCAGGTCCTCTGTGGCTGATCCTTTCCATGTTCCATGTTGTGTTCTCACTCGCCTGCACCTGTGCTTGTGCGGCAGCGTGTCGAGCCTCCACTTTAGCCCAGAAGTTTGCAAACAGCTTTCCCAGGCGGGTGTCTAGGGATTCGCAGTCGCTGTGTTTGGGCTCTGGTGCTGCGAGGCCTTTGTTGGGCTGCGTTTCTGCCACCTTAGGACAGCGAGTGGTTTGCTGGTTCATTGCTTGTTTTAGGCTTGTCTTGTCATTTGCTGACCCTATAGGCAGTTGGGTTTTGACGATTGGGACCGGGATAACCCCCACCGGTCCGGGGGTGGGGCGCGCCCGATGCTTCGGGTGCCAGATGCTTTGGTGAGCTGGGAGAGCGTCCGCCTCTCCCCTGCTTTGCATGGGGTAGGCCCCAAGCCTCCGACCCGGCAATCCAGCGGGCAAACCGGGTGTGTGGGGTATCCTCAGGATCTCCAGCATTGGCATTACACGATGAAGTAAGTTGTGGGTCAGAATTGTGAGGCTTTCCCACGATTTTTGTCGAGTATCGGGTCCAGGCTCGGGAGCTCACAGAACGTCTGTTCAGCTCCCCGGTCAGGCTCCGCCCCAATCTTTGCCTATTTTGAAAGGATTTCAAGGAACACTCAAAGCCTAAGAATCTATGTTCATTTTTATTTATTTGCACATTTTCCCATTCATTCTCTGTGTATTGTATTTGGAACGTCCCTTTAAACAATAACTAGTAACAACACCCTACTATTTATTTGTATTCTCTGTATGTAAAGGTGCACATAATGAAGGATGTTATAACGAAAACACGAGTTTAATCTAATACTGTATACATAGCATTTTCTGGGCTGTCTTTAGTTTCCATTCTAAATGTACTCTATTTATTAAGTTTTACTAGGTTTGGTTACATTTTGTAATGTTCTAGTTGTGTCCTCCTGTCATCACTGATACTAAAAACCTTTTGTAGATTTATGAAGTTATTTGTACCCAAACTGTGATATTCTGAAAGTCCTGGCTAGTGATGTCCCGAACTGTTAGCGAACTGTTTGCCGCGGTTCGCTGCAAACGGTTCGCGCGGACTCCAGTCAGCTGACACATTCCAGCCAATCAGCAGCAGACCCTCCCACCTCCTGGACAGCTCACTAAGAATGCAGCTTCAAAATGGATGCTGTCCAGGAGGTAGGAGGGTCTGGGAGGGAGGGTCTGCTGCTGATTGGCTGGAATGTGTCAGCTGACTGGAGTCCGCGGCGAACAGTTCGGCACATCACTAGCTGGCACATCATCTCTCAGGTAAGGGGATTATGTTTTGTGCTGCCAGTATCCGTAACCATTGCTGGGTTTATTTTTGCATGGATCAGTTATTACATTTGTGATTTTGTGAGATCCCTTAAAGTGGTACTATAGTGCTAGGAATAGAAAACTGCAATACTTACCCATGAAATTCTGATTGTTTTGTAGTTCTCATGGCATTTTGTGGTTGTTTGGCTCAGTTAGCTGTTACATTTACGCACATACCATCCATCATTTAACTCCTCCTGATGGAGAAGAATATCTGCTTTCTTACACCTGTTGTTTCCCTGCAGGCTTTACTTCCACGTGGTAAAAACCCAAATCCTCTGCGGGAGAGGAACATGCGTGTCAATGAGCTGTTGGCCAAAACATTGCCCTCCAAGCCCAATGCTATTCTCCTGAATGTAGATCCAGGTTTTGTGCATTCCGATGGCACTATCAGTCACCACGACATGTATGATTATCTGCATCTGACCCGGCATGGATACGCACGCGTGTGCCAGACCCTGCACCGCACACTACTCCAACTAATGGATGGTAGGGTGAAGACCACGGAACAATAAACAAACCCTTTGGAGAAGGGGTTGGAAAGGCCAGAGGACCAGAACTGCCCTGGAGGGATGTCGGGGCGACACCTTGCCAGCAAACTACAGAAGTCAAATGTCCCCGACGAGGCATGCGCTGATGTAATCTTTTCCATAGGGAACAAGATTGATGTTAAATTAGCTGACGGGTAACAACTTCTCTTGGTTCAATACAGGCTGTTTGCTCAGGGGTTCTGTGCACCTACCCCGTTCTAGGATCCTACTTCTTCCACCCCTTCTAAAATGACCTAATGCTAGATCTCTTTTGTTTTTATGTCCTTTGTACAGTATATGTTATGTTGATGTTTTTGCTTTTGTATAATTCATGAAAAATATTGTAGTTTTTTTTTTTTTGTCACAAAAAAAAAAAAAGAAAATATTGACCAAACTTGATGACCCAAGGTGCTCTGTCTTGCTCCAAGTTGTCCTTCCAACTAGAAACCTCCTACAGCTTTCCATAAACGGTGTATACATTTTACCTTGTTGGCATTTATTTCTATTATTTAAATAAACTAACAGCATTGTATGCCAGTTCTGATTACTATCTCCTGTTTCCATTACTACAATAAAACCACGAAAAGAATAAAATGATTGTGATAATTGTGGGTTCTGAACCAGAATTTGTAATCTCTTTGATATATTATGTGACTTGTAGCAGTGTAAAATATACTTTCATGGCGTTGTGTGTGGGAAGCTCCGTTTAACCAGATATGTCATTTCACAATGTCATCAAGTGTTTTAATTTTTGCTGTTTGCTGCCAATACATTCTGAAAGAATCTTGGCTTCCTCACATCGCGTCAATCTCTCCATCCATGCTGTCATTGCTCAATTTCACCCATCCTTTCGCTAGCTTGCAAACTGGTTTGGCTGCAATCTGTCAGGTACATTAAACAACTTTGCATTCCTCATTTAAAGCCTCTCTGTCACTACGTCTCCCCCTGATCCCCCTCCACATTATACAGAACAAAAAGTAAGGATAAACCTTTCCTTATGCAGAACCAGCAGGTTGACAAATGGTGGAGCTTTAGCCAAACTCATTGTCCTCTTGTTAACTTTACCATCAGCCTTGGATCCACGTACTTGCCTCCCTCTAGCACCGTGTTGTCTTGTAGCTTTGCGTCCCTGGTTCTCTGAACTGGCTCACTCGCTATTGTGAGAGTCAACAAAAGACAGCTGATTTGATGCGCCAATGCCCAGCTATGGGCAGGGCCACTTTTGTTTGCCACAGTAAAATGTTACAAACACTTAATGTTGCACCTTAATGTATGTTAGGATCATAGGTGGTGGTTGCATTTCGAATGGCACTTTTGTATTTTTCATAAAGAGACTGGATTACACACTGAAAATAGATTGTTGGGCCCACATAGATGAAAATATCTAACTTGGGGGGATATAAAAGTAGAAATTCCTGACAATTCACACTTCAATGAATAAACCTAGAACTCTGTCTAAAGAATTCACATAGAATCAAAATATACCGTAAGTGAAGTGGCGTCTTGATGCTTAAGATTTATGGATGATGATGTGGGACCTTCCATAACCCTTGTTTTGTACTCAGCTGCCAAGAACGCAGATTGCAATCCCTGGCGGTCACCATGCAAACTGACATGTCACTTTGGAAAGCACAAGCCTTTTTGAAAAAGGTAAAAAAAACAACAACAAAAACAGGCCATTGGGTATGGGAATATGTACAAAGGATCAGCGCTAATATACTAGATCTTACAGAGATAAATGTAAGGCAGCACACCTGAAATTGGGAATGGGAGTACAGGCTATTCAATCTATCTCTGCTAAACCAGCGTTCTGGAATATTAATTTGTTTGGTGGTCCTCCGTTTTTAGTGCATTCCTACTCATTGGCTTTATTAAAAGGTGCCCCCCTTTAAAAGTACTGGTATCCGTAGGACCCAACATTTTGTTTTGGAAGGTAAGGGTTTGCATTAAATATGTCAGTTCTGCTATGCACCAGGCCAATTGTTTGCAAAATACTATTTACACAATGCTTGTTTTCTGGTATAGCAGTGTTTCAGTTGCCTGCTAGTGGGTTGTAGCAAAGATACCCAATAGCTAAGGAATTAATTCTATTTCAACCCTGAGTATTTCTAAATGTGGGGACCTGCTGTTTGTTCCCTTTCACTCTCCAAGGACTTAAGACGATGTCTTATGGATCACAAAAAAAATAACTACTAAATGAATGTGTGATCTAGCAAATGTAATTATGGAAATCTTAATACCATAGAGTTTGTCTATTGCATTGTAGCTGCTGGACAACAATTCTCGCCATCCTCCACATACAACAACATCCATTCCCATACTCCGGTGTGGCAATTCACTTTATTTCCCAGTTTAATGATTAACCCTGTATGCATATATCATTCAATTCTGATTTCTTTCAATGCACTACACCATGTGAGGACAGTTTTGTTTTGACACCCATGATGCAATATGCTTATTTAAAAAAAAAATATATATATATATTTATGTAACATTATTCAAACTGCATTAACCAGCTGAGCTGATCATGGGGGGGCCAGGCGGGTAAAATGGTATTGGTGATCCCATGGTATTTAATTGGAAAAATTATCTTGACTCAACCTCATTGTTTTATAATAAATGAACACTCCAGATTTAATTTTACACACAATTTAGTAGATCTACTCTAAAGAAAATACGCATGTCTGCAGCGTTAGTGAACCCTCAGTCTGTGTCTTTAGTCTTTTTTGAGGGAATATACCAGCCAGAGGCTTCTCAGTAAGAAGCGCTAATTTAAAACAAAAAAAGGCAGGCTAACCCAGTGTATCTGCGTGCGGAAGTAAAAAAAAAACAAAAAAAAAAAAAAACAACCTTGCGGTCGGTCTGAGGGAGGTGTGTCTATCCCCCTCTATAAATTGTCACTTTTATAACTGACTCCAGCCGCACAGACTACTTCAGATATTTCTGACAATCCCATGTCACATTCAGAGTCCATTGATTCCTCGGATAAATACCCAGTTTTGTTTTGGCTTATTTTCTTTATTGGATAAATACCATCTGTAAATTAATGAAGGAACTTTTTTGTCTGTGATGGAAGATTAGTAAGAATCCAATAAAAGGATTTCCATCCCATCACAATTTTAAAAAAGAAATGGCAAGAGAATGGCAGGCAACTGCTTAAAAAAAACAACAACAAAAAAAAAACATACATTACTAAACATTTTAAAAACATGTCCACCTTAAGAGAAGATAAGAATAAACTGGAACATCTACTTACAATGGATATCCCTATCACCCTGCTGGAAAAGCAAAAAACACTCTACTAGTGTGGGGGCACTAATGGTATTCAAGATGCTATGGATAAGAGGGTTGAGATATGTCTGATTATGCCCGGTACATAGTAACGCACTCATTACTGTAGCTTCAGCAGCAACGGCCCAGAGATGCTGGTTCCTTGGAATAGACATTTAGTGAGTCTAGAGAAGATCCATCCAAAATCCTGCAGGACCTACAGTTAGAAGCAGATGTTTTGGTAAAGGCTACTCCTGGGGCAGCAAAACTATCCGCCACACCTATCGGATCGACGACCATGGTAAGAAGAGCTCCCTGGCTAAAGAAACTGGACAACAGTGTCTAAACATGCATTGTGTGACCTCCCTTTTTTGCAAGGGCGTTTATGTGGTTCCCAGTTGGATGAGCTTATACATGTTGCAGAAGGGGGAAGAAAAAAAAAAAAGTGTTGCCACTAGATGAGAGATGTGAACTGAATAATGTTTTTGCTAGAGAGACATTATATGAATTCCTTTTGCAGATCCGGATATAAAGGCTCTCCTGGACAATCTTATGAGTTAAGATCCAAGGATAAAGGATTCAACCAAAAATCCAAGAAGAAATTCTAAAGCCTGGTCAGTTGTAGGCAGGAACTGCACTTATAAAGCAAATATGTGCACAGTGTGGCAGACAAGATCCAAGGATAAAGGATTCAACCAAAAATCCAAGAAGAAATTCTAAAGCCTGGTCAGTTGTAGGCAGGAACTGCACTTAATTCACATAAGCAGAGGCATAAGGTGGACCCACTCCTGGGGCCAGCACCAACGCCAAAAATTGTTAAATACCCGTTGAAGAAAAAAGGTCCAGGTACTCCAATGCTCTGTAGGCACATTAATTAGGTTTCTACCTTGTTCCTAATAAATGTGCCGTATTGCACATCTTCAACTGGTATTCAATTTTTTAAAATTTTTTTGAGAGAGATAACAGAAAACGCCAGAGAATAGGAATTGATTCCCTTCCTCCTCCTCTGTTATGTAGTTTATTCAGAAAATCTCTCTTTGCCTTCTTAATAAAGTACAAAAGCTCTCGCTGAGGAATGTAGTAGAGGAAGTACCAATAGCAGAAAGGTACAAAGAAACATACTTCCATACAGGCCTATTCTGGATTTGAAGAAAGTATATAAACAGGTGGTGAAGAGATGCAGATCTCTAGCAAACAGGCAATTTCTCCATATTTGTGTACACCAAAGCTACTATCAACACTTCCCTTTAGTCTGTCCTCGGCCCCCAGAGTCTTCACCAAGGTTTTGATGGTCTTCAATGCATTCCTAAGAAGATGTCCTTATTGTCCCATATCTGGACGACTAGCTAATAAACAGAGAAGTTTCATCTAACACCAACCATAAACATATTTTTTGGCGGGCTAGTCCTAGATTCCATCCTAATGTACACGGTAGAAAGCTGAAACAAACCTCTTTGGGAGATAAAAAGTTCTGTACAATCACAAAAGCCATGAAATGGTTAGGGCTTCTGACATCCTCTACTCCTGAGGTCAGGTGGGTCAAAGCCAGGATGAAAATTCTACAGATCAGCATTCTAGCATAGTGGGATCTTAGAGATGTCGCACTAGATCAGTGGTTCCCAAACCAGTACTCCCGGTCCACCAACAATCCAGAATTTATGTATTTCCCTGTTTAATTCCAATGGAGATACTGACAAAACCTGAATGGTTGATGGGTCTTGAGGACTGGTTTGGGAAACCCTGTGCTAGATAATCTAATACCCCTATGAGAACTACACTTTATCTCCACCAGGGTCTTTCACTTAATATCAAGAAAAGGAAGATAATCATCATAGATGCAGCAGTCTCTGGATAAAGAGCCAACATGGGTCATCAAGCAGTAAAAAGGTTGCTGGCAGAGTTCAGACAACAGAAAATTGTTAAACTTGAGAGAACTGAAAGCAGCTTTTATGGCCCTCAAGTTGAGCAGACGGATAAAAGGTCAGGATATTTAAACGAGCAGACAACGCTACAACAGAAAAAAAAAAGTCAACTAGGTGGAATGAACCACTCAAAGTAAACCCAGTGGAGCGCCAATATTTGAATATACACTTACCCCTTCTATTAAAGGGGAAAAACTAACGTTGAAGTAATACAGCTGAAACAAGATTAAATGACAAAATATAGTGCAATATGCTTGAGATGGTTTAACCCCTTAAGGACCAAACTTCTGGAAAAAAAGGGAATCATGACATGTCTCACACGTCACGTGTCCTTAAGGGGTTAAAGGGATGCTACAGTGCCAGGAAAACAAAGCATTTTTCTGGCACTATAGGTCCATACAGTGACCCCCTCCCTCAGCGCTGAAGAGGTTAAAACCCTTTCAGTCACTTACCCAAATCCAGTGCCGATGTCCCTCGGGGCTGGGACAGGCTCTGCCCATGCTCCTCCCCCATCCGACATCAGCCAGGGAGTAAGACTTAATGCGCATGCGCAGCAATGGCCACGCTCACGTTAGGATTTCCCTATAGGAAAGCATTAGTCAAAGCTTTCCTATGGGGGGAAAAAATCTGACGCTGGAGGTCCTCATGCAGAGTGTGAGGACGTCCAGCATCAGATACCAGACCTAAGGTCCATTTCAATTCAGGAAGCCCACTGGTGGCTGTCTGTATAGTAATTAAAGCAGTTTTTTTTTTTTTTTAAAGAAACTGCAATAATTACCACTGCAGGGTTAAGGGACATTGCACCCAGACCACTTTAATGAGCTGAAGTGGTCTGGGTGCCTATAGTGTTGCTTTAAGGTGTATATAAAACACACTCACAATTTTAAATTTACATAAATATATTTTTCCCAAGAGGCACCACAAGTTTCCCTTACTATTATTAATTTGCAGTAGCTGGTGGTTTTTATCAGGGATATGGAGGTATTGTGGGGTTTAATGCTGTGGGGTGGGGTGGGGTGGCATATTAAAAAGGTAGTAGCCTGTTTGTCCGGCTTTGAGCGTTTACTGTCACTTATAAATGAAAATGACATTCATGCCAAGTAAAATTTAGGTTTCCAGGACAACCATAATACTTGGATTTTGGGGGTGTCCCTCCCAGTCAATCTGCTCTATAGTGAAGGTGTTAATGTAACATCACTGTGCACGAAACAAGGGTTTTCCTCAATTGAAATAATTTTGCCTCTGATCTTGTTTCAGGTAGCAGAGTACACAAATAAAGTCAGTATAGCCAAGTCAATCTGATTATCAGAGAAATCTAGGTTACAGATTTACAAATACAGTACCTTCAAAATACATTGCTAGGTGATGATTCATGTTATCATGTTAGAGCCTGGTCCAGAGTTTACAAAACAATACTAATTTGGGTGAGCCAAGATGATTTTCATAAACCATTGAGATGTTTTGTAGAGAAAACACAGTTGGTGCCACTTCTTAGACTTACATTGCTTTACTTGAACTAAATTTAAGGTCATTCATGAAGGGTTCCCACTCAATATCAGATCATGGGTGGCAGAGTGTGTGGACATAGAGTAAGCTTCACTCTTTGAAAGCCGTCTAAGAGAGTACCATCTACATGCATGCATAGATTTCCTGGTGCCACTATGATAACAATTGACTCTGGTTTTTCACATAAAGGAGTGCCCAAAGTATGTAAAAATAATGCCAGGGTGGGTGTTCATAAAATCCTAATGAAATACCCTGATATTTGTGGCATATCTTTGCCACTCTGCTTGTAAATAATTGGAATTAGTTGAAATTGTATAAATAAAAATCAAAATTTTGCACCATTTTCTATGTTTAAGAACATTGTTGGAGTTGCATATCAAGCCCAGTGATACCGGTTTTTAGCTTTTGATTTTGTATTTGGTCATTAGAACGGTTTTTCATGGGACAAAAATCATAGAGTACTCGTCAGTGTGTTTTCCAGGAGAGCGTCAAGTTTGCAGCTCAGAAAGGTTTGGGGCGGTTTATTCATAAACCATGTACTGAATTGGAAACCAAAACTGCCAAATTCAGGAAAAGGTGGCTGAGCTCTGATAATAGCGGAACTGGAACACTTTGTAAATGAACTAAACAAATGCAGTTCAGACTGTATAGACTGATGCAATGTAGAATTTCCAAATTTTAGTCAGTGGGCTTAAAATGCTGGGGAAACCTCCTGTTTTTATAGATTACTGTGATGATAACTGAAGGGTCTACACACACGGTCATAATTACTAAACTAAAAACTGTAGTGGTTATGGTTTTTTTATTGTATTTTGGTGATTTGGGGAGTACTGTGAGTTACGGTTACATTTTTACCAACGCACTTCATGTGAGGTCCAATTTCTATGAAATCATGACATAATTTTAGACAATATTCTAGTTAGTTTATAAACGGTTGAGTGCTTGAAACAAGCACCATCAATGCATTGAAATTGCTCCATTATATTCTACAACTGTACACACTGCTGTAGGAAGTAAATTGATACGTTTTAAAATATCCATGTTAAAGCCTTTATGGGGCGTCCAACATTACCATAATTATGGATGGTACCATAAAAGGTTCATAGTGCCACTTTTTATATTTATTCATTGTCGTGGGATAATTTGAAATGTGCCGTTTTGGCTAGATAGCATTTTTTGTTCACACCAGGTTAATCAATAATTCCCTTCATTTACAAAACATGTAAATCTATTCCAACAGTCACTAAAAAGCTTGGTCCCTATAAATAAAGCGACAAAAGGGCCACTTGGACTTTGCAGAACGCATGAAGATAAAAAAAAAAACAAAAAAAACCCACACCTGGTTAAATGATACTTTTTGTCCACAGATGCACAACAGACCACAAGCATCTTTCAGTCTTATTTTAATTACAGTAAGAAATATTGCACATGATCAACATGTCTGTTCAGTCTCGGTTTTCTCTCTCTCTCTAACAAAACGTAAGCACAAAATGCAGCCATGTTCGGACTTCTAGATGTGGTGGCGCTTCTCCTCTGCCTGCTCCAGTTCACGTGGGGTTAAAAATGTAAAGGTCTGCTAAGACACTACAAAGCAGCTCAGCCTCTCCAGGAAACACATGGCTGTATATAAAAATTACTGAGTGTCACACTGCATTGTACCAATCTCTCTGCTTTCACACTGCCGACATACTTCTGGATCCATAAAGTGTAAATGGCATGAATCTTGTTCACTCCCACCTCCACAGGGGGGAGCCATGGCAATTAAGCAGTCCTGGTAAAGGGCAGTGACCTGCAGCACTTTTGAGAAGTTGACATATAGTTGAAAATACAGCATCTTTGTTTTGGAATAATGTTGGCCACCCATCAGGAATATAGCCAAAACTCAAAAAGCAAAGTGATTTGCAAATAGAAGCCGCCCATCATATGCGCTGTACAGAATACACGGCCCATAGAGGACTGACCAAGGTGGGCCCTGTGTATCCTATGACAGCGCCTGTCACTTTATAGAGCAGTGTGCAACTATGAATATAGAGTACAAATGCAGTGCACCCTCCATTTGTATTCACTGAAACTTGCACATGTCTATGGACAACACATTCATTCTATATATAGCACGTTATGATCTCTAAAGCAGGATGCAGTTCTGTATAACAGAATCATCCTTGTTTTTGCACCTTAAACCAGCATCTCAACCTGTGATCTGTGCGACTGTTTTAACTACACCAAACAGCTGGAGCACTTACACGGTGGGTCTCTTCCCTAGCCAGCCCGATAAAACCAGATAATTCCTGTACAGTGTACATATTAGTTACATTCCCATTTTACATTGTTGTCTCTTTCTAGGTATGATGTAATTCTATACAGACGACATACACATCTCAACTACTGCCTTTAGATCACCCCTTTGATTTTACCTGCAATGCACCTAGCCGTATACTGTAATATAGCACCATTCACCAATGTACAGACATCACACAGCCTTCTTACTAAAGAACTGTATCACTAAACAGCCTAACGAGTGCTCACCACATCCAATTGTATCACTATAAAGTCCATGCAGCACCCGACCAGCTCAGTACCCTGCCAGCACAGTCCCATCAGTATAAAACTTAACACTATATAGCCTGCACAGTAAGCATCTGAATGCATCACTACACACCTTGCACAGTCCTATCCGTATACAGCATCTGTCTACATATGACTCACTTCACCTCTGGCACAGTCCGTTCAGTGTCCAATTTTAGCCTTATAACCTCTGGCACAGTCCGTTCAGCATCCATTTGTATGCATCATTATACAGGCTGCAGATTAGTCCTCATAGTATAGCATTATATTAATCACTACACAGATTCTACAGTGGCAGCAAATGTAAAAAAAAATTCTTAAAAGAAATTCTTAAGTAAAAAGCTTTAAGTGGAAAAATTTATGCATATTGCATGATGGAAGGACAGTCTACCAATCCTCAACTTCTCATCGCTGAAACATACCTAAAGGGGCGAACAACAGTGTCAGGATTTTGTGTTATGAACACCTATTCTTTGAAGCCCCTTACATACAGATATATCCACGTCCGTGTATATAGTGAACATACACACAGTGCATATATTTGTGTGTTGGGCAGATATGTCCGATTGATATACTGCCTAGGATGACCTGATCAGACCGAATTTACACACCACTCATCTTGCATAAAAATGTCTATATATAATTTATATATATATTTTTATATATTTATACAGCTCTTGACAGTGCAGCTGCTTCTTACCCAACTAAAGTGTCATAAGAAAATATGATTTACCCATAAAAATCCCGTTCTCTCATCACAGCACTTCTATCCACAGCTGCATTAAAAGGGACGACAGACTGTTGGAACCACGTGTTCATTCAGTGTAAGTATACCCATTACACTCCCAAACGCAACCGTCAGTACACCCACTGCTCCCCTGCTATTTCACTACACACTTTCCATTCACCCGTTAGTCACTGCATCTCACAGTCATTCCTTAGTGGACTTAAGACATTCTGGTGCAGCCCACAGTCCGCCAACTAAGCATCTTTTAGTCATTTAGTAGGCCCTGAGTCTGGTGCCGCAGCGATCTTGGTATTATCATTAGCTAGCCTATGTGTTTAAAAACTAGAGCGGTATCAAATTGTCAACCCGCATTTCCTTCAGAGTTTCACACAACTTGTTGACCCCACTACGGAATCGGCACACTCAACGTGTTGGGATGTGACAGTTTTGTGGACGAAAGACAAGGCAGCACTATGTAGGACATGTGTCTGTGCAGGTGCCTGTATGGACATTATCCCATGATGCAGGCTAGTACTGCCTTGTGTCTGTCTCGCTGGCAACAGGAAAAAGTCAACACATAGGGTCTCTCTACATGTGGGATGGGAAGATGACACAGCCTGGTTGCCACTGCCTTGAGGAGGATGCTGCTGCCAGCACAGAGTGCACAGTCTACCCTGGAATAGGTGGATTCTCTATGCGTGAAAGTTCAATGCAAAAGGATTTAGTAGTTAACCCCACTTCACACCAGGGTATCCTTCAAGGGAAGTTGCCCATCCAGTCATGAAGGTCAGTTGGTGGCTGGGTGACAATACATGATGCATCTCACCCTTGGCCACTCATCTGCTGCTTGAAGAATCTTGGGGTTCTTGGCCTCCTTCCCATGTTGTTTCAGGAGGCTCGCTTGGCCGCAAAGTGGGATCTTGGGGTGGCTGCATGTCGGAGGGTCCAGCCTCTGATGTGCTGGGGGAAGGATGCTCGGGGAACTGGGGAGGTTCTGTAGGGGTTGCGGCCTGCATGATCTTCTGTCGCACCTCGCGGATCTTGAGTTGTAGACAGACTTTAGTGGGGAAGATGTCCGAGTAGCGAGACTGAAAGGCAGCGGTGGCCTGAGCTAGAAAGGGAAAGGTTATGTTAGTTTTTGGTATATATGCACAATACTACCTAAAACACACAATCACATTAGAAAGTAGAATCAGAGTGTATGATTGCTTCTAGAATCCGGACCCAAAAGAAATCTTTTGGGTTAATATGAATACAACCTACAACTTGGCTTCAAACTTTGTGTCACTCGGCAGCGCTGTATTTAGCGCGAGTTGACAAGGCATTTGCATTGGGCTGCACTTTCAGGCAAATGTCTGTCAAAAAGTGTATGTTTGTTTATCACTGAGAGTGTATATGGGTTTGTCAGTGTGTATGTATGTGTGTATCAGTGTGTGTATCCGTGTCTGTCACAGAGTGTTTGTCAGAGAATGTGTAGGTCTGTCAGTAGGTGTGTGTGTGTCTGACACGGAGTGTATATACGCCTGTCAATGAGTGTGTATGTGTATCTGTCAGTGAGTATGTGTCCCCCCCAGTGTGTGTGCGCGTAACTTAGTGAGTGTGTATGTGTCTGTCGGTGAATGTGAGAGTGTGTGAGTCTGTGAATGTGTACGTTTTAGTGAAAGTGTGTGTTGGTTAAACTGTGTGTTTGACAATGAATGTGTATCTGTAAGTGAGTGTATGTCAGTGCATGCATCAGTGAGGGCGTGTCTGTCAGGAATAGAAATTTGGAAGGGGGTGTCTGAGTTTTGTCATGCCTAGGGCAGCACAAAACCAGAATACACCACTATCACTCGGTCCGTTCACAATTTGGTTTTCAGTTAAACATAGTAAACACTACAGTAGCCTGTGACCTGCCGGTCGGTTCCTGCCAAGTTCAGCAGAGCTTTAACAAAGAATTTGAGTGATAAGAAACACAGAACCCCTGTGAACACAGAAGTGAGGTCATATCTAAAACTGTGCAAAAGCACATTTCTCATCTGTATATAATGTGCTTTGATTCTCACTTCTCATCATTCCATCTCACACTCCACCTTCTAATCAATGTCATTACCTCCCCTTCTAAATATACATCATGTCTAATTTCATTACTTTGCCCTCTCCATCTTTTTCACACTTGCTTCTCCATTTTCTTACATGGTTCACCTGATTAACCCATTCTCGCATTAAACATTACATCTGTCTTTGTGCTTCTTCCGTTAATCGACTCTAATTTCTTACTTTATTTGTATGTTCTAAACGTTCTACGATTGCCCATGCTTGAGTTCAAACTCTCTTCCCAATAATCCCACCAAACCAATAATGCTTACAGGAAGGGAAGAAGCCATGGTCTTGGAAGAGCTGCATGACCAGAGCTCTTCGTTGATCCAGCGTACGTCTCAGTGAGGAGTAAGGGGCCTTCTCATATTCCAACTCAGCCAACATGTCTTCTGCCTCACTTGCTGCAAGGAGGAGAATAAAACTTGTGAGGTACAGAAAAACAAGAGGACATTAGGACAGAGGACATTAAGGAGGAAGCACTATCCCTACCTGTTCGATCAAAAGTAAAGATGTCTCCTTCACACTTGGCACTCTTCGGTGTGTTGGGCTCGGAACTACAGCTTGAACGTCTTCGTATCTTCCTCTTGGGTGAGATTGGATCTTCTGTTGAGGAGTCTAAATCTGCACACAACACACACGACAGTGCACTTTAATTTACTTCTTTTATGATGAAAACGCTATCCTAGGATCCCAGGTTGAATTCTGTATCACATATGACTTTTGCAATTAAGGAAACACTCCAAGCACCATAAACACTACAGTTTGCTGTGGTTATAGTACCAAGAATGCTATGGCACCATCTCAGCATAATCTGTCAAACCGTTTTAGCACGGTCTGTCATTTAATGTCATCCCATGGGGCACCAGTGCTGCTTCTAGTTTTCTCAAGCAGCAGAAACCGGATGCCAACATAGGTAAATTTTTGTGTGTGAATAGACCTCAACTGTAACACAATGGTAATCTTTCGCGGACTTGTGAACCTTAACAATACTAAGCAACGCTAAGATGCCACATGCACTCTGCAGGCCAACATCCTTCCTGTACTGACATTATTAGAAGAGCAGACATGTCCAGTAAACCAAGCAGATCTGTAGACCCTAGCTGAAAGCAAGTCCAGGTTAACAAAACAATTTGAAGTGATAAAATGGATTTGTTCTAAATATTGGAAAAAAATAAGTTTAAGTCACAGAGCTACATAAAAATATACAACAAATAAGTTTTAAACACTTCCTACACCAGACAGAGCTAGTAAAGGCACCTGATATGTGCGGGTGGATTATTGAAGCCCACTATCTCTCCCAGGCAGCAAATTACTGTGCTACAGCTTCCATAGAATTCCCAGCTTATCAAAAATCAAGGGGTTCTGCAAATCATGCCCCAAATCATGAAAGAGACACCTGTGTCTCTTTCTAACAGGTGTTCTAAGCATCTGACAATCCCCAGCGCGGTGCACATACCAGTGGAATTCTTGCGCTTTTTACGGTAGGAACCCAGGATAGCACGAGGAGAGGTAGCTAGAGACTGCAGCGTTGGAGAGGGCAGAACCTCCTCTGGCTTGAACTCAGGAAGTTCAGCAAAGCGCTCCTCAAAATCCACTTCTGACAGGACCCTGCTGGGAGTAGAATAAGAGAGATGAGTAGATTGGAATGGACAGGGAGGCGGTCAAGCAACCAAAAAATAAAAACCTATTAGGAATGAAGGCAGGCGAGATGCAAGAAAGATCAGTGCTCTGAAGGATACCCGTTATAAGGAAGAAGAAGGGGCAATATTGAAGATGAGAGTATTCTGTAATATGGAGGTTTGAAAGCTTGTCAGTAAATTAAATCCGAGAGTAAAAACTTGGAGACTTTCTGTAAAGTCAAAAGAGTAGTACTCTATATGGCAGTGTAGGGAGTGATCAGTAGTTGCAGAGGATACATGGAGTATTGAGATTAGTAACGGGTGGGCTAATAAGCAATGTTTGTTATGTAAAGGGCAATAGAAATGGTCAATGATGCAATTGACAAAGCGGGTACAATCAGTGGAAGTGGTGAGTTGAATCAATGACATTGGGAGAAGGTCCAATTAGAAGTAGGTGTATAACGAATGATGAATGAATTACCTAAATGAATAAATAAACTGACTTTCACATACTTTAAAACGACTCCTGCTTCAGCATACAGAATTTAAACTTTGACTCATTGGCATAATAGATAGTATGAGCAAAAGCTGGACTTAAGAGGTAAGAGGTGGTGGGAATTATTTGGTTACTAGCAAAAGACACCCTGAAGAATATTGCAAAATGTATGGGAGGATTTTTTTTTTTTTGTTAATCAGATTTTTATTAGCAATTGGGTACAATAAATGTAGGGCTCGCAGGCCCACATCAATCAAACAGTGAAGGTAGCAATTTTGAAGTATAACATATATATGTACATATTCAGGGATGTTTCCTGTTCCAATACATAACCAATGACAGGCTACAATTGTATTTACTTTCTAAGGGGTGGATTGCAAAATATTGTCGTCTCAGTATATCCTGGAGCTAAGGGCTTCCAGGTAGAGCTAGAGCTACATGGGCATGGTAGCGTTCATAGGTACTCTAAGGATGCGGTTCCTTGATTGGAATGAATCCAGAGTAGTTGTCGATGAGTGTATGTTGTGTGTTTCGGTGTGTAGGATGGTGTTCTAACTAAAGGTCATGTGCAGGAATGTGTGATGTCTGTCTGATACGACAAAATGTATGGGAGGATTAGAAAGCAGGGATAGTGGTGGGATATGAGGCAGAGAGACTCATGCAGGACTCACTTGTCTACCGAGTCAAAGGTCTTTTTCAGAGGAGGTGGACGCACTTTCACTTTCTTGACAATTCCATCTTTCCTCTCAGAAGATTCGGACATGGAACTGGTGGCCCGACTGTCTCCAGCAACAGCGCTCACACTTGGGGTGACTGGAACGGCTGCCGGAGAGGACGATGGTGGTAGAGCAGGTGACATGCTGGTTGTTTCTAAGCGACTCTCCGAGACTGTTACTTTCCAATCTAAAGAAAACTGACCAAGGAGAGAGATTAAATTATTTTTAAGTTCTCATTTCCAATTTGCATCACAATTTACTGTAATGCCATGTTAAAATGCTAAGAGTGAGTTTGTATGTATAGTTAGCACACAGAAAAATGGTGGATGTTGTGATTAAGTAAATGGTATCTGCAAGTTACCCCAGGCTCTTTCTTGATAGTAGGCGATTGGGGGGGTTCTCGATGGTCATCTGCCTGTACGAAGGATCCAGTCTGAGGGGAAGCCACAGCTCGATCTTCAGTTACACTCTTTAGCCATACATCTCGGGAAGGTCGATCCTCTGCCGCGGACATCCTCTGCTTTCCTTGTGCAGGGTCTTGAGGAGGTGCAGGAGGGAAAGGGCTCACAGAGGCTGTAGGAGGTTCTCTTGGTGCTTCCCGACTCAAAGACACTCCACGATGCTCCCCTGTGTATCTAAAACAAAAACCATGAAACTTGCAGTTTAACGGAGCAACATTACATTTATCAGTGTTTGCCACGTTTCATACTGAACCACTGGGCAAAGAGACTCCAAGCACCATAACCACTTCACAACACTGAACTCAACATTTGGCAATAGAGTTTTCCATTCAGGACAATTGGATGTCTGTGAATCAGTCCCTGTGGCAAAACTGACCTCGCCACTGGGCATTGGAGAAGACTGATTGCCAGCCTCCTGCCATGTGACTATGACCCCTGGGATGTAGTGCCCTTTAAAAACATGATTTGGGCATAATGGATTTGTGTTGTGCTGCTGCTGGCCCTTTAAGAACTATCTGGGGACATACTGTGGAGTTACTGGGTGGCCACCATTTCATGTATCAGAGGCACATGGTGAGAACAATGGATGAAGCACATGGTGAGAACAATGGATGGCGGCCATTTTAACTCACAGACACAGTTTGGACTTTTCTACATGGTGCCATCTCGCCGGTATTTGGTGCACAAAGACATCGTGCAGTAGTTTTAAACTATACAACAGGGGACACATTATACAGTAATTATTTTTCATATAGCCTGTATATGTTCTGCAGAATCTGCATTAAACTGTATCTTCCAAACTACTGAACGGATCTGGGTGAATTTTGGATATGTGGGGGTATTGCATGTTTTGGGGTCCCTGTGATAGGTTTTATAATACTGTATTTCTCTGCCTGTGATAATTATATTAACCATTGTGTTCAGTAATCATATCACAGGCAGAGGGGAGGATTTTGTGTCGGAGTGTCTGTGTGTATTGTACGGATTGATTGGTTGTATTTCAAAACCCTGTGGGCAGTACTATGTTTGTGGATTGTGAATAAAAGAGGCTGCATGTGCCAGAACAGTCAGTTCTGCTTGACCCTCAAAATTAAGTGTCGTCTCGTAACTGGGGGAATCTGCTACAAGGGATTGCTATGCTAGTCATACTCCCTTGCTATATCATTACTAAGCTCTTGTAAGAGCTTGTTCCTGTCTTGCTCTCTGGAGGAGTCTACAGTGGTTATGGTGTTGGCTGGAGTGCTTGGAGCCCTCAGGAAGCACTAGGAGAATCCTTCAATGGAGGTACCCAATCATGGGTGCCAGGTGATCCGTTACAGTCCCTTATTTATTGCAAGACTGTATAAACATCCTACTATACATAACTGTATAATGCATTGCTTTACTTCTTCAATTGAGGAGTAAACCGTTCAATGTTAATTATAGTTTTCAAACGAATACTGGGGTCAATTTGTTTACTTATCTGTAATTGTTACAATTACAAGGGGAATTCCTAACCCTGACCACAAAGGTTGAAGTGTTAAGGTGCCTACATTTTAATTTTAATAAAGGACTCTGGTTAATGACGTACGTTTTCAATTCTTATCTTTCAATCTCTTCCTGAAAATATACCAATTGCTCTAAATTAGTAACAGTCTGACATTGTTCAGTGATGTATAAATGCTATGAGTCACTAAGTGACTCAGAAAAACAATGGGTCACAAGTAATGCAAAAAGTTTTATACTCAGAGACAGGGAAAAGCCAACTTGAACTTAGTGTAATAAATAAAGGTATTTGAAGCCAGCCTTTAGAAAATTATTTGCCACCCCATTTTTTAAATTTTTATTTATTTATTTTTTAAAAACAGGACCGATCTAAATGAAAAGGGGGAGGTGGGGGGACATCTCACATATATTAAGTGATCACAAAGTACCGGTAATCCCAAAAATACAAATGAACAAACATACAAAAACACATTGGACGGAAAGAAAGGAAATAAATTAAGGTGCGACCATCTGGACAAAGCTCAGTTTGGAAGACAAAGCTTCATTAAACGTAGAAATATAGGATAAACATCAAGAGTTAGAAAAACAACTGATTTGCAGATCTAATTAAAAAAAAAAAAAAAAATTTGAGGTTTGGTGCAGAGTAGTAATAGTAATAGTGCAGCTATATCACCCATGGATCAATTTTTGTAAATTCACAGAAAACATAAATTCGAACCAACACAGTAAAGTGAAAGCACACACAGAAAAACCCCAGAAAGGAATATTACCCTTTACGAGGGATACACATGAAAAAAGTAATATTCAGATCTTTTTTTTCCTTTCTTCGTGGCTCCTTTTCTGTATTGTTTTGATTTACAGAACTAATCTCATCTGCCTGTAGTTTGGATAAATGGTTATCCTACAGGTCTATGTGCTCTTTTCAACAGTTACTTTGCTCTCTTTCGTTGATGTCCACAAAGTCTCTTTTATTCCCTTCCTTCTGTTACCACTTGCTATTTTTTTTTTTTTTTTAATTCTCCTCTACTAAGTGCGCTTGTGTTTTTTTCCCCTTCTGATTTAACTTCTGTCTAGGGACCTTTAATATTTCTAGCTATACATCACCTATTGTATTTAAGTTTTCCCCTTCCACCTTGCGTCTCTGTTAACGAACAATTTCCTCTAACACATGTTTCCTCCAACACAAAGTGTGTTCTCCCATTCGCCCTCCATGACAAAGGTATCCATTATTCTTCTGTTGCTCCAACCTTCCCACCAGATTTCCCAACAGCACTCCTAAGAACTAGAATTCTATTTCCTACCGGCGAAAGAAATTATTAAAATATTGTCTTTTAATACATTTAAAAATAAATCCTATTGTGGATTTAATAATCTGTAGGCTTAATACCCCATTAGTGATAGAGGCCCCGTCACGAGTGAGCTTTTTGCACAACAGAATAGCCAACTATATTTTTATTTATTCATTCAATGTCGGACACACTAGGCATGACATCTAAAGTAGATTAGCTCCAATAGTGCTGTGGGCATGAACTTGTTCTGCTCAACTAAAGGAATTCCTAAGTGCGCTGCCTGTGCTAGGTGGAGGGAAGGGATTTTTTTTTTATTAAACTCACCTCTACTGCTTTTTTCAACCCAGGAAAACAAAGCAATATATTTTCATACTAAGTCATCTAAATGTTCATCATACTATTACGGTCTCACATATATAGGAGTTGAATGGGTGCCATGTTCAGAATAATAAAAAAAAAAAAAAATATGGGTCAGGTTACCTAGACTCCGTGTTCTCTTCCCTTGGGGGTAAAGGAGAGTGGCGTGGGGTGGAACGCACACACGTGGATGGCGGTGTCACTTCATATGACCCCACTGGGATGTTTGCAATGGCAGCTTTCACTTTTTGAGGTGGTTTTGGAAGGTTCCTCTGAGTCTTCGGTGTTACCAGACTGAAGGTAACGGAGGCAGCTGAAAAGTCACAGAAAGTACAAATATTAGAAGAATTCATGTAAAATATTATTTTACCACAATACTGTACTTACCCAAAGATAAAAATTCAGAAAAGAAAATATAAATATATAAAAATTCCTAAAATCCCATGGGTGCCAGATTTTTCGCGCCTGAGCTTTGTACTGTATTCACGTTGAGAACACTCAAAGCATCAGAGTCAGGAAACAGAAAAATCTAATTTGCAGACTATTCCTGAGCTGTTTAGCTGAAAATAAAAAAAATCTAATTGAAGTCAGTGGAGACCGGAGTAACTATCTGGCTACATATGAGATTGTCTCTTTAAAACACTGAATGACATATTCCCCATCAATTTGCCAGATGCACTGGTGCAGCATTTCTCTGCAGTCGCCCAAATATGCATCTATTTACTGGGATGTGTGTTACTTGTCACCCCAGTAAAACTTCAATAGCATTTAGTGGGGTACAAGAATGAGGAATTTTTACTTGCAGTTCCGCTTTAAACCACAAAGCTCCAGTCTGCTTTGATCTCGAGAAATGGCTTTGACATAACATACACATTAAACAAAACACTTCTAATTGGAAATAAAGAAGCATTTAAGCAAAAAGAGTTTTCAGAACACATTAAAGAGAACGTTGGCTTTATGTTTAACACCATTTAGTCTACGCTTTGACAGACACCATTGTATTATTTACCATTCCTTTATTAACTTTTTCCAGATTTAACTGGTGAATCCTGCAAATATGCAAAATATAGAACAACAGATGTTCCCATAAACAAATAAATAAAAATGACATATTTCAATTTTTGTATGTGACCCATGAGGCTCAGTAGCCAAAACAAAAGGAAACTTAGTTCGCAACAGTTGGGAGTGCCAAAAGTTAACAATGACTAAAATAGACAAACGTACAGTCACATGTACATACCGGTGACAGTTGCAACCTGGTTGGTATTTCCTCCTGTACATGGTAGTGGTGAAGCACTGTTCATCTGTGTGGAAGCAACAGCCTTAGGCAGGATGGTGGCAGGAGCAGCTGACATATTGCCAGTGCTTGCCACAGTGTACACCAGGCTCTGTGCAGGTGGAGGAGCAGGAACAGTGAGGGTGTTGGACCCAACTGAGGGGTAAACGGTTAAGACTTGGTTGCTACATGATGAGGGCACAGGAGGAGTTGAGGCTGGAGAAACAGCCACTTGCCCAGGGGTAAGAAGCTGACTCTGACCTAGGACAAAAACAAACAAAAACAATAAGTCAGGCAACAATTTACAGTTGCTAACAAAATAATTTATTAAATTCACACATTTAAAAATTAAATCATCAAACAAAGATGCAGAAAAAGTATAGTGATCTAGGACATTTAAATGGAGAATATCTACAACTGCTTGTGATCCGGTTAAAAAAAATAAAAAATACACAAAATATAAACAAACATTTTAAGTAAAAAAGTAGTTGAAACATGGCTCTATAAGAGGTAAAGGGACTACAATACTAGAACATTGCAATCTGGCTAAATTTTGGGCCGGGCTTGTAATTAAAGGAACCACCATCTTGCCTCCCCTAATCCCTCCTTGCCCACCTAAATACTATAAAATCTTACTTGTATTCAAGCCTGCAGCTGCTGTCTCTGCCCCTGATCTGCCTGCTTGGCTGACATCACCAGAAGTGATTTTCTGAGCCAATCACAATACGTTTCCTATAGGATTGGCTGAGACTGTCAACAAGGCAGATCCAGCACAAGTCAAACAAAAGAACAAAAGAAAAAAAAAAAAAGAGTGGATGGAGACACTGAATGCATAGTGTGCACTACAGTCCCAGAAAGCACCTCTAGTAGCCATCGGCTGGTAGAGGTATTACTAGGCTGTAATGTAAACACTGCATTGTTTGTGAAAAAAAGACAGTGTTTACCGCAAAAAGCCTAAAGGGATTAATTCTACTGACCAGAACAAATACAATAAGCTGTAGTTGTTCTGGTGACTATAGTGTCCCTTTAACACTACATCACTCAAGAGCAATGAATATATAGTTGGGCTAATAAAAACGTTTTACTCTTTACTCCTTTTATTTTTCCTTTGCCCTTAGTGACTGAACCACATTAAAAATAGACCTGATCTGCAAGGAGGACACTTTATATAAAACATTTACTAGTTGGATACCTGTAATTGTTAGCAATGTATTCAAATAAGTTCTATGATGTGATCATGTAGAAAACATGGAAACCTATGGGCTGTGTGCTTTAGGAATTGAAGAAATGACAGCCATACTGGTGCAGATTAGTGCACACATTATCCTATATACGCTGCTCAAGCCCAGCATGCAATGCTTGCCACTACCAAGTGCTCGGTGCTGCATTAAAAGGCCTCGATCTCTTACCTGCCAACAGTGGTTGGACGATTGCTTGCCCACTTGGTCCGATGGTTGTGAATCCAAGGGCCATAGACCCAGTCCCCAGTTGGGTCTGAACACAGGTTGTGGAGCCAGCAGGTACCGTCTGGCAGTGAGAGCTGCTGGTTACCAGGGGGAGCGCTTGACCCCCTGCAGAGGGCACATATGTGATCCTGACCCAAAGTAAAAGAAGGTTTGGTGAGACCACTGCCTTCTTTTAGTGGAGTTGAAAAATGAGTAGACACAGGCAGGGACTAAAACACAAAAATGGTCTATAGGCTAAACATGAAATTTGTCAGCTGTGTTATCACTCGATCTTATCGACATATATGATTCTGTCTGTCCGAAAGCATTGAGAGCTGTAACATTACCTCCATTGGTCAAAAGTAATTAGACATCTAAACAAGGAGGTTATTGGTGTATGTGCTTTGACCATTGAAGGGACACTATAGTCACCAAAACAACCTGATCATGTCTGTAAAGTTTCACTTTTCAATTCCAT
This sequence comes from Pelobates cultripes, assembly GCA_933207985.1. Lineage (NCBI taxonomy): Eukaryota > Metazoa > Chordata > Amphibia > Anura > Pelobatidae > Pelobates > Pelobates cultripes. Next base: position 24,637,725 of record OW240921.1, on the reverse strand, counting down.
GCCATTTAGGGTTTAATCACTTTGCTTATGCAGTCCTATGCACACCTCCCCTGACAGTGACTGACAAAGCCTGCATGAAAAAAAAATGGTTTAATTTTCAATCCAATGTTAACTTACTTTAGAAGTTTTAATCTCCTGCTCTGTAAATTAAACTTAAATCACACACACAGGAAGCTCCTGCAGGGTCTAGCAAAAGCTATTAACAGGGCAGGAGGTACAAAATTGTAAATTAAACAGAATTTGACATACAGGAAGTGTAAACATTAGATGACTCTTTACAAGAAGTGTTTAGAAAGGTTGTGCAAGTCACATGAAGGGATGTTCCGCATAACAAAAGTGATTTAACGCCTAAATAGCACAAATTTGAGCAGTGAGACTGCAGGGTCATGATATATACACCAAAACTGATTCATTAAAGGACCACTATAGGCACCCAGACCACTTCATCTCAATGTAAACAATGTTTACATTGAGGGTTCATCCAGCCTCTAGTGGGTGTGTCCCTGACAGCCACTAGAGGCCGCTTCCACAATCCTCAATACGAAAATCGCATTGAAGACACGCTGGACGTCCATAGGAAAGCATTGAGTAATGCTTTTCTATGGGCGGTCTGAATGCGCGCGCGGCTCTGATCACAGATGCACATTCGGAGCGGATGGCGGCGGGGGGAGGAGAGGTCATCAGCACCGAGGGCGCTGTAATAAGGTAAGTGACTGAAGGGGTTTTAACCCTTTCAGCCCAGTGGGAGTCCTAATAACCCTATAGTGCCAGGAAAACTAATTTGTTTTCCTGGCACTATAGTGCTCCTTTAAGCTAAAGTTGTTTTGGTGACTATAGTGTCCCTTTAAAGAAAAATAAAAAGCCACAGCGTAAAAACAAATGTCTTGAATACAGTAGGTTAAACATAGCAAAGGGGGAGATTGGAATAATTTACAACTAAGCAATCCCACTTGCAATTTATTCTCCATAGTTTTTTGAAAATTTCAATACTGACTGCAAAAGCAATACTGCAATCAAGGCCAGATTTTAGAACATTTCCTCCCCTCCCACTTCATCTGAATGTGTTGTAATTCTACAACTTTTTACTTTGATCTATATAAATATTGCACTGTTGCATGTTTATTTTTACCTGGTGGAAGGTGGCAAGATCACTTTCTGAGGTTGGGATGATGCTGCCATTACAGTGGCAGTTGCCATGGTGACAGGGATACCACTTTGGAGTGTGGAACTGCCTGGGTTCGCTAAGGCACTCTGGGGTGGAGCAGGTGACTGAACCACAGGCATGGGAGTGATCTGAATTATCTGAAAGAGGAGAAATCAGAATATAAACAAGAGATTTAAAGGGTTGAAGCAGGGATCTAAAAGCAGAGTTTAAAAATGAAAAAAAGCAAACAGGGTTATATGTCAAACAATAAGTTCTGTGGTTATGAGAACAAGCAAATATTCAAAGAAAAAAGAATATTGATAGATAAGAGCAAAGGACAATTATATAATCATTGCAGTACCTTGTTGGTGGGCTGTCCTCCATTTTGTATGGGGAAGGGAGGGGTAACTAGAGGGAGTTGTGCAGTGGGTCCAGTACGCACAGTTACATGGGGAGCGGTCATGGGGACAAGCATCTTTCCCTGAACCTGTGTGTTGGGTGAAAGAATTCCTGGGCCAGGAAGCAGCTGAGTGGCACCTCCAGGGGTGGGGGCAGGAGACACAGATTGAGCTGGAGGTTTAAAAGGGAAAGAAAATTAAGGAAGAGGTGAGATTCAAAATGAACCAGGTGCAGAGGATGGAAAATGACAAGGCGATATATAGAGTTGCCTACCTTTGCCAGCAGCAGACACGATTCCCACTGATGGGCTGGCAGCAGGCCCAGGTTGAACGATTGGAAGGGCTTGAGGGGCTGCAATGACCTTAGCGTTGGTTGGAGGAAGGGTAAAGTGAATGCTTGTTGCTGTGCCTCCTGACAGCTGCTGTGGGATGGTAGGTAGGATGTACTGCACTTGTGTAATGCTGCCCCTCTTGCCTGGGGCAGCAGGGAGCAGCTGCTGTGATTGCAGGATTCCTAGCGGTACTGCTCCATTGGGACTGCCTGTGGGATTCTGGGTAATGAACTGTACAGCGGTTACTGGAGCAGGGCCTGTCCCAGTCCCAGAACTGGGTGCTGGCTGTCCATAATTTGGTGCCCCTACAAGTAGATTTGTTACCAGCCCGCCAGCTGGCTTGCCCTGTGTTTGTGAAGAAGTAGCTGGGGATGCCAGTTGCTGAATTGGCTTCCTTTCATGAGCATACACCACTCCAATGCCCACAGGTGAACCAGATATCCTGCCTTCGCACAAATCGCTGTTACTGCTGCTCCTGGAAACTGGCAAGGGCTTGCTGGCAATAGGCACAGGGGTGCTGCTAACAGGTCTTACCACATTGGTAACGGCTGTGGAGGCTGGTTTTAAACCAGTGGGCAGAATACCAAGTCCTTGCGGCCCTGACACAAGTACGGTCCCCATGGTGGAAACATGGGATCGATTGTCAGAAGTCCCCTTGTGTGCTTCATAGAGCCTCGGTGCAGAAGAATATACTGTGCTTGAAGGATAGGTACTTGGTAAACTGGGCATAACCAGAGCTTGGGGCGGACCAGAGGAAATGACGGACTGAGTTGTGTACGTGGTGTACTGAGACACAGGGAGCGAAACCTCTACGGAAACCTTCTGCCCCCCGCACTCTACACTGCGCTTTCTTTTGTAGCCAATGCTAGGGTTCACCATGGTAAACCGCACCTCTGGGGGTCTTTTGGTAGGATGCTGAGCGGGGGGCCTGGGAGGGGGCTTAGCAGGAGGAAGAGGGGGATATCCACGGGGAAAAGAAGTCTGTGGGTGGTCACTGGTTTTTGGGGACTGTGACACGTTTGGGGATCTTTCGGACTTCACATCATCATTGGAAAGGGAGTAAGTGCCGGATAATGAGGAGGGCCGTATAACAGGCGAGAAGACTCCCTGTGCAGGCACCTAGAAGGGGTCAAATCAAATGAGCAATCAGGACAAGGATAAAGAACGAATGATTCTTGATTTCTGCTTTGTTATTTTAAAATACAAAAATGATATACAAATTATCAATTTTATTTAATAAAAAAAAGGAAGGGTCACTCTCTGTCTATTATGCTCCTTAAATTCTCCAATAGACCAGGCTTCCTTCCAAACATACCTTCCTCTCTACCTCATCCCCAGAGACACCCTCGCTGTCGCTGTCTGTGACACGTTCTTTACACTTTAGGTCTATGTCTGGGCAGCCAAATCCATCATCAGCTGGAAAGAAAAATTAAAGAGAGAGAACTTGTAATCACTAAAAGAAGTAAAGAAAAGCAAAAGACACTATGGAAAAGCAATGAAAGACTGGTTAAAAAAAAATAAGTGAAATGACATGGCCAACTAGGTATTTTAAAAGAAAAATAGTTCATGGAAAGTCAGTCACAATGAATGACCTGCATCCGAAAATTTAGACAGAAACTCACCTATGACATCATCGTCTCCCTCCTCCTCACAAATGACCATTCTCTCCTCGTCGCTGGTCATGTCCTCGCTGGCTGTGCGTTGAGGACAGTATGAACCAGGCAGGGGAGGACAGGTTCTGGACGCAGGACATGCAGAGGCTTCGCTGATTGTGGGAGTAGAGAATGTGGAAGACTCTGGGGTCCCAAATGTGGCTTTCTGATTGGAGTATGGAGATCTGCTGGAGCACATCTGGAGCAGGAGGAAACAATAAACAGGCATTTGTAGATCATCAGTAAAATCTTTCTTCTGTAATTCTGGTATGAGAGGAATTGTGCACATAACTATATTGTGCTTTGCACAAGTGGCACTCCAATGGTTACACAATGAGCTGACCCATACCTGTTTGAGCTCTTGCAGAGCCTGACTGTCATCTCGGTGCTCCATACTCTGTACTGCACTATGAGAGAAGGCTCGAGGCCTGGTTAGCTGAGAGGTGGAGCTGGAGGACGGAGGCAGGCGGTCTCCAGGGGGCGGCCCTGAAGAGTGAGCTCCCAACTTTGGCTCAGAGGCCAAGAGGTGTCCTGAAGGGGGACCTTCTGAAGACACTGAGGATCAAGACAAAGAACAAGGGTTGAGATGGAACATGAAGAAAATTGAATTGAAGGAGAAAAGCTGGAATCCAATAGAGACTGTAACAAGCAGAAGAAAGGGAAGATGAAAAACAGAACAAAAAACAAAAGAAGCCAACAACGGAGACAAGAGACATGACCAAAGACAGGGCGCCAGGCTAGGCTCTGCAGAGTGTCTCACCCCCTGTGGCTGCCGTGGTCCCTGTCTCAGACATGCTTCTCTCCCTCATCTCCTTGTGAACACCCCAGTGACCTGGTATAACCTGCTTTACATCTGAGCTGGACTTCTTGCGGTCCTTGTTGCACCATTTCCAGTCAGGATGGGCCTTAAAGTGCGCTTCTTTCACCTGGGGCAAACAAAAAGTGGAAGATTGAGAATATGGCACATTATAGAGACCTAAAGGGAAAGTGCTAACTGACAGCCAAAATGAATCCATTTGAAAAAGATCAATAAACAGACTTCAGATTTCCATAAGAGCATCCAGAACAAAAAGCTTTATCCTGACCAGTAACGTTTCACCTGTTGAATCATGGCACATGTACCAATGGCCTTATTTCTGCTCAAACTCCATATTTTCACAGTATTTTGCCTAATTCAATACTATACTAATCTATATCTGGTCTTTTCAGATGAACCTGGCCTTCAGTCGGTGATTCATGTACAGCTTAATGAATGCCTTTTTTTACAGCAAGCTATTTGGATCAATAGCAAGCTCAAATGGACCTCCTTTTTCATCTCCAGTACCTGAAAAGCCAGGTCATGATACTTCTGCTTCTCTTTGGGCCCCAGAGCGTACCACCACTCCCCCAAGATCTTGCTGACAGTACGATTATCCTGATTTGGGTGGCGCTGATGCACCAGGGCTCTGTGTCTCTTACTGAAGATCATGAAGGCATTCATGGGACGGCGAATATGATCTTTCTCTCGCTGGCAAAAAGAAGAAAAATACACACAATATAATATATAAACATATGTACAAGGGGCATACTATCCTAAATTCTATGCCACTAGCTAGGCTTTAAAAGTTACTCACAGTGTAAATCAAAGCCTAGTCACCAGGGGTGAATTTCTATTTCCCAGCTTAAAATATTACTCCTTAATAGCTAGTTGCAAAATGAAATTTTGAGCTCTATACATAGAATATTGTGTAAATATACTCATACACATCCAGCTTAAAAAAGGCAAGTCCCTCGCAGGGCCATAAAATGGACTCGCCACTGCAAGTCACTTACTAGTAGTGTAAGAAATTTGAAACCCTATGGACATATAAGAGGGAAGTGTCAATTTTTTTTCCTTATTTTGCAATTGCTAGGAATGTCCTATGCCCGATATGTTAAGATGTTATGCTAGCAATCACAACCTGAACAGCTCTACAACATCATTTGTGTTTCTGAGAGCAGACTCACTTTGTTGGGGCTTCGTCCATCCTTCTCAGAGGAAGAGTCTCGATCCTTGGGAAGAGCACTAAGAGACTGTGTCCGACGCTTCCCAGCATGTACTGGAAGATGCAAGTCTGGTGGTCCAATAGAAAAGAACCTGTATCAGAGAGAGAATAGTTAGCACGGATAAAACATGAACAATCAAACTCTGAATGTGAATTATCTAGAAATTACAGATATTGGTCCAAAGGTGAAGAATTGATCCTATTAGCCATTTTAGCCCAAAAACAGCAATTGCCTTGTCAATTCTCCCATAAACCGCTAGATCTTTTGGTACGGAGAAACCATTGCTGGACATGAATTTATGGGACAGTCATGCTCCACAATGAAATTGGGTAACAAGCAAGTTGACATATAGTTAGCTATATAAAAGCTAGTTGGGACTTTACTACAAAGAGGCATTTGTTTAAAAGGAGGAGAATATGAGCAAACAAGATGGGCCAAATACTAACTGCATTAACCAATGTAAGTCTGTAAAAGGACTGAAGGAGGAGAATTTGTTTTCTACCCTGGAGTAAAGAAATAAGTGGCGCTGCTAGCACAACATTATTTGTAAGAGAACAACAGAAGCTGGCACCACCCACCCTAAACAATGTACTACACAGAGAATAAAGACATGTTCACTACCAAATCAACTCCTACTACAATATATTTTCTAGGTAGTCGCCATACGATGCCAATCCGTAACATGCCTAGCACTGCCCTTACATCATTGGTAATGGTAAAAACAAAAATCTGGAACTGCCCACACCAAACGCTACACTACACTACAAGGGAAACATAGAAACTGGGCACTACTGTTACCCCACTATACCTTGGTTCCTAACAAAAGGATACGCACTGCCCATAAGTTGCTTTGTACTACAAGAGCCTGGCAGAGTGGACAGAAAAATGTGTGGAGGGAATAGGAGATCTGTAGTGTGGTCTCACTCACGCGTCATCGTGGTCACTCTCAGTCTCACTATCCCCTCTCTGGTCCCCAGTGGCACCCTGTGTTATGCTCTCTTGATGCGGTGGGTGCTTCGTATGCTCTTCACTAGGAGGTGGAGGCCCTGTGTCTGTGTGGGAAGCAACACACCTATCCTCATCGTTGCTCGGCACAGTCATAGGTTCATGTGCCACCGATGCAGACTCTGGGGGCTCTGAGGAGAATAGGAAAGAAGCCCTTGTGATAACCAAAGCATATGACATGACTAGTGATTTGGGGAAACAGGAATTTGGATTACCTTTGCTCTGATTTAATCCCCCAGGGTGATTGACGGGCTGCTGTCCCTCGTTGGGCTGGACGGATGAGTCGGGTTGGCTTGGAGCCAGAAAAGGTACCAGGGAATGCCAAGGGAACACCGCAACAGATCGTGGCTCTACATTAGTCCAAACTGAAAAAAAAAAGAAGTGAGTCAAGCAGGAAATTTAAAAAAAAATAAAAATAAATACCCTCTAGCACAGAACATAGTCAGTGCTGATTTTACTGCTTTAAGCCCAGCAAAGCATCATAGGTGTTGCGGTTCTACAACTTTAAAGGACCACTCTAGGCACCCAGACACCTTCAGCTTAATGAAGTGGTCTGGGTGCCAGGTCCAGCTAGGCTTAACTCATTCTTTTATAAACATAGCAGTTTCAGAGAAACTGCTATGTTTATGAATGGGTTAAGCCTTCCCCCAATTCCTCTAGCAGCTGTCTCATTGACAGCCGCTAGAGGCGCTTGCGTGCTTCTCACTGTGATTTTCACAGTGAGAGCACGCCAGCGTCCATAGGAAAGCATTGATAATGCTTTCCTATGTGACCGGCTGAATGCGCGCGCAGCTCTTGCCGCGCGTGCGCATTCAGCCAACGGGGAGGAGAATCCGAGGAGGAGAGCTCCCCGCCCAGCGCTGGAAAAAGGTAAGTTTTTACCCCTTTCCCCCTTCCAGAGCCAGACGGGAGGAGGACCCTGAGGGTGGGGGCACCCTCAGGGCACTATAGTGCCAGGAAAACGAGTATGTTTTCCTGGCACTATAGTGGTCCTTTAAGAGGTATGCGTTCCTTTCAGCCACTTCCTCCTAGTAACCAAGGAACTCTCAGGAGATTTGTTAATTTATTTTTAGACAAAGCAATGTTGATCTATAGATCATGTCCCCACAGTCTTGCTCAATACTCAATAGCCATTAAGGAGTAAAATCACTTTTGCTTCTGTTTATGCAGACCTAGCCACACCTCCCCTGGCTGTGACTCTCACAGCCTGCATGAAAAAAAATGCTTTCATTTTCAGATATTAACTTACTTTACTCTTAACACTTTAAATTAAACTTTAATCACACATAGGAGGCTACAACATGCTATTAACAGTGCAGGAGATCAATTCTAAATTGAACATACTGTGCAAGTAAGGAAGTTTAAACATTAGAGCTCTCTTTTCATGGGAGGTGTGACTAGGGCTGCTTAAACAAAGTGATTTAACTAAGAAATGGCAATATATTGAGCCGTGAGACTGCAGGGGCATGAGCTATATACCAAAACGGCCTCAATAAGCTAAAGTAGTTTTATTGACTATTGTGTCCCTTTAAGTTTAAAACAGGAAATGAATAAATAAATACAATAATAAATATTTGCAAATAAAAGTGTATGCTACATATTAAAATAAATCCAGCCTTTCTAAATCACAGATCAGATAGTGAAAAAGCATATTCTCCAATCCAATTAATTATTTTTAAAGTGGAACTGACACTCCTCTAAAAACCAAAATCATTGACTAGACGTTTTGGACTACACCTCCCATGATGCTTTGCCAACATTAAGGGTGTAAGAGCATTATGGGGGATGTAGTCCAAAAAATCTGGAGTGCCGAAGGTTGCCTATCCCTGGACTAGAACGTTCGTCTTACCCTTATTTCTACATTGTAAAGTTTTAGCAAGTGGCATCATGATCTGGTTCTATCCCAGCAGAACCAAGACACACAATTCAAATAAGGAAGATAACAGAAACATTACTTCCGTTTCTCCTCTTTTACTATATTTAATGGCAGAAAAGGGCAACATTTATAACAATGACACAGAGACGCCATGGTGAAGGCACCCAATCCTATTATGGGAATTTCTACATCTCATGTTTCAGACCTCATAAAAATGCATATTTCTAATAAATACTAAAAAAAATCCTGGGAAGGAAGTGGTAGTTCCTCTTTAAAGTTTATGGATTACAGGAAATCACTACTCATTTATAAATGCATGGTCAGTTTTATAAGTAGAATTAAGCTCATCTGCTCATTTTCTGAGAGTCATACATGCCAGGGACTCAAAGTGCAATTATTCAACATGTTTGGGGCCAGATAAAAGGGACCTGAATGTGCACATACATAAAAATTAATTAACAGCTGGGTGAAAAGGTGCAGTGATTCCCTCATAGCATTCCCTTTAGAGGTGGCTGAGCATTATGGGTTATGTCGTTCCAAAACATTTGGGGGCCAGGCCAGCCATTGAAGGTCTAAAGCAGGCCTGTCCAACCTGAGCTCCCCCCCCCCCCGATGTTGCTGAACTACAACTCCCATGATTCTTTCAATTAAACAGATAGCCAGGGAATCATGGGAGTTGTAGTTCAGCAACATCTGGGAGGCCGCAGGTTGGACTGCCCTGGTATAAAGTGAGGTAAACAGATTGGTGTAATTAAAGCATGCTGCTTCTAAGCAGAGCCAGAGAGAGCACAGCTAAGGAGGTTGGGGCAGGAAGGGCTTCTTTGTTGCAGTTCCTGTTTTCTCAGAATTGCCCTGACCTTGCAAACAACCTCAGAAATGTCCAGTGACACGGGATGGGCACAGCTCCACGTAAACACACTTTACAAGGTACACTATATTAGCATACAATGTTCAAAACACCCCTGCTGTGCAGCATAAATTCATGCATATAGACAGTGTGTAAGCATTGCCATCAGTATATATATGTAAACATTTACAGATACATGTCACAGACACAGCATGGACATCAGGAAGGACAGAGCCAAACACACACACATTTTGTTTGCAATTATATTAATTTGCTAGATTTCAATTATGCCACACCAGGTGCATCAAGGGATGTTTACACAACCAAGAATTAGGAGGGGTCTCAGTCACTGGTGCATATAGCCATTAAAACCCCATGGAGTTCTTCAAGAACTACGTCACAAAACCTATGCCAGCACTGATCAACAGCCCCGCTACAATAGAACAACTCGATGGCAACACAACACAGAAAACACTTCCAACCCGTATACACAACGGGACCTGGTGTGTTCAGTTACCCCATCACATTCCTGAACACCCTGGCCACACACAAACAAGGGGTGAACAACAGCCCCAACACAAGATAGAACCTCCAATTACTCATTGGCGCTAGCCTTGGTATACCACATCCTCACGTCGCAACCATTATCCCTCCAGCACTACCTGACAGCTACCCCAATTACCCACCACACAGTGCAGCACTGTGATGGTGCGTCAAACACTGCCAGGCCTAGTAGTGTTATATACAGAGCTGCTGGTTTTATACGTGTTTCTAGTCTACATCAACAATGAAAGGAGACAGAAGACCTTGGATATAAATTGAGAATGTATGCATATTTATATAGTTTGCAGTTGACTTGTTATTCCAGAGATGCAGATGCAAAGGATCAGATTACTGCATTATGGAATGTATTAATCAATAAGGTATTCTACACCGCAATACTGTATGGCCATCCTGTAAACGGTGATCATGGATCCGATCACTTCATGTTCCCGCATACCTCAATGAGTTTGGCACCATTAAAATTTTACCCATTGTACAGCCCTACGGAAAATAAAACTACTCCTGACTGTGAATGGCAACTTAAATCCCAACCCAGCCAAAAATAAAGTGATGAGCAAAAAAATGCAAACGATATATTTGCATATCTTGCAAAGCATTCTGGGAGGGGGAGGGGAATTTTCCAAGCAGAATTTTAGAGGCACCTTTTCAAGGAAAAAAATAAAGAAATATAATTGTGATATGTGGGAGTTCGTTTGTAAGCTTGTTTCGGCAGGACCCTCTTCCCATACGCCAAATGTGCTTTGTTAGAATTGAAGGATTGCCTCGTTTACGGCGTTCCAGAATATGTTGGTGTTATGAAAATAGTTGCAATTTTGCTTAAAATCGGTGTACAATTTATATTACCATAACATTCTGTCACTAAATAAATATATCAAAAGAAAAATATGGCTAAACTGCATACCAGGGGTACAATCTGACCCACTAGAATAGTGTCTCTGCTTTTTACTAGATATCTCTCTAGCTGTCAAATGTTGACCAAACACAGCAAGGGATGACAAAATCTGGGGTTTTGGAAATGGTCATAATAAACTTATCAAAAAGATAATCGTTCAGGAACCAGCAAGAACAGGTTCTCCAAGAGCATCTCTGGACATGTAAGCTTGCAGTTCCCCATCTAAATTCTGCAGCAGCTCAGTAGGTGAAAAGTAAGCATGGTTTGTCCCTTGTTGGTTTCCCCAACAAGGAGAGTATTTGAATAGAATGGATTATGTATTCACACATACATTTATTGATGCATCTTGATGATTTTTTAAATAAAAGGTTATTTTCTGTAAAAGTGAGGAATATTCATGATGGATAGAAATGGATCAGATAACATAAAATAAAGGGGGTTGCATTTGTGATGAAGTCAATTAATATATGTCTGTGTGCACATGTGTTTACATCCGTGAAGGGATGAATGTGGGTGTGTATGCAGCATTTATTTGTGCAGAGGTCAGTGTGGCTGCATTTAGTGATGTGTGCACAGACATATTAGGCTCCAAAATGAAGTGTTATCAGGAATCTTTCGCCAATCACACGCAAAAACCCCTGCAATATGATGGAAGAACTTAAGAAAATGTTAAGAAAAAAATAATTAAACTCTAAACTCAAATGGGTCAAATACAAGTCAAACAAAACATGCTATATAAATGTATCTATAGAGCCTGGCTTAATATATATAATAACATGGAGACAAACACAGACCCCAATAGATGTACAACAGGAGTTGTAGATCTACTGGTAGAAGTCTGACTTGTTGGCCGTTCTAGTACGGTAAATTTCCTGGGTATCCAGACAACCTAAACACTGGGTTACCATATGTTACAACATCCACATTCCTGTGTGTGGCCTTTTTATGTTAAGCCACTTGCCCAGCAACAGTATTGGTAAACTGAAATTGTGAAGCCCCATGCTTCTTTCCCGTGGCACCCTTTATAGGTCAAACCCCGGTATAAACAAATCACTCTTGTGCAGTTAATTCCCATCATCACCCAGGCAGCACACAATAATCAGTTTCAAATGGAACGCATTCAGCCCATTTTCCATTTGACAAATCTAGCCAAGTAAGCATATTTGTCAATATACCATACCCATCTGAAATTCGCCCGTACCACTATTTTGTAACCACCTCGTTTGCAAATCAGTCCTGGGCATATTCACAATTAACTGCTAATTGAATAAATCTTAAATAATGCAACTTTAGAACCCAAAATTCAGTCAAACACACTGCCCCACTTGAATCGCACACGATCATTTCTGGATGTTGATTCTAATGCTACCAGAGAATTCAAACACATTAAAAAGGAATCTGTTTCCAGCCCCTCTAGTAATGGGTTAAAAAATAAAAATCACAACCTGTAGCACCATTCTAACCGAACGTTATAATATATACCAAATTTAGCTTTTATTATTATTGACATACAAGACCCATCACTCCTCAAACATGCTGCTGTGGGAAATTAAATCTATCGCCAAATCAGATTTATTTACTATAAAGCATACAGACACAGTCATCCACATTATGGTCTTGTCAAGATCTTAGTGTGGTTATGGCGCTTAAAGGGGGGTGGGGGGTTGCTGGAAGGACTCCCCACTTAGCGCACGACTTTATTAAATCATTTACAACCAGGGGCTGGACCAGATCGGGGAGCAGAATGTATCTGGGAGGAGGTTGCGGGGGTGGCAAGTGACTGGCACATTAACGAAATCCCTCCCACTCCCTCCTTCTGAAACTGCTCACACACATTTACACACGGCTCATGGTTATATGACCTCAATCACAGATGTGTACTCCTAACACTTACAACACACATCTCCTAAAGCACCACATGTACTGATCTCGCACAGCACCTACACATGGCATTAGAAAAAGGGTACAAAAGTCAGCCTTTACACTAAGACACCCCACCCAAAAAAACAAACAAAAAAAACACAATGTATCCTGAAATGCACTCTACAACTCAAACAAAAATAGACTACACTATAAAATGTAGCATCAATCCATTTGCAAAGGTAACTCTGCATAAAACAAAATATTTAGACGCATATGTGCAGTCGCCACCTGGATCTAATGATGAAAGCGGTAAGGTTTTTTGCTCTAATTTGTTGCTCTGAGAAAAAAAACAAAAAATTAATACATTTTTACGCTGGCCAATGCATTTTGGGGGAAACTTTTCTCTTGTTTTTTTTGTTAAAGTTTCGCAAATAAAAACACTAACCAAACATGCTAAGAGCACGGGGAGGGCTTGGCTTCTCTGAGGAGAACATGTTGATCTTTGGGGGCGCCGTCTCTTGACGATACAAGTGCCCTGCGAGCGGTCACTGCCTGACCTCGGTGGGCATCACAGGGTAGCGCTGCCACTGTCCGCAGAAAATATTCCTGGTCATACTCCTGACCCCACTGGGCAATGGCAAAGTGGGAGTCCACAAAAATGCCAATGGAACGGTTAAGTCACCTACAAATTTGAAAGACTGTCCCAAGATCCTACAATAAAGACCACGTCCAGACGGCTGCGCTGAGTGACAACGCCAAGCGATGACAGGTAGGTTGCAGGTAAGTTCACGGCGTAGTGCCAGGCGTTGTGCCGGGTTATACCCTATAAAAGGAGCAGCTGGTGGTCCAGTGGTGCGGACGAGTGGCCGGACTGTGACGCCTTCTCTGGATGTGAGAGGCTGGCAGAGGCAGTGTTACACTCCCCCGGGTGCCCTCTCCTGTGATACCACGAGGGGCAGGGCTGAAAAACAATAACAAATGCTTGTAATGGCAGGAGGGATGGGGCACTGTGCCAGGAGGATCCCTGGAGCAGCAATGGCCAGCTCCTGGCTGCACAGACCAGGGGGAGCTCCTAGTCAGTGGGGAGGATGGAGCAGGATACTCCCAGGCTGGCTGCAGGGCCCGGGCTCTGGGGCTCACTCACTGACTGACTGACTGACTGACTGAGTGACTGAGTGACTGAGTGTGTGCTGCTGTCCCTCCGCTCCCCTCCGGCCCGGAACATGGATCAGCAGGAACCATTCACTCTCCCCCTCTGAGCTGAGACACTGAGAGGGGGGAGGAGGGACAAGGCCTCGCCCCCGCCTCCTCCCCCCCCCTACGCATGCCCATTTACCGCTCTGCGCCCTGATTGGCTGCCCGCGCTGTGTCATTCACATGCAAATCAGGCCTCTCACGCGCTCCGCTCGCTGACTGGCCGCCGCTGGAATGTCAGTCATATGCAAATGACGGGCTGTTCGATGGCCGCGCGCTCATTGGTCAGGGCGCGACTCCCCTGACTGACAGGGCTGGTAATGATGTGATGTCACAGGATTCTGGGGCGGGGATTGGCTGGAGAGTCAGTGCAGTGAGAGTGTGTGTGACACATCGGACGGGGGGAGGGAGCTGGGAGCCAGGGCTGAGGGGGGGAGGGAGCTGGGAGCCAGGGCTGAGGGGGGGAGGTGCATACCCTGTCCTGCTACAACCTCCCAGAGCCATGACTGGAGACACGGGGGAGGGAGGAGGAGAGGAGGGAGATGAGGGAGAGAGGGAGAAGGGAGGAGAGGGAGAGGAGAAGGAGGAGAGGGAGGGAGGAGGAGAGAGGGAGGGAGGAGGGAGGGAGAGAGGGGAGGGAGGAGAGGGGAGGGAGAGGGGGAGACAGGAGGAGAGGGAGGAGGGGAGACACAGGGGAGGGAGGGGGGGAGGGAGGAGGAAGAGGAGGGGGGGAGACACAGGGAGGGAGGGGGAAGATGGAGGGAGGGGCGGAAGGTACCCTGTCCCATACAACCCCAGAGCCATGACTGGAGACACAGGGGAGGGAGGGGGGAGACAGGAGGGAGGGGAGACACAGGGAGGGAGGGGAGGCACAGGGGGTGGGGGAGACCTGGGGAGGCACAGGGGTGGGAGGTGCATACCCTGTCCTGCTACAACCTCCCCAGAGCCATGACTGGAGAGGGGGAGACACAGGGAGGGGAGAAGGTGCATACCCTGTCCTCCTACAACCTCCCCAGAGCCAGGACTGGAGACACAGGGGGGTAGAGAGAGGGAGGAGGGGTGCATACTCTGTCCTGCTACAATCTCCCAAGAGCCATGACTGGAGACAAGATGGATGGGGACAGATAGCCTCAGCTGGGAGGAGGGGGGGATGACAGAGTTTAGCTGGGGGACAGAGCTCAGCTGGGAGGAGGAGGGGGGCGATGACAGTTTAGCTGGGAAGAGGAAGGGGGACAGAGCCAACTGGGAGGAGGGGGCGATGACAGAGAGCTCAGCTGGGGGGGGGGGGGCAGAGAGTTTAGCTGGGAGGAGGAGGGGACGACGACATGGAGCTGACCGGGGAAAGATGCATACCCTGTCCTGCTACAACCTCCTCAGAGCCATGACTGGAGACACAGGGGGGTAGGGGGGCACAGAGGGAGGGGGGCACACAGAGGGTGACACACAGAGAGAGGGGAGGCAGAGAGTTTAGCTGGGAGGAGGGGGGCAGAGAGTTTAGCTGGGAGGAGGAGGAGGGGCGACATGGAGCTGACTGGGGAGAGAGAGGGAGCTCAGTCACAGATTGATGGGAAGGAATAGGCTGGGGGTGCAGGAGAACCAAAGAGCAGCACCCTCCCTGTCCTCCAGTACCCGGATATAGGGGACTCTTTAATACCAGATACAACTTCTAAAACATCAATCATATTTTATAGCTCAGAAAAAACACAGTAAAAATCAAGAATTACACATACACACGTGTGTGGGGGGGGGCCGACTGTATGGACTTTTTTTTTTTAACAGAAATGCACATTTTGACACAAAATGTGTGGAGCAAGTTGTCCTATCTTTTAGCATGAAAATAGAATGCATTTTGCTCACTGCAACAATGTGCCACTGTTATTTACAGTGAGGAGTGGTTTCTTGGGCACAGTGGGTGCTCTGGAAGTCAAGATCTGGGCTGCATAATTCAGGGCACTGAGAATAAATACGATGCTATGCATTTTATATCATGGTACAATTTATTTTATTTTAAAAATATTTTACCAGGATGGATACATTGAGATTTCTCTCGTTTTCAAGTATGTCCTGGGTAATACTTGCACATTATCAATGTCAATTTCACTAAAAAAAATACATAGTCCGTAAGAGCCAGGCTAAAACCTTTCCCCAGCAAACTCAACCAACCAATATCCAGGTTGGACAAAATTAGGATTGATAGTGGAGAAGTGATAATGCAGAATTAAGGATGCAGCACAGATGGTGAGGTAGGACACCAGAAAGACCATCATTTTATATCAAACCATTTTTAAATGAGTATTGCTTACCGTGCCTTTTTTATCAAGACATTTATCTCTGTATGCTATAACAACTTTAAAAATAGAGGAGCATAAAAATGTCACATTTAATATTTTGACTCTGAATTTATGTTAGAAATTAGGAAACGGGTACCTAAATTGAGAAAAATAAATATTTATACTGGACAGTAGTAAATTTGGACACAGTAAAACGACCATGTGACATTTTAAAATCTGGCTTACGTTTAATGTGATTTCCGTTTACGCAAAAAAAAAGAAAGATTAATTGTGCCCATTCAATATCAAATGAATTGCAAGCTCTTGGCTTGCAAGCTGGATTTCAATCCCTTGAGTTTTTTGACACTTTTGGGTTAAACTCTATGGTGTCTGAGCATGAGATTGCTAATGACTGGCATCATCGCATACAGTGACAGTGAATAATGTAATGTGAGTAAACAGAGGGGTGGGAGTTTGCTGTGAGTGCAGCTGCCTGCGCTATAATGACAGCTATATAATAACACATCTTTAAGAAGGATAAACTTCAGCCATGTCTGTCACCGGGGGCCCAGCGGCAGGGGGCCCACATACTTTACGTTTACTGGAAGAGGATACGGTCTACCCCTCCCCTCAGTAAGATGGCATTCCTAAGCATGCATCTTGTTAAGTACAGCCAGCATGTTTTACTCGTTTAAGAAGACAAATATTTAAACCCATCCGGCCACTGTCTGAAAGAAGACATTGTTCAGTACATTACGGTTTGATAATACTGCTTGACAGACAGCATGGCAGAGTGCAAACCCCAATAACTGCTCCCGTCTATATATTCCAACCCCTTTCCCCATAGACCTCAACATTTGACTGCTGTTTCACAGGTCCCTAGACATGTTTCCAGTTTGGGTCCCTGCTTCACTCTTTCCATGGGGATGGTAAATGGAGCCAATCAAATTCATTATGGCTCCGTGACCCCTGTCTAGGTCCCAGGCCCTAAGCGGGGGTCACTTTAGGGTTAATCCTGCTCTGACACAATTAACCCCCAACAACCTGCTACCTCCAAACGTGATGTCTAACACCTTGATATCCCACTGTTTCCTTCGACCAGCATGATGTTCAGTGTGTACTATACAACCCAACATCTTGCTGCACTCCTCAACAGGATGCATGCACATAGATTTGTTTTGGAATCAGATATGAATTGACAGAAAAGTAGGAACATATGATATGTTCACCCCCACCTCCTTACAGTCAGGTTTTAAGCAATTAGACGGAAGCATTTCTCCAACACCCACCAAGGGCTGCTTCAATGCAACAAACCGCTGTGTACAGCAAAGACATTAGAACTGGATCAGTGACTCACTACTATCTTAACCCTGGCCCACTTTCCCTCAAATCTACTTCTTACAAATTACATCCTGGCATTACTGAGATCATCAGAATGAGCCAGAATATTAGCCATGACTTCATTAGTGGAACGCTAGACCACATTTAAAGATAGCAGAATATCTGAATGTAGGTTTCCTATTCTATTGCATTAGGATGTCTTCTTCTCTAAAACAGGTTAATTTCTTATCTCCAGATGAAGACCATATTTCTATGCATCATTTTGTTTTATGTAAGATATCCATTGCTATCAGTATCCAGCCCTTTCCCTTAAGTGTAGTTTATGTTGCTGTTTGCAACTGTCAACGAGTAGGGCAGACCACTCTGCTCTCTCTGAAATATAATAAGTTATTGGTCAGGGTGACCTTAAACTTTTGCAGTATGAACAGCGTAATTGTACAAAATAATGGTTCCATTAAATTCCCACAATGACATGTCCCTTGTTAAGCCATTCTCTTCTGCTGCCTAACCCACAGAAAAGTATATTCTCCTCCCTGTGCATCTAATAGATGCCACATGCTGCCGGCTGCCAGATGTTGGTTAGTATACCCCTCTGCACATCTGGAAGGTACTCTAAATGACGTCTCCTAAGCTGTGGAAACTCAGACCTTCTCTCAAATAATGTGCCTCTCTAACAAGGTTATCCCAGGAGAATACAGGACAGGCGGGAGGGGGGAGTTACATCTTAGGGTCTTTACAGCAAAGAAAAACCTAAGACGTGCAGCAAGAAAAAAGGGGTAAGGGGCCTCCTGCTGTGGGAACTCTGGGCTGTGTGCCTAGAATAAGAGGGACAGGCGGACCCGGAAGGGAGGGAGGCAAAGAAAGTGAAAAAAAGGTTGAATAAAATGGATTAAAAGATGTAAAATGCATTTCGCCAAATTTATCCTGCCTATATTTGAGTTTTTGTCTCTCTCTGTAGGTGACTGATTACATCTTTGCGTGTCTGGAGGCTGCACAAAGCTTTTACAGACACTCTTAGTAATTATTAACATCTGTTTTTAATGGAGTCAATTTATGAAGCGCTTGATACAGTACTTCGAGAAAGGGCACTGCCAACACGCTTACAATCTAGAAACATAAAAGGCTCTGTAGCTAATTATAGGCCATTCAGTAACGATCTTCTTAGAAAATAAAGATATCAAAGATTCACTATTAAAGAAAAGCACTGAAAATGGCATATTCAAAATCACTGAAGGGTTAATTCACTAAACCGTGAATTATGGAGAACTGGAAATCAAATTTCAAAATTCAAGACAGAAAGCCAAGTGGTGACTAATGATAATTTTAAGTCTAGCTATTCTGTCTGAAAATTAAAAAAAAAAAAAAGTCAGTTTAGAAAATACAATAACCAAATCCATGAATAACACAGCTCTTGTGAATGGTGCTGCATTCATAGGGTACAGGGTCAACATATGATGTTTTGGGGTGTCCACATACAGTGTACTCATTAATTCTATGTATCCCTCTGTGACAATGGTCCTAAACAGCTGGAGTGCCAAAGGCTTACCATCATGAATCTAATTGTTATATTATGATTTTATGCAGCGCCTGTGCTTTTCGCTCACCCTTTTTGTTAATTTATTATTTATATTTTATATTTAGTTTCTATAACTTAATGCAATACAAAGAATTATGTTTACTGAAGATGTAACCCATAGAAAATACAAAAAACATAACAATGATATATAATTTTCCTTCTCTAAGTAAACACATTAAAATAAACACACACACAAGCAGTACATGACTCTCCTGTGTACACAATCTGGCAGGCTTAGCTGGAGTCTACACATCAGCCTGTGCTTGCTCTTTAAAAGCTCCGCCTACACATGCTGTTCCCACGGTGACCATAGCCATTTGTGATTGGCTGGTTCAGGACCCTGCAGTTGTACTATCTGTGTAATTGTTTATTTGTGCTATAGATAGCAGTGAGTCACAAGCATGACACACAATGAAACAGAAACACAGGGAGACTCACACGCACCAATGAAAGAAGAACAGACCAGGACACAAAGACACAAGGAAGGACAGACAATAGAGAGAGACAGCGACATTGACAATGTTGCAAACACATTGTGACAAACATGCAGATACAGAATGTCACACAAACATGCTCTTACACAAAGGATTTATTCAATAAACACTACAAGGTGGTTTACTGAAAGACAAATCGAGGCTAAAATAGCTAGGTTGTGATTTTCTCCAAATCAGATTTTTAAAATAAATTTAGCAATTCGGTTTTCAATGTACCATTCAGAGTTTAACTAAAAAAACAAAAACAAAACAATGTCACATACCCTTCCACAGACAAGTGTTGCCATGCAAACCTTGTAACATACTCCCTCAGACACAATACAACATGCAGACAATTCAGCAATAAGCACACCGTTACATCTGCATTGGACATTTAACACAGGCACACACACTGACAGAATCAAAACGTATCCGTACAATGTCATATAATGCGGTATGGGCCCTGCCACACACATCATGTAACACACACTGAAATATACATATGTATATATGCCTGCTGTTCCTCTGAATCCTTGTGATAGCCATCATATGGATGGTTGGGTTACTGACATAGCAACACTTGGTAGCTGCCTCTGGCATTGTGACGCTGTGGCATTTAAGTGTTAAAGACACAGTGTATATGTGGAAATGAGGCCTGCACAACCTACGTCACTGATGCCAAGGATTCTCTGTGCTTCTATGACATCCATCCCAACCAACCTATAAAACCGCTGTGAGCTGCAGTATATTCTGATAGAGCCACTCACAAGGACTAGGAATGGAAATTATAGCAGGCAAAAATCTGCTACAGTTTCAGCTTGGACAGCAGTTTCTTTCATCGAATCCAGTCAAACATAGTGCTAAGTGTGGAACTACAACTTCCTCAAAGGACCACTATAGTGCCAGGAAAAGCCTCGTTTTCCTGGCACTATAGTGCCCTGAGGGTACCCCCACCCTCAGGGCTCCCCTCCCGTCGGGCTCTGGGGGAGAGGAAGGGGTTAAAATCATACCTTTCTCCAGCGCCGGGCGGGGAGCTCTCCTCCTCCATAGCGACGTCATCGGCTGAATGCGCATGCGCGGCAGGAGCCGCGCGCGTATTCAGCCAGTTCATAGGAAAGCATTTACAATGCTTCCTATGGACGCTGGCGTCTTCTCAATGTGATTTTCACAGTGAGAAGCACGCAAGCGCCTCTAGCGGCTGTCAATGAGACAGCCACTAGAGGCTGGATTAACCATATTATAAACATAGCAGTTTCTCTGAAACTGCTATGTTTATAAAAAAAAAAAAAGGGGGGGTTAACCCTAGCTGGACCAGGCACCCAGACCACTTCATTAAGCTGAAGTGGTCTAGCTGCCTATAGTGGTCCTTTAAAGGGCCATTCTAGTCACCAAAACAGCTTAATGTAGTTGTTCTGGTGAGTATAGTCCGTCTCTTCAGGCTTTTTCCAGTAAAAACGGTTTACATTACAGCCTAGGGACACCTCCAGTGGCCACTCCTTACATGGCTACTAGAGGTGCTTCCTGGAGCAGTGCTGCACAGTGTGACTGACATTCAGAGTCTCCATCCTCTGCATAGAGACACTGAACTTTCCTCATAGAGATGCATTGATTAAATTCATCTCTATGAGTAGATGCTGATTAAACCAACCAGAGCGCTCTAAATCAAATTGCAGGGCGTGGGAAGGCTTTATAAGCCTTTCCCGCCCTGCGGAGCTCAGTCTGCATGGTGCCCTCGCTGGGTGAAGATGGATTCTTTTTTTAGTGTCAGGATTTTTTTTTTGTGCTCTGGTTTATTTTATTTTATACATTTGATGGGAATTATGGATTTTTATTTGGACTTTTATTAGGCTGAAAAAAGGTTTTGAAAGAAAAAAGACTTCTAATGGAAAGTATGATTTTATTTCCCCTCCCAGGTATTTAGGTTTATTGGTTCCCCCTCACTATTTTTAAGGTAATGGGGTAGGTGGGCTTTTATTTGAGGGGGTGACTAGGTGCTTGGGGATGGTGGGGTGGACAATAGGCTCCCCCCCATTGTAACTTAATGGCCGCCACCCGCACGTTCACAGGTGGGGGCCAGGGGGCTCCAAGTAATGGTCCCTCTCGAGTGGGGGCTCGGGGAGTAGACACTTTGTCCCCCCCCCCCCATTAATTATTATTATAGGTGCCCCACTAAGGAGCACTTTATTAAATTAGTGGGAGGTTTTTTTTTTTGTTTTTTTTTTTAAACAACAGTGAGCAGCCACTGGCAGATTAATTACTAAGTAACCTTTACTTCGTATTCGTAAATTTGGGAAATATCGTGGGAATTAGGGAGCTTTCTACTCGCGGCACGAATAGGATCGGAGTTTCACTCATTCGAATGAAATTCCGATCTGAAGAAAAGTCCAGAATTTCGTCCTAACCTAATATGAATGGACAAACGTTTGTCATTCTTTTAGGATGAAATTCAGTAGTTTCGCTGGCATTCGAACGCCGAATGAAGCTGCAGGAGGAAGGTGAGAATTGTGGGGAAATTGCTTTGACCACAGGAAATGGAGCGGACTATGCTCCTCCCCTGGGTCAGAGCTGGTCAAGTGTACGAAAAATACATAAGACAAAATAGTCCCTACTTAGTCTTATGTTTTAAAGAAAACTAGAGCAGACAGGAAGAAATTAAGAACAAGCCATGATAGAGGGAGAGAAGAGGAAACGATTGGGGAAAGGTAAGTTCGGCATGACAGTGCGGCTTTAAATATCTGCTGGCAAGCTAGTAATCATGTTGCCACTCTCATTTTAGCCAATGCAACCCACCGTACAATATGCAATTTGTGAACGTGTGTTTTGGAAACGCGTGCCTGGATAAACATTCACAGGTCACACTGCATGTAGCATATCTCCCAACAGTTTTGAATTCGTTGGGACTGATCAAAATTTTCCCCCCAGTGCCCTGGCTTTGATCCCTGGTGTCTCATTTCTAGGGACACTAGAGACAAGTCTCCAGAAAGCACAAAGTAAGTAAACGTCAGGGCACTGAGTCCAAGCAACTGAGGTGTTTAAAGGTTAAATACAAAAAAACTCAACATGGACTGCTGTATCTAACCCAATACAGATTGCGGAAGACAGCAAAACAAAAAAAACAATCATAATAACTACATATATTTTGCTGCTGTTGCTCGTAGCCTTCTAGGTACTAGGCCTCTATGGACATGATACAAATACCTCTCTGGAGTCATTCGATAGGCTGCAAATGGATTTCAAGAAAAATCAGCTCTGATTACTACAGTATTGAGTAATACAATCTGCAAACAAGGCAACAGAGATTCTGATTAACGCTCAACATCCCAGAATCTGATGAAACTCAACTTGCTGCTCAATATCTCAGGCCAGATGGTGAAATTTTTCCCATTCTGAGCCCTCGTAAATGTCCCAACTACTCATGATATTTTAGCGATACTCTGTAAGATCTAGACTTGCACAAACAACCTGTGATTCTCACCTGTCACTGAAATACAGTACCCATGATGCATCATGGGAGTTGTAGTTTTCCCAATGGCTTGAGTGTGACAGATTGACAGCAAGAAGACGTTGTTACATTTCAAACTGCACTTTACAAATAAACCTTCATCTAACCTAACATTTGTTTTACAAGCTATGAGATGCATTTTCTCTTCATAATACTGTATACAAAGCATTGTACTACGCTTTTCCGCAATCACTAGGCCACTGGGAGTTTTAATTAAAAATGTGAAAAAATGTAAAAAGCTAAAACAATAGGCTATTCAAATAAGTGACCATTGTCCTCTGCTACTTGGCCTCCTTATCAAAGAAACAGTTATACAATTTGTCCTATGTGCAGTCACACACAGTGCTGGTTAGCATCTTACCAAAATCTAAAAATATTTATATATTTTCCCTTCTTTGTTTTTGTAATTACCCCTAAATGTGTGTTTCTAATTAAGTTAGCATTGTATTGTCTAAAATACAGACTGTGTGAAAGGTACAGAGAAATATTGACCTGTCAAATGTCGCCAGGATTAGAAATGGGTAAATAAATGATCAGGCCTTATTTATTGAAGTGAAAAGTCAAAGAGAATTAGATTTAGGATATTTCTAGAAGCGAGTGGCATGGCTGAGGCTCTACCATGTACATCTCTACTGATGCAAACAAAGCTCTAAAATCAGATTTAAAGGACCACTATAGTGCCAGGAAAACATACTCGTTTTCCTGGCACTATAGTGCCCTGAGGGTGCCCCCACCCTCAGGGACTCCCTCCCGCCCGGCTCTGGAAGGGGGAAAGGGGTAAAAACGTACCTTTTTCCAGCGCTGGGCGGGGAGCTCTCCTCCTCCGATCCTCCTCCGTTACGCCCCGCCGGCTGAATGCACACGCGCGGCAAGAGCTGCGCGCGCATTCAGCCGGTCACATAGGAAAGCATTCTCAATGCTTTCCTATGGACGCTGGCGTGCTCTCACTGTGAAAATCACAGTGAGAAGCACGCAAGCGCCTCTAGTGGCTGTCAATGAGACAGCCACTAGAGGATTAGGGGGAAGGCTTAACCCATTCATAATTATAGCAGTTTCTCTGAAACTGCTATAATTATGAAAAAATGGGTTAACCCTAGAAGGACCTGGCACCCAGACCACTTCATTAAGCTGAAGTGGTCTGGGTGCCTAGAGTGGTCCTTTAAGTAGATTGCCATAGAACAACAAGAAACAGAAAGAGTTCTAAACACAACGATCCCAATAGAGATTCAGCACACAGGGTTTGAGTGCAAAACATAATGTATCAGGTTTAGTAACCGCTATTGAACAAACATCATATGCATCGTGTGACAATGATTTTGGAAAGCTGGTCTAGTACTGTTGTTGGTGGACCTAGATGTGGGTGTATATTTTTTTAGAAATCCATTTTAATATTCCATTAATTAGCAGACTTGTATATACTGATCTTAACACAATGTTACAATTGTCACTGTGTCTCCTGATATACGTTAAAGGGACACTATATTCATCAGAACAACTACAGCTTCTTGTATTTGCTCTGGTGAGTAAATCAGTCCCTGCAGGCTTTTTTTCAGTAAACACAGTCTTTACAGAGAAAACGCAATGTTTATATTACAGCCTAGGGACACCTACAGTGAACATTGCTCAGATGGCTGCCAGAGGTGCTTCCTGTGGCAGTGCTGCACAGTGTGATTGACATTCAGTGTCTCTACCCTCTGCATGGAGACACTGAACCTTCCTTATAGAGATGCATTGATTCAATGCATCCCTCTATGAGGAGATGCTGATTGGCCATGGTGGCAATGGGCTCTGACTCCGGCCCACGTCATCAAAATTGGCAAGCTCAGCCAATCCAATGCTTTCCTATTGGAAAGCATTGTGATTGGCTGAGATCATCACTTCTGATGACGTCAGCCAAGGAGGCAGTTCAGGTGCAGGACCAGCAACAGCAGACTGGAATAAAAGTAACATTTTGCTATATTTATAGGGGCAAAGGGGGGCTACATAGTATTTTTAACACTTTAGGGTCAGGAATACAGAATATATTGTTCCTTTAATTTGACAAGAGGGGGAGTCAAGAAGACCTATAGCTGTAGAGCCATCACTATTATTTATACTACAGGGGCAATCAATTAATGCTGGAGTCATGGTACATGTTGAACTCTGAATTTTTATTTCTTGGTTCTCGTGAGTATATGTAATAAATGCTGCCTGAACCTATTTTACTTACACAACACAGTGGGAGACCCACCAGGCTAACTGAGTGTTATCAGCTCATTCTGTCGTATAAAGTTTCCTGTAACTATGCCAAATGCTGCATCAACGCAGCATCCAAGGACTGTGATTTCAGAGAACTGCCTTACAGAAACACTTTGATTGAGGTGACCCTTAAACAGCTGGCACAATGACTGGTTATTCTACCTGCGCCAGCACTGATACCAAGGTCGGGGGCATTTCAAGGCACAGTTCAAAGGTTCAGATGGGCAGTTCTACAATAGTATTAGATGTACAGATTGCAAATGCGGATCCGGACCAGGTTATAAGTGACTTTTTTTGGAGCCTGCATTTCAAATCAAAGTTCTTATGGGACAGTGATGGCTACACTGAAATACATTTCCCATGATGCCCAGCCATACTTTAGGCCAAAGCATGCCATCACTGTTATAGGATCAGCAAATTTCTGGTTTTGGATTAAACGCTGCCAGCCATGAATGAAGCAACTCCCCTCTTCCACGCTCATGTTACACACTGCTTCAACGCTGTATGCTAAAGTTCAAAAAAGTCACACATGGGGAATCACTCTCTGTAAATAATCCAATTATTCTGGCAGATGATCAAACTGCTTTAAACCCCAGAATTTGCCAATCAGCATTCTATGCCCATATTAGTTTACTTTCCCCTAGTTAGGGCAATAGCAACACGAAAATCTGAATAATTGCATAAACACTGATAAACAGCGATCCTGGCAGACGTATGTGTAGACTATTGTTATCTAGAGCAGACAGAGGTATGGGCACCCTTAGTGTGGAACTGAGACGTCTGGCATTCATCCACATGACACTCTGTGTGCAGGTATATGGTATATTGATGCCAATTCTTCACTATACGCATAGGCCGTGTACATTAGACATATCTATGGTGGTACCAGGGCCGCCATCAGGGGGTGACAACCATGGCGGTTGTCACGGGCCTGGCGGTCCTGGGGGGCACGGACTGCTTTGGCAGTCCAGGGCCCCACAATTACTCTCTGCACATATATAGCGATGATCGCTATATATATGTGCAGTGCAGGTGCAGCCGCGGGCCCCTGGCTCCCTATACTTGCAGAGGGGGCCCAGCAGACTGCAAGTGTACTTACCAGCTCTTCCCTCTCTGTAACTCCCGCGGCAACACGCCTCGAGTCTCGCGGGAGTTACAGAGAGGGAAGAGCTTGTAAGTACACTTGCAGTCCGCTGGGCCCCCTCTGCAAGTATAGGGAGCTGGGGCCCGCGGCTGCACCTGCACTGCACATATATATAGCGATCATCGCTAACACACACTCTGCCATTCACTACACTAACGCACACTCTGCATTCACTACACTAACGCACACTCTGCATTCACTACACTAACGCACACTCTGCATACACTACACTAACACACACTCTGCATACACTACACTAACACACACTCTGCATACACTACACTAGCACACACTCTGCATACACTACACTAGCACACACTCTGCATACACTACACACACTGCATTCACTACACTAACACAAACACTGCATTCAGTGTTACACTACACACACTCTGTATTCACTACACTAATACACACACACTCTGCATCCACTACACTGACACACACTCTGCATTCATTACACTGACACACACTCTGCATCCACTACACTGACACACACTCTGCATCCACTACACTGACACACACTCTGCATCCACTACACTGACACACACTCTGCATCCACTACACTGACACACACTCTGCATCCACTACACTAACACACACTCTGCATCCACTACACTGACACACACTCTGCATCCACTACACTGACACACACTCTGCATTAACTATACACACAGCATCCACTACACAAACATCCTGCATTCACAGTACACACACTACATCCACCACACGTTCAAATACTCTGCATTCACTATACAGAGACACTGTGTCTAATACACACACTACATCCTCTACAGACACTGCATCCACTAAACACATTGCATCTAGTACACACAAAAACTACATCCACTACTCAAACACACTCTGCGTTCACTATACACACTGCATCCGCTACACAAACACACACTCTGTATTCACTGCACAAACAGTATCTAATACACACAAACACTACATCCATTACACAGATTCTAATTCACTTCCACTATACACACCACATTCAGTCCTGCATCATTTACAGCGGACTAGGTAGGAGTCCTGTGGGCGGGCTGTGCGGGAGCGGGTTGGGGGGGCCCAGACCTTGTGCTGTGTCAGGGGCACCAAAATTTCTGGTGGCGGCCCTGGGTGGTACCTCATTACATGCACAGCTGTGTACAGAATGGGTAGATCTATGGCGGTTCCTCCCTATCTCTATAAGCACACACTTTGTACAGTATGGGTATATCTATGCCAGGCCTTCCCTAAATGCACTGGCTGTGTACAATATGGTTATATATATATATGCCAATTCCTTCCTATTTCTATAAGCACACGCTGTGTACAGTCCTTCCCTATACACACCGGCTGTGTACAGTATGGTTATATCTATGCCAGTCCTTCCCTATACGCACAAGCTGTGTACAGTACAGGTTTATCAATGCCAGTTCCTCCCTATCTCTATAAGCACAGGCTGTGTACAGTATGGGGTATATGTATACGGGTATATTACTAGAAGGATTAGCCGTTAACCATATATCTGTAGGGCCAGTAGCTATCGGTCTATAGTAAGGGCAAATGAAAGCAAACCATTAAGACTGATAACAGTACACAAAATTCTTTGCATATCTTACACAATAACAACCATGACGTTTTGCTGGAGGTTATACAACTAAAAATGTAAGCCTTATATTATTAATACAGCATCTTTGTGGGCTGTTTTTTTTTCAGTTCGTGCTATTTTTTTAAAAGGAGCCAAGTAGCCTGGGGTAGATTCTGCCCCGAACAATGAGGCATTCTGTCTACAACACCTCATTTACAGTTTAAAGGATACAGGACATTGGACATAAAGTAACAATATTTTCATGGTTTTCTTAAAGGACCACTATAGGCACCCAGACCACTTCAGCTTAATGAAGTGGTCTGGATGCCAGGTCCATCTAGGATTAACCATGCCTGCTGTAAACCTAGCAGTTTCAGAGAAACTGCTATGTTTACCTATGGGTTAATCCAGCATCTAGCGGCTGTCTCATTGACAGCCGCTAGAGGCGCTTCCGCACTTCTCACTGTGATTTTCACAGTGAGAAGACGCCAGCGTCTATAGGAAAGCATTGAGAATGCTTTCCTACGGACTGACTGAATGCGTGTGCGGCTCTTGCCACGCATGCGCATTCAGCCGATGAAGACCGAAGGAGGAGAAGAGTACCCACCACCGAGGGAGTCCGGCGCTGGAGAAAGGTGAGTGTTCAGCCCGGCAGGAGTGGGACCCTGAGGGTGGGGGCACCCTTAGGGCACTATAGTGCCAGGAAAAAGAGTTTGTTTTCCTGGCACTATAGTGGTCCTTTAACTGGACCCAGAGTTTTGGCTACTGGCTGAGAAAGATAACACCTGGGGAAACTTAGGTTAAATTCTTCTTCTCGTGGCTCAGGTATTCAGGTACATATTCCCAAAGTGTTGTTTTCTTGTTTTAAAAACACATTAAAGGAACACACCGAATACCTACCTTTAAATAGTTTTTTTGGGTAATAGTTTATCTACAAAAATAATAAAAGCCCCAATTTCTATTTTAATTAATTTTTTATTTTACAAATTAACCTAGTTACACCCACCTGGCTGTCAGACAACCAGTCCTGCTACTTCCTGGTTTGTTTAGTTAACTGGAGTTTAACTCAAGAGTTAGCAATAGCCCAGAGAACCTGCCTTGCAAAGACTTCTCATTGAGTTGCATTGCTGAGGTCTGTGATTGGACAGCCACAGAAAGTCTGGTCTGGGTTATAAGAGGAGGGCTTGTTAAGGCTTCAGACAAGAGATCTGCATCTTCTGCAAGTTGTGTTAAGATATTCTCCCAGTGGAAAAAATGTAGTAAGTAAATTCATGTTTTCATTGGGGGTAGAGTGCCCTTTTAAAGGGTCGACTTGCTAGGCCAAGTTGCTGAATTCATGGAAAGTCAATCTGGAGAACACAAACCTCTGTCTTTGCAGAACATATCACAATTCTGGGAAGACAACCAAACTGAGAATCCAACAATGCTGAAATGACTGCATTAGAAATGGGGAATAACTTGCTGAAATTGGACAAATATTTCTCCTCAAGATTAGCTGCTCTGGGCTTTTTAAATGTGGTGATTTTGGCATGCTTCCAGGAACTGAAAGATCCCAATAGGTTTTACTACAACTAGAGAAAAACTTTACTCAAAATTGACTAACTATTGACGGTCAAAATTTGAATGTTCTTACCCAAAAAGTTACATTGTATTAGCAATGGTGTCTACTCTGCTGTTACTGAATATATCCTTTTAAAGTTTACTTTAGAGTAGACTTATCAGTAAAGACTTGTTACAAGCACCGTGACTACTTCAGTGATTTGAAGTAGTCATGGTGCCTTGCTTCTGTATGTACAAGGTTTCACTTTGAAATGCTGCACACAGAGATTATTAACCACTTCTTTACAAAAGGTGTAACCACCTCTGGCCACGTCACGGGACGTTATTAGACAGACAAGAACTAGAATGCCGGGCTGGCGAATGTCAAATCTATGCAACTTTTGTTGCACAGATTGCTAGTCATTGGCCGAGAGAGGTCAGCTGACACATGGCTTCTGGAGACTGGACCACCAGAGTACATCTGGGAACCAGGTAAGGGGGAAAACAAGAGTACTTCTGGCATCATAACCACATCAGGCTGTAGTGGTTACGATGCTTGACATAACTCTTTAAGCACTGGGTAGCATTTAATCCATATACTGCATCAGTGGGAACACCTGTAAACTGTAATAATTGCCTTAATTGTTCAGACATGCATTGGGGTGTACTATGGGCTAAGTATTGTAATCTGTTTTGTTTTGTTTTGTTAAAGAGCAGAGATGCCCCCAAGCATTCCAGTGCTTTGTATATGGGTACCAAATATCTTTCTGCCTGTATATTTACTAGTGTAAGATCAGATCCTTCTCACTGGCTACTATATGTTCCTTGCCAAAGAACATTGGAATTGCAAAAAGCATACAGAGTAACCCTAGCCGGCATGTGATGTTTTTTTTACCCTATGATATAAACAATAGGTATATTAAAATCACAATAAATACATACTCAAATATTCAATGCAATATTACAAATAAGATACACTAGGATTTCATTTAAGCATATCAATACATTTAAACAAAATAGAACATCATTAAATGCAAATTGTCTTCCAGGATTGCAAAAGGCTTACGTTTATTCTATTAATAAATTTTTTTTTTTTAAATTCTTATATTTAGCCAACTACTTTAAACTTTTAGAATCAAAAACACTCTTATTTTAAGCATGATAGTTTCTCCTTCAAACATTAAACATGTTGAAGAGAAACGCTATTGACAGGCAGGAAGAGAGTCAGGCTCAGAGGAATGCGAAGAGTTAAACTGCAGAAGAGAGGATACAGACGGCAAGTTACTGTTCCAGCCAATCCAGCATAGACCAAGGGACAGCCAATCAGCATCGTCGGCAAGCCAGAGTCCCACCCATTACAGGCTACAGAAGTCAAATCAGTTCATGATAGTAAACAGGAGGGGGAAGGGGGGGTTATGGTAGAGAGAGGGAGGGGTGAGTAATAGAGGTACTGAGTGAAAGAACATAGGGGAGGAGAGTGAACAAGGGACAAAAAGATACAAAAAAGATACAGATAACAAAAAAATAATAAAAACAATTGTAGAAGAGAAGACCAGGGAAGGGGCGGAATCTTTGGTGGAAGAAATGAGACATGGAGGAGAATCTGAGATTCAAGGATCAACAGAGAACAAAGTGTTACTATAGTAAACCAAACAACTGGTTTTATAGAGATCACCGGTCTGAAACACACAAAACGGAGAAATGGAGAGGGTAACATTGGGGGGTCAAGCACGGAATAGTCATAATGAGGAAAGAGGTTGATCAGACAGGGGACTGCACTGTATCGGGGAAATACAGAATGACACATTAACAATACATCGCTATTGTGCAGCGCTACGGAATATGCTGGAGCTATATAAATAATAAAATAATAATAGAGAACATATTGCGTAGAGTTGTACAAAACCTGCTTGGCAGATGGGACTGCCATCAAAAACACATCGGACAGGCAGGGTACGTAAAATACACTGGGCTCCCAGTAACGTACAAAATATAACTAAAAAGCCAGTATGATCGTTCTGGCAGGGAGAAGATAGCTGAAGAGAGAGGGGAGAGATGGGAACAAGGGGAACAGATCTAACCGCCTGAACAGAATGGGACAGGCAGGGATATTGGGTGTACAGGTAAACGCACACGTTACGCCTTCATGACAATGATGGGTTAAGCAAATCCCATTAAACAAATCTGGCACGTCTTTGGTACCAGGCAAGAAGAGGGCCTGAGGGACAGATTTTTGGATGAAAACAAAACAGAGAAGGCTGCCAGGTTCATGTATCCATTCCATGCATGCACGTCACTGTCACATGCTCCACTCCATACACACACTTTACATTGTACACTCGCACGTACACACGCTGTGTGGGAGGGTCCTCTATCTGCTCTGACTCACAGTCTGGAATTAGAAGCAGATTATGACTCATTATGATTATGATACACACTGGACTCCACCCACTCACACTCCAACCTGGCAGCTAGCCTGGTCTCACTCACACTCATCCACCAGATTTGGGGAGCTGGATATTTTGAGAACAGAGCACTTTAGAGGTTAACCGTTTGCTATCCATGTTACCTGAACCATCTGGACTATTTCTGAAACAAACACTTCCAATTTAATGTTAGGTGTTTATAATTAAATTTTGCTGCGGTAGGAACAAACATTCTAAGCACATTAACCACTAAAGCGCTATGTAGTGGTTATGGTGCCAAGACTGCCTATCTATTGTAAGTAAACAAACCATTTTAGAATGGATTGAACTGTAACCTGGGGTCTGCTGCCCACTGCTCCCTGCCTTCACTACTTCCGACAGAGAGCCTGAAGCTATGTCTCTGCTAAGCTTGGAGATACAGTTCTTAGCCCAGGTGGACTAACAGAGCTCTCCTCAGAGCCCCTGGTACCTCAGCACTAGTAGAGGAGTGGAGAGAGGCAGAGCACAGGTAAAAAGTCAAAGCGAATACAGTTTCACTACTTACAACGGGGAGGCACCACAGTGTGGCCATTATACAGCGCTACAGAATTTGCTGGCGCTACATAAATAATAATATAAGTGGTTTTGGTTCTTGGAGTGCTTCTTTAAAGGAATTCTATAGGGTCACGAATACAAAAGTATGTTCCTGACCCTATAGCGTTAAAACCAACATTTAGCTTTCCAGACCCCACCATGCCTTCCTTAAAGGAACACTATAGTCACCTAAACAACTTTAGCTTAATTGTAGATCATGCCTCTCAGGTTTCACTGCCTAATTCACTGCCATTTAGGAGTTAAATCACTTTGGTTCTGTTTATGCAGCCATTGCCACACCTCCCCTAACTCTGATTGACACAGCCTGCATGAAAAAAAAAAAAACTGGTTTAACTTTCAATCAGATGTAATTTACCTTAAAATTTTTCTCTCTTTCTCTGCAAATTGAACTTTAATCACATACAGGAGGCTCTTGCAGGGTCTAATAAGCTATTAATATAGCGGGGGATGAGGGGGCAGAGCTAGCATCTGAACGGAGCGGCCACACTTTCCCGAGCTCCGCGCTTAGGATCTACAATATTGCGGTAAAACAGCAAAAAAAGTACCAGTACCCGACATCAAGCTGTCACACTGCTACCTAAGGGAGCAATGGGTCGAAAAAACAAGAAACAGAGAGCAGAAAGAGGCCCCTTCTGCCACGATATTGGTGAGATGCTGCGAGGCCCTCAAAAACCAGCATGGGACAAAATGGCGTTGGGAGACGATGGATCCTCGTACTCCTCTGAGGATCTCTCCTACAACCCTGGGGTAGGGACCTCGATCAGTCAGCCAGCAGTGCCAAAAGCCAAACCACTGGCTGCCGGAGACCCGGTCACAGCCGCCCAACTTAAGGACATGCTTTCTGAACTGACAGCGAACATAGCGGCGGACATGGCCCATTACAAAGAAGCCATAGACGGGGCCGTGCACAAAATAACCCTCCTGGAGGCAAAAACGGACACACATGACTCAAGGCTCATCGCTGTGGAACACGCACTGGCGGAGCTCCAACAGAAACAAAAAGCCACAGCTGACAGAACTGAAGCCCTGGAGGAGCGCAGGCGGCGTACCAACTTGAAAGTACGGGGAATCCCAGACTCAGTGCGTTCGACTGACTTACCGCACTATGTGCGACGCCTGCTTAAAACCCTACTGCCGTCGAAACAAGCCAAAGCGGTCAAGATTGAGGGCATGTTCCGACTGCCGAAGCTGACATCTGCACCAGTGGAGGCGACGGCATACCTGATAATCAGATTTCAAACCTTACAAGAGAATATCTCGATCCGTATAGCAGCCCGCGGGCACACTCCTCTGTTATTCGAGGGATCTACCCTATCACTGTTCCCGGACCTCACTAGAGGCACCATCGCATGGCGCAAGACCCTTCAGCCACTACTGCAGATACTACAGGCTAAGGACATTTCCTACCGTTGGGGGTTCCCGAGAGCCCTGTCCTTTACCCATCAGGGTGCGACATACAAAGCTTTGAATTTCCAGGAGTTGGAATGTCACCTGCAACGCCTGAGCTTGAACGGACAGTGAGGTCAGCCACAACGAGTCTGGCGGGTATGAACCCCTCCACAATACCGGAGTTCACCCCCCGCTCCGCTCCGCGCAATGCAAAAAACACATACCAGGGAAAAAACCTTAAATTAATGCCATAGTAGCTGGACTTTCAATTCCATGAGGGGTCCACAGACAGAATCCACCAGGTACTGAACTCAGATTTAAGTTGCCGCAAGTTGTTATTGTTCTTTTTTTTTTATTGCTTCTCTCCTTTATAGTTTTCACATACTCGTTTTCCTGGCACTATAGTGCCCTGAGGGTGCCCCCACCCTCAGGGACCCCCTCCCGCCGGGCTCTGGGGAGAGGAAGGGGTTAAAATCTTGCCTTTCTCCAGCGCCGGGCGGGGAGCTCTACTCCACCTCTCCTCCCCTT
The DNA here is from genome assembly GCA_933207985.1 of Pelobates cultripes. Taxonomy (NCBI): domain Eukaryota; kingdom Metazoa; phylum Chordata; class Amphibia; order Anura; family Pelobatidae; genus Pelobates; species Pelobates cultripes. The sequence continues at coordinate 24,603,337 of OW240921.1, read as the reverse complement.
CGGCTGAATGCGCACGCGCGGCAGGAGCTGCGTGCGCATTCAGCCGGTCTCATAGGAAAGCATTCATAATGCTTTCCTATAGACGCTTGCGTCTTCTATCTGTGATTTTCACAGTGAGAAGCACGCAAGCGCCTCTAGCGGCTGTCAACAGGAGGCTGGATTAACCTATTTATAAAAAAAAATGGGTTAACCCTAGCTGGACCAGGCATCCAGACCACTTCATTAAGCTGAAGTGGTCTGGGTGCCTAGAGTGGTCCTTTAAACAGAACTTGCAATAAAGGAAGGATAAACCATTGATGACTCTCTCGGGAAGTGATTATGAAGGCTGTGCATGTCACATGCAGGGAGGTGTGACTAGGGTTCATAAATGGCAAAGAATTAAGCAGTGAGGCGCAGGTGCATGTTCTATACACCAAAACTGCGTTATTAAGCTAAAGTTGTTTTGGTGACTATAGAATCCATTTAAATAAGGCTAAAACTCACATTTACTCCAGCACAGCGCGGGTCTTCCGGTGCTGGCCCCTACCACTACTCTACCTCCTTGACTGAGATTCTTAGAATTGACAATCTCAGCCAAACAATGCTTTCCCACAGGAAAGAGTTGGGAGGCTAATGTGCACACATGGCAAAACGTTGTTCTGCGCCAATCAGCATCTCCTCATAGAGATACATTGACTGCTTCCAGCACACGAAAATAAGAACAGACTGTTCACTTGCTGCCTAATATATCCCACTCCTTGACAGGTGCCATTGAAGCGATATAATCAATGTTATTCCCTCTAGGTGGTTTTAATTTTGTGACTTATCAGTGTATGGGCCATACTGAAACACTGCACAGTGTCCTAGCACTTTGTCATGGTGCTTGGTGTAACCATTGATAAATATTTTGAGAAACACTGATGTAGACGTCAGCACTGCATAGTTTGTGCCAAAACTGTAGCAGCATAATGTAGTGGTAATGGTGCAAATAGTTATTTGGATGCCATCTTCCCATTTTCTGTTGCAATTATCTAGTTGTTTGGCAATAAAAAAAGAACCTCCTAGCACCCTGTGCAGTAGCTGACATGATAATGTGAAGTTTTTCTGTATGCACTAACTAGATGGCACCCATTGTCTCTCAGTAACGATGGCTCCTAGGACTGGGGCAGTTTGGATTAAACGGGGCCTCGTCCGTCTATTATTGTTCAGACAACATGGTGGCAATATCATTCAGTTTTGCAGTCTTTGTCGAAGCAGTCCAGTCAAAAGCAGCAGCAATGGGCAGCTCGTGGTGACACCTTCTATAAAAATGGATTCATATGATAAAGATAGCTTAAATACTGCATTATTTTAGGAGTTAATAATTAATTCAACTGTTTAGCCCTGCTTGGATAATGCACCTCCCCCATCTCTCTGACATGCTGAAACACTGCAGATGCATTGGCTTCCTAACAGAGCGACATCCATCACTTCATTCCTATATTAATCTGGCTTGCAATGTAGTTGCTGAGGAATAAATACAACAGCTAAAATACACTCTGTAGCTGCTGTGAAGAAAATCAGAACGGTTAGCTCTATCCCGTCTTATTACACTATGTCATTGGTATAGCCCGAACTGACAGGTGAGGGAAGGGAACAGTCTTACACCCGTTCAATACCTTGTCTTTTTAGTAACCTAAATCTTCTCACTAAACTGATATGATTCCACCCTATAACCAACCCAAGGATCATGAGCTGTTAGAACACATTTTGAATCTGAGTATAGCACAATGTAATTAGTTATGATTTTATTATTATTGGCAACTCTTGAGGTTCGCTTCTGGGTGTGCGCATGTTCCAGGGTCTTGTGTCGACTCTATAGGTCAACTGCTGAAAAGACCAGCAGCACTGAACAGCAAGCAGACCTAATTAAACAAACTAACAACAATAAAATAATTGATATATCCATGAATAATAATCGCTGGTCGATAAATCTCACTGCAATCTTTCTACGATCCCCCTACCTTTATCATTCTGCTAATAGAAGCTCATTTGATTATCTCTCAAGCACGATCATCCAAGTAGTGTTAATGTCCCGGGTTCTGCTGTCCTTACTCATTGATCTGGTTACGGGACATTACATTACCAGGAACGACGCTCTGTTACTGCACAATTAAGAGCTGCGTAGTGACAGGAGCCCATCCTCAACACTTAAACACCATAGGGATTAGATCTAGCCACCAGCTGATGGAGGACTAGAGAGATCATATGTCCAGAGCTACCAAAATCAAACAAGAACACAACGTCCATTTATAGATATTTCAATTCTGTTACTATGTGTTATTTTGGCGTATATTAAATTGTGTACGAGACTGTCATTTTTTTTTTTTTAAGTTTTTTTTTTTTTGTGTGTGTATGCATGCAGTTTGTTCCTATACATGATCATGCCTGCAATTGGAGCTTACTGAAAGATTTGATTTGGGATTTATTTTAAATCTAGATTTTGTGTTTACATGTATTATTTGTGATTAATTACAGCAGTGCTATGGCAACAAGGAGTTTAGCCCTCGGATCAAGGTATTGCCCTTCCCTGATTTAATGCATTATAGTTAGCACTATTACCTCTAAATATATAAAGCTGTTGGATGCACCTTGTTGGCAGATCGAGGTTTGCATTTTAAATTCCCAGCAATGCTTTGATCATCAGCACTGAGAGTTAACGTAGGACCTGCCTGCGTCTGTATTAAAGCCTTGACATTACAGCCGGGTCAGTCCTCTGTTGGCACACAGGAAAAACACATTTCTAGTGAAGTGAAAAATGCATTGCTGAATACAGGCTCAAATAGTCACTCTGTGACTACAGTTAAAGTTGTGCAATTCAGCAATCAATTCACAAGAAATTCAGTGTAGCTGAAATAACCCTCACAATGTGGCCAGCTGAAGCAAGGAATAGATTTCCTGGATTCAAGAATGGGCAGGTTGCAAAACAAAGCATGTAGGTTAGCTTTACACAGTATGTACAGACTGGTAATGCATCCTACATTAACCTGCAAGACGTAGAATGGTCTATTGGGAAATACAGAAGACTTCCACTGATTGCCCCAATAGGTCCATATATTCTACTGCAGTGTTACCCTCGCCATCCCACTCCCTCCTTGAGGAAGGGGGTTCCATGTCATTCAGCTGTTCTTCTTAATAAGATAAGACACAGAATCCAAACCTTTTCAATGATTACGACGGTAACCGGAATAAAACTTCCCCATACCCCACACACACACACTGCTATTCCTTTTGCTACCCCACACCCTCACCAACACACAGAAAAGACTTGTAACCCATCTCCTCACAGCAGCCAACATCCTCATTCCAGTAAAATGGAAAAATCCCAATACCCCGACGATCAGAGAATGGATTCTGAGAGTAGACGCGCTTAAAATAATGGAAAACATACAAGCCTCTGTTACCCACAAATTGTCCCTCTTCCAAGAGGTGTGGGAGCCGTGGACAAGATTTTAGTCAAAATCTAACATTGCCCCATGACACCTCAACCTAGAACCCCTCCACCACCCACCAGTCCACAAGACAGTTAGAATGCCAACTGCCTAAATACTCCCTCTGATCTCCTCTAAAGGTTTATAAAAGAAAAAAAAAAAGAATCCAAACCTTTTAAACAGTTTTCAGATATTTCAAATGTGTAAGTTTGAGGCATTGTGTGTGTAAGTGATACTGCGGTCCTGAGTGGGTTGCTGTATACAGGATGTGGTCATGTTTTTGTGCACAGTATGAAATAGGGGTCCCACCTGGGTGCTTCTGAATGACAAATCTTCTATCACCCCTCTCTTTATATCCATTTATAACCAATTCTAAATCCACAAATGCCATTCCAACAACTGACCATCCCTAAATTTAGAGTCCTGTATCCCATAAACCCCGACACTCCAGCGACCCATTCTCCATGCCAATACAATAAGGTGACATCCCCTTACTCCATGCATGTAGTCCACAATATGCTTCAGTTTACTCCATTTTACCAGGTCTCCGGTGGTCCCAAGACTGGAGTAACAGATTAAACTCATTACTCCCTCATATCCCAGTGTTCCTGGATAATAAAAGGTGCAGATTTATTAAATGCCAAAATAACACATAGTATCATAATTGAAATATCTATAAAGGGACGTTGTGTTCTTGTTTGATTTGGGTAGCTCTGGACATATGATCTCTCTAGCTCTCCATCAGCTGGTGGCTAGATCTAATCCCTCTGGTGTTTAAGTGTTGAGGATGGGCTCCTGTCACTACGCAGCTCTTAATTGTGCACTAACAGAGCGTCGTTCCTGGTAATGTAATGTCCCATAACCAGATCAATGAGCAGAGGTACAGCAACATTACGTGAACACACTAACTCTGCTCTATGTATCATTAAGCAAGTGTAGCCGGTCACACCATTCCTGTACCAGAAAACCCCTCTCACATTTACAATGCGTGGGCAGGGTGCCCCTGTTATGGGAAAAAAACAATAAAACATAAAAGCCACACATAAAAATTAAAGTGTTTAGCTGGGGGCAAGTGTCCCGCTTTCTACTGCCAGAGGGCCAACTGTTACCAAAATACAACCCAAAAATGATTTGTACCTGATCGTATCAACCCTCTTTACCTGAAGCTCCTCTTGGGATTTAAGTTTAGGCTAAAAAGCGAAGATCACATATTAGTGGTTCATAGTCTACACATAACACTGATACGTTACAAAGTATGAGTTTTAATACAAAAAAAGCCATTAAAAACTCAATAGGACAGTAAATAGAGGGACAAGCTAACATTCAATAAATACAGTGTTTTTGTTACCATGGCTACATAGTTCATCAAGTCTAAAAAAAAACAAAAAAAAAAACACAATGACTAGAGCTCAACACAGTGGATTTGCTGCAAAAAGGCAACAGCAGCCATCCCTGCAATTCTGTCACTATTTGGGAGCGGTTTGTTTCTGGATGTTGGGGTAGCCCGTTTTTGTCAGATTCCTCTTCAGGTAATTTGACAATACGGAATTTCCGCTTCCACATCGATATAACTACATAAATAATGTCCAACAGAATTGAGAAAGACAGACAGGCTGACACTGCTGGACCAACTGGTCCCACTGTCATCTAATATGGGAGAAAATATATGAATTAAGTGCAAGTATAAATTCTGAATTATCAATGCAGCAGCGGAAAAAGAGGCCTGTGAGTACCAGATAAAACCCTGACTTCTGTGGAACTGATCTCAAACGGTCAGAAAAATACGGAGGATGGTTTCCATAAGCACTTTTTAAAGCCCCAGTAGGTCAGTCAGAAATGGGGGGGATAGAAAATGGAGGGGCACATTCTGGGCCAACCCAACCTTCTAAACTTGGTCCACAATATCAGCTGTGGAAAACCTTTCATTCAATGGTTTCTTAAGGCACAGGTTTTGTCCGTATTCCCTGCTTGAATAGAACTGGGTCTAAACCTCCACCTAGATTTTAAAAATGAAGACTGCCCAACATTTTGGTGACACTGCTTTTGAAAATGGCACTCTCTTATTAAAGGACCACTCTAGGCACCCAGACCACTTCAGCTTAATGAAGTGGTCTGGGTGCCTGGTCCAGCTAGGGTTAACCCATTTTTTAATAAACATAGCAGTTTCAGAGAAACTGCTATGTTTATCAATGGGATAAGCCTTCCCCCTATTCCCTCTAGTGGCTGTCTCATTGACAGCCACTAGAGGCGCTTGCGTGCTTCTCACTGTGATTTTCACAGTGAGAGCACGCCAGCGTCCATAGGAAAGCATTGTAAATGCTTTCCTATGAGACCGGCTGAATGCGCGCGCAGCTCTTGCCGCGCGTGCGCATTCAGCCGGCGGGGTGTAACGGAGGAGGAGAGGAGGCAGAGAGCTCTCCGCCCAGCGCTGGAAAAAGGTAAGTTTTTACCCTTTTCCCCCTTCCAGAGCCGGGTGGGAGGGGGTCCCTGAGGGTGGGGGCTATGTTTTCCTGGCACTATAGTGGTCCTTTAACATTTCTCTCTCCTTGCAGTCTTTTATTTCTCCCATTGGTTGTTTTTGCACTGTTTTCCTTACAAGTAACTAGTACAGGGGGGCTGGGCCTGCTACAGTTATGTGTTAGATGGAAAGAGATTCTGTAAAACACAGGATGATCCCAGCAAAATGCATAGGCTATAATCAGGGGGTAAAGGTAAACAATATAAAGACAACAATGTATATTATCAGACCTTAAACATTTCAAGCTTATTTGAAGCTAATTAAAGTTGTCTGGGTGCAGTGTCCCTTTTGCACTTGGTGCTGCAATGTAAAACATCGCAGTTTCATAGAAACTGCAATGTTTACATTGCAGCTCTAAGTCTACCCTCAGTGGCTGTCTACCAGAGAGCCACTAGAGGGCTTCCTGAATTGAAATTGACCTTTGGTCTGGTATCGGACGCTGGACGTCCTCACGCTCTGCACGAGGACCTCCAGCGTTAGATTTGTCCCCATAGGAAAGCATTGATTCAATTTGCCGCACATGCGCATTAGACCCCGCTCGTCAAGGGACAGAGCTGCAACCCAGTGCTGAGGGACATTGTGGCTGGCATAAGGTAAGTAAATAAAGAGTTTTTTTTAACCCTTTGTTTACCAGGGGGAGGGGGGCGTGAGGGAGGGGGGAGCAGTAGTACCAGGAATACAGATTTGTATTCCAGGCACTACAGTATCCCTTTTATATAAAACCCCAGAGAGAGAGACAAAAAGGCAAAAGTAGTACAAAACGAAAATATGTAATAAATAATAGGATTCAATCAGAGTCGAAGAAATACGGAAAATCAGATTACTAGCTAAGGACAAGATTCCAGAAATACAAAATATTTAAGTGCTACCCAGCTTTGGGAACAATACAATCAAACAAGCCCTCCTTCTCGATCTCACTTATGATCTGGTGGATCAGGATTTAAAACTCCAAAACATACTACAGAATGTTGTCAGTCTGACTCGTTCCACTGCAATTAAATGTGGCTGAACTGTCCTGAGCTGCCATTGCTAAACAGTGAACACAGAGGGTATCAGCAGAATATACTATGCCATCAATGAGGGAGGTCATGCTGGCTCCAGGTAGGTAAGTTTTCTGGATAGGTAGCTGGACAGATAAAAAGGTCAGGTCAATCTGAAAATGGCTGCTATGGGCAAATTCCCAATTATCTTCTTGTAATCGGTGTGGCGGCCATATTGGAGAAGAGAAGGGTCTTCAAGTGTGTGTGGCTGGTGGTTTCATCAGCCAATTAGATCATCATATGTACAACTTCCCGAAACTCACCTGTGTTCTGCGTATGCCCCGTTGAACTGTCCAATCACCTGTATCTTCTGAACTTGAATGCATAAATAAAACATTCATAATTTACCATCAATTCCAAAAGTTATTTTTGTTTAGATACGGACCTAATGTTGGTATTCCGATATGTTGATGATATACCAGCGGCATGGCAGTAAACGAAAAAAAAAAAGGAAACTGTACTTTCTGAAAAGCCAAAGGACGCATTAACGGAAAGTTAAAACATGAGTGCATTTAGTGAAAAATAAAGTTACAAAAGTATAGCTCTGCGACCTCTAACCAGTGGTGGTGGAAGAAAAGGGAAAAAAACAATGAAAAAAAAAACACAATGACACACTCGGGTTTTTCGGTTTTCTATTTTTTCAAAGCCCCTCTTGTTGTCACATTTTTGCAATGTGACTGCTACACATAAGGAAAATAGTCCCTATTTTTCCCTATGTATTTTATGAAAATTAGAATGCCCAGGGAAAAAATTGAAAGATTTAGACTCAGGGAGCTATATAGAAAAAGATTAGATTACCTTTATTTTTACAGACAGAGAAGCTTTAAGGCCAGAACTCATTGAAAGCACCGCTGAGTTTTTCAAATTCTGCTATTTTGTTACATTTGAATTTTGGTTTAAATTCACCTTGAAGAACCCGGAGTATTTGTACATAGAGCCAACATGTTTTTTTATTGTAAATGTGCTGGGTTGCCCATGTTGAGGTGTGCGTGTTGGTAGGAGTTAGCGGGAAGGCAAATCCCTTATTATTTGGCTTGGCATGATAATCGGTACTGAAATGGTTAACACAAGAATATTACAAACACGGAATTAATCAAGTGTTTTCTGCTTTTTGTTTTTTTTAACTCCCTAATGAATAATATAAAACTGTCAAAAGGTGACAGGCCTGCTTTGACAACATAATTGGAAAATGTCAGACAGACAAGCCACTATCATGGGCATTCTAGCAAGTAACATATCCAAACACACCCACCAGGTGGCACTGTGTAACTTCACATCTACAGATAGAAAGGAAGGAGAAGAGAGGGTGGCAAGAGAGTTCTAGTATTGGATCTTACTGCAAGTCACACACAGAGTATTTTGCTACTGTAAAGAGTCAGGGGTAAAGAAGGTAACAAAAGCCCCCTCCCCCTCACCCCCCATCCACTGGGTGTAACTCTCTAACAGTGTCTGGGATCCTCAACTCAAGAGGTCGTGTGACTGTGACTCAGCGTCTCAGAGCACCCATAGCTAAATAACTAAATACTGTTACAGCTACAATAACACACCCTACACAACAAGAATCTCTCACACAAACACGAACCGTACACAGCTACAATTGTACACTCAACACAACTAGAATCACACAAACACTAGCCATACATAGCAACAATCGTACACCACTATACAACCAGAATCACACACACACTACACAGCAACAATAAAACACCCTACACAACTAGAATCACACACACTAACTGGTACACCGCTACAATCGTACACTATTACACAACTAGAATCTCACACACACACTCGCTAACTAGTACACAGCTAAAACTGTACACCACTACACAACTAGAATCACACACACACACGACACAGCAACAATAAAACAGCCTACACAACTAGAATCACACACACACGACACAGCTACAATAAAACACCCTGCACAACTAGAATCTCACACACAAACACTAGCCATACATAGCAACAATCGTACACCACTATACAACTAGAATCACACACCCCCACACACTACACAGTTACAATAAAAAACACCCTACACAACTAGAATCACACACACTAACTGGTACACTGCTACAATCGTACACCATTACACAACTAGAAACACACACCAACAATAAAACACCCTACACAACCAGAATCACACACATACACACTCACTAACTGGTACACCGCTACAATGGTACACCACTACACAACTAATATCTTGCACCAACACTGATACACAGCTATAACTGTACAGCACTATAGAACTAGCATCTCACATATATACGCTAACTGGAACACAGCTACAATAACAAACCCTACACAACTCGAATCTCTCACAAAAACATTAACCCTACATTACAAACACACTAGCCGGTATACCATTACGCAACTAGAATCTCACACACACTCACTAACTGGTACACAGCTACAATCATACTGCAACCACAAGCCGGACAGTTGTGTGTCGTCGTCACCCTCCACCACTTGCCGCTTGCTGTGACACACCTAGAACTGCATGAGCCGGGCGTCGGGTGATATAAATTCCACCTCATAGCACACAATTATACACAGCTAACATTTCACACATCTAAACAACTAGAATAATACCCTAAATATTACAAAACTACAAATTACATAACTAGTGCAACAAAACCACTAGGGTAAAATAATAACTTAATCAACACAACCACAGAAAACGTTTTGGGCCTAATAACTATTGCTACAAGATTACATACAATTCCTGTCACATAACTACAAAACAATTCTGCAATACGGCAACATACTGCAGTACTAAACACTTACATTTACTTTGACACAACTGCAAAGCAATTACATCAACACAAAAAAATAACTGCTGTAATACATGTATAGATATCCATCGCAATAAAACTAGTCAGACACAACAACCCCTGCAACACAGCTATTATTCACTAAAAAGTGTGATTTGTTGAACATTTTAGGTGAATTTCAACTTTTAGGCCAAAATGGATGATTTGGGAAAAAAATTTAAAAAATAAAATATGAAAATTAAACTACAAACTACTGAAGAACCACATTAAAGTCAAAGATATTATATTAAAATATGAATGAACTTTGTCTATATATTTACTGTTTAAAATGTGACACCGAGCCACATTAAACAGACACTCTGAGCACCATAATTACTGGCACAAACCAAGGGCCCCACGAGGTGCGTGTGCCCCCACCACCTCGCTCACCATATTGCTCATGCTCTCAGCCAGTGTCATGCAGGGTTTATGAAGTATCAAAAATCAGAAGACTGCATGATTGTCTCTGCTCAAGATGGGCGGATTATGTCCCAATATATAACTATCCAGCATAGTAGGTCGACTTTAACGGGTGTCTATTCGTGGGCATAGGTAAGCCTCAGGTAATAGTCTACAATAAATTGTTCATGTTTGCGGCCTACCTGCCGAACTCTCATAACAGGGACCCCTTCCTCTTCAAAAGAAAATATGTCTACCATATACTGAAATTTACTGTTACCCATCACCTACATTTCCAAAGGCAACCGGATGCAAAGATATAGTAATATACAGACAGATCAGCTCTAAAAAGATTGTGCTCCACAATTCTCCCAGAATGCCACTTCCTAAATTCTGACTAAAGGACAGTTCATGGAGTTAATTTTACAGCTGATGAATGGGTCACCTAATAAATGCAATGAAATGTTGAAAGGGTTAAGTGCCAGTGATCCTGAAGGAAAGACCTCCTGGAAATTGATTTTGTAGGCAGAAAGGATCTGTTGCTACTTAAATAAAAAAAATAAAAAAATAAAAACTCTCCTCTGGCAGTAAAAGCCTTGACTCCCATCAAAGGAATTTGTGTTACAATGTTACAAAGATGGTGCCAGCCGGCATATCAACTTCCTTTTTTAAGGAAGAAATGTATTCAGATTTTTAGATAATTTAAAATGAGTACTTTTACACAAGACGGTGAAAGGGAACAATTAAAAATGGATGGTTTTCACACACAAAAAATGTGATTTAAAGGAGATCCTACAGCTTGGTAGGGGTTATGAAGCAAGACGTCGGGTTTTATATATATATATATATATATGTATATATATATATATATGGTGTGACTTTAAAATTCCAAGTGAATTTCAACTTTCAGGCCAAAATAGATGATTTGGAAAAATTGTCACTTTGGCCTAAAATATGAAAATTAACTCTGAATCGCTAACAGTTAACATTTTTGGGTAACCGCATTTGGGTTTTAAAGAGGTTTTACAAAACATCTTGCTCTCCTCTGCACCCGGCCGGCCCCTCTGATAATGAGGGAGTTTCACGGTTGCATTATACATTCACAGACGGCAATGATAGGCTTGGTCCAGAGCTCACAGCGTTTGTGCACACAAGCAGAGAGCAGGCCGAACACAGCTTCTAAAAACGTGGGATAGGGAGCGACACCCAAAGTCTTATTGCACCATACACACCGCAATATGATGTACTAGTGGTGGTGATTAGCGTGTCCCTTTATTGATAAGCGTGGCAACGTTGCAAACAAATATAAACTAAATAAACTGGGTGGGGCACATACCAATGTGTTTTGGCTTTCCTCGACACCTGTACTGCATACCTACCAACACTTCAAATGGCCACTGGGACTCACACTGCCGCTGGGGAGGAAGGACGGCACCTTTATTATTGTGTGATACACACACACTGCACATTGCTGTGTTATTATTGTGTGATAGACACACACACACACTGCACATTGCTGTGTTTTATTATTGTGTGATACACACACACTGCACATTGCTGTGTGATACACACACACACTGCACATTGCTGTATTTTATTATTGTGTGATAAAACTGCACATTGCTGTGTTATTATTGTGTGATCCACACACTGCACACTGCTGTGTTTTATTATTGTATGATACACACACACTGTACATTGCTGTGTTATTACTGTGTGATCCACACACACTGCACATTGCTGTGTTATTACTGTGTGATCCACACACACACTGCACATTGCTGTATTTTATTGTGTGACACACACACTGCACATTGCTGTGTTTTATTATTGTGTGATACACACACACACACTGCACATTGCTGTGTTTTATTATTGTGTGATACACACATTGCACATTGCTGTATTTTATTATTGTGTGATACACACACACACACACACTGCACATTGCTGTGTTTTATTATTGTGTGACACACACTGCACATTGCTGTGTTTTATTATTGTGTGATACACACACACACACACTGCACATTGCTGTGTTTTATTATTGTATGATACACACACACTGTACATTGCTGTGTTATTATTGTGTGATCCACACACTGCACATTGCTGTGTTATTACTGTGTGATACACACACACACACTGCACATTGCTGTATTTTATTATTGTGTGATACACACACACACACACTGCACATTGCTGTGTTTTATTATTGTGTGATACACACACACTGCACATTGCTGTGTTTTATTATTGTGTGATATACACACTGCACATTGCTGTATTTTATTATTGTGTGATACACACACACACACACACACTGCACATTGTTGTGTTTTATTATTGTGTGATACACACACACTGCACATTGCTGTATTTTATTATTGTGTGACACACACACTGCACATTGCCGTATTTTATTATTGTGTGACACACACACACACTGCACATTGCTGTGTTTTATTATTGTGTGATATACACACACACACTGCACATTGCTGTGTTTTATTATTGTGTGATACACACACACTGCACATTGCTGTGTTTTATTATTGTGTGATACACACACACACACACACTGCACATTGCTGTGTTTTATTATTGTGTGATACACACACTGCACATTGCTGTGTTTTATTATTGTGTGATACACACACTGCACACTGCTGTGTTTTATTATTGTATGATACACACACTGCACATTGCTGTGTTTTATTATTGTGTGATATACACATACACACACTGCACATTGCTGTGTTTTATTATTGTATGATACACACACTGCACATTGCTGTGTTTTATTATTGTGTGATATACACACACACACACACTGCACATTGCTGTGTTTTATTATTGTATGATACACACACACACTGCACATTGCTGTGTTATTATTGTGTGACACACACACACACACTGCACATTGCTGTGTTTTATTATTGTATGATACACACACACACTGTACATTGCTGTGTTTTATTATTGTGTGATACACACACACACACTGCACATTGCTGTGTTTTATTATTGTATGATACACACACACACACTGCACATTGCTGTGTTATTATTGTGTGATACACACACATTGCACATTGCTGTGTTTTATTATTGTGTGATACACACACACACTGTACATTGCTGTGTTATTGTGTGATACACACACACACACACTGCACATTGCTGTGTTTTATTATTGTATGATACACACACTGCACATTGCTGTGTTTTATTATTGTGTGATACACACCCACTGCACATTGCTGTGTTATTATTGTGTGATACACACCCACTGCACATTGCTGTGTTTTATTATTGTGATACACACACACTGCACATTGCTGTGTTTTATTATTGTGTGATACACACACACTGCACATTGCTGTGTTATTGTTGTGTGACACACACACACTGCACAATGCTGTGTTTTATTATTGTATGATACACACATACACACTGCACATTGCTGTGTTTTATTATTGTATGATACACACACACACTGCACATTGCAGATGGCGACGGTTTAAGATGGTGGGGCGCCAGACTCCTCCCTACGCGTTATAGAAATACAGAATGCTGAGCTTAATAAAGAGATACTTGTACAATACAGAGAACCGAGCTCAATAGAGATATATACTCATACAATAAAACAAGTTAGGCATAACATAAAGATATCTATAAAATACATAGAGCTGAGTACAATACAGAGGTAACCATGCCACAAACAGAACTGAGAAAAAAAATATAGAGCTATAATGCACAGAGCTTGGCACAATAAGGAGCTAGCCATAACTATCCCACACAGCCAGGATCACTGTAGACTACACAGAGCTACAATACAAAGATCCCCTCACAGTGCATGTCTCTGCTCTCACTGTCTACCTTCCTAGTCCTTTCCCTTACATAATCTCACCTTAAGGAGTGCTCCTGCTATGATGACTTTCTAGTAAATATTGCTGCTGTTATGAAACATGTCAGCTACTGCATTAGCTCTCAGCACACAGTGTGCGCATGGTTAAAGCATGAAGATACTAGTAGACTCCAAACATATCAGCTACTCCTTAAACTAGGTTAGAGCAGCAGGCAATATAATTAATCTGCAGTTGGACTATAGAGACAGAAAGTAGCGGACATGGTTAACAGAATCAACAATCATTGCAGATTTAAACAGATTCAAATCAGAATAATTTCAGTCCTCAGAGTCACAGCCCGAGTCCCGCAGTTTGAAGCCTTATCATTTTTAATAAGATCGTGGCTATGTGCAGTAGGAGTTATTAAAACAACAAGTGACAGGCAGCACAGTGCTCTGTGTCAGAAATGTCCCCCTCCCCTTGTCCCCCCTGGCCAGGTTCGGCGCTTCCGTTAGACCACTTAGGTGGTGGCCTAGGGTGCCAGATCCCTGGGGGCGCCTCTGGCAAGACTGCTGCTAACAGTGTTTGGGACTGTCCGGGTGCATATTGCCTAACTCTGTTTTTTCTTTATACTCCTTCCTTCTGCCTATAATTTAGTTTATAGGTTTTCCTGTTACTTTAGAATCCTTACTATACTTTACCTGTAATCTCATTTATAGATTCTGCTTCCAACCCATTGTCTATAGTATTTCCATTGCCCTTTAAAGGATCACTATAGTATCAGGAAAACAAAGCGGTTTTCCTGACACTACAGTGCCCTAAGGGTGTCCCCAACCTCAGGTTCCCCCTCCCATGGAGCTGAAGGGGTTAAAACCCCTTCAGCCACTTATTTTAATCCAGTACCGGGCTCCCTTGGCGCTGGTGACCCCTCCTCCCCCACCTACGTCAGCTCCTGAGTGGAGCGGAATGCACGTGCGCGCATTCAAACACTCCATAGGAAAGCATTTCTCAATGCATTCCTATGGACGTTCTGCACGCCGGATGGGAATTTCACATCCAGCGTTGCAGATGCGCCTCCAGCGGCTGTCAGGAAGACAGCCACTAGAGGGTGGATTAACCCTGTAATGTAAACATGTAAAGTGTTAAAACTAGGAAAGCAAAAATCCTTGCACCGGCCCTGCCCCTGGCCATCCCTAGATTTGCATTTATTAATTATATAATTGCGGAAATTCATTTGCTTAATCAGCCCTCAGAGTGTAATATTTTACAGAGAATATAATATTATACCTACATTTGGCAGGAGCCAGGAGCTGCTGCTCTGTTGTCCCTGTGCTGCTTCCAAGATGGCTTCTTGCTTCTCTCTCCTGTGGGCACTGTGACCCTGGTGCTATCCGCCAGTAATGGCCCCTGAATAGAGTCTAATAGCGTGCCTGCTGCCAAAATGTCAACTCAATAGAAATTCCTTCTTAAAAAGGACACTGGGCATGTGCAAAACCTTCTAAAATAGGACAGATCTCAAACTAGGCCCATTTTTATTTATTTTTTGACATGCCCAGATACTCTCAAGTGATCTTTTCCTAACAGCTTCAAATGATGGGGCAGAGGCACTGCAGAACTGAATCCCATTACAGAATTAAAGAGACACTAATTCAGATAAAGAGTCTTAGTGTTTCAAAACTACCGTAATGCAAATAATTTTTTCTCCCACATAAAAACTGGTGGGGCGCTGCCTCCACTGCACCACACAAGACTGGATGACAAACCTCCAGAGCAATAAAACGCTCACACTGCACATTACTGTAAATGTTATTGCTGTGTAGCTCTGTCATGCCCATATACACACAGCACATTACTTTGAGTTTTAATGCTGTGGAGCTCGGTCATACACACCACACATTACTGTGAGTTTTAATGCTTTGGAGCTCTATCATACTCCCATCACTGCACATTATTGTAAGTATTATGGCTGTGGAGCTCTGTCATACACATCACACATTACTGTGAGCTTAATGCTGTGGAGCTCTGTCATACAAATCGCACATTACCGTGAGTTTTATGGCTGTAGAGCTCTGTGATATGCTCATGCACACTGCAGTAAAGGGTGTTTCTTACTGTGGAGTACGGTGATAAACGAATACCTGATTTGTTAGAAAAGCACATATATCAGGACAGAGAGAAAGTAAAGTTTCATGGTTCTCGTCTTCCTCATAAATACACGAATTGAGAATCTGAGGTTTTTACGAGGAAAGCATAGATTGCCTGGAAGCATTTACTGTGTATTAAATTCCATTTTCCAATGACATGCATATTTTTTCCCAGAAGCCTGCGTGAGTAAAGTCTCCCAGTACCCAGGAAGTTGGCCTTACACAAGAAACAGCTGCAGTAGGAGAGATTACAATGTGCCAACTTTTGTTTCTGTGACTGGATTGAAACAGAAAGGGGAAATTCCATGAGCGTTTCAGAAGCATTGTACTACAAACCGAAACATCGCATTGCTGAGCGATAAGCTAATTGCTGTATCCGTGTTCCAATCTACTGGCCAAACTCCGCTCACAGTGAGACAGATACAAGCCTGTGACAGCATAGCCACAGGGAAATAACTTTTATAAAGAACAAACAGCTTCAGAAAACATGCCACTAAGTCACTGGCCACGAAAGGTGTCTGAGCATGGTGTGATTTGTAGTTCTAGTAGTAAGACTAGTACAGGGTTTTTTTTCTTTTGTTTTTTTAAATTCTTTAATTTTTGATGTGCAAAAAGATACAAGCAAGAATTAATCGCCACAACAGCAATTTCAAGAGCATAGCAAAACATTGTAGTATAAAATCTGTGTGGTATTCATACATACTGCACATTTTAGTATTCTATAAACATGAGTATAGAACTTAAGGCATGATAAGTGGCATAGCTATAATAGCTATAAAAATGGCATAGCGTATCATGCTAGACTAATCTGTTAAAAGAGTAGAACTACTGGAGTCAGGTCTATATTAGGCTGCTGCACTACATGCAAAAATAAAAAGGGTGCGGGGCCTGAAAGCCGACCAAGATGGCCGCTTAGAACTGGAGTTCCTCAGGAGAAATTACTTTCTGTACCGCTAACGGGCCATAAGTGATTCCTAATTGGTCTCTATCCTGCATCTCATCCTGGGGAGCACCTTTACTGACCTCCCGAGCATTGCAAGCCTGCAACTAACGGCTCATGTCGGCACTTGACCTACCCGCAGCCTGCTGCTACGCACGAGGTGGGGGAGTCGGCCGATCCCCAGCCTTGAAGTGTGGCTAGCTGGCTTAAATCCCCACTGGATTGCTGAGAGGCTCACCAGGACGAGCGACACAGCCTGCAGCTGTACTGGACTGTCGAGGCACAATCAAGATGGCTGCACAGATGGGGCAAACGACAAAGCGCACCTGCACCCAGACACCCATGCATCCCCTAGAGGCCTTTGACCGGCTCTTTGTGAGCTTCTGGACAAAGCTCTGTACTCATGGACTGACCTACAATCTTGCCGTTAGAGTGGTGGCTTCATGGATTCGCCTGCAACACCTGGCGTCGCCTGTATGTGCATTCCACTTTGAGCCTCCAGAGCGGCAATCCGGCAAAGAAGACGCCGAAGATTGTTATGGCGGGAAACAGCAACATGCTACTCGGGCGCACGCACTTGCTCTCACATACACCAGAGCTGGAACAACAAGCAAACCCAACCTGCATGCAACATACCTGCCCCAGGGGTCTCTGATCAACTCTGCACCTAAGGGCTAAAGCTGAAGGCCGCGTTGCTGAAAATCTTGCCGACATGTGAGGGCTAAGCCAAGGGGCTCCATCAGAGGGGCCGACAGTGACAGAATACGGGACAATCCTATAATGGGCATAGGCTGAAGTGCCTACTATTCTTTCTCACAGCGGACATGCCTTACTTCTCATCGTGAGCATGCTGTTTCGGCTGTCAATATATATATCAAGTTTACCATAATGCCCCATTAGTCTATATACCAGTGGTTAATATAATATATTATATATATATATATATATATATACACACACACACACACACACACACACACACACACACCTCTCTATGCATTGGCTTATTGTAACCCCATATATTCAGCCACAGACATGTAACTCTCACTTGCTTTCCATGCTCACAAAATACAGCTACTGTTGCTTAGTTGTCGCTCTAAAAGCTTAGTATAAACTTGTTGGAGCACCAAGCGTAGTTTAATCTTTCATTTTATTACTGTTTGCATTGACCCTCACATATCTCTTCTATATTACTATAAAAGCGTGCATGTTCCTCATACGTCACTTACTGCGTTAAACATGTTTATTGATGCTTGCTCATGCAGCTGTGGCATAGTAAGTTTACCTGTGTGGTTTCCTATATGCACAACCAAAGTAAATAAATAAAAATAAGCAAATATATTCAACAGATATAGTGACCCTTTGCAAGGCATTAATATTATATAAGACACAATGGCATCAGCTTATCCCTTGAGGCATGAAATGTAGAGCGCTGCCTGGAGTTCCCTGGAACATCAGAAGTGTAGCGCCACGGCGTGTCACCCCCAGCCTCATGCCTATGAGGACCGACATCCAGGAGCCACAGATATGATGATTTGTGGGTGGCAAGTCTGTCTCCCAGCAGGGGTAAGTGAAAGAACCACGTGGTAAGCGCCTCTTTCGGCGTATGAGCTTTGGCTTGTGTGGTTGGTGGGTAGAGGTACCTCCTTGGAAGTCCCTTGGTCTGGGACGGCAGGCCATGTGTGTTTAGGCATTCTCAAAGATTTGCTCAGTGGGAGTTTCCTCCTCTCCGGCACAGTGTGCCTTTGATCGCCTCCCTGCGGTTGCAGCAGACATGAAGTTTTCTCCAGAAGGCCCGAAAGTGCCCCTTTAGACGCAGCAATAAGTAGTCGCATGAGGCCAGGGCTCCAGTTTCATGAAGAGCAGCTGCTATCTTAAATGTTTGAGGTGGAATATGTTTCGAGGGCAACTCAGAGCAAGAGGTAAGTGCAGCAGAAGTTGCTCAGAACAGTCCAGTGGCGATAGAGATAACCCCTGCTGGTCAAAGGGGTGGGGGGGAAACAGGAGCGCTGCCGCTCTGGAAACAGGCCACTACAGAACTACTTGGGATCCCGGTGGAGTAAGGTCATAAGTAATGACTGTTTGTCTGGAAATCCCTGGCCCATGGAACATACTTGAGTGGTCAGAATTGGTCCTTGGCGGGGATTAGCACCCCGAAATCGGAGTCCGGAGCCTGTGTAACAAATGTCTGCTCCGCTCCTGGGTCAAGCTCCTCCCCACAGACTTGTACAGTTTTAATTCAGTATTTTTCAGGAAAAATAATCTAGGCAAAATTGACTCTCACTAGCACGCAGGATATGCAGATGCAAAATGTACGTATATCCCCAGGTTACGTATATCCCCAAGTCAACTTGAGAAAACCTATTGCAGTGAATTTCTGCAGCAATTAGTACATAGGCAACCCTAGACCCTTATCAGCCAGTTGCATGCACTCCTGCACCAATTTTATGCCACTCAATGCTGCAACATGATTGAATGAAGCACTCAGCATCAGGGGGTTTGCAGATATGATCACGTCCACTACAGCAGTGATCTTGGTATAGGCAAAATCTAATTTCCAGTAAGGATGTCTCTGGCTACTTCAGGGGATAAAATGTGTGTATAACAATGCCACTTTTCAAATTTCCATTAAATACAGTTTTAGAACCCCTTGTTATTGTACAACATTTTGTTTTGGACTGTTAGATAAATGTGATAAGCCTCTATCTTACAGCATCATGGAAAATATTAGCAGGATCAGGACTTGGCCCTAGGAATTAGTTTGACTTATGAAGGTCTACCAGAGGGAGGTCAGATATGGCCCTTAAGGGCCAATTCTCTGTCTCAGTTTTAGGACATTTCTAATTATCATGTAAAGAAACATATCCTATATCACTTCACCCAGTGTTATTCTGAAAAATCTTTCAACCATTTACATTCTAGTAATGAACACGGTAACTGGGATAGAGACCCAAGACATTTGTGGTGTAAGATAACGTTTTTCTAAACAGATACCAAATGGAAGGGACGCATCTTGAACAGTGGACTTTCTGTGTGAAGAACATGGATACAGTGTCTTATAACTTGGCAAAAAAAAAAAAATGGGCATTTAAAGAACACTTAAAATGCCCACTTTAGTTGTGCTGGTGTCAGGGTTCCCTGGCTCCACCTACCCCTAATGTAAGTAGAACTGTTTGACTTCTTACCTGGAGTCAGCCAAGTGACACTCCCCACCTCTCTGAAGTCTCCAGAAGCACAGAAAGGCAGAGCAGGGCTTCGTTCAGTGCCTAGAACTCATCAGAATAGGGCTTCGCTCAGGAAAGCTAATGAAAGCATCCGGCCCTGCTGGAGGCGGTAGAGAGGCGGGTAGCGGCTCCTTGCAGAACCCAGGTAAAAAGTTAAATCTTGATAAAGTTGTAAAATTGTTTTGAGAACGATATAAAAAGAAATGCATAGATGGTGTCTGTCAAGTTTGAGGTCTGAACCTTTGGATTTATGGCCGCACTATTTTGTTATGAGTTTGTTTTTTCCGGTTTGACTACTCCCATTGGGGCACCAGGACACACCTGGCACTTTAACCACTACAGTGCACTATAATAGTTATAGTGCTCTGAGAATTCCTTTGATAGAAAGAGACTGAATAACACTCCATCTAGGCTTCCAACTAGGTTTGCTGGATCAATCCTTTCATTAATGGACAGCAGATGGGCTGTACACAAAAAGTGCTGCCCTACAATATTCAGAATTCACATGCCGCATGAAAGAAACTCATCCTAAGAAGGCTGTCCGAGGAAATGTCTCGATTCACACGCCATATGAATGCTACATACGTCAAGACAGCAATTTGTATGTCCTGTCCTACAGCGCAAAGATGTAAGTTTGTCCAGGAATACATAGCAGATATGGTAATCCAATGAGGACTAATACATTTAAAACATCGAGGGCCACATCTGAGAGTTCGGTAAATTATCCCATTAAGCACACAATGGCTGCCGGTTGGGAAGAGGCTCCGCTGCTCAGCAATGTTGCCCTTTGCTTGTATATGGATTAGTGATTTATCTCCTGAATACAATGCATCTTTTCACTGCAAGCAAGTTTCTTTGCAATTCTCTTTTTCTTTGTGATTTTTATGTAAAACAGTTCAGAGTGCTCCCTGGAGAGAGATGTGTGTCTTTATCCTATGACAGGCACTTTAGATACGCGAATGCACTAAGTGTAATGGAACAGAAACTAAAAATGACATGTTTTTCCTGCAAAGACGCTTGTCATGCAAACAAGGTGTGCTATCACTTTAAAGAGATCATTTAGGGCATACCTGCACAACTTTAGCGCCTCACTTTACAAGTTAAGGTACAAAATTACATATATCTGGCTCTAGCAGTCTGTTTTGTCCTCCACATTGCCTTTTCCTGGCTCTCCAGGAGAAAGTCACCGCCTGTCACTTCTTCCCAGCGCTGCTAATAATGCCCACCAGGTGGCCCTTAGTGCATGAGCCATCTGATGGGGCCCCTTGGTGGGAAGCCTCTGCGCAGCACACAAGCTGCACCGGTGAAAGTTCCGCCACTGGGACCACGTCAGAAAGAGTTACTGTAACAAATATCAGCGTTTTATTAAATCAATGAAGTGGTCATGGTGCTTGTAGTGACCCTTTAATCCATGTACCATACTGAACAAGTTAATAGCAAATGTATTTTAGCTATAGCGTTAAATATAAGTGGGGTAAGAGCTTCTTGTTCCAAGGAGAGATCTGACTGCCATTCTGGGGGCAAGAAGGAATTTTTCCTAGTTTGTTGCGAAATTGGAAAGCACTTAAAACTGGGTGGGTTTTTTTGCCTTCTTTTGGATCAGATGTGAGAAAGGCTGAACTTGATGGACGCATGTCTCTTTTCAGCCTATGTAACTATAGAGTAAACATTATTCTGAATTTCAAAGTTTAACAAACAACCTTGTTAATGTAGGTCAGGGTTGATCTCACTTGTGGGGAATTCAAACTTAAAATATTACTGCCTTCATACACATACATGCATGAATACACACACACGTATGTGTGTGTAGGTGTGTGTGTATGTGTTTGCATGTCTATGTCTCTAACTGTATCAGGGTGAAAGTATGTGTACCCAAGTGTATACTAACACAATCACTTCAAGCTGACTGACTGCTAGAGTAGTGGCAAATGTTAAAGAAGCAACCATAGAGATTTAAATAGTGAGGGGGAGGAAATCACATAAACCTCAGGCTTGTAGTACAAATTCACATTTAACGCCTACACGCCATTTTTAGTTTCATTTTACCTCCGACATCGAAGTGTAATCCAGTTTTCCACTTCCGTTCACAATAATTAAATATACGGACTCAAACTCTCTGGCTAGTACCAGAATATCCCTGCACCCTCACTAATCATTCTGCCAGGTAAATGGGCATGTCTGGCTACTGGGCTAATGCAGCAACCTTGCTGGGCAACCAAGGAAAGATTTGGGAATCCAATCAGACTAACATTGGACAGTGGGGGCTCTAAAGTCAGCAAACCTACATTATTACCTGCTATATCTGTATACATACAGCACTTAGTGTGTTAAAAAAAAAAGGGGCAGGGCCGAACCACAGAGCTGAGCGGCAGCAACACTTAACAGCTCCTGCGAGCAGCATTTTAAAAAGCGTGATACCCCTACAAGCGATGGGGGATGTCAGGACACACAAAACGATGCATTCCAAGCGACAACCGACCTACGCCGTACACATCGGTGAGGCCCACTGGCATGACGGACGCGGGAGAGGAGGCCACTCTCCTGCTGCCAGGACTAGAGGGAAGCCAGACTCAGGGCTCTCGTTTAGCCCCCCCATATGGACCGGCGGGGGATATCCTGGTCCAACCCCACAAGCTTAACCGGTCACACAAGACCCAAGCAACAAGACCACGGAGACTCACCCTAGGGTAACTGTGAAACCAGATACCCACACCCAGATACCCACACCTGCTTGCACACTTGCTTGCTTTACTGTGCAGCTTCCCCCTGAGAGACTCACATAGGCTGGCAGGACTGCCGTTTTTCGCGGACCACCCAAACCCCTTGATAAGCATAGCACTGACTATTGCCACATAGCACATAGATGGCCCTCTGGGGTATTTCACACCATCTGTCCTAGCTCAAGACCCAAACCGGCCCACTTCTGTCGAGCAGTTGACCCTACGAACTGACCCTCTTTTCTTTGCTAACGTTGCTTCATACCTGTATTACTCATGCTATTACTAACTAAACTTGTGCTCTGACCAAGCTTGTCTACAGCAGAAATGTATATTTACAGCTGAAGCTATACAGTCTAAATATAACTTACATTATAATTTACATTTACTTTTACAATCGATAGCTTAAACTTAACCATTACATAAAAATGTGCCTGTTAACCTTATGCCCCGCACGTTAAGCATGGAAATTGCTTGAGGACTGCTTTCGGGGCACCTCTCTCCTGCTTGTAATATCTTATGCACCACAAAAATAAAAAATAAAAAAAATAAATCACTTGTAAATTGGCTGCAGTAGATGGAATTGCGCATACATACTGTACATTCTGTTATAGTGATGACTGCCTTGGCACTCCACATGTCTGGGGTGGGTGGTGCGTCATGGGACGTACAGATCACAAACAACAGAGTATCAGGGTTAAATAGATATCCATCAGTAGACAGCCATAGAATGTTATCTAGGAGTATCTGTGTATTATATAAGCATCTTTATTGTTAAAACAAGATCTTTACTGTTTGTTACATCTTTTACATTGTAATGTGCAGTGTAAGGTGCAGGGCTACACAAACAATTTCTTTAACAATGCAAAGAAAATATGAGAAAATATAAAACTGAGCTAATTCGAGCTGCGTACACCCATATGTATAGATAGTCAAAAATGTCTGGGTTAGGCGAAAAAGCCACAAAGACAGTGAAATAATGAAATCCAAACTCCAAATTTTATTACCGCAGTGGATTTTTTTTTCTTTTTATATTAAGCAGGGTCAATATTATGACATGTCGTGAAAAGAGAGAGAAAAAAAAAAAAAAAAAAACTTCTGAAAGTACTATTCCAGGAACCACGACTGCTTCAGTGATTTGCAGTGCTCATGGTGCCTGGAGTCTGTATCAGACCCTAACCAGATTTGTTACTTCCTGGGGTTTTTGCTAAATATGCGAATACCCTGAAAAGTGACAGACCTGCTTTAAGTAAGCTGCACTACTGAAGGGTTCATTGCACACCCGGCACGGGAAAAATTCTACTTGTCAGGGATACATTTTCACTCAACAATGGCTAGTGGAAGTTTTGAATCCTGGTATAGGCCTTCAGAGATTCAAAATGGGTTAAAGTGTTGCATAACTGTCAACTTTCTACATTCCAAAAACAGAAAAGACGTCCACACCATGTATAGAGAGAGACAGAAAAAAAATCCTAAAATGTAATAGAGTAGAGTCCAGGCCAGTTGGCAGTTATTAACAG
The DNA here is from genome assembly GCA_933207985.1 of Pelobates cultripes. Lineage (NCBI taxonomy): Eukaryota > Metazoa > Chordata > Amphibia > Anura > Pelobatidae > Pelobates > Pelobates cultripes. The sequence goes on along the minus strand of OW240921.1, from coordinate 24,578,713 downwards.
GCTTACGGAACCAATAAACTGTACAAAGCCTCCCTTGTCAGAATTCACGAAGAAGAAAAAGAAGAGTTTTATATTTACAGTAAGAACACAGATCCTGTCCTTCAGTGACACTAACGGGCTCGCCTGTGGAATGCGACTCCATGATACTTTACCTTGTCTCCTTGCTGGCAGGGTATTTGTGGGACACAGATACTAAAGTTTCAAATAATGTAAACAACATGGAACGCAGAGGAACTGGGTCCAATGCCAGAAGCAACATACCAACGATGCAGGCTGTATATAAAACCCAACTTTATTAAAGCAACATGACCATTACAAGCTTATTGTGGCAATTAGGGAGCTGTGGTCATTTTGGGAGCCATCCCAATGTTTTCTGCCACAGAATGCTGGGCAACAGGATATAAACTGTGGCTCTCTTGGGCACTCAAAGTCCAGCCTCACTGCAGCCACGCAGATAATGTTTGACAGCTACTTGTGTAAAAAGGGAATAGGATCAAAGCAAATAAAAAAAATATTATATACAGTTAGATATTTTCAGAATTTATGCTTTAGGTGTGAGGAGTGTGTCTTCATTTTATTTTGCAAAAAGTGCAGATTTTAATAGAAATGTACACTTTTATAAATTAACCTTGTTACACCCCGTTGGCTTTAATACAGACATGTCCTGTTACTTCCTGGTTTTGTTAGCTCAGTGGAGCTAAATGCAAGAGGCAGCAGTGGCTTAGAGCACCTGCCTTGCAAATACTTCTCATTTAGCTGTATTGGTAAGTCTATGATTGGATAGCCACAGAAAGTCTAGGCAGGGTTAGAAGGGGAGGGCTTGTAAAGGCAGAACTGCTATTTTTGCAAGACAGACAGACACACACACACACACACCTCAATGAAAATTAATTGCATGCAGATTAAAACACTAAAATCCTAACAATCACATAACTTGTGTTACCCCCCTTGCCCCCCATGTGATGCAGTTTTCTTTTAACATAAATTAGTAAGTGGCATTATAATCCAGCTCAGTCTATGGCACAGCCAGGGCACTCAATGTAAATGAGGAGGAGAAATAGAAATTATGTTCAATAACAGGAAAGGTGTAACCTATGACCCAGTGTTAATTTTGGCGGCAAATTTTAATTTAGTTTTAGTCATAGTCTTTTGACTAAAATGCCATTTTATTTTTAGTTTTAATTTTAGCCATCTGAATTTTTTTAGTCGACTAAATCTCTAGTACAAGGGTTCTCAACCCAGTCCTCAAGGACCCCCGAACTGTCCAGGATTTATGGATTACCCTGCTGTGTCTAATGTGTTTTTGGGAGGGGAAGGAGGACAAACACTTTAGACACAACAGGGTAATCCCTAAATCCTGGACAGTTCCGGGGTCCTTGAGGACTGTGTTGAGAACCCTTGCTCTAGTAGGTTTTAGTTGACACGACTAAAATCTAATGGGTTTAGTTAAAGCCTTTGTCTCTTTTGCCCCTTCCCCAGCCCCTCTGTGTGTCTTTGTGTCCTCCCAGCCCCTCTAGGTGTCTCTCTCCCAACCCCTGGTCTGTCCGTTGCCCCTTCCACAGCCCCTCTGTGCAGTGTTAATTTTGGCTGTAAATTTCTATCCAGTTTTAGTCATAGTTTTTTGGCTTAAGAGCTGTTTTAGTCGTATTTGATTCATCTGAATTGTTTTAGTCGACTAAATTTCAAATAATTTTGTTGACTAAACTTTGACTCAAATTGTTCGTCAACAAAATGAACACTGGTGAGACCAGAAGGATTAGGAGCACCCCAAGCACCCAGATAAGTGTCAAACCATTCAAATGTATTTTGACTCTTTACCAAGAAACGGTGGCGGCGAACTCCAGGCACCAAAAACCGCAGCAATGTGCTGTAGTCGTTATAATGTTTAGAGTGCCCCTTTAAAAATATTTAAAAGGATTCTGTACCAAGGGAAAAATCAGTGTTATGGCTCTTTTTTTTTTCTCTTCAAAATAATCCATACAACCATATCTGCCAAAAAAAATAAAAAATGAAAAAAACATAAAAATGGACAAAGAGGAGCACTTTGATTCCAGGCCATTTTAATTGAAACATTATCTTCTAACAACCATTAAAGAAACACTGTAGGGTCAGGAAAGCAAACATTTATTCCTGATCCTATAGTCTTAAAATCACTATTTAGCTCTCTGCCCCTCTAAATATATAGTAAAATCTTACATTTATTCCAGTCTGCAGGTAATGGTTCTGCCCTTGATCTGAAACCTTGGCTGACATCAAAAGTGATAATCTGAGTCAATCACGATGCTTTCCCATATGAAACCATTGGATTGGCTGAGATTGCCAAGAAAGTTTGGTAGGGGGCGGAGCCAAACGCCATTCTACCCATTCAGTATCTCCTCATAAAGATACATTTAATTAATGCATTTCTATGAAGAAAAGTTCAGTGTCTCCATGCAGAGGGTGAAAACACTGAAGGTCTGTGCAGCACTGCCCCAGGAAGCACCTCTAGTAGTCATCTGAGGAGTGGCCACTGTAGGTGTCCCTAGGATGTAATGTAAACACAGCCTTTTCTCTGAAAAAACAGTGAGTACAGCAAAAAGCCTGCAGGGAATGATTATACTCACCAGAACAACTACATTAAAGGACCACTATAGTGCCAGGAAAACATACTCGTTTTCCTGGCACTATAGTGCCCTGAGGGTGCCCCCACCCTCAGGGACCCCCTCCCGCCCGGCTCTGGAAGGGGGAAAGGGGTAAAAACTTACCTTTTTCCAGCGCTGGGCGGAGAGCTCTCCTCCTCCATTCCTCCTCCTGGGCTGAATGCGCACGCGCGGCAAGAGCTGCGCGCGCATTCAGCCTGTCGCATAGGAAAGCATTTACAATGCTTTCCTATGGACGCTTGCGTGCTCTCACTGTGAAAATCACAGTGAGAAGCACGCAAGCGCCTCTAGTGGCTGTCAATGAGACAGCCACTAGAGGATTAGGGGGAAGGCTTAACCCATTCATAATTATAGCAGTTTCTCTGAAACTGCTATAATTATGAAAAAATGGGTTAACCCTAGAAGGACCTGGCACCCAGACCACTTCATTAAGCTGAAGTGGTCTGGGTGCCTAGAGTGGTCCTTTAAGCTGTAGTTGTTCTGGTGACTATAGTGTCCCTTTAATGTAAAATGTAGTTTAAAACTACACAGATTATATTTCCAAACCAAATTCACCTATACACACACATAATATTTGAAGCTTTTAGAAAGGAGAGAAAATAAGAAAGAAAAGGTGGCTTTGTGCCAAAATAGGGACTCTATCTCCAAAAGAATGTCACTTGGCAGGTATACATTACGGACCAACCAGAATGCCCGCTAATATGAGAGATTTATACAGCGCCTGCGACAAAGAATGAACATGCCACAATTAACCTACTGCTTGCCATAGTGCTTGACATAAGATAACGAATAATTACTCTATGTAAAACAAATATTCATACAACACCAAGCTGCTGGTGAGGGTATATCTTTTGCATGCCAGAGACGAGAATGTCCAACCTTACTGTTTGATACCTAGGTACTCGAGATTTAAAGAAAGTTGCATCTAACTTTTTTTTTAATGTTTTTTCATTCTGTGCAAACACAGATGCGTCGCACAGCTACCAAATAAATAAATAATTGGAAATATATATATATATATATACACAATTTTGGCAACTGTTGTTTGAGAGGTTCACATTGGCAAAAAAACAAATAAAACCAGGAAATCTGGGATTACGATGGCAAAGTGAAATATTACACATGTATATTTAGACACATCCACGCATAATTGCTTAGAAAAGAATTTGCATTAGCTCAGCCAGGGGTGGAGGATGGGAAGGGGCAGGAATCTACTTTCAGGCTTTTTCGGAAACGGTCGCCCCGGTTACCTGTTGCCGAGAGACAGTTTTGTCACTGATGACGAGAACAAGACTCCCTTAACCTCTTCTTCACTAAACAAATAGGGAAATGGCAAAGGCGACCGCAATTAAACCGCTTTAGTATTCACAACGAACAAATTACCCCACATTTTCAACAATGGATCTGGGAATGGGTGTTGTGTACAACAACATTTTGGAGAACTACCCCAAAGGGTTAAAAGGCATTATGGCACATGTAAACTGGTTTAATGCTAGTCACAGGTTTTTTTTTGTATTATTATTAGCGCTTGATCCAGTGAAGGAGTTAAATAGAGATATGTCTAATAAACAGACACACCGTCTGCCTTTCTGTCTGAAGCATCTGGTTAGTTCAGATGGGTCATCCCATACCCAACACAGAATGGTGTTGGGAATGTACTAGTGGCAGCCACACCGTGGCACTTCTCATGTTAGTGAACTACTTACTAATGAAGCTCATCCAGGATTAGGAAATATATTTTTGTAAGCATTAGGGGTGCCAAGTACGGCCACCACTAGTACAGACTACAAAGTAGCAGAGTTTCGAATGCCTAAACAGTTGGTTGAGCCAAGGGGCAATGGTGGTACATGAAAATCTCAATGCACCCGCTGGACAGAGCATGCAAAGAATTTGTTGAAGGAAACCATTATTTGCTTTTAGCCTTTTGTAATATTATTGGGATTTTCGCTCAAGTGTAAATTGTCTAGAACATAAAGTAAATTTCAAATATTAATCCACAATCAGCCAAACTGGAAACATTTTCTGAATCAGATATATTTTCAGTTCAAATATTAAGGCCTACAATTATGAAATTTGCTTTGAATTCCTGAAAATACACACTTACATAGAATATACTGGTATTTTTTACTTTTTTTAATAGAATTTAAAAGTTAAAGAATTCATGTGTGGCCATGTAGAGATTACGGACACGGTTATTTAAGCAAGAACAGACATGTACATTCTGTGTAGTACAATTGGAAAAACACAGTCAATTACATTTTTCCTGGTTCACGGTCATTACATCGTCCTGTCTTATTTCACACCTCAGGCAAAACAAACAGTGGATAACAACAAAGAACTGTAAACATTGAGAAATAGACCTAGAAAGATGGTGTAAGAGGAGAAGGGGGAAGAGGGGAGACAAATCCACTCGAAGGCTAAACTTAGATCAAAACAGGGGGAGATGACGGATTTGTTTTCTATGTTAGTTAACTGTTCAAAATCATTTGCTACTGTTATCAGCAGCCATTGTTTCCAGATCATAGTATAGAACCAGTGAACCAGATTTCTAAAAGTGGGGAATCCTCTCTCAAGTAAAGAGGGATTAAGTATTTGGCAATGTTCAAAATGCTGACAGATAATGATTTAGTGTATGAAGAAGCAGTGGAGTTTGTGTTGTAACAGTAGCGGGCTGGATGAGATGGGGGAACATTATTAGAAACTTTTAATGATAGTATATAGTTCTGAAGACGACGTTCCTATCATAAGTGGAAAAAGGTGCCCGAGTTTCAAAACCTGCAAAGGCCATGTAAGGTAGGGGTGTCCATGGAGAGAGAGGTAGCTCAGTTGGTAAATTCCCTGACTACAGAGCCAGTTCAAATCCCGGCAGGGTCAACTCAGCTCTTCACCCTTCTGTGGTCGATAATATGAGTGCCATCAATTGGGTAATAATAACACCTATTATTCAGCTGCCAATTTGGTTACTTGTTTGAGCCGCAATGGGAGAAAGGCGCTATATAAATAGTAGATATTGGATTATTATCTACCAGGTTCTGTATTAAATGTTTTGGGTTTTCAGCCATTGAGTGGGAGTCAAGGTTTATCCTCTTTTCCAAAGACAGGTAGAGTGTGGAGTCCATACAGTTACTGAAGAGTGAAATATAGGAATAAAATTCAGTGTTCCAACAGAACATGTATTCTCAAAGAGTGTTATACCCCGAAAACCATACATCTAAAGAGGCTTATTAAGGAGATCTTCCAAAATTCATGTTGGCAAGAACTTACTCAAGGATACAACGTGCCTCATTTGGGCAAGAAGTCTTGAGCAGCAACACCTGAAATGTGTTTGCATCTGGAAAGAGTCTGCATTATTGGTCGGGAGGGGAGGTTGACAATTCAAGGAGCGACCAGTCTATGTGCTACTGAATGCCATATTTGTTGGGTGGCTTTAAGGAAAGGTGGGTGTCTGCTTACTAGACCTCAGGACAATATAGAAGCCCAATACATAATTTTCCCCCAAAATAAAAACATCTCCACTATTTGCATTCAAAATAAAAAGTATAAATAATATGAGACTTCTATGTTTGCAACAAAAATAGTAAATCGTAAGCATATATTTGTGATGGTTTCCCCCACTTTCATTCCCTGAATATTAGAGTTATTTGAAAATGGTTGGAAGGCAAGGACAAAGGACAACAAAAGTGGGTAGTCCTGCCAGGTAAAACAGTCTGTGAAAGCACCATTCACACAAACCCTGGCTGTGGATACCCAATATAAAGCCTAAATTTATATATTCATGTGTGGTCCTACGTTATGTAGCGCACTATAGTGGTGATAGTGCTTGGAGTGTTTAACATAGATGCCATTTATAGAGTCCAACATTTAATGTTGCCTGCTAATACATAGATAATATTCTAAAGAAGTGTTATTTTGCTTTAACGATGTACCTTTTGCCCGTCATTGGGCATGTAGGCACGTTAACAAGAAGGGTGGCCACAGCGTGGTAATGTGTCTTTGCATGCAGCTCACCCCCCACCCATTAGAATGAAGTTTAAATCAGAGAACACAAAGTCCAGTGAGAACATCCATTCTGGGTTCTCAATTATGTTTTGAAGAACACCACATTGTCCTGGGGTAATAGGAGTTGCTGTTTTATAAAAGTTGAGCAGAGCACTATGATAACACAAAACAAAACGTTGCCTGACAGCTAAAATGAAGCATTATCGGAGCCGTAGTAACATACTAGCGGTGCACAGCAGGCTAATGACCCTGCAATGGATTATGGGATTTGTTACTGGACATATGAATACACAGGTTACCCATCTCTCTTTCCTCATTGTGAAATAAGGTGTTTATTGAGGGCTGTTCACAACATGATACCTCCTCGTGCTAGGGTGGGATCATAGGAGTTGGAGTCAATGTACACTTGATCAAAGCATGTTACTTACTCAAGGCAGAAAACTATAGTAAGTTATCATAGGAGTTAAGTCACAGAAAACCACACCAGTATATGCATTTCTGCTATTCAGCAAGCATGGAAGGATCATGGGAGTCGTAGTTTAAGAAACAGCGTAAGAGCACAAGCTGTGCAACCCCTGATCAAGCTTTAGGGGAGATCGCCAACAGCATCAATTGCAGAAAGAAAGAAAAAAATCTCAAAACAGACGAGTGATTTTAATTTTATTAGGAGTGATTTGGTACTACAGGGAGTGCAGAATTATTAGGCAAGTTGTATTTTTGAGGATTAATTATATTATTGAACAACAACCATGTTCTCAATGAACCCAAAAAACTCATTAATATCAAAGCTGAATATTTTTGGAAGTAGTTTAGTTTGTTTTTAGTTTTAGCTATGTTAGGGGGATATCTGTGTGTGCAGGTGACTATTACTGTGCATAATTATTAGGCAACTTAACAAAAAACAAATATATACCCATTTCAATTATTTATTATTACCAGTGAAACCAATATAACATCTCAACATTCACAAATATACATTTCTGACATTCAAAACAAAAACAAATCAGTGACCAATATAGCCACCTTTCTTTGCAAGGACACTCAAAAGCCTGCCATCCATGGATTCTGTCAGTGTTTTGATCTGTTCACCATCAACATTGCGTGCAGCAGCAACCACAGCCTCCCAGACACTGTTCAGAGAGGTGTACTGTTTTCCCTCCTTGTAAATCTCACATTTGATGATGGACCACAGGTTCTCAATGGGGTTCAGATCAGGTGAACAAGGAGGCCATGTCATTAGATTTTCTTCTTTTATACCCTTTCTTGCCAGCCACGCTGTGGAGTACTTGGACGCGTGTGATGGAGCATTGTCCTGCATGAAAATCATGTTTTTCTTGAAGGATGCAGACTTCTTCCTGTACCACTGCTTGAAGAAGGTGTCTTCCAGGAACTGGCAGTAGGACTGGGAGTTGAGCTTGACTCCATCCTCAACCCGAAAAGGCCCCACAAGCTCATCTTTGATGATACCAGCCCAAACCAGTACTCCACCTCCACCTTGCTGGCGTCTGAGTCGGACTGGAGCTCTCTGCCCTTTACCAATCCAGCCACGGGCCCATCCATCTGGCCCATCAAGACTCACTCTCATTTCATCAGTCCATAAAACCTTAGAAAAATCAGTCTTGAGATATTTCTTGGCCCAGTCTTGACGTTTCAGCTTGTGTGTCTTGTTCAGTGGTGGTCGTCTTTCAGCCTTTCTTACCTTGGCCATGTCTCTGAGTATTGCACACCTTGTGCTTTTGGGCACTCCAGTGATGTTGCAGCTCTGAAATATGGCCAAACTGGTGGCAAGTGGCATCGTGGCAGCTGCACGCTTGACTTTTCTCAGTTCATGGGCAGTTATTTTGCGCCTTGGTTTTTCCACACGCTTCTTGCGACCCTGTTGATTATTTTGAATGAAACGCTTGATTGTTCGATGATCACGCTTCAGAAGCTTTGCAATTTTAAGAGTGCTGCATCCCTCTGCAAGATATCTCACTATTTTTGACTTTTCTGAGCCTGTCAAGTCCTTCTTTTGACCCATTTTGCCAAAGGAAAGGAAGTTGCCTAATAATTATGCACACCTGATATAGGGTGTTGATGTCATTAGACCACACCCCTTCTCATTACAGAGATGCACATCACCTAATATGCTTAATTGGTAGTAGGCTTTCGAGCCTATACAGCTTGGAGTAAGACAACATGCATAAAGAGGATGATGTGGTCAAAATACTCATTTGCCTAATAATTCTGCACTCCCTGTATATTAACATAATATATAGACCTCATGTGGGATTAGGAATGTGTTTGAAAAGCATGAGATTGAAGAGAGCAGCCATGTTGGAACAGGCAGAAATTCTAATGTTTCAAGTTATTTAAAGCTTAAGCAATAAAGCAGTTATTGCTTTTATGATCATACAGAGATCATATGATAAATCTCACAGTTTACATAGAATTCGAAAAAGCAATATAATGCCAAAAGCAACGTCTTGTGTTTTGTTTCAAAGTAAGATTTTTGCTCCTTATAGCCTTCTGGCCAATAACGAAAGTTACACTTTGGTAAAAATGAATGAAATGAGTGGGTGGCTCGGTTAGCCTTTTTTATATATATATATATTTTTTTTTTTTTTTATTATTATTTTTTTTTACAGAGTGTATGAATTATCCACTAAACAGCAATCTGTGGGAAAATGAAAACCAAACTGCACAATTCAGAATACAATGGACAAGCTGTGGCTATGTGGTTAGGAATGCTACCAATTCACATTGGCCTGGATTTTGCAATTCAGTAGGACATGCTGCTTTGTAAATTAACCCCTACATTTCACAGAGAGTGACATTATTTCATACAAGAATTGCACGTTACTAGGTTCAGTGCCGGAGTGCAGAAAAGGGGCATATTTTTGATTTTCTGATGCTCGCTGGGGACTCGCTTGTAATTGCTCAGTAAGTCTATAGTAAATGTATTTAGGGAGGAGAGATCCTAACTGTACGTGTTATACCATAAGTGGTGAAAAGGTAGCGCCTCCAGCTGGTGTAGAACTACAACTCACAAGCCTAAAGGCTAGCAAAGCATCATGGAAATGCAAGTCTACAACATTTGGAGGAATACCGGTCAGAACTCTGCCTACCATAAGCTTATGTACTATTTTAATTGCCTCCCCCACCTTCCCACCCTGCTAGCGTACCTTTCCAGATCAGGATGAGTTCCCCAGCCAATCAGAAATCAAGATTGAGTTGAGGGAACCTAATGCATGCACCGTGCACATTGGGCCTTCCCCACAGGAAAGACTTAAACCAGTGCTTTCCTATGGGGATTGTGAAGACGCTGGTGCCTTGTGCAAAGCATGAGAACGTCCAGCATCGCTTTCGTGATACAGCAGCGTTTTAAATTGCAGGGTTAAGGGGACAGGGACAATGCACCAAGACCAATTCCATGAGATGAAGTGGTCTGGGTACCTACAGTGTCCCTTTAAAGGGACACTATAGTCAACAAAACAACTTTAGCTTAATGAAGCAGTATTGTTGTATAGATCATGCCCCTGCAGTCTTGCTGCTCAATTCTCTGCAATTTAGGAGTTAAATCACTTTTGTTTCTGTTTATGTAGCCCTAGCCACACCTCCCCTTGCTGTGACGGATACAGGCTGCATGAAAACAAAATGGTTTCATTTTCAATCTGATGTAACTTACTTTAAATGTTTTTTTTTATCTCCTGCTCTGTAAAATGAACTTCAATTACATACAGGAGGCTCCTGCAAGGTCTAGCAAGCAATAAGCAGAGCAGGAGATACAAAAAAAATAAATTATAAATTAAACTGAATTTGCAATAAAGGAAGTGTAAACATTAGATGACTCTTTACAGGAAGTGTTTAGGAAGGCTGTGTAAGTTACAGACAGGAGCCAGAAAACAATCTTGACATTAGACATAGAAAACAGAAAGAGCAGACAAGATGCAACAGGAATGGAGAGCAGACAGGACATGAGTGGTGGGAAGGTGGGGAGAACAGATATGACACAGGAAGAAGGAGGAGGAGACGACATAACTAAAAGAATTAAAAAAGGACCAGAGGGAAATCTTTCCACGTTGAAAGTGCAGTAGCATATGGGATACATTTAAACCACAAACTCGTTAACGCCATAGGGTAGGACCAAACGTGGGTAATGGGTGTGTCTAGGGCTGCATAAACAAAGTGCTTTAACTCCTAAATGGCAAAGAATTGATCAGTGAGGCTGCAGGGGCATGATCTATACGCCAAAACTAATTCACTAAGCAAAAGTTGTTTTGATGACTATAGTATTCCTTTAAAGTAAAACAGCTTGGAAGAGAACCAGCAGTCTGCATGACACAGTTTCTTTATTGTCGTTCAATGACAGATAGATTGGATAACCGTAGCATACAGGCAACTTTGGCAGCTAGTCTTCCAAAAAGAATTATATCAATTGGCAGAAAAGCTAGGGGCCGTCTGTATGTTTTATCTTGCTGGCTCCTGGGTTTTGTCCAGCCGTGACTGGGAGTCCAAGTACATCCTCAGAATAGGAGAAATAAAGAAAATAATAAGAAAACAACAATAATTACCTATAATTTGTACTATACTTTTTCCAGGTGATGATCCCTTTTCTTTTAACATTTATATTAAAAATTTAACAATCCTGGCTCAGCCAATGCACACATTGTATTGGAGAAGAGGAAACTCATTGTTTCTGATTTTCCATCTGAACACAATATGTTCAAAGATAGAAAAGGACAAAGATTATAACAATGTCCGAGAGAGCCAACATGAATGCACCCTTCGCTGGGACAGAAGCAAAAATCGAGCCATGTGGATTGCTACATACCGTTTTATTTTTGTAGATCTTACAAACAAATGTCCTTTGGCCACCATTGGCTTATGTGATCTGTCTGTATAGAACCTATACTCATGACAGTGTCTCTCCTCTGACATGAGGGCACATATATAGTACACAGGTACAATGATAGACAACATAGAGCAGGGGTGCCCCTAAAGGCACATCCACAGATGCATTACAACTACAACTTCCATGATGCTTTGCATGCCTTTAGAATGAAAATGCTTAATAGAAGCTGTAGTTTTAGAACATCTGGGGTATAGCGGTACTAAACCGTTACTAGACTGTAACACAAAGCTTGCACAGGAATAATTTCCTTGCTTATTTTTGGGGTGCGGGAGAAGGTATCTCAAGCTGTCCATCATGGCTGCTGCAGTTTTCACCTAGCTGGTCCTCTTTAGTCCCTGGCACTTCATTTGCCCAGAGCTGCATTAGTGCTTTAGAGATTACACACTGAGGTCTATGGAGGATCCCACAAGACCACACCATAGAATGATGCCTGAAGCCCACACGGCTGCTGGGATTTGACATTGAGCTCCACCTTGGTTATTTTTGGTCAATCTCAGGCTTGTCCATAAAACACAGTAGTCTCTATTTTGTCCAATGCTACCTTTGGATTGCTTTGTAATTTCAATGGTATTCAAACACAGCCTTAATCAGTATTTCACAACGCATACACCTTTATGAAATACTGAAAAGTGACAGAACTGCTTTAATTCAGACATCTCAAACTTTGGTCACCTAGATGTTCCCAAGCTTCAACCCCCATGTTTTTCACAATATCTTCTCGGTATCTGCAGGGCCAGCGCAGCTACTGCTACGTGAGTCCAATTAAATGCTTCTCATAGGAAAGTTTGGAATTCAATGCTTCACTCGGTAGTTGCATTAATAGCACCTCTATTGTCGCTCAGTAAGAGCCACTAGAGGCGTGTTTAACCCTGCATTGGAAACATTACAGCTTCTACAAAAACTACATGGTTTTACAATGCAGGGTTAAAAGTAAAAAGCCACTCCACCTTGAACATTGCATTGCGATGAATTAGTCTGGGTGCCTTTTGTGGTTCTTTAAATAGACCCTCTGGCTCTTAAAGTTGATATAAATGTGTCCAGCCAAATCTGAAAAATTAAAGATTATTTTTTACCATATAATATTGGGGAACATCTAGTGCAGGAATAGGCAACCTTCGGCAAGCCAGATGTTGTGAACTACATCCCCCATAATGCTCTTACACCCATAATGCTGGCAAAGCGTCATGGGAGTTGTAGTCCAAAATATCTGGAGTTCCGAAAGGTTGCCTATGCCTGATCTAGTGTATCAATTGTGGTTTGAGGTGAAAAGGTTTCTACAAAAAAGGTATGAAAGAGAAAAATAAAATCTCTGAAAAATAAAAGCATGTAAATGATCATTTTATGGAAGTGGAAGCAAGCTTGTATCCAGAGCATGAGGAATATAAAAGCAGGTTTGCTCCTGTTGGAAAATTTCCTTTTCTGCTTAGGATGATTTCAAAGTCATTTAAGTAAAAAAAAAAAATATTATATATATATATATATATATATATATATATATATATATATATATATATATATATATATATATATATAGGCTTACGTACAGTACATAATCAGACGTAGATAATTGTGTGCAACACAATACATATAACCCAAATCTTTAATAGAATGTCTATTTGGCTTTACTGTCCCTTTAAGGTTTCCCAGAGCAGTTTATGTCGTGAACTTGATAGCAGTGAGAAAGGAAAAAAAAAAAAAAATGCTTTCTGCATGGAGATCTATGGTCCTGTTGGCTCTGGCATGTTCTGCTGGCTAGGAAACCAGTGTCTGCATATGGAGCTAGTCTGGGCACGAGGGAGGGAGGGGGGGTGAAGGGTAACGGCAGACAGTTCTCACACTGAGTCCTCTGCACAGAGTAACTGACAGTGTGCCAAAAAAATTTAAAAAAAAAAAATAGTCCTACAGCAGGTCCAAGCAGGCACAGCTTCCGTGATTCAGGGGAATACCATTGTGCCAGCCACCCATACCAGGGGCAGGGCTCTACGTTTGATTGGATATCACTGATCATTCACTATATAGAAAAACCACTGACCTTCGGCACAGAATGATACGGAGACTGATACCAAGCAGCCATTGGATTATAACTAAACAGTCGGCTGCTGAGAGTTTTAACCCCTTAAGGACACGACATGTGTGACATGTCATGATTCCCTTTTATTCCAGAAGTTTGGTCCTTAAGGGGTTAAACATCTCTGCGTAGTTAAAAGCCCAAGATATTAATGTGATGTATTAGAGCAAATTATGAACCCCAGGCTTGTGTAGCTATAAACACACATTCAGGTGATGGTTTTCGGTTGTTGTTTTTTTTTTTGTAATATGGTTAAAGCTGCACTGTATCCTACTTTTCTTACTTTATATAAATCCGTTTACAAAGAAGAACAACAAGTTGATCTCTTTCTCATCAGGGATGCGGCCATCTTGGAACTGCATCAACATTTTCAAACCCTCCAAGACTTTTTTTTTTTTAAAGTGGTATGCACACCAGGTTCCCACCAGAACCCTAATATGGCATACTTTGCCAATATACAGCTTAATATTATTTATCTTCTAAAAAGTACAAAAGGATTTTTTGAGGTCTTTAATGTTGTTTTGGAATTTTGACAGCTAGAATCCCGCAGATTGCACCCTGCGATTTAATACTAGAATTGAACAGATATTTGGTTCAATGAAACATGCTCCAGGCTGCACTAGATTCATATGGGTCTCCTTCCCAAACAGAAGTCACTTTTTGCAACTGACATTATTTAGTCTCATTCCTTTATGACATAGTAGAATTATTGCTGGAGAAAGACAATCTTACAAGGAGCTACGGAAAGGGATGCACCGAGTACAATAAATAGGTGCAGCTGCTCCTACCCAAAAATGACTCCCATCAATCTCAGGCAGTCTGGGTTTTGTATGTCCTGGTGCTAATCTTAGACTTGTGGATTCTGCTCTGCACAGTATCCAGTCATACTGTGCAATATATGTACATGAAAACATTCTTTTCTCATTGAAATAACGGAAAGCGAGTAAAAGTGTACACACACAACCGCACATTAATGCAACCAAATTACTTTGGAGCAATTTCCTTTTTGAATTGGAAGTCTCTTTATGCCTTCTCTATGGTAAACCGATCTCTTTATGTTGGACTCTTTTCAAAACCATCTCTGTGGCGGAACCAACCTCGCCACTGGAGGAGCCTGGCTGCCCACCTCTTGCTGCTGGACTATGGCCCTGCAATAAAAACCTTTTATTTTCCCTATGTGAGCAGTGTTAGCCCAGATAGCGAAGCCATGGAGCCCATTCGTATACCGAAAGACTATGGGAAAGACTTTGGCTCCATGGCGATTGAACTGTATGTATGTTATCTGAGCGCCATCCGGTAATAATGTGCGCTCAGATCTAAGCTATCTGGGGATATGTAGAATGTGTATGTTCTATGTGATAAATGTAACAGTATGTAATTTTATGTCTTTTATTGTCCTTTGTATGCCATGTGGCTAATGGAGTTTTGCCTCTGTCCTTCCCAATTATCTCCTGGACAGAGAGGAGGGATTGTGATGCATTGTGGGATTGTAAGCTTGTGATTGGTCAATGTCCAATAAGTTTCCCAGTTTCCCATCTGGTCCCCTAGGGGAGTGTCCACCAGGTGGGAGACCTGCATAAAAGCCAGGCAGGTAGCCCCAGTAAATCAGTTCTGCTTGATCCTCAAACGAAGTGTCGTCTCGTTCTTGGGGGGGGAATTGGATTGTATGCTGTTACAGTGCGACTGCCAGGAGTGTAAACTGTTCGTATGGTTTTTCCTGTTCGGCTGTTTACAGCATTCTTGTGTTTCCTGTTCGTGAGTTGGAGTTTTCTTGCAGTTTGGGAGATTGGTGAATTTGTGTGTTTGCAGTTCGGGAGATTGGTGATTGCAGTAGCTGCCTGTGCATCTGAAAAGGGAAATATCACCTAAACGGTTTTTAACCTCTTGTGGGCAAAACGGTCCGTTACAATCTCCCAATTACTACTTGCTGGGAGGTTTCCCAACATCTGATTCCATACTGGAAATTTATTAAATGGTTCAAATAAATGTTTGTTTGTTTTTTTTTTTTAAAAGTGAAGAGAATGATTTATATTACAAAAGTCTCAGCGTCCCAACAGAGAGGTGGCATTGAGAAAGTAAAGCGCTCCATGTCCACCTTCTACTGTAAGATTGGAAAACCAGTATGTGATGAGGAGGAGGAGTAGGTTATGTGGGACCTTCACCTTACCTTAACACTGGCGCCAGAATGGTCTTATAAAATCTAGTTGTCTATAAGCGAGCTGAAGAAAGTTCGAGTCAAACTGCAGTATATTCACAATGCAACCATGCTGAAGAAATCAAATGTCACCGATTGTAAATGGAAAAGCACATTATGCATATCACAAAAAATTTAATTAAAATCTCACCAGATACCTTCCTTCTTTATGGCAGCTGTTGCAATAGAAAGTACAAGGCCAGAGTAAAGCAATCCCACTCAGGCAGTTACTTTGTAACATACCACTGAACAGTGTACAGGATAATATATTTCACAAGAACCCAGAGAAGTTCTCCTCGAACAATGGAGCCAGTGCGGAAGAACAAATGATAAGACCATTTGTACTCATACCGACTGGAAGTGTCGGTAAGCTATAACTTGGTATACAGGTGTTTTTTGACCACTTCCAGTATTATTGAAAGGTTTTACCATAACCTGGCTGCCCGACAAAGCCCAGATGTAGGTCTCAAGTAAATTTTCAATGAACCAATGCCGTGTGGCACATGAAGGCTTTAAGGAGTCTCCCTAGTTTTTTTGGAATCCAGCAGTTCTACAGTTTTCCAGAGTTGTATCTTTAAGCACACAAGAGTTTGTAATAATGTATTTGTACAGACCTCAGAAATAATCATTATTGAGCCCACACTGACAGATTTACATATTTGTCACCCCTAGGCCAAACAATTCAAGTAACATTTTCTCTTTTTAGTGTTTATTAAAGGGTTACTGTGACCCCTTTTCTGATATCCTATTATATTATATAATGTCCTAATGGGCATTATTTAATAGCCCCCCCTCTAAAGGGTTAAAGTTACTTGGAATTTAACACGAAGGAAGGGAAAAGTAAGCTATCCCGTGCTGACCACAGACATAAATTGTGCATAGAATTGAAATTTATTAGCCTGGCACAGGGTTCTGGGCTACCCACATCACATGTGCCATGGGTGTAACTAGCCCCTGGCACAAAAGTGCCAATATCTCAGTATGTGCAGCTTTTTAAGCAAAGACAATACACACAGACTCCATACACCATGACCTTTTCTAAAAGCAGGAGTGGTCTTGGCGGTTAGGTTAACCTTTTATGGATCGAATATTTATGAAAAACTTAAGACTTCATTGGAATTTCACTTCATTTTTAACATAGGCCCATGTTTAATATTTTGGTGTGAGCTTATCAAAATATTTAATATTTCTGGATAAACTTTCTAAAATGCTTTACTTAAAAAAAAACAAAAAAAAACTGTGTATAATATATATATATATATATATATATATATATATATATATATATATATATATATATATATATATATAAATAAATAAAAAGCTTCTATAATCAGTGAACTCAAACTTGTGAAGGGTGTACAGGATAGAAGAAACAGGGATCCAGGCATAAGTAAGAATATATTGTGCCTCGTGTGACACCTCCTCTAAAACCAGAGGAGCTGCCAAGTTTAAGTCACACATACAGACACACTGCTATCACATTTACACCTTAGGGTCAAGGGAAGAGAAGAGAGTCAGAAGAATAGGAAACCTGGTGGGATATGAGAAGTCAGCAGAGAGGATGAGAAAGTACAGATTATCTGCAAGTGTGGGAGCTGCTGTGAAGAAAGAATAGCAACTAGAATATCTTAGCAAGTGGAGTGGGCACTTAAAGGGGCAAGGGATGTAAAGTGAGACATCCATCTGGGCACAGAAACGTAGGAGAAATTAAAAGCTGAATGGGCTCAGGGAAGGGGTGATCACTGGATGGGCACAGAATCCAACTAGGAACTGGGATGGGAGAGAGGCAGACAGCTGGGCATAGCCAAGGGAACCAGTTGGCAGGGAAAGTGGGGTGATAACCTAGATATCGCAAGAAGAACATGATACGTCAAACAGGTTCTCTAAAATGGGAATGGGCAAGATGGAGCAGATCACCAGAAAATCAGACAGAGCATGCATGTAAAATTTTTGACTCATGGGTTAGAAAACAATGTTGACATTAGACATAGAAAACAGAAAGAGCAGACAGGATGCAACAGGAATGGAGAGCAGACAGGACATGAGTGGTGGGAAGGTGGGGAGAACAGATATGACACAGGAAGAAGGAGGAGGAGACGACATAACTAAAAGAATTAAAAAAGGACCAGAGGGAAATCTTTCCACGTTGAAAGTGCAGTAGCATATGGGATACATTTAAACCACAAACTCGTTAACGCCATAGGGTAGGACCAAACGTGGGTAATGGGTTTACAATTAGAAGTGACATGCATAGCCAGGTACAATAAGTAATGGAAGAGTAGCAGCTGTTGGACTGCCACTCCCATTATCAGGAGATGCAGTGCTCCATGAAATCATTAGACAACTGACTTTGCCCTGTTCTTGCACTATCACGCTCACAAAAAAGGCTGCACTGCATCGAAAGAAAAACACCTTCGGTTTTGTTGTATAAACCTATGGAAACAGAACTGCACCCTGTGGCAAACACAAACACTCTGCGCAGTGCAGCAAACTGATGCTGTTTCGCAAACATGCAGATCATCTACAACACAGGTAGGCAACCTTCGGCACTCCAGGTGTGGTGGGCTACATCTCTCTCGATGCTTTGACAATATAATGGCTTTAAGAGCGTTATGGGAGACGTAGTCCACCATACCTGGAGAGCCAAAGGTGGACTGTCCCTGATCTAGAACATACATTAACATGTATCTAAGCAAGGACAGCTCTATAGAAAAAGATTACCTGTAAGATCGTGACTTATTGAGGGATATGATGTATACATCAGGGTTGGGGGAAATTTTTATTTTTTTTTAAAAAACAATATCAATATAGTCCGTGAAATTATTCTCTTTTTATGTATGTTTTAATAAATATTCCTTAATCAACTATGGATATACCCTTGGCAACTGAAGCATGTTATTATTATTATTTATATAGCTATTTGTTTGTAAATGTACACAGGTACCTATAATAAATGGAAGGTTGGATTATATAAAATATAAATGGCTTGATAGAGGTTTAGTATTGTCACAAGCATATATTGCACAGAGTAAATAATGTTTAGGTTTATAACAGAGAACAAGACATCTTAAAAACAAAATCTACATGACCCAGGGGAGTCAACAGGAATCTCACCAGATGGTAAGCCAAAGAGTAGTGAAGGATCGTGGGATATGTAGTTCTACAGCTGGAAAGGTACCGGATTATTCCCCCACATTTACATTAAATGCTTTAAACTATAGCTTTTTACTTTTAGAGAAACATTTGTTTCAATGTCCTTGGAAATGTGAAAATAAAAGTAAATTTGCACTTTAAGATAAAAGTTGGTTTGTTTTTTTTCCCATTGACTGGCTCGGAGACGTGCATGGAACACAAATTGAGCAGATCTCGGGAGATAGCAGCTGCTGACACACAAGGGAAATGTGCAGAGCTTAGTATGCTGTATGGCATATTTATACCAAGTATTACCGAAAAGATTTGTAGTAAGCAGTGATGGTTGAGCTTAGGCAATGCAGTGGTTGTGGACTATGCTACCCTTGATATTGAGCCACCTGATGGGTCCACAACAGCTTCAGCACCAAAGGAAATCCACTGCAAGAAAAAAAACAATATGAACCCTCACAGATGCTTTAGAGTACAACTCCCATGATGCTCTGCCAGCAGTTGCTGCAATCAAACCAAATTACACAAGGAAATGAGAGGCTGGGAGTTGGTTTTCCAAACAACCTCTGTTAGGTGTGGATTGGATTAGTGATCTCCAAAAGGAGTGCACAGGACCCACCAAGAAAACAAAAGCCTTAAAATCTTACAGGGGAACGACACTCCCCAGATTTTAGGATGAGTCTGGTCTTGTTGCAAGACACACTACACACTGTAGTATTTGAAGCATGGTAGCCACCTAACAACTTCTGAAAATTAGAAAAATTGTGAGGCGACGCTTACCTGTGCCAGGTCGACCCATAATTATCTCCTTCTTGGGTGCAGGATGGCTGGTATAATCACTGGGAACAATAACTGGGAGCAGGGCTGCAGGTGAAGGATGGAAGGCAACAGGCTGGAATGGTGAGGAGATGCTGAACACGGCTGGAGGGTGGTCTGTTGGCCCAGATGACGTACACGTGGCCAACTCTCCTGTGCCTGGCTGCCCAGAAGGCATAGTTCGTGCCACGTTTTGTATTTGTGTAGCATTGATAGGCACTGGAATCTGTAGTTGAGTTTTGGAAGGATGATCCTTAGTGCAAACTTTAACCATTCGCCTAGGGCTACCTCCACCTGCCCCAGGTACACCTATACTACGAGATCCACTATCTTGGGGCTTTTCTACAAATTTCGAGGGAAGGGGAACATCAGGGTTGCGAACAATGACAGGAGAGTCTCTCTGTACCGCTGGCACCCTTCGAACAGAAGGACCAGGGTCTGAAGTCAAACCTGCAGGAGGGGACAACAGCATAGATGGCGAGGCCTGTTGAGAACGGGAGAAGAGTTGAGCAGGGGAAACAGAGCGGTAACCAGCTGGGGTGGAGGGGGTTGGAGTATGAGACACTGAGTCTACTCCAGAGTCCATGCTGTCGCTCTTCTGAAAGTCAGGAGCAGAGCTGACGCTGCCATGGTGAGAATCTGGCTTCCTCTTGCTAGGGCTCATGGGCACAGTGAAGGTAAGGTTTGTCTGGAACGATGGTAAGATACCAGCTGGCTGTCTCTCCCTGTGATGGGAGTGATAAGACATCTCCGGAGTCAACGCTGGTCCTCCTTTAGGGGTGCTTGCACTGACATGCCGGCTACGTGCTGCACGCTGTATAACTGGGGAAGCATTGATGGGGCTGAAGTTAGCTGGCCGAAAACCAAACAGAGGGGATGGTGAAGGAGATGGCGTTGGGGAGAATGGAGACTGATTGGAAACAGGTGAGAAGGATGGGGTTCCAGATCTTGAGCTGCCGAGAGATACCAACATATTGGCAGCTTCACACTCATCAAAGTCAAAGCGTGAGAGATCTGTGGGGGCAACGAGACGTGGTCGAGAGTCAGTGCGTATGCTGCTGACCTCACTATCTCTTGATGTGTCATCCCACTCAAACTCAGCACTTCCTTCCCGCCCTCCTCTACCATCTGACATGCTCTCCATCTCCTTGGTGCGCATTGACAAGTGTCGAGAACAGTAGCCTCGACGTTGAGACTCTTTCATGCAGCCATCACGAGAGCACAGTCTTCTCCATTGCTTGCCATTGAATTTCTTGCGGATCCCATTTGGGGTGCAAACTACATCGCCTTTCTTGTACTTCTGCTGAGCAGCTGTCAGAGGGGTACGGGAACGAGAACCCGGAGTACTGCACTTATCTAGGGACACACTACTACAACTGCTCCGGCTTCCTGCATCTGGGCTGAGCAGGGGTGATGGCTGCTCAGGCAGGCGGCCCAAGATCATGCCATAAGCAGGGGACTTAGGTGGAGAAAGGATCTGATGCTGCACAGTAGTCACTTTCTCTTCACTTACAGGCATGCTAAACCTAGATACTTCTGCATCTTCCAAATGCTTCTGGTCTGAATTACGTGGGGATCCAGGAATCTCTAAAGGTCCCCCGGGTCCCTGGGACATGGGCAGAGACGTTGAAAACCTTCCCATTACCTGCTGCTGCTTTTCCTCAGCAGCTCTAGGAACAATAAGCATTGGCTCTTTGCACCATGGAGAGCGCAGAAGTCTAATGTTAGCATGTGGAACCCAAGCATAATCACGTTCCCTTCGACCAGGGTTCTGCTGGAAACAAACCTTATATGACAATGGTTTTGGAATAATTTCCACTACAGTGCCCTCCCGAAACATTGTGTCTTCAGGGCCCATGCACGCACACACTGCTGTACCCTCCTTCACTTCATTTGGTTCAGGGATCTGATCTGGAACCGGCCCTTGTGTGATATCCAGGAATGTAACGGCTTGCTCCCCGGGGATCTGCACTGCTACTTCCTGATTATTGCACACCTGCTTCACTTGACAAACTTGGAAAGCATCCCCTTTTCTGACCAGAACCCTCTTGGCTTGCAGATGACGAAGGTCAAATTCAGTCCATGAGCTACTCGGAGGCTCTATTTCCACATTTGCTTTCTCTGCTTCCTCTTCTAGATCTGCAGAATGCTCACTAGCTGTATCTGTGGATGAAGAACGTACAGAAGGGCACATATCTTCTGAAACAAGAGCTGGAGTCACAGGCTTCTCTGTGCTACACTCCTGCAGAGCAGAAGGTCCTTCACTGCTACTAGAGGAGTCCTCTTGTCCCTCCTGAGCCCCATGGCCTTCAACATATTTCTTTTTAGGGGCCCTAGACTTGAAAGTGGCAGTTTTCCTGCTTAAAGGCATCTCCCATCGAGCTGGATCAAATCCTGCTTTGCCGCTCAACTGATCATCACTGGAGGCCTCCAAGCAAGGTTGAGCTTTTACAGACTGTGTTTCATCATCTATCTCCTGCTCTCTACTCTGCGCAGGCATTTCCTGATCCTGCACTCTGGTGTCGGCCATTTCTCTGGTAGAAAGGTCAATTTTTACCTGCATCTGCCTTGCTACCAATGCCAAGGGTTGACCTGAGCCTCCCTCGAACTCCTCTGCTTGTTCTGGAGACTCTTCTCCTTCCTGCTCCTCTTCTTCCTCCTGCCGTCCTTCCTCAACTTTTCTTTTTGGTTTCTTACCACGAGTGGAGTTTGAGGCCTTGCTGTGTGTAGAGCCTGTACTTTTCTTTATTGGTTTCATGTTTATGTTTCAGGACCACCTGTTGAAAAGACAAACCAAATAGATAATCATTCACATGAATAAGCAGAGTGGACACTTAAGAAAGGAGCCCTAAATAGTGACATACAATGGAAACCAAGACTGGAAATGTTGGTCAAAGCTGTCTAATTACTACCCAAAACCTTAGCAAACGGTTTGCCCGTTAAAACACACAAAACACTATCTATTAAACAAACAGATCAAAAAATTATTATTATTCAGAAACTGCTGGATTACCTGATTCAGTTTCTTCTGTATTTTTTTTGTTGTTAATGAATAATTAAATGAACACCCAAATTAACAGAGTAATTAGAAAAAGCATAAGGATTTAAAACGTGATGATCCGTAGAACCAAAGACATGTACAATCTATTCCAGAACATAGTAAGTGTATCACAAAGATTTAGATGCCATCAAATAACGCAGATCTGCAGATTACTGACTAACCGCAGTCATCGTGAAGGAAATGACAGTCATATGTTTCACCTCTAAATTCATACTGTCATTTCCTCTGGCCCATGTTATGGCATAGGCATACACACACACACACACACACACACACACACACACACACACACACACACACACACACACACCCCCCCCCCCAACATATACCTACGTGACGAGGAACATTTGCACGCATGCACTACGATCACAAATGCAAGAAAAGGCATGTTCAGACATGTACTTCACACACGTAGTACAAAGATACTGCTATGTGCCGAATGCCACTCACAGATAGCCATCTACACATGTAAGGCATAGGGAAACACGTCTTAAAGTGCTCAGACAGATGGAAACAGTTGTAGCCACAGATGACATGTAAATAAACATTACTGAACAATAGGTACTCACGGGTGTGCACAGATACACATGTGCAGACATGCATCAGCATACACACACAAAAAAGGGGAAAATCACGAGTTCTCGTGCACACATATACAAGGAGAAGGACGACACTAAGAGATTTACAAGCTGACTGAGACACACATTCTCCCACAAGTACACCTACGCGTTTTCACGCTCTTTTTCTCACCCTCTCAAGTCATTGCACACAGTCCCTGATAATAATTCCAGTTAAGGAACAGCAACAATATTATGGAGAATGCAGAAAATATTATGGTTTTGTATTGAAATGATATAAACAATATATACATTACTTACACATACATGTATACACACACACGAACATGATACCACTACGATTTACTACATACCCTTGAACAAGATATCACTAAAATTTACTAGCCAGAAGAAGGGATTCCTATCCAGAATTAGATATGAACAAGTCCATTCAGTGTCACGTATACACCAGATGTTTTTGTCTGCTAGACTGACTTACTTGTCGCAGGTGAGTGGGCGAGTGGAATTTTCTAGATTACATAAATATACACACTTATCAACCCTGAAAGAATTAGCAAAAAGACTGATCAAGCCAAAAGATCTGACAGTCAAAGGGGAAAGATCGCCCACCGAAAATAATCTGTATTGAGAAGAACAATCCCTTCTTTTTATTATTTGTAGTACCGTAATCTGTTAGTTTTCACGTAAACTGGAATAATTAATATACATATACAAGGCATAAGATCACCAAGATTCACTTGATGGATAAAGAGGTTTACAAATCACAAGGGGGGAGATAAAATAAATTAAAAAAAACCAAAAAAACACAAGTGTTATATTAAGAATAAGAGTAAAAAAAAAGTGCACATCTTCTTAAGAATAAGGAAATAGAATTAAGTTTATAGGCCTACTATATAACTTTACTCATGTCACTGCTGTGACATTAATATTTTATACATCCCATTCGAAATATTGTGTAAGTGGCAATTTTCTACTGGCTCATAGCCATGACATCAGCATTCTCCAGATCTATGTGCATCTGCACACACACACACTCACAAATATTATGTATTTTCCTAAATATAAAGTTGTAGGCTAATGTCACTATAGGAATGGGTGAGATCACAGAATCGTATTAGAAATAACCTTTGTAGTTTATAATCACTAAAGAAATATGCCAACAGCCATAGTGCAGGAATAGCCAACCTTCAGCGCTCCAGATGTTGTGGACTACATCTCCCACAATGCTCTCAGAGAAAGAATGCTGGCAAAGCATCATGGGAGGCGAGCTTAGCTTAATAGCTTGGGCTGTTCAGATATATCTGAATTTAAAAAAAAAAAAAAAATTTAAACCATTGCACATCTGGATTCTGTGCAGACAATGAGATAAAACTAGCTTTCTTAGAGCATTACGTGATTGTAGTGTGGAAATTATACAGGCAGCCAAGAGGGAGGTGTATATGTGCTTGCATGGACTTAGTACGGATTGTGGATAATCGGAATACAAGAATGAAATTACTGCTCCGTATAATGTGCATTCGATTGTGTGTTGCCTAATACATGGTGATTATTGCAGCTGTGAAAATATAACTACATGATAAAGTATATACGGTGTTTGCTCTGTACTATGTATATTTACTCTCTTGCAGTAAGGTAATAACAATGAAGAGGGTGTTGGGTAACCGAGTAACACCCACATTCCACACCACATAATAGCACCCCTTGTGTCCTGGACATGGGCTGCAATAATGATTTCGGCTATGTAGGGTTCAAGTTGAACACCATTCTGGAGGGTAAGACAGCTCCTTTCTATCAAGTCTACACTGTGTCTGCTGGGATAAATCAACCTTCCTGAGAACAAGATTAACATTGAGCATGGGAGCTAAAATTATGAAGGACCCTCATACTATACACAAAGAATATAAAACACCGACTGGAACAAATGTGATTTAGTAGACACCCCCATGACTTACGAACAGTCGTGAATTCTCAACTCGATAAAATGTACAGAAAATCGGCCATGCTTCCTCCAAACCCCCCCAGCAAATACTGAATTTCCCAAGAAGGGCAGATCCCTATTCTCTGCTCACATAGTCGATCACTGCTTTGTCAGCAAGCTGCCCTTTCCAATTCCAACACATAGAGCAATGCTTTTCCACAATTAAAAAGAATTACACACGCACATTCAGAAATTACTTGAAGTAGAGGTCAGATTACTTTATTAAAGTCCTGATAGAGACAATGCACACAAGATGACACAATATCGCTATAGTTAATACTGCAGAACCCCATCGGTACCAGAATAGCCCAGGGACACACACATGTACGGCAGCCGTCATGTATTAACCCCTGTAAGGGTTGCACACATTTAAGTGTTAAAAAGTACTGTCACTTTCTGTGCATCAGCACTGCCTTCACCCCACACCCCTCCCTGTGGAGCTCACTCCTAATCCCCTGCACAAGTGGAAACTCCCTGCACAAATGCACAGACAGGTCAGGATCATTGCTCCACATTTTAATAACACAGATAGTGGGGAGTGATCTGCGTGCTTGTCCATAATGAAGCAGGCTCTCTCCCAAGCGTAGGATTACTGGCGGGTATAAACTCAGGCTAATAATATACATGGATCCAGCTACTGCTGTCGGTTATTAAGAACATTTAAACTCACACTAAGTCAGTGCGAGCTATATTATAGAATATATTTATATATATATTAAATAGAGCAAGGGAGGGGAAGAGAGGGGGTCAGGAATTTTGGATACGTTCTAGAACAGAAGGGAGTCTGTCTACCTCTGATCACCCCCCAGGAGATATATATATATATATATATATATATATATCATTATTTCAGTGTCAGTCTGAGCTGCTGGTGGAGGCTGGCTCTGTATAAAGAACATTTAAACTCACACTAAGTCAGTGCAAGCTTTATTATAGAATATATATTAAATAGAGCAAGGGGGGGAGGGTCAGGAATTTTGGAGAAGAAGTTCTAGAAGAGAAGGGAGTCTGTCTACCTCTGATCACCCCCCAGGATATATAGAGAATAAATAAATATATATAAATATATAATTATTTCAGTGTCAGTCTGAGCTGCTGGTGGAGGCTGGCTCTGTATAAAGAACATTTAAACTCACAGTAAGTCAGTGTGAGCTATTTATCATACAGACACACAGTCACTATGTGTTATATGAGGGTGAGCAGGGATTTGGGAGAAGTTCTATAACAGCTGGTGGTGCCCCCCACCCCCAGGATATATTATTATAATATTATTATTATCAGTGTCAGTCTGAGCTGCTGCTGCTGGTGGTGGTGGAGGAGGCTGGCTCTGTATAATGACAGCTGGTGGCTCCTGGTGACCCATGGGGAGCTGCTGACACTCACCTGGCCCTCACTCACGGACATCCACACACTGCTGCCTGGCCCCCTTACTCCAGGAGACAAAATGGTGAATGAAGCAGGAACAGCTGGCGCAGGCAGCCAATCACAGCCCACAACTAGCCCAGTGACAGAGGCCTCGGCCAATAGGAAGCGTCGTTAGAACCACCAGGGGCGGGGCTTCTCTGACAAGCAGGAGAGAAGCTTGAGCAACACTTACAGTAGCCACTCATTAGCGGTTAATGAGAAGAAAAAAGGGGGCGGAGACGGGAGAGCGTTTGACGGACAGGTACAGTAGCCAATGGGATGAGGTGAAGGGGGGTTTGTCCGATGCCGTCTAATCAGAGCGCGAGATGAAGTGCCTTGTTTATCAAGAGAGGAGCCAAGAGCAAGGCCTGACGGGAGTTGTAGTCCGAGAAGGCGAAGATTGGCATAGACAGCAAGCTTGAACTACCTGACAGGGAACTACAACTCCCAGCAAGTCCTGAGTGAGAAGCCCTGAGTTGGGCAGGAGGTGGGGGAAGCTGCAGGAATCCCATGGCTGGCACTGCCCTGACCCTCACCGAGTTTGGGCTGCCAGCCTAGCTATGCCGGGGTGCAGCTTCTGGGAGCCGGTACAAAGTGACTCACCACTCTCTCCACTCTTCCGGCTCCTCATCAGCTGCCGGCAGCTCCAGCCGTCTCTTCCCACACAGCAACAGCAAGAGACCCGTCAGGCTGGGCCAATCAGATCGCTCCTCCGGTGTGGCGTCACGACCAGGGGGCGGCATCCTCGCTCGGGACCCGCCCCCATGTCGGCGCGTGCCGGGGGATGGTTGCTAGCTGATGTCACCGCAGGGGAGTCTGATTGGTGGGAAGCCGTCGGAGCGGCGGCCAATAGCAGAGGGCACAGGTGACGTCGGGCAGCGTGTTGCCATCAAACTGGAAGGAGAGGGCGTGGCTTGCTCGAGATAAAGGACTTGTTACACACGGAAGGGCGGGGCCTGAAGTTTCCAGTTAGAGCGCTGAAGGGAAACATTTAGCCAATCAGAGCCGAGCGCGAGCCAACGATTTAACCCCTTCATTGCCGCAATCAGAGAGGGCTCATAGTCTGTCTGCTGCCATGGGGGGTGCAGCATAGTGTATGGCCGGCTACCGCAGTCTATACTAGTAATGGCCGCAGACTATACTAGTAATGGCCGGCTACCGCAGACTATACTAGTAATGGCTGGTTACTGAAGACTGTAACTAGTAATGGCTGGCTACCACAGGCTATAGTAATAATGGCTGGTTACTGAAGACTATAACTAGAAATGGCTGGTTACTGGAGACTATGTTTCTATAGGTTTAAAAATAATAGGAAGTGGTAGAGGTTAACACAGTAAAGGAGTTTAAGCATGTGTGGGATAGGCATAAGGCTATCCTATCTATAAGATAAGGCTAGGGACTAATGAAAGTTTTTAGAAAATTGGGCAGACTAGATGGGCTGAATGGTTCTTATCTGCCGTCACATTCTATGTTTCTATGTTTTACTATACTGGTAATGGTTAATTACCACAGGCTATACTAGTAATGGTTAATTACCACAGGCTATACTAGCAATGGCTGGTTACCGCAGACTTTGCTAAGAATGGGCATACTACACTAGTAATGGCTGGTTACCGCAGACTCTAACTTGTAATGGTTAGTTATCACATACTATACTAGGAATGTTTAGTTACCACAGATTATACTAGTAATGGTTAGTTACCACCGACTATACTAGTAATGGCTGGTTACCACAGACTATACTAGTACTGGTTAGTTACCACAGATTATGGTAGTAATGGATACAATCCCTCTGATTAGTTATGGTAGTAATAGGCACAAACCCTTTAGTCACTTATCACAGATTATTTTAGTAGTTACCACAGATTATATTAGTAATGGTTAGCTATCACAGACCATGGTAGTAATGGGCACACTCACTTTGGTCAGTCACAACAGACTATTTCAGTAATTGATACATTGCTTCTGGTTAGTTACCACAGAATAGGGCAATAATGGCTCAGGCCCTGTTCCTTATAGTAACAGTATTAATTTTGGCAGCAAATTTCAATTTAATTTTAGGACACAACTAAAATCTGATAGTTTAGTTAAAGCCTCTATCGTTATCTTTTGCCCCTTCCACAGACTGTCTCTGTGTCCTCCCAGCCGCTCTAGGTGTCTCTCTCCCAATCCCTGGTTTGTCTCTTTTGCCCCTTCCACAGCCACTCAGTTATTTATTATTTTTGGCGGCAAATGTCAATTTAGTGTTAATCATAGACTTGTGACTAAAAAGCCATTATAGTTTTTGTAGTATTTTAGTCATCTGAATTGTTTTGGTTTTTGGTAGACTAAATCTCCGAAATTTTAGTCGACAAAATTAACACTGTATAGTAAAGTTAGACCAGCTATGACCGTACTCCTGCTAGTTAGACTAGCCCAGTGATGGCTGTACACCTGCTAGTTAGACTAGCCCACTGATGGCTGTACTCCTGCTAGTTAGACTAGCCCACTGATGGCTGTACTCCTGCTAGTTAGACTAGCCCAGTGATGGCTGTACTCCTGCTAGTTAGACTAGCCCACTGATGGCTGTACTCCTGCTAGTTAGACTAGCCCAGTGATGGCTGTACTCCTGCTAGTTAGACTAGCCCACTGATGGCTGTACTTCTGCTAGTTACGACAGCAACGCTCTGATTGTGTCTCGCGAGATTCATGGTAAATTATGGCGAGATTCATGGTAAACCGGATATTATGGCCACCGGACCACCAGGGAGCCAAGGTATTTAGTTTCCCCCCTCTAACATCACATCACCCCCCTCTCCCTCTCATCATCACCCCTCTCGTCATCACCTCCCCTCCCTATTGGCATTTTTCAATCAGAGCAGCCCCCTAAGAAGGCGGCGGGGCCAGAGAGTGTGTGTTTTGTCATCACTAATGACAAGCACGTCCTCTCTCAAAGTGAGCATGTTGGTTCAATGCGCAGAGCCCTGCTGAAGAGCTCTGGCATTAGAAAAAGGCCCTGTATTTGTTCTGCCCAGCGCAAACAAATGTAATAACATGCTTGCGCTGTGTTTGCTTTTAAATTGTTTCTGGTGTCTCCACAAGTGGGATACCAGAGGACAAAAGGGCCAGGAAAGTGCATGGTGCATATGTTTGGAGCCTGCTTGTGGGATTGCGTGTGTGTAGAGTGTGGTGTGGTATTGTGTAAATAGGTCAATTTCATTTGTGCTTGTGGTGTAATATGTGTGGCTAGGGGCTGTAGAGAGTGTATGTATAGAGGGCATAGTGTCCTAGGGGATGTAGCGAGTGTGTGCATACGGGCTGTACTGTGTGTGTGTGTATAGGTGATGTAGTGTGTGTAGGGGTTGTAGAGAGGGTGTGTTTAGAAAATGTTGTATGTGTTTGCTGACAAGGAATGTAGTGTGTGTGTGTGTGTAGGAGATCTAGTGTGTAAAGGACCCAGAGTGTGTATAGGAGATTGTGTGTGTGTGTGTAGAGGATTAAAAGTGCATATAGGGTAAGGGATCTAGCGTGTATCTGGAGCGTAATGTGTGTAGTGGTGCAGTGTGAGGGGTGCTGTAATGTGTTTTGTGTGTGTGTGTGTATATATATATATATATATATATATATATATATATATATAAACGCTTGGCACTCACCTCCAAAAAAATATAAATAATATATATATATGACGTATTGTATGTGTTAGGGGCGCAGTGTGTGTGTGTATGTAAGAGGGGTGCTGTGTGTGAGGGTGTTTTTATCTGCCGTCACATTCTAGGTTTCTAATTTTCTTTGTCTGTTAACTCACTGAGGGTTATTTTATATAATATATATATATATATATATATATATGTGTGTGTGGGAGTGTGATGTGTGCTGAGTGTGAATGTATTTTTTAATAATAAAAAAAAAAAGTTATATCCCCCCCCTCCCTTCTTACCTTTAGCCTGGGAGGGGGTGGGGAGCCAGGTATCCATTGAGGAGGGAGCCATGCTGCCTTCCCTGGTGGTCCTAGTGGTGAGAGTGAACTCTAGCCTGCAGGCTAGAGTCCACTCTCGCGAGATCTGAGCGTTGCCACGGTAACCACGGCAACGCTCCGAATCCCGCGAGAGGACCGGGCGGAGCTGCTGGCTAGAGCTCCGCCTGTCCTCTCCTCCCTCACTCCCCAGCCTGCGGCTGCTTATAATTGCCTCCGGGCCGGCAAGGGAGATCTTTGATCTCCCCACCGGCCCATGAAGGCACACAGCAGGGCCGGCGCTCAGATAGCGCTGGCCCTGCACGGGCTGGCAGGGGAGATCCTGTGACCTCTCCTGCCGGCCTCGGCCCACGGCCATCGCGGCCCACTGGGCATCTGTATCTGTTTGTGTGTTGGTATATGTGTATATGTATGTGTGTGTCTGTGTATCTGTTTGTGTGTCTGTGTTTGTATCAGTGTGTCTCTATCTGTATGTATATCTGTGCCTGTGTGTCTCTCTCTGTGTGTGTCTGTATCTGTGTATGACTGTGTTTCTATGTAACTGCATGTGTGTACCTATGTGTCTGTGTATATGTGAGTATATGTGCATACAGCCCAGCATTTCGCCTACACTACCCACAAATACAACCCTGCATCCAAATGCCAACACTACATAAAAACACACCACCATATTCAAAAACCACATTATGCCAATACATGCAAACACACCCGTACATTTACTCACACATATTCTATACAAAAACATGCTTACATTCAAACACACAAACACTGCTCGGTGCTAAATACATGAAAAATCTTTTTTACATTTTTATTTGGGGAGGAGGTGCCAAATATCGGATCCGCCCCAGGTGCCAAATGCACCAGGTACGCTCCTGGTTAGACTAGCCCAGAGATGGCTGTATTCCTGCTAGTTAGACTAGCCCAGAGATGGCTGTACTCATGCTAGTTAGACTAGCCCAGAGATGGCTGTACTCATGCTAGTTAGACCAGCCCAGAGATGGCTGTACTCATGCTAGTTAGACTAGCCCAGAGATGGCTGTATTCCTGCTAGTTAGACTAGCCCAGAGATGGCTGTACTCCTGCTAGTTAGACTAGCCCAGAGATGGCTGTACTCCTGCTAGTTAGACTAGCCCAGAGATGGCTGTACTCATGCTAGTTGGACTAGCCCAGAGATGGCTGTATTCCTGCTAGTTGGACTAGCCCAGAGATGGCTGTATTCCTGCTAGTTGGACTAGCCCAGAGATGGCTGTATTCCTGCTAGTTGGACTAGCCCAGAGATGGCTGTATTCCTGCTAGTTGGACTAGCCCAGAGATGGCTGTATTCCTGCTAGTTGGACTAGCCCAGAGATGGTTGCATCCCTCCAAATTAGTCTGGGCCAGTGACAACTATACTCATGCTAGTACGTCTAGGCCAGTGGTATATTTTGTATGTAGGTCAGTGGTGGTTGTATTCTTTCTAGTTAGAATAGGCCAGTGATGGTTGTATTCTTGCTATATTTTTCAGAGCTAAGTCTAGACCAGTGGTGAATTTCAAATTTTCATTGAAAATTGCTAAACTGGAAAGAATCCTTGTAGCTATGCTTTGAGTTTGGCTACTCTGTCCTAAAAATGTAAAATTCCCTTTAAATTCTCACTTTAGTAAACCCTGACCGTTCAGCCCCCAGCCCACTTTCAATCATATGTGATGAATGGGACACTGAATAAGCTGATAGCAGCCACACATCTCTTATCAGTTTATTGACAGTCTTATTCATAGTTTTGTGTGTAAGGCTGTTCACAACATTCTCCCCGGCCTGCAGCTACACACACCATTTCTTATCAGGGGAGGAGGTAGGGAACGCAGTGTGCAGTACACAAAAAGTATGCAGAAGTTAGACACTAAAAAAGGAAATTAAATTTTCTCCTTTGACTTCGGGGGGGGAAAAAACAGTCTGATAGTTACAGTGGTTTCTGCAAATTGCTAAAGTTATTAGCTTTTTTTTTCAAAATTGCATTTTTTTTTTACCATTGTTTTATTCTTTCAGAACAATTTATAAAAGGACATCATTATTTATGGAGAGTAATGACCTTCCCTGGAAAAGTATATGGATGTAAACCAACTACCTAACTAGGCTGCAGTACAGAACCAAACAGGTGGGTACCTACGTGATGTCACAATATGCATTTGATTGATGATTGTAGATTCGTCACACTAAGAACTTGTGTCTGCAGAAAATCTGCCATTTTATAATGCTCACATAAGGCCTAATTCCCATAGATCACACAGGGGGAACTATAATGCATTTTACTTGCTATAGAACCTGCAGATGCCAAGTGTATCAGGTGGTAATAATAATAATAATAATAATGTATTATGTGCATTATGGATCATATTTTGGCAAAAGATTCATGAATTGCTGACTGTGTTTTGTGTCAGGTTTTGAGACTCTGGATTTGACAGAGGGATAAACAATATGAATACATGACAGGCCTCATTTTTCTTATTTTTATCCCAAGTTAACAAATTATGTAATGGTTTTACTTTCTAAAACCTTACCAGTTTGAGCGTACTCCCTATTAATAAGGGTTGGATTATGAGCTGGCTAAAATGGTAGGTTTTTGAATACAGTTATGGAAGTGCAACTGAACTACGATATTGTGACAGTACATTACTAACAGAAGATCTTTGTAAAGCTGAAATGTTTAAATTTTTTATCTTGCTGTGTATCTGCCAGCGATTGAAGTACTATTATACATCACACCTCCTCTAAACCTTCCATAACATGTCAGGCCACTGTACTGTTGCTGTTTGTCTTGATTTGGTCAAAATAATTCCAAAATGAGTTAAGATCCACAGGTGGCTGTGGGGCAGGGCCTAGTTATCCTGGCCTGTGTAGTCCGTCTGAATGTTTGACGCAGGAAAGTAACAACTGCTGAAGGTGACGTCAATGGACCCAGCTATCTACATGTGTTTTTTTTTTTTTTTGGTTTTTTTTATTAAGTCATTCCACCTAAAAATTATTCTTACACATTCACCAGGTACAGATTTTACTGCTATACATAAAAAATAATAGGTATCTACAGCGGTTTTGTGAGTCATCTTGGTAAGGACAGTAAGTCCACATTCTGGTGATGACATATTGCCACTCGTATTATATAGTAAGGTTGCTAATGTCAAGGGCATAGCAGCAGATAACTTCTCATGCCAAACATGGGTCCATTACTGATTATCTAACCTAGTCATTCTGAGCATGTGTATTCTACCAGATATCCTCATGGGAGCATACCTCCGTATTGGTCCTCAATAGCGTCCATAGTTTTTCAGTAATCCATTACTCTGTATATTTATAAAATCATAGTTCAGTAAATGTTAAAGTAGGCCTATCAAGTATGGCATGAGACACTATGATGTGATAGTGAGCTGCAAGATTTTTTTCCCATTTGTTTTCTCATGATACTGAACCACTGATTGCTCATAAAGAAGTTTCACATTTGGATGGAGATTATAAAAAAACTGGTAAGAATACATATTTGACAACATGTTCCTTTTTCAAAAAGTCCTGTGCCACAGCGTGCTGCATAACAGCTAGCCTCCTGCCCACAGACTATGGACCTGGTCACAGGCTTTAAAATGATATATCGGATATGGGGTTACACTGTGGTAATGTTGAGTTATTTTGTAAAATGTTGAGCTGGATGAAAGCTATTGTGTTAATTGTATTATGTAAAAGCTGTTGTGCAGTTAGTTTGTGCTGAAACCAGAGTTCCAGGCCACTTATGTGTGACTTCTCGCGCCTTACAGAGTAGCTCTGCTTGGGGTCGCAGCTTCAAAAAGGAATTTAGGTTGTAAGCCCTGACATCCCATACAATCAAATTAACCTCTTTTTGGAATTGACAATACCACCTCTACCAGGCACGCACATGACTTTAGTTTTACCGAACTGATCGCTTTTTGGATATGTTGTGCGCTCAGATCGTGGTTATTCGGAAATATAATTTTTGTGGGGTTCCGATGCTGTTGTCATGTATTTTATGATATGTAAAAATTGTATGTACGTTTTTCTATTTGAGAGATAATTGGATTAACTTAATTGGCGCTCAATTATCTCTCAAACACAATGGCTTGTGGAAAGGAAACTCCTGTGATTTTGTGTGTGTGTATGTATGTGTGTGTGTGTGTATATATATATACATACACACACACACACACATATAAAAACATGCTAGGGGCACTGCATAACAAGCCGAGTGGCCTAATAAAGTCAGTTTGCTCCTTTTACCTAATATGGCTGGTTGCGTCCATTATATTGGGGAAATTCAAAAGCATTAAAAGTGTGAAAAGGGCATTTGGGTTGGCGGGACAATGTGCTTATGAGGGTGTTGAAGTAATTTACTTTTGCAGAGGAAAGAGCCAGAGTGTAGAATTTCCCCAATATAGAATTTCGCCCTGTTGCTCCCCCTCCTAACACCCTGTCCGCCTCAAACTTTGCAACTCACTTTACTGAGAAGATTTCTATAATCAGGGAAGAGATCTCTAATCTCTCTCCCTACCCTTCCAATAAATCATCCAACCCCATTTACTTCACTGTTCTATGTTCATTCGCACCTACTACAACAGAAGAGGTTTCCGCTCTGCTCCTGTCTTCCCGCCACACCATCTGTTCCCTCAATCCTATTCCCTCATATCTCATCCGCACTCTGTCTTCCTCTCTTGCTCTTCCTCTAACTAAAGTTTTCAATCTCTCCCTTTCCTTCACCCTTCAAGCATGCAACTTATATTGCTGCTGTCGTTTGCCTCCAAGATCCATGAAAGAGTTGTGTATGCGAGATTGACAGACTTCCTCAAATCCAACTCTCTACTTGACCTGCTTCAGTCTGGATTCTGCGCTCGCCACTCAGTTGAAACAGCTGTGACCAAAGTATCCAACTTTTTAATCGCTGCTAAATCTTACGGCCATTACTCTATCCTAATTCTCCTTGATCCTTCTGCTGCCTTTGGCACTGTTGATTATCAACAGCTTCTCATTCTCCGTAATCTCGGTCTACGATATACTGCTCTCTCCTGGTGCTCCTCCTACCTCTTTTTTCAGTGTTTCTTTCTCTGGCTCTGCCTCTTCTCCCCAACCTCTCTCTTGGTGTCCCCAAAGGTTCAGTCCTTGGTCCCCTACTGTTCTCCATTTATACTGCCTCCCTTGGTAAGCTCATCAGCTCCTTTGGCTTCCAATATCATTTCTATGCAGATGACACGCAAATCTACCTGTCCTCTCCTGATCTCTCCCCGTCCCTCTTGACCTGTGTCTCTGACTGCCTCTCCGCGATTTCCAATTGGATGGCTGCTCACTTCCTTAAACTCAACCTGTCCATAACAGAACTTCTGGTCTTTCCTCCCTCAAGTGTTGCTACTCCCGTGTCTGTCTGTCTCCATGTCAACGGCGCCACCATCACCTCTACCTCGCAGGCTCGCTGCCTACGTGTTCTATTTGAGTCCGACCTCTCCTTCACCCCTCATGTTCAGTAGATCGCCAAAATCCTGCCGCTTCCATCTCAAAAACATAGCTGGCATCCGCCCCTATTTAACACCAGACGCGGCTAAGGTGCTGGTCCATGACATTGTTCTTTCTCGTCTTGACTACTGCAATCTCCTTCTCAGTGGTCTTACGTGTTCCCATATCGTACAGCTCTATTATGAACACGGCGGCAAGGCTGATTTTCCTGTCCGCCCACGCCTGCCCCCTCTCAATCTCTACGTTGGCTTCCAGTTAGATATAGGGCTCAATTTAAGATTCTGGTGCTTGCTTACAAGTCCCTACATAATGCTGCTCCAACCTACCTATCCTCCCTAATACGCAAGTACGTCCCGTCTAGGCCCCTGCGCTCTGCTGAAGACCTACGTCTATCCTCTGTCCGTACTCCCACATCTGATGCTCACCTCCAAGACTTCTCCAGGGGAGTTCCTTTTCTGTGGAACTCCCTTTCCTTCTCCATTAGACTTTCACCTAGTCTCCACTCCTTCAAACAATCTTTGAATACACACTTCTTCAGAAAAACGTATCATTTAAACTGTTAGCGGATTTTCATCCACCCCCACCCCCACTATGACTCCTCTGGTGCAACAGTCAAAAATAACCTACTTAAGTTCCCAGTGAATACTTTTCCAGCCACCTATTTTATTACCTGTATTTATCTGACATTCTTTATTTTTGGTAGTGCATGGCATGACAATCAGATAAACAAAGACATTTCATGAAAGTATACGTTACAATGCACTGATGTAGCAATATCAAGAAACGCCAAAGTACTGCACTTTTTGTTTGTTTTGTTTTTGGTAATAAAGGAGATAACCATGTCCGTATACAAAATATTAAACATGCTTAGATGTCAGGTCACAAGAGCAAGAACAAGTATGGGAGAAACAGTAATGTGGCATTGGAGAATAATCAACATTTTTTTTTCCCATAGGTTATAAAGATGCTAAGCTACATGTCAAAGCTCAACAATTGCTAACTAGAGGATCATCAGGCTTAGGTATACATAGCAGAGATTGTAAGATAGCAAGCTAGGTAAGGTAAAGGCAGTAGAAAAGAACAGTGCTGCTTCACTAATATGCATGTCAGACCAGACTAAATTGACTGACTGGGTGATTAATTAGCAGTGGAGCCACTGGGTATTAGCAGGTAGCGGAAGGGTAGGAGAAATAGCACATCATTAATTAAAATGTCAGGCAACAAGAGTTGTATAGAGAGATATATTGTCGGCTGTAATCAACCAGTCAACCACCTAACATGAAGATGGACTCTCTGTTATGGCCTGCACATTGGCTGCAGGCCATAACAGAGAGTCCATCTCCATGTTGGGTATGTTGTTCCCTCTCCCCGGCACAGGGCATGTCAGGTAGTGCTGTCTGTGCAACAGGTGGGTGGTCAGTAGCCCGTAGTGCAGCAGATCTCTGTAGCTTCAGCTCCGGGCCTTGAAGGGAGCCATTGCCCTTAGTCCATGGATCCGCCTGTTCCGAACGGCGGGATCGTGGGCCCGCGGGTCTACCGGAATGCGGTCTTCTCCGTGGGCATATGGAGGGAGCTCCAGTTGGGCCGCAGCCCAGAAGAGGAACAGGTAACTGATACTGCTTCACAGGCTGTCTGCGACACTGGAGGGGTGAGTGTGGGTTGTCGCATAGCGAAACGATCACAGAAGGCCTGGTATATTGCCTCAAATCTAGCGTTGAAGACTTCTCTCCAGTTCTGGCCTGACAGGCTCATTTAATTGTGCTGAGGTGTCAATGCGGCGGCCATCTTGGACGAGCTGCGTGGCTTTCAAGATTCCTCTGCTTGTCTCCCTGGAACAGGCTTAGCGGACCAAGTAGGGACCGGGATATCCCCCACCGGTCCAAATGGAGGGGGGGGGGGGTAATGGGGCTCTGAGCATTCAGTTGTAAGTTGCGCACCCACTGGTAGGAGATCAACCTCATCTCCACACCATCAGCGTGCCAGATGCAGTAGGCCTCAGACATTTACATGGGCGATGTCCAGCAAACTTCCCTTATTCGGACTCAGCAAGGTATGCTCGGCTTTTGGAAAGTCAGCTTATAGTTTAAATTTGCTTTCTGATGAAATATGCACTGTATTTGAGTAGTTGTGGCCCAGA
Organism: Pelobates cultripes; assembly: GCA_933207985.1. Classification (NCBI taxonomy): domain Eukaryota; kingdom Metazoa; phylum Chordata; class Amphibia; order Anura; family Pelobatidae; genus Pelobates; species Pelobates cultripes. The sequence goes on along the minus strand of OW240921.1, from coordinate 24,540,363 downwards.
GCTACAGGCAAACACGTCTGGCCATGTTGGAGGTCAAGCCCCGCCCCCCTCACTACCCCTACTCATACCCTTTGTGTCACTATACCCCACTCCCTCTAGCATGTAAGCTCACTGAGTAGGGCCCTTAACCCCTCTGTTCCTCTACGTCCATTTGTCTGAGTACAATTACGTGTCTGTTAGTCCACCCATTGTACAGCGCTACGGAATTTTGCTGGCGCTATATAAATAATATGAATAATAAAAATTGCAAGCCTGGGACAGCACATGACAGACCAGGGGCACATTTCTTCTAACCAGGGGTGAATTTTCACTCTCCAATAGCTAGTGGATAGTGGAAAATCTGACCCCTGATAGACACTTTCAAATACAAAATAAATGACAGTTTAGTAGATATGCCCCAAATTAAAACATGCATGCATTTAATAATGCATTTGGTTTCATTTGAGTTATATCTATAAACAGCTTGCAAAAGCTGCAGATCTCTTGTCTTTTGCCTTTGCAAACCCTCCCATTCTAATCCCGCCCTCACTTTCTGTGGCTGTCCAATCACAGACTTCCCAATAAGTCTCTGCAAGGCAGGTGCCCTGAGTTATTGCTGTCTCTTGAGTTTAGCTCCACTGAGATAACCAAACCAGGAAGTAACAGGACCTGTTGTCTGATTGACAGCCAGGGGTTATAACATTGTTAATTCAGAAAAGTGTCAGTTTCTTTTAAAAATCTGCCTTTTAAGTAAAATGAAAGAAGAAGGAAACACTCTTGACACGTCAAGAATTTCAGCAAGTTGAAGTGCTTTACGGGTCTTGAGTGTCCCTTTAATAGACTTTTTAGTCCTAAAAATGTATGTTTTCCATGAGATTTGCCATTTAAACCTATATTTAATCATTTGCAATTTATAATCGTTGAGATAGATAGAGGAAGGCTCCTGTGAGTGCCACATTCATATGCTGTTTACTGTCCCATACCAAGCCCTTCTCCAAACTAGGATATCTGTGAGCATAATTGATAGCCTGCATTAAGACGCAAGCCAAACATATTTCTGCATCACTGCATATTGGAACAATGAGTGATAATAAGAACATATGCAGAAATACCCTGTTTTGATTGGCTACTGGCATCACATGTACACAGCAGAGTCCTCCTACCCTTTTTATTAATAGCATCTTTACTCCCACTGTAAATTACCAAATGCAAGCATTTCCATAGAACATCAGGCACTGACTGCACTGCCTGCTGGGATATCCGCACAGTCCCTGTGGTTTTTTTATAACTATAAGTTTCTGACTGAATGGGCAGATTCTAACAGTCTAACGTCTTCATGGCCTCTACCCATTTACTCGTCAATGGGTTTTCCACTTTGCACCAATTCTTTTTTTAACTATTATCTCATTAATAATTTATCAGATTGAAAATCATTCTCTTACTATTGTATCTCTCACGCCTAAAAATTTATGGTTTCTATAACAACTAGCATTTGATCCATTCAGTTACCATAAATGGTTATTTGTTAACTATACTCTTGGTAAAAGATATATTTATAGTTACTATCTTAATTGGCATCAAGATTAGCTCAAACCTTCCATTGTTAATAGGTACTTTACTGTTAGCAAATACAACAAAATTTCAGGACAGATTTCAGTAAAATAGGTCAGTGGTCAAAATCCGTCAAAATAAAACAAAATAAAAATCATTCAAAACCAAACAAAATCACACACACCACACACACACAATGCATCCCTATACATACACAGAAACACAACATGCTTCCCTTACACACAGAGAAACACACAATGCATCCATTACACACACACAAAGACAATGCAACCCTTACACACAAAGACAATGCATCCTTTGCACACATACACAGAAACAGACAATGCAAACCCGTACACACGCATGCAAACACACACGCTTCTTTTCTTACATACACACAGAAACACAATGCATCTCATGCACACACATACAGACACACACCTTGCATCCCTTATGCATACAAACACAGATTCACACAATGCATCCCTTACACACAACCAGAAACACATAATACATCCCTTATACACAAATACACACTGCTTCCACTACACACAAACACACTGCATCACCTGCACAAACTGGTAACCCTAAACACTACATACCATAAGCACACATATTAGATCCTCTACAATAACACATAACACATCCCCTACACACTCCACTCCCTGTGAGCGAACTCATGGGTGGGTGGAACTTATGAGTGGGCCTTATGGGCATACTCACCGTCAGGCCCTGGGGCCCAGACCTTGAGCTGTGTAAGGGGCCCCCCAAAAATTGAGCTGCTTCCAATTCTCCCAGAACATTGAATTTTGTGACCACAGTTGCAAACAGCCTCCAGAGATCCTGTTCTACACCAGACCAGTGGAGCCAAACTGCAGCCCATCATCATCCTCATCTGCTTGTAAGTAGGCAATCTAGTATATTATTAGTGACACTAATCTATAATTTACCTCACATTAAAGGGACACTATAGCTTAATGAAGTGGTTCTGGTGTCTATAGCTGGTCCCTGCAGGCTTTTTAATGTAAACACACACTGTGTGCAGCACTGGCGTTAGTTCATATGGCAGATCATATGGGTGGGGCATTGTGATGTGACATGTGGGGGCAGCAAATTTTTATTTTGTCTAGGGCGGCAAAAATCCTTGCACCGGCTCTGATCCTGGGCAGGTGCACCAGTCTACTTGACTGGTTTTGCCCCCCAGGCCTAAGGCTGCCAGCCCTCCCCTGGCCGCTGGGGAGGTCTTTTGGCGGCCGCTGGCGGACTTGTCCTGGCGGCCGCTGAGGGAGCTGCGCTGGCTCTGCTCCCCAGCACGCAGCTGAATGAGACCGGCGCCGGAATATGACGTCATATTCCGGCGCCAGTCTCATTCAGCAGCGCGGGAGGGCACTAACACAGGAAGCACCTCTAGTGACCGTCTGAGTGACTGTCACTAGCAGTGTCACTTTGAAGCAATGTAAACACTGCCTTTTGTCTGAAAAGTCAGTGTTTACGTTGAAAAGCCTGTAGGGACATGCTATAGACACCAGTACCACCACATTAAGCTGTGTGTGTGCGTCTGCTAGTGAGTGAGCTTGCTTGCATGCGTGTGCCTGCTAGTGAGTGAGCTTGTGTTTTTATGTCAATGAGCTGATGTATATCAGTAAGATTGTTTGTCTATGAGGCTGTGTATCAATGAGCTTGTGTGTGTCACTGAAATGTCAGTGAAATTGCCTGTGTCTGCATGTGCGTATGCTTACTGTATAATTAAACGTTTTACCCTGAAAGGACCAATATTTTATATTAGAAAAAGCAATATATATATATATATATATATATATATATATATATACTCAATCATCTGTCCTGGCAAGACATAGACTTACATATTACACGCGACAATATATGGCGCAGTGACTTATGGGGCTGGCACAAATTTTTTTTCCAGGGCTGCTTTGTATCCCCAGTCCAGCCCTGCTTTCCTGAGACTGGCTGAATGCGCGCGCGGCTCTTGCCGCACATGCGCATTCAGCCAGGGACGTCAGAAGAAGGAGGAGAGTCCCAGCGCCGAGGGACCCCGGCGATGGAAAAAAGGTAAGGGATTAACCCCTTCCTCACCCCTCAGCGCCACGGGAGTGGGACCCTGAGTATGTTTTCCTGGCACTATAGTGGTCCTTTAAAATAAACCCCAGGCTAGTTTGAACCATTAATTTTTAATGCATCATTTGGATGGTGCATTAAAAACATTTAAAACCAATACATTTAAAAACAAAAAAGAAATGCAAACACTAGCTTCCTTCACTTGCTACAAATCCTCAGGCTGTTTAGCATCTGAGCTCTCACTAAGCTAATAAGTGACTGCTGCTCACTGTTTTATGTTGCATTTCTGAGTTTATCCCATTTTAATGAGGGTAGTAAACTATAGATATAGAAAGTTAGTGGCCAAAGGAAAGGCCAGAGATACAACTCTGATGATTCTCACTTCACCTAAAGGTAAAAGCAGTTGAGGGCATCATAGGATTACATAGCTACAAATAATTCTGCAAGATACACTAACTTTAAGGTATTACGCAACTAAAATGTCCTAGTATATAAACAAAAAAGGAGGAGTTGCGCACTCCTATCTAAAATCTTGGTGCAGCCAGATCTGGGGTTGACTACCCCTACCGTAATAGTTTAATAAAGTTGTAGTCCAGGCACTCAATAATAAGTTTAAACAGCAGATTTTCCTAATAAATCTGCTGTTTAAACTGATCCTTGAGTGCCAGGGCCACAACTTTATTTAAGACTAAAATGTCAGACAGAAACAAGCTGAAACAGGCCTTCAAACTTGAGATCTAGCTTTTATTCTGAAGCTGAGTTTGTCTGAATTTGTAATAATAAAATAATTATTTAACAAAAAAAAAAAAAAGGATTTTGGATCCTTAGACGGACCACATGAGCATGTGAAAAGCCATTATGGACAATATCTGTCCTGCACTATCGCTCTGGACAGATCTGTAGTAATGTGTCACTAATCAAAAATACAGATCCCACCCCTCTTAATTAAAATGAAGTGGAAAATGTTGATGCCAAATCCCAAAGGCGTGGTTACATTGTCGGCATACTAAGTAATTTTAAGTGTCCTTTCCAAATTCAGATTTTAACTTCCTAAACTTTTTCAGAAGTTACTGAGCTACAACAGTTTTATTGGTGGGAGTTGTAGTCCAGCATCTGGAAGTACGCAGCACTGGCCTGTTTAGAGGTAAGAGGCACTCAACATAATGTAAAAGTTGCCCTGAGATAGCTACCCAATACCCATAAACAGTATAAGACCGCTTGTATGATTTCCAGATACCACTTTACACATACCTTGACTCAGTATTGACCCAGCACACCTATTCACCAGGTTCTGTGTGTCTTTGGCCAGCAGAATAAAGTTGTGATAAAGAAAAAAAAAAAAAAGTTCTAATGTTTAATGTAAGAATCTCCTCCCCTTAAAGCAGCAGTGCCACCATACAGGTCACATGGGGGACACGTTTAATGTGGCTCACTGCCACAAGTCGAATTATGTTTCTGATATGTAAAATAATAGCTGGGTGCTATTCAGGTCCGCCCCATAAGTTTTACATTACATGCTGAAATTGATTAGTTCACATTTTTTTAGAAGGGCGTGTAATGTAAGTAATTTGGGGTTAATTTTAGAGTTTGGAATAAAGACAACTGGTTTTACTTCTATAGCTGTCTAAATGATCCAAAACAGAAGTTAAGTAATCTATCCAAGTTACAGTGATAACATCCTTGTATAGATGTAAAATACAATTTAAGGGAAAAAAAACCTGCAAATTTAAATTGTTCATTCTGTTAAATGCAATCCATTCTAATCCACTGTAACATCACCTACCAGGAATTCTCGAACCAGCATCAATTCTTGTAATGTTGGACTTAGGTCTAACAGCAGGAGCGTTTTCTCCAAAATTCCCAATCCACCAGAGACTTGCATTCTCTCCTGTGCCCATTCTGTCAACCATGCTTCTACTTGTCTCACTCTCCAGCCATATGTTATCATCCCGTCCGTTACTTGTGCCATTCCAGTGATGCTGAGACACAGATATGCATCCGATTTTTTCAGCAAACTGATGGAGATGAAGAAGTGACAAAACTTAGTTGCCTGATTGTATTCATTTGCACCCTTTCATGGTTCTGTTTCGGCTCACTAGAACACTTCTGTATATTCTAACTAGTGTTTCTCTGGTTTTGACTTTTTACTATTCTCATATTTTGATTCCCCTAGTATTCTGACTCCGCTTGTTCTAACATTCCGGTTCCCCTTGACTTCGGCTTGTCTTTCATTAAACCTCTCACCTTTTTGGAGGTTCTGTGCATTAAAGGAACACTTCCTGGGTGACTCAATCCCCCATGATAACTTCAGCTCTATGAAGCCTTGACATTCTAAGGAAGAATAAAACACTTTAATTTCTTCCATCTGATTCGGTACTGATCGATAACTAGAGAATCCTGACACCTACTCACTATTGTTTCAGTAGTAAAGTCTGTGTGAAAGGGTATCGGAGGGTTTCAATGCATAGTATTTGATCTTTTTACTGCTGTACCCAGACAAAGAGTATGGTTTAATCCCTTTATAGTTATGTTATGGTGGGCAGCTGAGAAATTCTAATCTGGAATGCTTATTTTTTATTTTTTTTAAATGCACATTTCAAGATTGTGATGGTTTTTATCATCAAAAACAGGACCTGTGTAGCTATATAGTGCCTGCTAGTATATCTACACAATTGCCAAGTGATTCATTCAGGGAGAAGGTGAGCAGGTTGACTGTCCCCCAAGGCTATAGCCATTTATAACAGTTTAACTTGCTTGAAGTGGATGAGTGCCAATGCATTTCACGGACATGTGGCTTTAAAAAGGTTAATACTTCAGTTGTGACTCTGCAATCTTTTAATATACATGTTGGCTGTGGGTGCCACCTTCTGGTCTCTGCTCATATTGAGATTGCAAAGCGACATTCCCATGCAATTGAGTACATAATGGCTTAGTACTAAGTAGAGATAATAGACAGTTCTACAGCCCTCCCTGGTGGCACTCTCCAAATACATGTGACACAGATCAGTACGTCATATTTATGCAGAAAACACTCCTCTCTATAAATCCAAATAATCTGTGTGTTGCTTAAACTGCTGCTTCAAAAGGTGGTGACCTCTTAACCAGCCGAACTCGTACTTTATAGGATATCACAAAACACACTCGGCACATGAGGATTATAGCCAATTTATAGGAAAGACTTTTACTCTCACTTGAGACGTGCATCTTCAGATGTAGCAAAAGTGACCTAACTCCTGAAAACATCACTGTAGTGTTGGGAATACATATCTGTATTCCTAATGCTACAGTCCTGATGCCCCTTATCAACTGGGTCCTTCTTCCTGGGTAAAATAAAAATAAATAAAACAAATTACTTGCCTTTTCTCGAGCACCAAGTCTCCCTTGACGCCTCCGCAACCACCTCCTCGGGTTGCATTACGATGGGCCAGTCCAATGCTCCTCAAAGAGGAGCGTTGAGGACCTTAGAAGCACACCCAAGTTTCTGCCATAGAGAATCATTGAATACAATGATTCTCAATAGCCAACCGTGGTGGCACACATCACGGTATGTTTCGGTATGATAGTCTGGAAGTGAGATTCCTGGCTGTCATACCCTGACCCAGAGGCTTTGGATGAATGGCTTAAAGCCAAGCTTCCAAGTGCTCTACTCAGTGAACTAAGGAGTTTGGGGGGGGGAGTAGCAGGACTGCAGGCAGTATAACCACTTTAATAAAAAGTTGTTAAAGTGTGTACAGTGTCCCTTTAAGCAGACTTATCATTGAAACTGCAAACTCACACTCCCTATATATATCTACCTCAGAGAGTAAAGCTTGCTAGGTAAACTATGCATTTATCATGCCAGCATCAACATGTAAAATTGTGTGCAGAACTAGCATGCGTACAAACAAGTACTTAAGGTTCAAAAGGAGTCCTGTTACTGGTTCTGTGCATACTTTTGACTGAAATTTGTCTTGGCATGAATAATAAATTGTTTACCGGGCAAGATAGTCACATGCAGTTTTCTGCAGTCTGAAAATACATAGGGGGAGTGTGAATTGCTGCCTCACTGATTTGCCCAAATATTACACTGCTTGATGTTAACATGACTCTGCATGCCCTGTTTACTCCCAAGCTTAAAGGAACACTGTAGTGTTTGAAATCCATACCTGTATTCCTAGCACTATAGCCCTGATGTCCCTTATCACTTAGGTTCTCCCCCTGTTAAAAAACAAAAAAAACAAAGTATGCACTTTTTCTCCAGCTCTGAGTCGTCCTTGGCGCTGCTGCAACCTCATCGATGTATTGCGTCATTCTGGAGCCATACCTCCGGATGGCTGGCCAATCCAATGCTCCTCACAGAGGAGCTTTGAGGAATGTAGGTCCACACACAGCACTCTTTTTTTAGAGGGTTAAGACATAGGAGCACAACTGCAGACACTATAACAACTTCAATAAGATGAGTGACAGGCAACAGGTTAAGTTGTCTACAGTGTCCCTTTTAACTAGAGCATGTAAGAGGTTTTTTTGTTTGTTTTTTTAACAATTCCTATGTAGCACTCCTATCCAAGTGAAAAAACAAGGTAGCAGAAAGGCAAGAAGAAAAAGCTACATGAGAAACAAAGGGGAGGCCAAAACAAAGGCACAGAGTGGCCAATACATAAACCCTATCTGAAGGAAACAATACACAAAGTGCCACTGTTACTTGGTAGTGTCCTTTTGCAATATCAAGTGTGTTTTTTTTTGTTTTTTGTTTTTATTGAGCATCAAAATAATGGGCACAACATCTCAACATTGAATACTGACTGTACTGAAAATGTCCAGCATGAGATATTGACATATGAGGTTAGGGTTAAGGTACAAAATTGATGCTTGTAGTTGTTGAGGTGTAGAGGATAGGGTTAGAGGATAGTGTTTCGAGCGTAGAGGAGATACAGATAGAGTATAGTGGATAAGGTTAGGAATTTGGTTACTACACAGGTTACAGTGCATTATATAGAGTCAACATTTCTAAGTAAGCAACATTATTTAGGTTCCTTTTTGATGCATGATAAACTTGCACACAAGTTTACCATGAACTTGAAATTATTACTCTCCTGTTCTCTGTAATCACTGACCTTGGCTTGTCTCTAGTCATTGTGCTCTTCTGTAATGCCTTGACCTTGAATTGTCCTCACTCTTTGTCTGTTTGCAAACAGATTAAGCCCTGCCATCCTAAGGACCGATATGCACTATTATCCTTGCCCTAAACTACCTAGGTCTGCATGCTAGAATTAGACTAGCCTTTATAGTGATATATATAACCAAGAATTACATTTTAATTTCATTTTCTTTGAATGAGTGCACTCTTATCACCAATAGGCCTAATCTACAGGGACCAATGTCTATCATTTAGATTTCTGGCCTTCGTCAGATATTGTAATGTTATCTGTTACTGCTTCCATTATGCTTCCAAAAGATTATAAATAAAGGGTTCTCATTATCTTTTGAAGGATAAACCCTTCCAAAGATAATGAGATAGTGAGACTGCCTCACTATGCTGTCTTACATTTATTGGGTGGAGTTTAGGTGATTGGGAAACAATAGGAAAATATTGACCAAGGAAAAACAAAACCAAGTACAACACCTATGGCTTTTTGGTACTATTTTTTATTTATTTTCCGGTGTTCCCAAGAAGCAGAACACTGTCGGGGAAACCGGACTCTCCAGTATCACATCAGTATCAGGTACACTATCACATAGAAAAAGGGGGAAAAAAACATACACGACAATACAAAGAATCTCCAGCAGATGGCATTGTATGACCCTGGTATGATATTTGCAATAACTGACAGTAGCCTTGAGAGCCTGGTTTAAAATCTTTTATATAGAAACATAGAATGTGACGGCAGATAAGAACCATTCGGCCCATCTAGTCTGCTCAATTTTCTAAATACTTTCATTAGTCCCTGGCCTTATCTTATAGTTAATATTGTAAAGTGCTACGGAATCTGTTGGCGCTATATAAATTTATTTTTAAACCTTTGTCCCTCTAATTTAAAACACTGTCCTCTTGTTGTGTTAGTTTTTCTTCTTTTAAATATAGTCTCCTCCTTTACTGTGTTGATTCCCTTTATGTATTTAAATGTTTCTATCATATCCCCCCTGTCTCGTCTTTCCTCCAAGCTATACATGTTAAGATCCTTTAACCTTTCCTGGTAAGTTTTATCCCGCAATCCATGAACCAGTTTAGTAGCCCTTCTCTGAACCCTCTCTAAGGTATCAATATCCTTCTGAAGATACGGTCTCCAGTACTGTGTACAATACTCCAAGTGAGGTCTCACCAGTGTTCTGTACAATGGCATGAGCACTTCCCTCTTTCTACTGCTAATACCTCTCCCTATACAACCAAGCATTCTGCTAGCATTTCCTGCTGCTCTATTACATTGTCTGCCTACCTTTAAGTCATCAGAAATAATCACCCCTAAATCCCTTTCCTCATATGTTGAGGTTAGGACTCTATAAAATATTCTGTACTCTGCCCTTGGGTTTTTACGTCCAAGATGCATTATCTTGCACTTATCCACATTAAATGTCAGTTGCCACAATTCTGACCATTTTTCTAGTTTACCTAAATCATTTGTCATTTGGCTTATCCCTCCTGGAACATCAACCCTGTTACATATCTTAGTATCATCAGCAAAAAGACATACCTTACCATCAAGACCTTCTGCAATATCACTAATAAAAATATTAAAGAGAATGGGTCCAAGTACAGATCCCTGAGGTACCCCACCGGTGACAAGCCCAAGTTTCGAATATACTCCATTGACTACAACCCTTTGTTGCCTGTCACTCAGCCACTGCCTTACCCATTCAACAATACTGGAATCCAAACTTAAAGATTGCAGTTTATTGATAAGCCTTCTATGTGTAACAGTGTCAAAAGCCTTACTGAAATCTAGGTAAGCAATGTCTACTGCACCACCCTGATCTATAATTTTAGTTACCCAAAAAAAATCAATAAGATTAGTTTGGCATGATCTCCCTGAAGTACACCCATGTTGTCTCTGATCTTGAAATACATGTGTTTTTAGATGTTCAACAATCCTATCCTTTAACATGGTTTCCATCACTTTCCCCACTACTGAAGTAAGGCTTACTGGCCTATAGTTGCCCGACTCCTCCCTATTTCCTTTCTTGTGAATAAGCACAACATTCGCTAACTTCCAATCTTCTGGGACTACTCCTGTTAACAATGATTGGTTAAATAAATCTGTTAATGGTTTTGCTAGTACACCACTAAGCTCTTTTAACAGCATTGGGTGTATTCCATAAGGTCCCATTGACTTATTTGTCTTTACTTTTGACAGTTGGAATAGAACCTCTGCAAACTCACATGTAACAAATGACTCATTTATCCTTTTTCTTAACTGAGGTCCCTTTCCTTCATTTTCATCTGTAAATACTGAACACAAATATTCATTGAGGCAGTCAGCTAGACCTGTATCCTCTTCTACATACCTTCTTTCTTTTGTTTTTAAGCTAACTAATCCTTGTTTTACTTTTCTTTTCTCATTTATGTATCTAAAAAAAAAGTTTTGTCCCCCTTTTTTACTGAGTGTGCTATTTTCTCTTCTGTGTGTGATTTGGAAGCTCTTATAACTTTCTTAGCCTCTTTCTGCCTAATCTTATAGATGTTATAGATATTGTGATTGATACACATAATAACTAAATTTGCACATCACCTGCCATTAATAGCTCTGCAGAAAATTTTGGCATTTTATAAATAATAACAATAATGAAGTGAGAGGGCTTCCTGTTAATGCACTCTGTAGCTAATGGGTAAACAGGCAATTATTTTGAGAGTGAATCACATGCAAGGAACTGCTAAAAAGGCCCAGACGGCAAACATATGTCTTTTTGCTCCAAGCGTCACTCTCATAGTGATCCTGGGTGAGGGAGAGATCTGAAAGTTCATAAAAGTACATCCAAATATCCTAAAGCCACCTTTACCAGATTTATTTGTCTAGTAATAATTATCATAACAACTTTTTAAGGGGTTCTAAATTAAACAGAATTTGCAATAAAGGAAGTGTAAACCTTGGATGACTCTTTACAGGAAGTGTTTACGAAGGCCACTGTGCAGAGAGGTGTGACTAGGGCTCCATAAACAAACTGATTTAACCCCTAAATGGCAGAGTATTGAACAGTGAGACTGCACGGGCATGTTCTATACACCAAAGCTGATTCATTAAGCTAAAGTTGTTTTGGTGATTATAGTGTCCCTTCAAGGTGGATGACTCCTCTATTGAGGTTTTTCTGTAATTTATCCTCTAAATTGCCCTGATATCAACTATATTATGTTATCCTAAATTGCTTTGGGGACAGGCAGAATATATTGAATAATCCAACATACATATTATGTTAACAGAAAATGTTTAGGGGAGAACATTTCTTCCGTCTTCTCTAAGATCCAAGTCCAATTTGTCTCTATAGTCTGCCTTGGTTTTTCTGTTTCTCTGGATCATAGAATGCGTACTATATAAGAGTGAATCACACTCCTCTTAGAGATATAAAACTTTCATTGCTGTGTGCGTCCACTATAGTAGATGAATACACACTATGTGGTTTAAATATATAGACACCTGACCATCAGACATCCCATTGCAAAACAACGAACATTAATGTGTATTTAGCACCACTCTGAGTCTATAACAGCCACAACTCTTCTGGGAACTCTAACATATGCTTGGCATTACACATGTTGATGTGAGGATTGTGTACAGCTGCTTAGCCATATAAACCAATTGTCAGAGGTAGTTTGGAACCCTATAGTGAGTAATGCAACAGATGATTTATTTATTTTTTGCGCTATGCTCCTCAGCACTAGGCACCCCTACTCTGTGAATAAATGTGGTCTACTAGCTCGTGGCTGGGATGTGTTGTTGCTCCTAGACACTTTCACTTCACAATAATAGCATTTAAAGTTTACTGGTGCATAATTTGTCGAGCAGAAATTTCACAAATTTACTTGTGGTAAAGGTGGCTTCCTATGACAGCGCAGTCATTGATAGAAAGAGTTTGGATCTGCAAATTTCATCATCGGAACTAACATTTTTGGTATAATAATTTATTAAAAAGAAAGTTTTATGGGAGAAGAAAAACATAATTTGATTTGATATTTTCCTGTTAAAGGTTAGGTATATGTTTATTTTTTGGAGGGGGGAGACGGGGACATCTACTAATTTTTAACTTTCTGTTATACCCAAGTGCCACTCTCTCTAAAGCCCCTCCTTTCCAAAAAGTATGGAATGTTTAATGTTTGAGATTTGTGTATGTTTATCTCCAAGGCAGTAGAATTTGCAATAATGTCTGTTTAAACTACCCTAATGTGTGCTTAACTTAGTTTGTGTAAATAAATCCTCTTGCTTTTGTTCTAAATGACTTGCCTAATTACATAAATAGCTATCATTAGGCCATGAAGGTAACTATAATTTCCTGGAAAAGTCCCAGCCCTAAGGCACACCTCTTGAAATTATTATCACTCTTTGTCCATTTGAAGTGTTGAGATGTGTGTTTATACCATGTTTGTTTGTTATTGTTCTGTTTAGTATTATTTGCAGTGCAGGGCTCTGGTATGATTACCAGGTAACATGTACCTCAATTTTGAGCTGCAACATTTTCTTTGATGTCCCTTACCAATAGTGGTCATGCCTGTGTTTTAAAATTGGCACATTTGAACCAAGCTGACCATAATTGCCCGCTAGGGACTTCCGTTTGGGGTTGCACATACATCATCTTCACCTCTGAAATATCATGTAATGCAGTGATTTCCAAACTTTTTAGGTTCAAGGCACCCTTAATATTTCAGTATTTTTCCAAGGCACCCCAAGTAAAAATTTCTAGGTTTGTATATCTGTACAGCGCTGCGTCATTTACTGGCGCTATAGTGTAATGTACAGAGTTGGTGTTTGATGGGGTGCTTGTATATAGTTATTGTTTTTTAATACAGGGGTTTGTTTGTATGTAATGTTTGCGTTTGATTGCAGGGGTGTGTCTGAATGTTCACTTTTAAATGCAGATGTAAATTTGTGTGAATTATTTGTGTTTGTCTATTTTTTTTGTTTTTTTGAATGCAGGGGTGTGTTTGTATGTAATATGTGTTTGTTTGTTTGATTCTATGTTCTGCTGGTGTTTGACTGCTTGGATGTTTGCACATATAATACCACATACATACATACATACACACACACACACACACACACACATTCATGCACATAAATACACCGACACATAAATACACACCGACATATACACACATGCACCCTGACACACACAAACATTGATACATGCCCACACCATAACACAGATACACACACTGACATAAAAACACACACTGAAGTGTGTGTATGTATATATATATATGCCTCTGTATGTGTGTCAGTATGTCTATCAGTGTATGTGTCTTTGTGTTTGTGTCAGTATGTCTACCAGTGTATGTGTCTGTGTGTGTGCCTGTGTGTTTGTGTCAGTATGTCTGTCAGTGTATGTGTCTGTGTATCTGTATGTTGTAATTGTGTGTATCTGTATGTAGTCAGTGTGTGTATCTGTGCATCTGCATGTGTGTCAGTGTGTGTACCTGTGTGCCTGAGCACCAACTTTAAATACACAAACCCTCCATTCAAACTTCAATACTACAAACAAACACACTCCTGCATTGGCGTTCTTCCACACCAAACGTATCCAACAATGTCTTTATGGACCTTGCTTTGTGTACAGCGGCACAGTCATGCTAGAATAGAAAAGGGCCTTCCATTTTTTGTTCCTACAAAGTTGGAAGCATAGCATTGTCCAAATTGTGTGAAGCATTAGTTGCACTGTCATGCCGAACTTACCTTTCTTTAATCGATTCCTCTTCTCTCCCTCTGTCAGGATCTGTTCTTCATTTCTTCCTGTCTGCTCTAGTTTTCTTTAAAATATAAGACAAAGTAGGGACTATTTGTCTTATGGAGGTTTCCTACGACTGACCAGCTATGACCAGCGGAGGAGCAAGGTGTGCTTCATTTCCGGTGGTCAGAGCAATTTTCCCATAATTCTCACCTCTCCTCAGTGTTCCCACAAAGCCTCCTTTCACTTTTCCCGAACGTCCTGTCATTCAGACAGAACGCCTGCGAAACTACCAAATTGCGTCCTAACAGAATGAGAACAGTTTCTCCATTCGTGTTAGGACGCAATTTGGGACTTTGTTCGGATCGGAATTTAATTTGAATGAATGAAACTCCGATCTTATTCGTGTCGGGGCTACATCTTGCAGCCACTTAGTAAATAACTCCCTAATTCCCACGGTATTAGGGAGCTATTTACTAGGGATCGACCGATTATCGGTTTTACCGATATAATTGGCTGATATTCAGTATTTTCAGCAATATCGGTATCGGCCAATAGAGATACTGATATTGCCAATAATATCTCCTGGGACAAGCCCGGCGGTCCTGGGGGGCTCGCAGGAAGCTGTTTCTTACCTTTCTTGCAGCTCCTCCAGCTCCCCTGTGCAAATCTCGCGGCCCATAGTGCCGCGCGGAGCGTTGCCATGGTAACCCGTGGCAACACTCTGCGGCCGCGGGACTCACGAGATTTGTACTGGGGAGCTGGAGGAGCTGCAAGAAAGATAAGAAACAGCTTCCTGCGAGCGCCCCCAGTACTTAACAAGCCACCAGACCACCAGGGAAGAAGCAGGGAGGGGGGACTAAGCAAAAAAAATAAAAAATAAAATTAAATATATATAAAAAAAAATTAAAATAAAAAA
Organism: Pelobates cultripes; assembly: GCA_933207985.1. Lineage (NCBI taxonomy): Eukaryota > Metazoa > Chordata > Amphibia > Anura > Pelobatidae > Pelobates > Pelobates cultripes. Next base: position 24,524,990 of record OW240921.1, on the reverse strand, counting down.
ATGACCCCCTGCCCCATTTTACACAAATTACATCACTACACAAACACACACACACTCTGCATTCATTATATACACACACACACTACACAAACACTCTGCATTCATAATACACACACTACACAAACACTCTGCATTCATTATATACACAAACACTCTGCATTCATTATATACACACACACACACACACACTACACAAACACTCTGCATTCATTATATACACAAACACTCTGCATTCATTATATACACACACACACACTACACAAACACTCTGCATTCATTATTTACACAAACACTCTGCATTCATTATATACACAAACACTACACAAAAACTCTGCATTCATTATATACACAAACACTCTGCATTCATTATATACACACACACAGTACACAAAAACTCTGCATTCATTATATACACAAACACTCTGCATTCATTATATACACACACACACACACACACACACCACACACTACACAAACACTCTGCATTCATTATATACACACACATACTACACAAACACTCTGCATTCATTATATACACACACACTACACAAACACTCTGCATTCATTATATACACACACACACACAACCACTCTGCATTCATTATATACACACACACACACACACAACACACACTACACAAACACTCTGCATTCATTATATACACACACATACTACACAAACACTCTGCATTCATTATACACACACACACACACTACACAAACACTCTGCATTCATTATACATACACACACCCTGCACAAACACTCTGCATTCATTATATACACAAACACTCTGCATTCATTATATACACACACACACACTACACAAACACTCTGCATTCATTATATACACACACTACACAAACACTCTGCATTCATTATATACACACACACACAAACACTCTGCATTCATTATATACACACACACACACACACACACTACACAAACTCTCTGCATTCATTATATACACACAAACACACACACTGCGTTACATACCCATACACACCCACTACACAAACACACACACTGCATTACATACACACAAACACACACACTGCATTACATACACACACACTACATTACATACACACACACTACATTATATACACACACAATGCATTCACTTTACCCACACTATACACACTACACAAACACACACTCTGCATTCACTATACACACTACACAAACCCACTCTGCATTCATTATATATACACACTGCATCCACTACACACACACACTACACAAACACACACAGCTCCCCTGTCTAAACACACTTCATCCACTACACGTGGCATGTATATTTTGTGCATTTACCTTTTAGAATTAGTTTATTTTTTCAAAATGGTAAATGTACAGAATATCTGCAAGGTATCGGTATCTGCTCTAAAAAATCAATATGGGTCGATCCCTACTATCTACCAAAAAGCTCAAAGACCTAAATGGGTCTTTCAGCCAAATTTACTAATACTAAGTAAAGATGACTTAGTATTAGTAAATTCTGCCCTACTCGCTATACCGTGATTAAGGGCATGTCTATTAAACAGTAAGCAGCTTGTTGCTGCTCACTGTTAAAAAATTTAAAAAAAGGGTTTCCCCCCTCCCGCCACTCAGTTTAATAGCACCCAGTCGCGCGGCACGGGTGGGGGCTATTGTCCTGTCATTTTTCAACCCAAAAAAAGGCCAAAGAAATATCCATAATTCCAGTCAAAATCCGAATTAGGGAGTTATCTACTAAGTGGCTGCAAGATGCAGCCGCACCAAGAAGAGGATTGGAGTTTCATTCATTCGAATGAAATTCCGATCCGAACAAAGTCCTGCATTGCGTCCTAACACGAATGGAGAAACTGTTCTCATTCTGTTAGGACGCAATTCGGTAGTTTCGCCAGCGTTCTGTCTAAGTGACAGCATGTTCGGTAAAAGTGAAAGGAGACTATGCGGGAACACTGAGGAGAGGTGAGAATTATGGGAAAATTGCTCTGACCACCGGAAATGAATCATGACAGTGCCGCTTTAAGATTTCCCTTCAGTGGAAGTAATGGGCCTGGGCCAACCCCTGAAAAACAGCCCCATACCATTATCCCTCTTCCAGCAAATTTTGCAGGTGGCACAATGCAGTCAGGCAGGTTTCCCTGGCATCTGCCAAACCAAGACTTGCCCAACAGAGAAGTGTGATTCGTCACTCTTCAGAATGTTTCCACTGCTCCAGAGTCCAGTGGCAGCATGCTTATGCCACCCGATTCGACGCTTGGCATTGTACTTGGTGATGTGACGCCCATTCCACAAAGCTCTCGCCGCACATTTTTCGCACTCATATTAATGCCAGTGTACATTTGGAACTCTTCAGCTATGGAATCAGCAAAGCTTTGTTGAATTTCATGCACCATGCACCTCAGCACTCAGTTATTCCACTCTGCGACTTTTTACGTGGTCTTTTACTTCCTTGCTGAGTTGCTGCTGTTCCTAAATGCTTCCACTTTCCAATAATAGCACTTACATTTAACTGTGGAATATCTAGCATAGATACAATTTCACGAACTGACTCATTGCAAAAGTGGCATCCTATCACAGCACTATGCTGGAATTCACTGAGCTCTTCAGAACGACCCATTTGTTTCACAGATGTTTGTAAATGTAGACTACATGGTTAGGTGCTTTATTTTATAAACCTGTTGCAAATCATCTGATTGAAACACCTGAATCCAGGAATGTCCTAAATACGTTGTCTATTGTAGTGTCTAGTGTATTTATTCCTGAGTTTTTTTTCATTTACAGAAAACCAGAGTTTATCAAATCACCCTGTTTAATTTACCAGTTCATGAATAATGAATTCTTCAAGGGGCTGAATTGCTTAAAATATCATCTGACTTGTGTGTATTTTTTCGTAGGACATACCTGATTCAAATTGCCGTATTGCAGAATGAAAAGAACACTATAGGCACCAAGGCCACTTCAGCTCATTGAAGTGGTCTGGGTGCAGTGTCCCTGTCACACTTAGTAATGCAATGTAAAACATTGCAGTTTAGGAAAAACTGTTTACATTGCAGCAATAAGACAGCCACTAGATGCCCTTTTCTGCTTGCCAGGCGTTCTGCATTAAGACATCTAGCGTCTGTAAAATCGCAATAGGAGAGCATTGATTCAATTTTTTTCTATGGGAAGGCCCTAATGGTTCACAGCATATGTGCATTAGACCCCCTCCTAAATGGATGACATTGGAGGAGGTGGAGTGCCGACCCAGTGCCAAGGGATACTGACACTGGGATCGGGTAAGTAAATAACAGGTTTTTAACCCTTTACTGGCCTGGGGGCCTCAAGGGAGGGAAGGAAGCTATACTGTTCGGAATACAACCTCGTTGATCAATCTCAAGTGACAAAAGTTTTTAAAACTATCAGCACTCATAGGTACACAAAGGTGTTTGATGGGCCAATCATTTACACCCTTACCAGTAATTTATTGGAAGTATAAGTTAGTTCCTTTTTAAGATAAAGATTATTAAAAGTGGATTTTCTTTTAAATACACCTGGTTACAACTAGATAAATATTATGGTATTTTGTATGCCTTTTATTCAATAAATGTTTATATTTTTTTAAAGTAGAAAAAGAGATGTACTCCATATATTTTTGAATGGAACAGTAAACACCGTCCGTTTTTTTTTTTGTTTGTTTGTTTTTTTACTAAACTCTGAATTTTAGCTAATTGAAATCCAAAATGCAAAATAAATTCAGACATACATAGCTGATTTGGAAACCTTATCCAACTCTGTTATAGATCTACAACTTGGCTAATTTTAGCCTTAATTTTATAACTTGGATTTCAGTTTTGTACCATTTCTATATATATATATATATATATATATAGACTATATATCCACTGTCATTCTAAGCCAGCGCTGGCCTGGGTGAGCTTTGTGAAAATTATAGTCCAAAGCTACTAGAGGGATAGAGGGTTTTTCTCCCACTGATTCAGAGTCCTTGGTAAGGAATCCAAAAAATGTAGCCCAACAGGACAGTGGCCAACAGGAAATTAGTCAATTATCTGTGATGTATAAATATCACTGAGAAAAATGTTTCAGTATGTGTTGTCCTGAAAACCTGATCTGACAGTAATCCTTGCAGACAGGAGCAGGGCAAGCCTGGTGTACAAATATTATTCCAGTATAGAATGACATCCATATAAAAACAGTTTAAATCCGACACCCACGCAGTCAATTAAGAATAAGGGCGCGTAGGTTTGTACCTCTTTTACTATTACTGAAAGGGAAGTGTCACTTTAAAAAAAAAAAAAAATCAATTTATTGTGATCAGTCCCCTTTGCAAAAGAAATGGGGGTACTCCTAGGCAGTGTAGGTCACTAACATTACAGGGCCACTGTTAGCTGTCACTGCTGTAGATGCTACTAAAATGAGGGCAAAGAAGCTATCTACTGCACATTTTGCAACCTTTGATTCAGCTACACTTACCATATACTTGCTAGGTGTCCCATACCTGAGGAAACAGTCCTGATTTGAGCCGCATGCCACTGTCTCACTATGTCTTCCTTGGTATTCTGAAGCCCCAGAGGAAGTCACATAAACGTGAGGTGCAAATAGGAAGCTATTTACAAGCAATTGTCCAAATGTGAGCCCAGGGGCGTACCTAGAGCATTTGGCACCCGGGGCGGATCCTGTGCTTGGCACCCCCCCCCACCCAAAAAAAAAAAACCTGTAAAAAATGTTAAAGGTTTTCTTTCTTTATTTTTACAATTTGTAAACTTTGCAAAACCGCTGTCAGCCCCTCCTACAAAACCCTTGTCCTGCCCTGCCCCTCCTACAAAACCTCTGTCCTGCCCCTTCTACAAATCCTGTACTGCCCCATCTACAAAACCCCCGCAACCCCCTTCCACAAATCCCCTGCTTATCCCCCCTTATAAAGACTCCTGTCCCAATACAAAACCCCCACCCCCTTCTACAAAATCCCTGCAGCCCTACACACACATTTACAGGCAGACAGTCACACACTCAGTTACAGACAGACAGTCACACACTCAGTTACAGACAGACAGTCACACATACACATACATTCCTCCGTGCGGCCAGTTTATCAGCTGTTTGCTTGAGTGAGCTGTACTGGCCGCACGGCACCCTAACTACCATGGGACACTGTGCGGCCACAGCTCACACAGCCCCCTCCAGCCAGGGCCGGTACAAGGATTTTTGCCGCCCTAGGCAAAAGTAAAGTTTGCCGCCCCCCATGTGACATCACAATGCCCCAACCATATGATTTGCCATGTTAACTAACGCCAGTGCTGCAGTGCCGCCGTGTTTACATTAAAAGGCCTGCAGGGACAGACTATAGACACCAGAACCACTATATTAAGCTGAAGTGGTTCTGGGGACTATAGTGTTTCTTTAATGTGAGGTAAATTAGAGCTTAGTGCCACGAATAATATACTAGATTGCCTACTTACAACCAGATGAGGATGATGATGGGCTCTAGCTGCAGTCTGGCTCCACTGGTCTGGTGCAGAACAGGCTCTCTGGAGGCGGTTTGTAACTGTGGTCACAAAAATCAATGTTCTGGGAGAACTGGAAGCAGCTCCATTTTTTGGGGGTCCTTTACACAGATCAAGGTCTGGGTCCCAGGGTCCACCTTCATGTTCCACCAATGAGTTTGTTCACAGGGGGTGGAGTGTGTAGGGGATGTCCTGATATGTGTGTAAGGAATGCATTGTGTGAAATTGTGTTTGTATGTGTAAGGACTGCAAGGTGTGTTTCTGTGTATGTATGGGATGCATTGAATGTGTGTAAGGGGTGCATTGAGTGTGTGTAATGAATGCATTGTGTGTTTCTGTGTGTGTAAGGGATGCATTGTGTGTAACGGTTGCATTGCTTGTGTATGTGTGTCTGTGTGTGTAATGCATTGTGTGTTTTTCTGTGTGCAAGGGGTGCATTGTGTGTATGTGATGAATGTCAATCTCTCCTCCCGCTCCAATTTCCTTCTCCTCCTCCCAATTTCTCTTTCTCACCCACCCCCTTTTCTCTTTCTCACCCCCCCCTTATTTCTCTCTTTTCTCTCACCCCCCCTCCTTTCTCACCCCCTTATTTCTTTTCTCCCTCTTATTTTCTTTCTCTACCCCTTATTTCTTTTTCACTCACTCCCCCCACTTATTTATTTTTCTCACCCACCCCTCTTATTTTTCACCCTCTCTCACCCCCCTTATTTCTTTCTCACCCTCTCTCACCTTATTTCTTTTCTCACCTCTCACCCCTTCTTTCTCACCCCTCTCTCACCCCCCTTATTTCTTTCTCACCCCTCTCTCACCCTTCTTTCTCCCCCTCCCCCCTACCTCCCTGTAGCGTGGCCGAGCCCTGTATAGTCCGGCCGGGTACAGGGAGCTTTTGTTTCCTGTACCCGGCCAGACTAACAGGAAGTGCACACTCAGTGTGCACTTCCTGTTAGTCCGGCCGGGTACAGGAGACAGCTGCTCTCTGTACCCGTCGGACCATGCTGCAGTGAGGGAGCTGACAGGAGCGCTCCCTCCTGTCAGCCTCTCCTCAGGCTGCGCCCGGGCGGTGCAGTCCGCCCCCATGGACGCACCGCCCGGGCAAAGCTGCAGCCGCCTGAGGCTCTCTACAGAGCGCTCGGGCGGCTGCAGCATGGGGGGGGGCGGGGGGCTGGCCATGGCACCCCCCACCCGGCTGGCACCCGGGGCGGACCGCCCCCCCCGCCCCCCTCTTAGTACGCCACTGTGTGAGCCTGCTTCTGCAAGGACTGCCTTGGTAAGTCTGGCATGGTCATGTTATCTCGGAGTACCACACTGACACACTCTTTCCCCACTCATGCTCCTCGTATGTCAGTGAGTCCTTGAATTTGCAGACTTAGCTCTTTAATGGGGATACAACCCCCACATTACCTTCCTACCTCCCAATGTTGGAAGATTTGCTCCAGGACACAATATTGGGGGAGAAGGTGGTGAACTAGAGTAAGCCTCTACCATGACCAGGTGGCTGCTTTAAAAAAACATGATTCCTAACCTTTTTTTTTTTTTTTTACCTGGCATTAGCTCATTCTTCTGATAATAAAATTAACACTTAAATAAATCTTGCTTAACTAGACTTTTTTCAGCATCAAGGGGTCCTCGCTATACAGCAGAATGCAATATCATTAACTGGTCATTTGTTTATTGTGTGCAGTTGCATAATTCTTGATTAATATTCACTAAAATAACATAAAGACGCATTTTAGGGGTCCCGACCCGTGGTCTAAGATCCAATGTTTAGAAAAACTGCTATCTGAGACAAAATGCTGGAAAAGGATGAACTAGTGACAAAAGTCCAAAAACAAGCAATGGATCATGGGTAACGTAGTCTACAACATCTGGAGAGCTGACAATTAGTTACTACACAGCAGTTCAAGCTTTTAAATGTTATCAGGTGTTGGCTAAGTGATAACACAGAGTAAAGTGTTACATTGTTTTAAATGGGCATGCACTTTCTCTCCATGTCAGTAACACCTTGCCCAATACTTCCCAGCAATTGCTGCCCCCTCCTCCCATCAAATGACCAGGTTACTGCGAGGTCATGAACTGGTGACCCGAGGGATCATGGTTAGGTCTTAGACTGCCTTTCATCTAGCACTGTGGGGGTTTATTCAAGAGAGACAGTTTTATCAGCCTGGGAGCAATCAGAGGCAGATTGTGTGTGTGTTTATATGCAGTTCCATACAGGAGTCTGTATACTTGTATCAGAGCTTTTACTAGAGTTTGTAGAGTTGTATTGGTGTGTGAATGTGTGTCGATTGGTACCATAATGTGTCTGTACATGTTACTATAATTGTAATAGACCGTGTGAGTTGTACGTATTTATACAGGGGTTCTATTTCTGTGTGGATCATCTATATATTCTGTATATGCATACCGGCATGTGTGTGTTTGTAGGGCAATGCATATGCAATATGTATGTATGCAGTTTTTGCTTCTTATTTATATTGTTAAACAAGTACTCTGTCTATATGTAGTGGATGTGATTGTTGTGTGCTACTGGTATTTGTATTTTATTTTGACGTATATTTGTGTCATGTATTCTGTATATTTTATTTCATGGTATTTCAGTGTGTGTGTGTAAAATCAGTTTACATGAGTGTTCTGTGCATTTTAAATTTGTATAAGGGAGCTCTATATTATCTGACATTTCAAACAATTCTGAACATGCAATTCTGTTGATCTTCTGCTGCTATTTTCTTAAAACTGTGTATTAAAGGGACACTGTATTAATCAAAACCACTACATTTTAACATGGTGGTTTTAGTGCAATGACTTCTTGGTCAATGTAAAATATTGCCATTCATGAAAAACAGCAATGTTTAGTAAACTTTGAATTAAAGTGAATCTGTTGCTTTCAGAAGTCTTTGCATATTATGCAAACACCTCTGACTGTGACATCTCATGAGTTGCTGTACACTTTTGCATGTGCGAGAGTACCACACTGAAGTCTATGAAGGATTCCGCAAGGGATCATGTCTTGCAATGATCGAGACTATGCTTGAATCCCAAAGCCGCCACTTGTGTCAGCTGCAGGCAGGGCCGGCCTTTGGGGTGTGCGAGCTGTGCGGCCGCACAGGGCGCCATGGCAACAGGGGCGCCGGGCGGCCGACACAGCTCGCAGTCGCTCTGTCACTGGCCGGCCCGAGATTGTGTGAGAGCTGAGCCGCGGTCAGTTTCCGGAGCGTGGAGGAGGAGCTTGGGGCGCAGGCGCAGCGTCCAAGTGCTGCACCTTCACAGAGAGCCGCAGAGGGATCCGCTCCATGTGTGAGGGCGGCGGCCGGTGCTCTGCAGACAGGGAGGGAGCAGCAGCCTTCAAAGTAAGTACCTTATTTATTTTTAAGCCAAACATCTTTCATTAAATGGGGCAGGGTCTAATTAAGGGGGGCAGGGGACTAGATAAGGGTGACACTGGGTCTAATTAAGGGGGGCAGGGGACTAGATAAGGGTGGCACTGGGTCTAATTAAGGGGGCAGGGGACTAGATATGGGTGACACTGGGTCTAATTAAGGGGGGCAGGGGACTGGCTATGGGTGACACTGGGTCTAATTAAGGGGGGCAGGGGACTAGATAAGGGTGACACTGGGTCTAATTAAGGGGGGCAGGGGACTAGATAAGGGTGACACTGGGTCTAAAGGGGGCAGGGGACTAGATAAGGGTGGCACTGGGTCTAATTAAGGGGGCAGGGGACTAGATATGGGTGACACTGGCTAATTAAGGCAGGGACTAGATAAGAGTGGCACTGGGTCTAATTAAGGGGGGCAGGGGACTAGATAAGGGTGACACTGGGTCTAATTAAGGGGGGCAGGGGACTAGATAAGGGTGACACTGGGTCTAATTAAAGGGGGCAGGGCACTAGATAAGGGTGGCACTGGGTCTAATTAAGGGGGGCAGGGGACTAGTTAAGGGTGGCACTGGGTCTAGACACACTGGGTCTAATTAAGGGGGGCAGGGGACTAGATAAGGGTGACACTGGGTCTAATTAAGGGGGGCAGGGGACTAGATAAGGGTGGCACTGGGTCTAATTAAGGGGGCAGGGGACTATATGGGTGACACTGGGTCTAATTAAGGGGGGCAGGGGACTGGCTATGGGTGACACTGGGTCTAATTAAGGGGGGCAGGGGACTGGGACTGGCTATGGGTGACACTGGGTCTAATTAAGGGGGGCAGGGGACTGGGACTGGCTATGGGTGACACTGGGTCTAATTAAGGGGGGCAGGGGACTGGGACTGGCCATGGGTGACACTGGGTCTAATTAATATACATTATTGTTACCAGTCAATCCAGTTACTTATTATTGTACTTGTTTGCACTTGCACTTAAATTATCTGTAATTAAAAAACAGTTTGTTACAAAGACTGTTTTCCTCTTTGTGTATGTTTAGGTGAAGGGGGGGGCGCCACAAGATTAGCTCGCACAGGGCGCCTGAACACCTAAGGCCAGCCCTGGCTGCAGGGATTGGACAAAATCTGACTGCACTGTAGTGGTTATGGTACTTAGAGTATCCCTTTAAATGCTAAAGTCTGCACTTATTCTTAACTATGGAGTGTGGTTTGGGTACCCTCAGGGTCCATAAGGTGTTTGCCTTTAGGATACTGTGGACACCAACTCCTTTTGCTCCTAGTAAGGCTTTATTGCGCTCCATGTTACTATAGCATTGGGTACAGATGTATACTGTGTGCTTTAACCCCTTAAGGACCAAACTTCTGGAATAAAAGGGAATCATGACATGTTACATGTGTCCTTAAGGGGTTAATGCTGCTTATCTTTATGAACAGTGCTATATTGATCCCATGCTATTTTCAATAGGGCAATAGTACCTCTGTAATGGCACACTCATTTTTAAAATCAACATTTTTAAAGGGAAGTGTCAGAAGTCACCACTATTGGCAATAATTTATCCATGCCAGGCATATATGACCCCCGACTGATCATTTTACATCCTCGATTGACATCTTGCATTTTACCCTCATTAGCCATATTCTATCTGCACTACCCATATGTCACTCATGTTTAATCCGTTTTGCTACACACTTGTGTTGCAAAAGTAATGTCAAAGCAAATCAAATTAACATATTTTAAGTCAAAGCAAATTAACACATTTACCCTCCACTAGCCAAAAGTCACCATATCATTTCCACTTGCCATTCCTGTTACGAGTTTAGTCTCTGATGATCACAAGTCAAGCAGCGTACTGCTCTGTCATATTCAGTTACGGATGCACTAGATTATGTCCTCCACATTCATCTGAACTTGTGAGCAATGAACTACACTTCCATTTCCAAGTCCACTTGACTTACACTTGGGTTCAAAATTATATCCAATGCTTATCACCTGAGGTGTGAACTCAGGGAAGCCCAGGAGGGGCAGCAGATGGCCAGGCCTTGTGGACAGCACTTTATTTTCATAGCACTCCCTGGTCATTGATAGGAAACTTTTATCCCAGTCAACAAATCGTGTCTGGATACTGGCGAACAAGAGAGCAGATGCAGAATAATTAGCCACTGAGATTAATTTGTACATAAATGTAACATCCCCTGGATGTTGGGCAAAAGTAACATCCCCAGAATGTATCTGGAAAACAGAGCAATCTGAATGTACCTTTCCTGGTTAAACACTTTATTAATATTAATATTATGTCTGTGAGCCACTGTAAAACATTGCAAAATGGACACATTGCAAATAACGTGAATAGTTTAACAAACTCTGCTGAACTGTGGCCTTTCCCCTTCCCATATTTTAATGAACAAAAAGAAGGAATTAAATATAGATACACACATATGTGTGAATATTCTCTTGTCTGGATGAACATAAACATATGCCATTTAACACATCTCAAGCACTCTCTGTGCTTCGTATCTCAGATGTCTTTATATTTGAATTAGGAAGCACGCCTGACCTTGGCATGTTCCTTAAATAGCTCCAGACTCCACTTCAATCCGCAGCTGACTCTTTATAAACGCTGGGTCTAAATCCTGACTTAGGAACAAACTTTTCCTCTCGCCCTCCCACGTGGCTGATAAATGTCTGTCCCTGTGTCCCCCCTCTCATGGCGTTCTTCTCCTCTCATCTCTCAACTTGGATTTCTCCTGGCAGGGTGCCCCAACGTCTTTCAAACAAGAACCACACCCTGGGACCAGGTTCTAGTGCGGAAGAGAGGAACAGATTGCTAAAAATACCCCTCCCCCAAAAAAATCCACTCTGTGTGTACATGAGAACTCCCCTTTCTCCCCCACCCTATGCTCCCTTGCTTTCCGTTTATAATGCCTACTGTAGCTTCTCCTCTTTTGGGACTGGTCCTTGCACTAGTTAGTTTGTCAGGAGGCTCCCAACGTTGTCGCTCACACCCACTTTCTTGTAAGTCTGTCTATCCTGCTCCTTTTTTTTTTTTTTCTTCTAAATTTATTTCATTTTTATCATTATTTATGCATGCGTGTGTTTTACACCCCACCTCCTATAGACTGTAAGCTCGTTTGAGCAGGGTCCTCTTCAACCTATCGTTCCTGTAAGTTTTTTGTAATTGTCCTATTTATAGTTAAATCCCCCTCTCATAATATTGTAAAGTGCTATGAAATCTGTTGGCGCTATATAAATAGTGATAATAATAATGTCTTTGGACCTCTTAACAGTTTTTTAGGTTCCTGTTTTTCATTTTTATTCTCCTAATTCAGAGCTCTTTAACATAAAGTTCATTGACAACAAAAACAAAAAAATACTTCATGCATGACTAGAGTGTAATTGATGGATTACATTTTGATGGATTAACATTTAGTAAAACATATTTTTAATAATATTGTTGAATAGCCCAGTTGGTGGATTATATCTGTCACCGTAGGACATATCTGACAAGGAGACAAAATCTCACTGTTTCCATTTATGATAATATATTACTACATGGTTTCCTACCTTTTTTTATATTTTATTTTATTGTGCTTCTGACATATCATTTCCTAGCATTCACCTGCTCCATAATGATTGTACATTTTATTTGTAGTGTTTGATACAGAAATTAAGAGAGAAACATAGAAACATAGAAACTGACGGCAGATAAGAACCATTCGGCCCATCTAGTCTGCCCAATTTTCTAAATACTTTCATTAGTCCCTAGCCTTATCTTATAGTTAGGATAGCCTTATGCCTATCCCATGCATGCTTAAACTCCTTTACTGTGTTAACCTCTACCACTTCAGCTGGAAGGCTGTTCCATGCATCCACTACCCTCTCAGTAAAGTAATACTTCCTGATATTATTTGTAAACCTTTGTCCCTCTAATTTAAGACTATGTCCTCTTGTTGTGGTAGTTTTTCTTCTTTTAAATATAGTCTCCTCTTTTACTGTGTAGGTTCCCTTTATATATTTAAATGTTTCTATCATATCCCCGAGAGTGATGTTATAAGAGGTGGAACATGTCAGAAAATATAGTGACTGTCCTTAGTTTGTTTGTTTCTTTGCAGAGTAGTGAGACCGTTGTCTGGCAAAAAGACCTAAAACATAGCATTAGAATAAGTGCCAGGTTACCCTTAAAATAAATCAAATTATTCCACTAATCAAAAAAACACATATTGTGCTTTTATTGATATGATAAAAATCACAGATGACTCAGCCATGTCGAGATCAGTTTAAACAAATTTTTTTAACACATTCTACCTAACTTAAATTGCCCAATTTAACATCAGCTGAAAGCTCGCATAACCTTACATGCCATACTGTTTGAAAGATATATATTTTCTATATAATACTTTTCTCAAAGCAGGACAAAGTTAATTTGGTGCTTTCTTATACACCATGGAAAAGTGGAAGAAGGGATAAATTGACCTTTTTAGGTATAATACCCTCATCATTGAGGTTTGAAGGAGTTATACCTTTGATAAACTAACCATCACACTAGCTATTACAGTGTAAGTCTGTTATTTGCTCTAATAATCTCTACACCAGAAAGGAAAGAGAGAGTACAGTGGGTTTTCTACGCTCCTTCAGTGAGAGACACTCTGAGCCAGACCAGTTGATGGAAAAGCAATGTGTCCTTTTAAAATGTTAAATCTGCTTTCTCAAAATTGTGTAGCTTAAAATGACTTCTGCTTCTATAAAGGAAGCGTGAGTTATTTTGTATATTTAGCAGCACTCAATTTAGGAATTTTATTTTTCGGAACTTAAAAAACACTGGACACATACTTATTTCAGTATGAAATGAAGTGTTGCGTGTGTAATAAACTTTGTGCCACATTATATACATGCAGAAAGTTGCTGGCTGATATGGATAGATATAGAAATCTGAAATTATTTATAAGGCTTCCTATTAATAAAATCCATTCCTCACATGACACAGAGTATGCTTCATCCTGACAGTCATCACAAGACATCTCAGCAGTCAGGGGGACAAATTTTACAGATCCACGTGTTAATACGTTCTCATCTTAATGCAGAACATGATGGGTGTGGGTATACTTAGATAAAAATGTTTAGAATTTTTCAGTAAGATTCAGATCAAAGGGAATATTTTAAAAATATCTCCATGTCAAAAATGATCCATACATGGGAGTGGATCTGTATAATAAATTTAATATAGATCATGCATTCCTGGCAGAGAAATTTATTTGGATGAAATTATTATAAAGGGTCAAGAAGGGATATAAAAAGCTTGTTCTGAACAAGAGGAGAAAGGTTGATCTTTATTTAAAAAAAAAAAAAAAAAACAGAAAAATGAAAGTGGGAAATTTCACTGAGAAAGAATAGGTAAAGCAATGGATTTTCAAGAGGGAAAATTATCTTTAAAAAAAAAAAAAAAGAATGGATAGCTGTAAAGGACAAGGGTAAATGGATAGCTAGAAGAGAATGAGAAAAGGGAAATTGCATGGACTGATCATTTATGTGAATTGATCACTGGTTAGAAAAGCAAAGCGAGAATCTGCATCTTTTAAATCTGTTTACAGGTATTCCGTACTATGCTGCTCTCCAACCAATTTGCTATGCAGCATCAGTTCCAAGGTGCTGTAAACTGCTTTCCTATGGGCTCACGCAACACCACCTAATATTCCAGATTGTAAAGTTGTGTTGCCAAAGCAACACAACCGTTTTAGACAATACACATGCACCAGCCTACTCTATAACAACCTTAGACACGCTCCACCAAATTCCCAGCTTGTTTAAAATGATCCAATACCCTTTCTGCCTGGTCTGAACTGATTCAGTCATCTCCTTCCTGATACAGGTTTCATTACTCACCTCATATATTAATCTAGTGTTAGCCCCATCGTGCTATTACAGTGCTTCGGGGAGTCTGCTTCCATCCCCAGGCCTTGTTAAGAATTGATGCTTTGCAAGGGTGTGTTCCATTCTGTACTAGATTTACAGTTACACAATACAAAGAGGAGAGACCATGGAAACAGGAACAGATCACTTTGAAAGCAGTAAGATAGTGTAGATCACTTGGACAGAAAATGAGAGATGGTTGATCACTTGGAAAGAAAGTGTGTACGTGAGAGAGACTCCAGCTCACTTTGAAAGGAAGAAAGTTGACAAGTAGCTCACTGGAAAGAGGTGATAAAATAGATCTTTTAGAAGGGCAACACGTGCATGATACTCTATAGCCTTTTGACCTCAGCTTGTTCTGGTTTACTCTCTTGGCCTTTCCATAGGCTGTTCCTCCCATGTAGGCACTACATTAACCCCGTTCATCTCCAGCTATCAACTACTATACTTTCTATTCTTTGCCTCTATTAGGATTGACGGATTGAAGTTCTGCATGCCAGGGTCTTTCACAATCCTGACAGTATCATACCCTCTAAAAGGATTATTCCTTTATCCATGTGGCAAGTGGTTATGAGATCACGAGATGTCCTGCTCTTAATTGTTGAGTTTAACAGAATTTGCCTCTAGGGAGGTAAAGAGCTGAATACCTACCAACAGTAAAAAATGGCATAATCGACAAACCAAGGTCAAGGTGCTAAAAGGAGAATAGAACATGTCAAGCCAAACATCTAACTCAGGATCATAATAGGCTTCAAGAAAATAGCCGGGTCACGAAAACATACAATGTGGACATTCATGGTTGGAGCATAGGCATCAGAATGTGACATGCCAGTAACACAGAGGGTAATGTTACAGTCTATAAGTGCAGGAAAGAGAATAGTGTTAGAGGGGAATAATACTGATACAAGTGAAGAGGAACAGAAGTAAGAATAGGTTGCTGAAAAGATACAGAGAGAGTGTAAAATGGTGATGCAACAAAATAGATCTTTTGCTACTTAGAGGATGACAATGGGCTATTAGTGAAAGAGTATGGACCACCAACATGGAACAATGGAACATGCAAACTTTGCATGAGAGTTGTACCAAATAAGTAGCTATGCTACTAGTGGGGGAGGAATTTAGCTAGAGAGCTTTTGTGAAGCATACCAAAGATTAAAACCAACAGTACTAGCACCGAGTGAGTGACCATACCATCCATTGATTTCTAAGTCTCAAAGACCAAAGCCACTTTCA
>OW240921.1:24473990-24503990 GCA_933207985.1 Pelobates cultripes | reverse complement strand
GCGGCATGTGTCTGTAACTCTTGTACAGCTTGAGTAAGCTTGAATACTTGTCTAGTCACAGCGTGTAGAATTTCGGCTAATTCTGCAGGCACCACGTATGGCTCAGGTATTCTATTAAGGTTTTGACAGGAGGAACCCAGATAGCAGTAGTAAGCGCTACCACTAGAAATTTTGGGGCCCCTGATGCAGCTCAAGGTCTGCAATACTCTGGTATTTTGGCATTAATTATAGAGTATTGCAGACCTTGAGCTGCATCAGGGGCCCCAAAATTTCTAGTGGTAGGTATATATATATATATATATATATATATATATCTCTCTCGGTACTCGATATAGATATATGCACATTGGAGGGTCGGGGGCCCAGGCAAGCAGAGGATTACCACTGCAGTCCGGGTGCCCCCAGACCGCCGGTCCCACGACAACTGTCATTGTTGTCATCCCCTTGCGACCCTGGCAGTAGTAAGCCAAAAGCGAAGTACCAAATAGGGATTAGCAAACTTGTAGTTAGGGGAAGCCAAGGTCGGGCAGGCAAATAAGGTCATGGAGACAATAGAAATTACTGAAGTGTACTCACCGAGAGCACAATATAACTGAGCCCCGAGACATAGATAGATGTGGTTATAATGGGCGTGCTGCCAAGGGGGATCGCATCGGCTCCTGAGTGAGACTCTGCGAGGGATCCTCGGGTAAATGGGACGGAGTTCCTGGCACACTGGCTTCCTTGCTAGCATACCAGCGTCTGAACAATCCTATACACCATAGCAAGCACAGTCTAGGGAGTTACCATAGCAACTGCAACACATATTTTGTAGTTGCTATGTGTGGAGAGCAACTACTCTAACCCTCACCACCAGCATCCCGATTCATGTGACACGGTATTGGGACCTATGCATAGAGCAACAATGACACACAGGTGAAGAAATCCGTATGGGTCGGGGAATTGTTCATGCAAATGCAAAAACAATCTACAGTAGTTATTCATTTATTTAGCTCTGGCATTCTGTTACATTAAGCTGACGTATAAAATAAAACATGGCAGGATACAGCCGTTCTTAGTATATGGCTTTTTTAACCCCTTAAACATCCCCTTGAGGACTGATGGTGGTCCTGAACCATCATAACAGTATTATTTACTTACCTGATCGCCAGCGTTCCCCCGGCGGCGATCGGCGTTGCTCCCAGTCTGGTCACATGGCTGCAATAGGTGTCCAAGTATTGGCCTGCAGGGGGACTGTCTGTGCTGACAGGCAATTTCCCTGCATGTGTAAAATAAAAAAATAATATATATATATATATATATCTATATAATATGTCTATATGTCTTATTATTATATATATGTCATACTTAAAAATACACTTATTAAATTGCATACGTGTATGTGTGTGTGTATATATATATATATATATATATATATATATATATATATATATATATATAATCATAAAATACAAATAAGTAAATTAAAATAAATTACAAAACCTAAAAATAATTTTACATTTTTTAAAAATTATTTATATATATATATATATATATATATATGAAAATGTATTCTAACTGTATTTTGATATTAATATATTAAAATTATATGAAATTATATATACATCTATGTATATATAAATAAATCAAAATTATATGAAATAGATATACATCCATATACAAAATTACATAAATTATTTCATAAATATACATGTAGACTTCAAATATATAAATATGTATATATATTTAAATTCTACGTGTGGATTTTATGTAATATTTTTACATAATTAAGTAATTTTATTGATTGCAATTTGAGGGACCTGCCTGACAACCCAGGCCGAAAATCCAGAGAATTTAATTTGCTAGCACTCTATTTAACCCTGTAATTTTCAATGACCCCCTAAAACCTGTACATGGGGGTTACTGTTTTACTCAGAAGACTTCGCTGAACACAAATATTAGTGTTTTAATGGGGGCGGGGCCTAGCCGTCGACCAAGCTGGTCGCACAGGGGAAGAGCTCCAAGTAGGAAACCAGCAAAAAGCGACAGAATTAAGACAAAACTCACTAAAATCGATATCCTAGGATAGTAAAGCATCAGTGACATTTCGAGACTCACCTGGGTGGTTCTCCTTGCTCGGAGCAACATCCTAAGTCCGGATACAAAACGCGGCCTGTCAGCGGTTGAACGCGTGGGAGAAGCGGCAGATCTCCCAGTGAGCGACGATGCAAGTCAGCACCGATGCCATCGGGACGCCCGTTCCCCCCCCCCCTTTCAGCCCGTGGGGGTTATACCGGCGCAAGCAAGCAGGCACTGCCACCAGGCACACTGAAGTCCCTGGTAACTCATCTGCCCCGGCAGCCTACCTCCAACTTCACCACAGAAACCAAGATGGCGGGGGGCTACGAAGCTGCACCACGAGGCCCACCCACGACATTGGAAGAGCGGCTCGACAAGCTGTTCAACGGCTTCTGGCAAAAGCTGCGAGATAGAGAGGCCCAGGCAAGGAGGGAGCAAAAGAGGAAAAACAAACGCACAAACAAGCCTCCGAACCCTTTCTCACCCCTGGCAGACAAACGGCAGAAGCAGCACATGGCTCCTGGCTCAGCGTGGTGGGAGAAGCGAATCACCAACCCAGCCGATGCTGGCCGAGCCCCAAGAGGTACAAAGGCCGCTACCACTTACTGAAACAGAGGTCCCACAGCAGACAAAACATAGGGTTCAGCACCACCAAGCGGCACTACAAACACCCAACCAGAGAGAAGCACTATGGCATCTGAGTCCTTGCCCGCGGCAGGATAACAACATGGGCTCTTGGAGGGGACGGGGGCCAGAGGGTCGAGCGAACACCGAACCATGAGTACCTGAGCATAAACAGGACGTTAATGGCACATCAGTCCATGGACAGTGTTCTGCCTAGGTGGGCGTAGGGTGAAAAGGGACGTCGAGTCCGAGCAATGGCAGACATTGGTGTGATACTTCTACCTGTTACTCTACCGCTTACTAATAGATAACACCTGACACCATTCTCATTTGCATACACATATTCAGTGTTTAAACAAGCAAAAATGCACTGACATCTCTAGTACCTCATTTGTGTTTTAACATATGTATTGGGGCTTAGCTTACTAACCCTGCTCTATTTTTGTGTTAAACTACATGTCACATACTACTGTAAAGCACCACTAGACTAACTCTTGCTTTAAAAACGTGTAAACTAGCAGTAGCTCGAACTGTATAAGCTTGACCAACAATTGACCTGTTACACAATCTGACTCTTAAAAACAAAAATGTGCTATGTTATCGATGCCATGCCAATGTTATAATATGTTTACAAATCTGTCTGCACCAGCTGTCGTGGCAGTGCAAACGTATGTTTTTTACTTTTATGCACAAAAAAATAAAGAATTAAAAAACTAAATAAAAATATTAGTGTTTTAAAACAGTAAAACATATCAAAGTGGGGGCGGGGGGAGAAATGGGGGGGCCTGCACACCATGCTAACCGGTTGTATGCGAGAGAGGCTCCTGCAGAAATTGCCCTTTTCCACAGATAATCTAGGCTCACAGCCTTAATCCGAGTCAGAGGGGAACAGCACTGTGCTCGAGCTGAAGTTGGCCCTTTGGCCCGGGGTGGATAGCCCAGTCTCCACTGGAGGGTACCGAAGCGGCCTTCAACAAGGCCAATGCCCCAAATCTAAAATGGCCGTAGCACTGACTCGCCGCCACATCGCCCGCCGAGGAAACCCCTCACTGCCTCAAAGGGACTGAGTAAACTCCTGGCACCAGCAACACATGTAACCAGCTACCGGGTTTTATCTACCAAATCCTCGAGCCAGGTGACATGGCAACCCACATGGTAGCACTACACCCTGGAGGGAGGTTCATTGGCACCGGGCCGCCACTGGCCTAATCCCTAGCAAGGTCTTGATCAGCTGCTCTTCTACCGGGCTGAGAACGCACAAGACACAGCCGAGCACCCACTACTCCACAACCGAGCTCAAGACTGGGAGAGGCGAATGATGTTGCCATACATGAAACAGGAAGAGATGGCACAACATGACCAACATGGGGCATGGAAGAACTGCTCGTTGACACACTACCCTGTCTTACAGAGACACTCGACTACCTACTCTATTTTGTGTCCAGTGGACATACTCACAAGCTCTCATATGCATACTCTGGTTGTATTAGTTAAATTTATGTTCAGCTTATTTATTTTTTCTCTACACTGCTGATCTACATTATTTACCTTGTGCAGGGATCTTTCCTTTATACATCACTGCCAGTGGTATACTCGCTACGAGGAGCTTAGGGTGCAGGGAGTTCAATCCTGTTCTCTTAATTTTTATTTTTTTTTATTTTTTTTTATTCTTTATTTTTGATGTGCAGATGGTCACAATATATCAACAAACCACCCTCCCCCCTACCCCTCTTATTACATGACACGTAGACCCGCAAAAGACCCAGGGAGACTCAACCCCCGAAGGCACCCATACTAACTTATGTCTCCACACAGGGAGGAATCAGTGAGTAGGCTGGCACCGAAAAGGGGGGCCGCGGACTACGGGATGCCGGGGGGGGAAGGGAGAGAGCGGACTACTAAAACGACATACGGACCGACACATCTAGGGGAGGAGGGAAGAGGGCGACGGAGGTACTGGGGGCCCAGACTCGCCTCCGCCTCAGACGCACGACACCACAACCCAAGCCAGAAGATCCCAGATCAGACCACGTCTTACAATAACCAGGACTGCCGCAGTTGACAGATAAAACCCCACTTACACCACGTCCGGCTGGACCCAAGACATACTATAACAACCCAGACAAGGCCACCCAGACGATTAGCGGTGAACGTATTACGCCCTCATGACTGGTACGGACACGTCCACCACACGAGTGACACAAACCAATGACCTAAGGTGACGACGCGACGACTAACGCAGACCCCACGCGCCTACATAAAAAGACACCACAGGAACACACCGCACACTCCAGCCACATCCGAAGACGAATCATGGACAACTAACCCTAGAGACCCCAAAACAGATCTGCCCAGGGAGAACAGTGGGTGGTCATACGGCTCAGGGGGCAGCACAATGGGCCTCCACATGAACTCGGACTGAACACAACCCCACCAGGCCCACTACGGCCTGAACCCACACATAGCACAGATACTAACCAGATTGGAACCCTCAATAAGAGCTCCTTACGGTATCCTCCGAGGGTCAGAACGCGCAGGCTGACACAACACGACTGGAGACGTAGTACTGTATTCACCAGCTTGGTATTAGTAACACAGGCACACCACTTAGTCCAATGCTTGGGGAAAAGAAGAACCGCAATGAACGCCGACATTGACCTCCACCACACCAGGGTGCCGTAGGAAACACTAGACCCAGTACGTAAGAGAAAGGTAATCTCTCACTGAGCCAAACTCCCTTTATAGTTATACCTACAAATGAGGTGGATCAGGTAATTTCATAGTGATACATGACCCCACCTGCCCCACAAGGACAACCCTGAGAGGTTGGAACAGGCTATTTGACAGCACGCTGGAACCTCGCGGATTAACCGCAAACCCCATACACTCCCAAACACAATGTGGTCTAACCCATTACAAGACTAACGACACAACTCACAAGAATGCCTATTACTTTGTTGGAGCTATAAATACGAAAACAGCCTATCAGTAGGATGCAGAAATTACTTCAATGCTGTTATACACATAACTGTCCCGCTAACTTGTTGTAACCTGTTAAATTGTAACGGATATACATGTTGTGATTCTATAACGTAAAAATAAAGAATGTCAAAAAAAATAAAAATATATCAACAAACGCCACAACAGCGTATTTCAAGTTTCATACAAGGTAGACAGTGGCATGATAATTTGCACAATTTTTATATTTAACATGCTTAACTAAACAGTTGATATGTCCGTGTAAGATTCGGTGAGATAAAATGAAGATAATGATGCTGGGTGTTATGAGGGACTGCCTCATTTTATATTATTTAAGCATTCAATAAGATTACTAACAAGAGTAGCGTATTTATAATAAAGTAGATAACCATAAGCAAAACATTTAGTGGATTATAACAGTTATATGTCAGGAGAAGCAATGCTTGTGTGTTATAAATGTGGCAGGGCAGTAGTTTATTACTACATGCCTAACTAATCATGCTTAAGACCAAGCTGGGTGCGTTTGGGGGAACAGATGTGTGGCCCGAGTGTAGTGTGCCAGGTGAAGAATGACAAAGTAACGTAAAGTAAAGTGAAGCAAAGTAAAACACTGCCCCTCTCTACAATGCACACATTGAGAGGTATAAATACACGTTACTGGCCGTTATTTAAGCTGGGGCATAGTAGCTATTCAATTGTCGGTTATTTTCATACAGGCTATGCGACACAACAATAGTTACGAGCATTTCAGGAGTCATAGTCCTGCGGCAAATAAGAAAAATAAACGCATATTTTTTAAGAGTAATAAACAAGCAGATTCAAGTTTTGTCAGATAATAAGATGACAGTTAACACAATTTAAACATATTGAGTAGGCTGACAATAACACTGTCAAGGAAGAAGTCTCGTAATTTGCTAAACTATAATTATTAATGCTGTAGCTTAGTGGCCGCTGGGTGTCATTCATGAGGGTACGGCAGATTTTACATTGGTGTTATATTAATGTGTGCCTTGTGAGCTAGAAATTAGACAACCTCCATGTCTGGGTCATTCTGGCTTGTTAACTAAGAGGCAAAACATTCTCACAACAGGACATACGATTCATTACATTATACCGGTAAGAGCATCGACTGGCATGCTGGAACAACTTGACTGGCATATAAACATTAAGGCTGCGGTAAGCTAGGTGATAAGATCAGGTGTGAGTGTGAAGGAGATGGGCCCTCAGTGTACATATCCTAGCTCATAGTGTCCATGGCAGGTGGCACTGAGGTCTAACTTTGAGTCCAGTGTCAGGATCAGCTGATCCCCGTTGATGGTAGTGATGGTACCGGTTTAGGCAAGTTTAGTCCTCCTGCCGTCTTGGTGCTCCGATTGGATTGGTATAGCCACTGGCGTCGAGTGGTTCCATCGTGATAGAGCTGCGGCCGCTTCGCTTCCCCAGCCCAGGCTGAGACGGGAGTCATTCCCCTGTGTCTATGGGTCCCCCCGCGATGTGCGGTAGGATCGTGGGCCCTTGGGAGCACCGGTGCCCGGATGACCTTTTGGGTGTATGGGCGGTGGGTAGGGTGCTTTCTTTTGTGGCTTCCCAGTCCAGATTGGGACCAGGCGATCCTTGCTACAGTCCGCTGTTTCACATGGGGAGTTGAGCGGTGAGGATGGCTGTGAGGGAGCCGGAGGCCAGGCGCAGCGGCCATTTTGCGTGTATCTCGTGGACTTTGAGGTAGGCTGTCGTCTTGCTTAGGTTTCGCTTGCTGCCTTTGACGCCGGGCCAGTTTTCTCCAAAACTCGTTGAATATCGCGTCCAGCCTTGCGGAGAAGTCTGCTTGCTCAGTGAGGCAGTTAGTGGGACTCTCTGTGCTCTCCCAGGGTCGCGTGGGTGAGACTGTGGCTGCTGACTTTGGTGCTTTCTGTGGCTGTATGGATTCAGTCGGCTGTGTGGCAGTAAGTGACCCCAGCGGGGACCGGGATAACCCCCACCGGTCCAGGGGTGGGGGGGGGGCTGACAGGGCTGTTGTGAGCCTGCCGTTGGGTGCCTGTTCTGTGCCGAGTGATCGGCCGCCTCCCCTAGACACATGGCCCCACTCAGGGCTTGGCCGCATGGTCGGACAGAGCGGTATCTTGGCGTATTTATAAGGGACGGGTTTCCCTATGGTCCCTGCTTGTTTCTGCTTCGTCTTCCGGTCAGCCCGAGCTTCTTTGGGTGTCGATTCAATCATAAATTGCCTATTTTTGCTCATTAGTGCTGGAGCTCTTGGAAAGTGCTAGCGGCCATCTTGGCTGTCAGGCCCCCCCCCCCCCCGTTCTCTTAATTTTATCTATAAAGTATGTGGTAACCAGTGGAATATCAGCCTGTCACGGTTTAGAAGTATGTCAACTTAAATTAATACAGACTCGCATCTCCATGTCTAATTAGTTATAAAAGTCTTTAAACTAACTGTATGCATCTCTAGTTAAATATATTATGCTAGCTTATGTCTACGCAACTTGTTTTGACTAAATCTTGTTTAGATGTCATGTTGACTTCTCTGACTAGCCTGTTTATTTATTTAAAAAAAAAAAATAATTAAAATAATAGTGCAACAAATCCTCTTTGCCACTGTCACTGCATCAACTCATGTAACCCGTTAAATGTCTTAACTCCACAATGTATCTGATAATGCGCTTCAAAACATTTTTTTTAATAAAAGAAATATATATATATCAGAGCGATGATATTGTCAGTGAAAGTGAAGTTTTTTGCATTTTTCACACACAAACGGCACTTTCACTGATGATTTAATTGTTGTGATACGTTTTACTGTTTTGAAACACTAATATTTGTGTTCAGCAAGATCTCCCGAGTATAACAGTACCCCCATGTACAGGTTTTATAGTGTTTTGAAAGTTACAGGGTCAAATATAAGGGTCAAATTTTTTTACATTACTTGGTTATGTTGCCTTTGAGAGCGTATGGTAGCCCAGGAATGAGAATTACCCCCATGATGGCATACCATTTGCTAAAGAAGACAACCCAAGGTATTGCAAATGGGGTATGTTCAGTCTTTTTTAGTAGCCACTTTGTCAAAAATACTGGCCAAAATTAGCGTTCGTAATTGTTTTTTCCATTTTTAACACACAAACAAATATAAATGCTAACTTTGGCCAGTGTTTGTGACTAAGTAGCTACTAAAAAAAGACTGGACATACTCCATATTGAATACCCTGGGTTGTCTACTTTAAAGGAACACTATAGTCACCTAAATTACTTTAGCTAAATAAAGCAGTTTTAGTGTATAGATCATTCCCCTGCAATTTCACTGCTCAATTCACTGTCATTTAGGAGTTAAATCACTTTGTTTCTGTTTATGCAGCCCTAGCCACACCTCCCCTGGCTATGATTTACAGAGCCTGCATGAAAAAAAACTGGTTTCACTTTCAAACAGATGTAACTTACCTTAAATAATTGTATCTCAATCTCTAAATTGAACTTTAATCACATACAGGAGGCTCTTGCAGGGTCTAGCAAGCTATTAACATAGCAGGGGAAGGCTGTGCAAGTCACATGCAGGGGGGTGTGACTAGGGTTCATAAACAATGGATTTAACTCCTAAATGGCAGAGGATTGAGCAGTGAGGCTGCAGGGGCATGTTCTATACACCAAAACTGCTTCATTAAGCTAAAGTTTTTCAGGTGACTATAGTGTCCCTTTAACCCCTTAAGGACACGTCATGATTCCCTTTTATTCCAGAAGTTTGGTCCTTAAGGGGTTAAATAAATATGTACATGTGAGGTGTGATTCAGAGATTTATGACGATAACAGTGTTACAATGTCACTATTGCTACATTTTAAAAATATATATTTTGAAACAGTAATTTCCTATTTGTACTCATAAACCTATAACTTACAAAAAAAAAGCAAAAAAGCATGTAAACACTCAGGACAAAATTTTGAATCTATTTAGCAGTTTTTTTTTCATTAGCTTTTGTAGATCAGTAAAAGTTTTTTAAATAAAAGTCAAAAAACATTATTTTTTTTAAAGTAAATTATATGACATGATACAAATAATGGTATGTAAAGAAATCCCCTTTTGTCCTGAAAAAAACAATATATAACTTGTATGGGAACAGTAAATGAGAGCAAAGAAAATGATCATTATCCAATCGTGCTCAACAATCATGTTTCAGTACAGAGGAGACCAAAAAACAAAACAAGAGGAGCCAGTTTTATTACTTAATTTGCTGGTGTTATGGAAAATGCCTTTTTTTTCTGTTGACCTTTAGCATATGTTTCCACGATGGCTTAACTTTGATTTGGGTCTATTCACTAAACTCTGAATTGTATTGAATTAAATTGCCAGCGACAAAATTCGGGCTAATACAACCAAGGTTTGACTGTAGCTTAGATGAAGATTTATATATATATATATATATATATATATATTTTGTATTTTTATTGTGGCATTCACATATTCAAACAAACAGCTAGAAAGCGTTTTTGGCCACATTTTAAGTGCAATTGATTTAAAACAAATATAGACATGCATAGTTTAAGTACATCGCAGAGCGAAGACATCACTTCTAGTCTATCTGATTCCTGGCTAGTCCTGTATGCACTGTTATATGATATGCTAATTAGACACTTAAAACTAAGACTGCTTCATGAGGGGGCATGGGGAACCTAGGAGATTCTAACAGGTAATATCTGCTATCTGTATTTAACCTAAGCTACTTCTAGTTAAGTACGCATAATTTTAAGAAATTGAGCAAAAACATTATACAGAAAGCAGATGAGAAACAACGGTTGAGAAAAGAGTATTTTGCAAAATTATCTAATACATAGAGTAGGTAGGTGCACGTCGCCGCTTCCAGCAGAGCTCAGGTGCCGCTCAGTATCTGTGCCTCAGCTCCTCGCTGCGATGTGGGGTAGAACGGCCGAACTGTGTTTACATCCCAAGAAGCAGCAGTATGTGCCTGTGAGGTGGTCTGTGTCGGCACCAGGAAGGAGTTTGGTATCGGTAAGTCCAGTACCCTGAAGAGACATTCTTCCTCCGAAATATTACTGAGTGGTATAGTATACCCTCCATGGGTCACTATTAACTTGCGACCTGGACCCCAGCGGTACTTGATGTCTTGTTCTCTCAGCTACTTGGTCACTGGTTGTAGGGATTTTCTCCAGAGTATCGTGTATCTACAGAGGTCGTTATAGAATGACAGGTCTAAGCAGTGGCGTACACATAACCCATGGGGCCCCAGTGCGAAACTGATCCACTGATCCCCCACCCTCTCCCTCCTTTTTCCCCCCTTCTAACCCGCACCCCCAACAGAAACACACCCACACACACACATACAGACACACACATACATACAGAGAGACAGACACACACATACATACAGTGTCAGGGTCTTACCTGAGTTGGGAGTCTGTAGCGCAGATATGATGCTCACCCTTGCAGATAGCCACAGGCCGAGGTGGTCAGGTAAGAATTCACCTGGCCTGTGGGTCTGTGCACGGGGGCTGTGCAGGATGCAGTACCAATACGCAGGACAGGCAAGGACTGAACCAGAAGGATGGTAGAGGGATAGCCGAGGTCAAAGGATGCCAGAGGACAGGAACAACGAGGAGTAGCCGAAGTCAAGGGATGCCAGAAGTCAGAATAAACGAGTCAGGAAGCCGGGGTCAATAATGCGAAGCGATGAAACAGGAACACTGGAACAAACAGGATCAAGGACTTGACACTGAGCACAGGGCGAGGCTGGGTTTATATACCCTGCTGATGACTGATCAGAGTCAGGTGAAACACAGCCAAGTCAAGGTGCAGCCCCCAGAGTAGTAGCCATGTCAGGATGAACAGGATTGGAATCAGTCTTCACTGTAAATAGCTGCTGTGGCTCAGAGGTAGAAAGCAGGACCAGGACTGAGAAGATCCCCGGTTCAAGTCCCCTGTTGGGAACTCCAAGAGCGACCACGTCTTGCCGTCTGTCTATCAGGTGAGAACCGTGACAGTACCCCCCCCTTCAAAAACGACCTCCGGGCGTGAATGGGTTCATTGTCAGCATAGTACACCTCTCCAGGGTCACTATCTGAATCCAGTGAGTCCCCATAGTCAAACTCCCCAGCAAGGATTCCCTTTACAGCTTGGGAGTCCGCAGTACCAGCTTCTGGTACGGCTGGAGAATTGTCCAGGTCTTTTAGGTTCCGGGTACAGGTGGCAAGCACTTCCAAAACTTTGGCAGGAGCAGTGTTCGCAGCTAACAATGCTTTTTCGAACATATCAAGGTCTTCTTTACGGACTATAGTGCCATTAGAAGTAACGGCACAATCCACAGGTAAAACCTCTTCGGGCGGGCAGGAAGTAGTGGTGGTATCACAGGAAGCAACTTCGGGAGTAGATGCAGGAGGCTCTGGAGCAGGGGATGGAGGTTTTCTCGCGGAAGCCAAGCATGTGCAAGCACAACGGCTTCTATTTGGCTTTTTAGGCTGGTATGCGGTGTACACAGGGCGAAGGAAACTAGTACCAAGTCGGAGAGCTGGAGGTCTAGGAGGGCGAACAGGACAAAGCGTGATGAAGTGCCCTTTTTCTCCACAGTAATAACATAGGCCATAGCTTCTCCTTCGGTCTTTTTCCTTAGGTGTCACTTTGCAGTGGACGAGTCCTAATTGCATAGGTTCCACAGGGTCAAGTGGAACACCGGATACCTCTGGAGTTTTCCTGGGAGCTGGAACATAAGGAGGCATTTCTGGGGCGTAGTGGTGGTACTCGGTTTCTTGGTTAGGAAGAGTCTGAGATTTTTTAGTACGTGGAGCTGACTTGGCCACAGTGGTCTTACATTGTAAGTCCATAGCAGTACTAAAGGATTCCCAGCTGACCAGGACAGGACTCTTCGTCTGCAACATTTGGTGAGCCCAAACTTTGATGCGTCCAGACAACAGGTTGATAGCCGCTCTGACCCTGATGAATTCTGTGGCATATGTTCGAGGCTTTAAAGAAAACAACACCTCACAATCCATCTTGAAAGACTGAAAGGATGTGCGGCTACCATCAAATCGGTCGGGCATGATGACAAACGGTTCAGGAAAAGCTGGTTCCGGGGCTGGATGTACTGCGCCTTTAAGGAATAAAATTTCTTGCTGCAGCTCCGAAACAGTCTGGGCCAGGCTGGACACACGCTGGGTCGAGGGTGAGCACATCTCTGCGGACTCCATAATGGTCAGGTCTTACCTGAGTTGGGAGTCTGTAGCGCAGATATGATGCTCACCCTTGCAGATAGCCACAGGCCGAGGTGGTCAGGTAAGAATTCACCTGGCCTGTGGGTCTGTGCACGGGGGCTGTGCAGGATGCAGTACCAATACGCAGGACAGGCAAGGACTGAACCAGCAGGATGGTCGAGGGATAGCCGAGGTCAAAGGATGCCAGAGGACAGGAACAACGAGGAGTAGCCGAAGTCAAGGGATGCCAGAAGTCAGAATAAACGAGTCAGGAAGCCGGGGTCAATAATGCGAAGCGATGAAACAGGAACACTGGAACAAACAGGATCAAGGACTTGACACTGAGCACAGGGCGAGGCTGGGTTTATATACCCTGCTGATGACTGATCAGAGTCAGGTGAAACACAGCCAAGTCAAGGTGCAGCCCCCAGAGTAGTAGCCATGTCAGGATGAACAGGATTGGAATCAGTCTTCACTGTAAATAGCTGCTGTGGCTCAGAGGTAGAAAGCAGGACCAGGACTGAGAAGATCCCCGGTTCAAGTCCCCTGTTGGGAACTCCAAGAGCGACCACGTCTTGCCGTCTGTCTATCAGGTGAGAACCGTGACATACAGAGAGATACATACAGACAACTACATACAAACAGACAGACAAGCACACAGACACACACACACACACAACAAACAAACATACAAAGACACATACATACAGACCAGACAGACAGGCACACATACATACATACAGACAGACACAGACACACACATACATACAGATAGACAGACACACGACATACATACAAAGACACATACAGACAGACAGACAGGCACATACACACAGACACACATACATACAGATAGACAGACACACACACTCGACAAACAAACATACAAAGACACATACATACAGACCAGACAGGCACACATACATACAGACAGGCACACAGACAGACACACACATACAGACACACACACACACAAAACGTACATACAAAGACACATACAGAGAGATAGACACAGACACATACATACAAACAAGCACACACTCACATAATATTTAAGTCACCCTCCTGTTTCCTACCTTTTAGGTGCAGCCTGGAGTACAGTGGTGGCTCAGGTTGATGGGACTCCCTGTTCTTCTTCTTGCACGGGCTCTCAATGACAGCTGGGAGGAGTGACGTGCAGTCACTTCCTCCCAGCAGTAATGATCTCATCACAGGGGGCCCGGTCGCGCTGTTAAAGCACCCAGCATGGACCACCCGATGGGCACCTTGACATGCGGCCGGGGCCGCAAATGATAATGGCGGGCACCCGGTCGCAGGGGTCTGCAGGGCGGCCGGGCCCCCTGAAGTGACGGGCCCAGTTGCAACTGCGACCCCTGCGACTGCGGTATGTACGCCAGTGGGTCTGAGCCCTCAAAATGGTAGGTGAGTGCAGCTTTCATTGAGGCCTGTATAAGCTGTTTGCTCTGCAAGGACTGGAAATAGAGCACTAAGTCCCTTGGGCCCCCGGCCAGTACTATAGATGATTTAGGGACCTGATAGTGGTAGTCCAGTGGCATAGCTTTGGCCCTGGCTGTGGATAGCATAGTGCTCAGCATTCTACGTATGAAGTGGGGTACCTCATTATTAGTTATATCCTCAGGGACCCCGTGGACCCACAGGTTTTGTTGCTTCTTGTAATCCTCCAGGACAGCCAGCCTATCCTCCATAGAGAGATTGGCATGTTGTAGCCTATTCACTTCGTCTTCCAAGTTTTCTTGTTTGCCTCTGGTGATAGCACCATCGTACTCCAGTGCTTGCTCCCGGGCTGTCATAACCCCCATGTCATCTCAGACCAGTGGAATGTCGGCCGCAAAGAAGGCTTTCATCTCTTTCAGCATGTTTTGTACATCAGCTTTACTGGCGGGTACATATTCTGAGCACCGCTTCACATTCAGTGAGCGTGAGGTTCCTACTTCTTTCTTTCCGCTCAGCAGGATACCGAGAGTCCTCTTGTTCACTCTCCTCCAAGGCTAGATCAGAGTCTTCCCGCGTGGGCGCCATCTTTGAAGGCTGCAGCGGTGTAACCTGGAGTAAAATCCCGATATCCTTAGAAGCGGAGGCTGCATCACTTCTACCAAGTTTTGTCTTCTTTCCCATACTGTCAGGGCTGCTTTCTGGAGAGAGTAGGGCCTTTTTGGATCAATTAGGCTGAAAATTTGGATGATTCTCTCGGGAGCTTCCGGCATGTGCGTCTGCTTTGTTCACTTGCTGGCTCTGCCCCCCAGATTGGCTATATTTTATTCTTACTGTTGCATTTTGGATTTAAAGGAACGCAGTAGCTTTAGGAATACAAATATATGTATTGCTAACGCCACGGTGAACTAGTCACCGTTAAAGTGACCGAGCCAGTGCTGCAAAGGTTAAAAATGGTGATTTACTCACTTTTTTCTCTTGCAGGCACAGTTTCCCCTGTGTAGCTCCACCTCTTTGTTTGAGATCATCCATGTTGAGGATCTCACCCAATCCAATGCGCTTCCATAGGAAAGCTTTGGGAAGCTAGTGTGCATACGCGACAAAACCATCTGAAAAAGAGTTGTGCCTCTATTGGCCATCATATTGGCAGCCACTAGAGGCAGGTTAACACTGCAATGTAAACATTACTGTTCTTGTAGAATGGCAATGTTTTCACCTGCAGGGTTAAAAGATGTAGTGATATGGGTGCCTATAGTGTTCCTTTAGTGAATAATTCTAACCATGTTTTGTGGCGGGACCACCGCTATTCGTTGGTTTTGCCCTTCTTTAGTATGTGTGTTGCCTGTATATTCATGTGCTGTACCTGCTCCCTGTTCGGGAGTGCTTCCATGAAGGGAATCCATTTTCCTCCTGTACGGGGACCACTTCAATGAACCACTTAGAACGTTCACACTTCACAACAAGGTGTCAAACCACAAACTGCCAGAGAAGCCATCGATGCGTGCCGCCCCTGGGTGGCCACCATTTCGTACAGACGAACGCCAACCAGGGGGATCATTTGTGGATGGTGTCTCACCTTGTTCGGTTTCCAAATCAGGACCTCCCCGTTACCCATTGGAATGTTAATGCCAATCAATTGGAACTTTAACAACTCGCAGCATAAGTGTGAAACTGCAAGGGAAGTAATTAATGAGTGCTCTCCTGGGTGGCCGCTGTTCGTATAAGCAAACGCCACACGGGGGGAGCAGTCGTAGCCTGAAAGGAGACACTTCCCTTGCCTGGTTTCATACAGGGACCCTCGAACAGAAGCCGTTCGAGGCAGGTACCGTTACGGGGATCCATGGGATTGGTGTGGGCATCCTTTGGGGACAATGGCTGGTTTGGCGGGCTTTATGTAACTGGGAGTCAAGGAGGCGGGAAGCTTTCCTGCCCTTTCCCAGGTGCAGAGGCTCATGGGATGAGGACAGTATATTTGGGTGGTGGGAACAGGGGACAAAGGGACTTCTGGGAAGAAGTCACCAGAAGTGGGAAGCGGGAAGCCCAGTGGTTGGGTGGCGGGAACAGGGGACAAAGAGACTGGAGTTCCGTTTCCGCAATACGACGTCTGGGAGGGGGAGGACCCTAGGAGGGGACACTGTCATTGGGTAGTGTACGCCCTTGCATGGGGTTTTCCATAAAAGCCGAGTGTGGCGGCAAATAAAGTGTTGTTGTACCTCCAGAACTGTGTCTTCTCCAGTTACTGGGGGAAAATGGGTATCTTTACACTTTACATGGTTCCTGTTCGGCTGAAGGAAGAGAATTAGCGGAGGTAACCGGTCGAGTTACCAGGCGGTCCGCTACATGTTTCAAATACAGATATAAAGCAGATGGCAGGTATTACACAGGCCCCAAAAGGGTGAGTTACTCCATGCCTACGGTGATATGACCAAAGCTATAGGACCTTATACTAAGTATACAGATATTTAAGTAATGGTTTAACAATTTTTTTTTACTCATCTCTGTATTTTAAGGTGTAAGGGTTACCAAATCTAGAAGTGAGGAGTCAGCCCCTGAGGCCATGTCACTGTGTTTCTTCAGGCCCCAGCCTGCCTGCAGCTGTGGTGTTAAAATGTTGTCACTTGCAATTTGCCAATGCTAAATGATGAGCGACCCAGGCCAAGTGATTGACAGTACATCAGTAAAACCTTAGCATGCACAGCTGGGTATTGGTGTTGAAGAAATATACAGCGCTGACTAAATGCTGCAATGCGCAATGTGCATTCTTACAGCATTTAGAAGAGGTAAATGATTAACATTTGTGGCCGAGGGGCTAGATTATACATGACAGGAAATGACAGCCAACTGGTATGAACATTGATTGAGTGTCCAGAAATGGAACTAGAAACCGTTATTGAGCTACTTAAATATATGAAGTTGTGATAGTGGCTAGTGGATCCCCAAAATGGAGATAAAGATAGAGTGGGCGCTTATAGAAAGTGAAATGGATATTATGGGGTCAGAAAACAACCAGAACATAATAAAGACGAATGATATATGATTTCTGGATATTTAAAAAGAAGAATAGAAGAATCAGTAAATGGGGGGGGGGGAATGAGGATAGATCGAGGATAGAGAAATAATTAAGTGAGTATTAATGGAGATGGAGATAAGAATTCAAGAAGATGATCAATAATAGAATGGGCAGTAAAAAATTGAAATAGGAATGTTATTGTTGGAGAGAATAATCATAAAATGGGTAATCAAGTATATTGTTCCCAGGAATGTAATAATACTGTTTATTTACCTATTTTGTAGTATGAAAGGGACATTGCAGTCACTATAACCATTTCATCTTATTCCTTGGCACTGGCTTTCCATTCAGTGTTAAACCATTTTAAGCCGTTTAACACTGAATAAAGGTCTCTGGATTCCCATAGCCCCGCTCTTACCTCTCCTTGTAACCATACTGATTCATATTTGGAGCCAGAGGACTCCAGGCATTATAGCCACTTGATATGTTCCTTTTTAGTGCTTTTTAGGGATTGTTGCTGTTTTGGTTGTCATATTTTCAGTATAAGAAGTCTGTTCTAGGTGTTGGCTATCGAAAAGTTGTATTTACTATTTTTACCCTTCAGTCCTCCACAAGCCAACTTTCCACCATGATCTTGTGTCCATTTTTTTACATTTAATGTCTGAATGGACTTGAAGGCTTCCTTGCTGCCATGTCCCTCTCATCCCTCCTTCAAAGTTTCTAAAGACTTTGTGAGATTGTTTTGATAGAAGACACAATTGAATTAGGGAAAATCGAGAGAAAAAGGAAGGAGGGACCTTTAATGGAGATGACTGAGCAGAGCATGTATTAGACAAGACCGTAATGAGTAAGACTGGGCAGTTCCCCATGGTTCTCTGACCAGCATTGCGTGGAGAGTTTACCTCACCTCCTCCGTGTCTTCTACTATGTCTTCCAATGGCATTGCAGCAGGAGAATCTGTTTATGGGGCCAAGTACACTACACCTTCTGATGATGCTGTCCATACAAATATTTCCAATTGTACGCATTCTCAAGTTTTCACAGGTTTTTCTAAATACAGAAACCACACAACCATTTCACTTCCTGTAGCTCCTCAGTGCTTGTGCGTGGTTTCCGATGGTGTCAAGGTTCCATACAATTTAAATCAAGGATGAGGAAATGGAAGATCTCTAGATGTTATAGAGCTACAACTTCCATGATGCTTTGCCATTCGAAAAGCATCATGGCAGTTCTATAACTTCTGGGGATCTACTTTTTGCCTAGTCCTGATGTCATTTATTTGTTTTGACTTGGCCTTGTGTATGTAGACTGTTCTGGGTTCTGGTTTCCTTACTTAGTGATACATTTAGTCTGAGTTCTGGTATCCGGATGGCTTGTCTCTGGTTTTGCTCCTTTCTGGAGGTATTCACATTAAATGCAACCACCACTAATACTCCTTAACACACTTCTTTATCACTCGTGCCTTTTTTGCATATTGCAGTTTGTCCACATAGCTACCATTACACACTTAAAATAGACATGTAGGACATTACTAGAGTTATGAGAGGCTAACAAGGTTAGGGACCACAACAGTAATTGGGTAAATGAAACCGGACACAGACCAGTATTTGTGTTGTAGGTATCCCAGTATATATACAATTCAATTCCTTTCTCTAACATAACATTGCATATTTTACTTTATATTGATAGTGCCAGATTTCACCTCAGGGCTGCTTTCCCTAATGCTAACGTTGCAAGCATTGTAATTTATTTAATAAACAGTGCATCTGAAACTAAAATGCAAAATTCAGCCTCCTATAGCCAAGCTGTACTGAGCTGAATACTTTTCTCAGTTTAATGAATAAGCCTGCTTTTTACCGTTCGGTGTCTTGATCTGCTTGTGTAATATCTCAATCTGTGATCACTGCTTGTTAAGTCATCACATTATCTCTGTTTGCTTTGTATTGTTTACGCTCCGATCTAATTATCTTACCACTGCATCAGGGTATACCTTAGGCAGTGTCTATTGCTGTGTTATTCCTCAAGTGATTATAGCTGGTCCAAACCGTGTCACCAATCTACACCAATGAAAACCACTGTCAGGGTTATTCACTAAAGGGAGAAGCGTTGGGAATTTCAAATATATGCTTAAGTTTGGTGTTTTGGGCCTTAAGGAGACACTAGCCTGCTGACGTGCTTAATGTGTGAAGAATTACCTCTTTTTTGTTTTTCCATTTTCATTTTACAAAAAGTGCAGATTTCAATTGATATTTCCACTTCTATAGATTAATTTATTACATCCCTCCCCCCTCCACCCCTCACCCCTTGGCTTTCCACCAGACAACAGGCCTGTTACTTCCTGGTTGTTTAGCTCAGTGGAATTAAACCCAAGAGGCAGCAATTGCTCAGAGCACCTGCCTTGCAAAGACTTCTCACTAACCTGCACTGGGAAGTCTGTGATTGGACAGCCACATAATGTCTGGGCGGGATTAGAAGGGGAGGGCTTGCAAAGGCAGCAGACAAGAGATTTGCAGGTTTTGCAAGCTGTTTGTAGATATACCACCAATAAAAAAAAGTGCATAATTTAATACATGCATGCTTTTATTAGTATATCTACTAAACAGCAAATACTGTGTTGGAGATCACGTTGAGGAACTTCACTTCATCCTTGTATAGCTTCTAAAATAACTATAAAGCGCAAATGTGCTCTGAAAAGCTGTGCATGCAGTAACAGCTATCTTAATGTTTCTGAACTACATTTCCTATGTTTCTTGGCCATCCTTATACCTGGTCATGGACATGTTATTTGGCAACATCTGGGGTGCCAATGTTAGCTTCGCTGTCCTAAAACAAAATAAGCTTCCTGTCAGATTTAAACACAGTGGTCACAGGATCATATGAGTTCTAGTGAAAAAGGGTCCTTTTCCCACCTCTACCCTGCATACGGCGCTCTTATGCACTCTACATATGAATGTCACTCAGAGGCTCATTGGGGAGAGTGAGAGTTGGAATTCAGTTGGAGTGCCAGAAATTGCCTAAATCTAAAGCCATTCTGTA
Organism: Pelobates cultripes; assembly: GCA_933207985.1. Lineage (NCBI taxonomy): Eukaryota > Metazoa > Chordata > Amphibia > Anura > Pelobatidae > Pelobates > Pelobates cultripes. Next base: position 24,483,643 of record OW240921.1, on the reverse strand, counting down.
CCTTGCCACTCCTAATTGCAAGAGCTTAGGTATATGCCATATTAGTACTGTAAAACATCCGCCACCCCCCCAACCCTGTGCACATTCTCTCAGTGTGACATGAATGACCTTTGACCCTTCTCCTTCACTCATTGACACCAGCAATTGTGTCAGGGATTTCATGGGGATCAGACTGTGAGCGACCGCATGATGGTGTGACAGCCGTGTGACAGGGCGCAGATCTGTTCACAAAGGGACTGGGACGTCCCCGGGAGGTGTCATTATCAAATAAACAGAAAGGGGAACAGTAAGGAGGAAAGGGGCAATCAGAAAGGGGAGGTCAAGAGCAACCAAGGGTAGTAGAAGAAAACATTGGTAATTTCAGCAGTGCGTGAGGATGCTTAGTAGGAAGACAGAAAGGTTTATCATGATTTTTCTGTAAAGCACAAAGCTACGATGCTTCTAGGAACATACTGATATATCACTATAATAACTACTGTGCAGGCAAAACTGTCTCTAAACCAGTTTTTGTAATATGACTATTTCAGTTATTGAATGAGATCTGCTAAGTAACCGTTGTTTAACTTCTATGCTGTTTTTATAACGACACATCAATGGCTTTAAAATGAACCTCCACAGGACACAATGTTCAAGTATTCGCATATTAATTTCTGAGTTTAGTAAATCCAATTGAGTGCAAGAGAGTGATGCTGAAAAGGGCTCCTGCATGAGTCGAAACATTGCATATGTGTAAAGAAGGTACTTTATGTGCTTTGTAAAACTTTCTCTGCAGACAGTCATAGCATGCTCCCTGTAGGTCCTTTTACTATAATACTTTGTACCAATGGCTACTTAATTTGCTAATGTGCCGTTCAGACACCAGCAACTGTTACTCTATTAGTTTTAGTCTCTAAACATCAAATTGTAGTAAATTGAAAAATATATAGCAAAACGGTGACAGACATAGGCAAGCTTTGACTATAACTAAGTTGTAATCTGCGTTTTTTTCTTAAATGCATTTACAGTTGAAATAATTTACAATTTGCGTGCATTAATGACTATTTGCTCAAGTGTACATTCTCATGCACACCACCTCCTTCTTCCACTGTCCATCTGTATTTTTACATATACTGTACCACCAATCAGTTCAAAGCTATGCTTGTATTGTTGAACTATACAAAGCCATAGACCGAAACAAACAGAACAGGTTTCCATGGGACAGTCCCAGTTTAGTCTGTGTTTCTCTTTCCCTATCTGACTTGCCACCTTTCTGAGATACCGGAGAAAAATATGCTGCCCCCTGGTTTTGGGGTTCACACTTTAACTCGGTTGACATCCTGTTACATGTGGTAGTATGTAAGCTTCTAAAAGAGGCTTGGAGTGTCTGTGTCATTGAGGTGGGTGCAGTAACACTAGATAAATCCTGGAACAAATACAATCAAAATGTTTGATACCTTTTGTATTTTTGGGATTGACGGTCTCACTGTAATTTTATGAAAAGCACAATAAATAGGCAGTGTAACATATGGAGTGATCATAAATTATTAACCATTTAAACGCTGAGAAATATTGGAAAACCAGGGGCATGAGAGACTGTATACAGGTATAATGTTGCTATATCTTCTCCACCTTTCGTTGGCCTCTCAACATTTAACTACCCTCATTGTGGTTTTGCCCCAGGGTTCGTACTAACTCACAGCAATTTGCAGCTTGCTAGTGTGACAATATTTTCTAATTAAGAATTTCCTTGTGAGATTTATCAGGCCCTGGGCTCCTTCATTACATTCCATCTGCTCAGATCCTGATAGAACGTACACAGTGGCTCACATATTAAAACTGTGTATTTACATATACAAGTATAAAGATAGAAAGGTGCCCACCACAAATGGCACCATTGAAGTTTCCATATTCAGTATTAGTTTACCCAGAGTGGACTCAATAGTGCTCATTATACATATGGGTTAAGGAACCACCCAACAATTAAAACAAGCAAAAATAGAGAATTTATTTATTATTGCCATTTATATAGCGCCAACAGATTCCGTAGCGCTTTACAATATTTTGAGAGGGGGGATTTAACTATAAATAGGACAATTACAAGAAAACTTACGGGAATGATAGGTTGAAGAGGACCCTGCTCAAACAGGCTTACAGTCTATAGGAGGTGGGGTTAAAACACATTAGGACAAAATTAGAATTAGAATTGAAACAAGATCTCAAATCACATAGAATTCCATTGTAGTATACCATTTTTCTGCTAGGGATTGTTCTATCAGTTGAGTTAGGGGGTAGTCGAATATTTTTTTTAAATAACTACATTACCCTTCATGGCCATACATTGTATAACGTCTCACTATAACTCCCCCTTACCTCCCACCCTCCCCCCCACTGAAACCGAAATTCTATCCCAGTTAAAATATATACTAAGACAATGTACTGAGGGACTATTTTGTCTCAGTATTTTTCCTTCACCTTACACTTCTTGACTGGACATAGCTACTACCATCAGCAAAATGTCAATCCCCCAGCCATCACCAGTAATGGCTGTAGTGAGCTTGGCTCTATTGCGTTATCCTCAATGTTGTACTCTTGTGCATGCAAGAGAGTACAACAGTCGGCTCCTGGCAGCTGATGCACCAGGAGCAGAAGAGGGCCTGCCAGACGAGGATGGCAGTGCCTGTGAGGGACAGGTTCAGGTAAGCAAAACTCATCTTTGCCTGCCCACACCACCAGACACTCAGCGGCGATATCACCATCTTTGGGTCATGCAAAGTCCCCTGACGGTGACAGTGCCAACATAAGTCAGGAGGAAAAGGGCCTCCCACTGAAAGAGTCGTGTCAGCCTGGTGTCAAGCATGGTCCCACTGGCCAGCCCCCTACATGCAGGACCATGTAAAGAGTGCTACTGAAGTGCTCTCTGCATGGTTCTAGTGCCCTTCCTTCACAGCGCAAGTGTGTCCCCTGAAATCGTGGCTGTCCTGCCAAGATCGTATCTGTTCCGAGACCTGGTTCATGGTGCAATACATTAGATATATAGACCCAGCACTGTCTGAGTCTGTCCTAGTAATGTGCAGCTATTATCTCTCTACATTAGACAAAAACTGTGCACTCTCTGAGCGTGCCCTGATAGTGTCACCGGATTACCTTACATTCAATGGAAACGGAGAACTCCCTAAGCCTGTCCTGATGTTCTTACAAATGCATGATGTACACATTATGCTGATTTCCTCTGGTATCCCCCAGAGATGAGACACCTTTGAGAAATAACATGGATCCAACCCATCCCAGTCCTAGGAAGTTTGAGAGGTTTGGCTGCACTCTGATTCTTTGTGAGTCTGCCCTAATAATAGCCATCAGATTGTAGTATGTGTGTGCTGATATGAGAATAAAGTTATAATGAGCCCCAGTCCCCCGTTACCCACAGGGAGCACTGTATTCCTGTGTGTTCAGTGGTGTTTTCCTGTGCAATGTGATGCAGCTGTGGAGTACATTCCCTTGTGTGATGTAATGTCTGTACAAACAGAGACCGGCAGCCAGCATCTTTTAACCAAGTCCTGTTCTGTCTGAGGCCAGCTTGGGGGTCTCTGGAAAATATACCTCTGCTTATACTCAGAAATATTTACACATTATTACTGCATCGTCTATAACCAGCTTGTCAGATCAGCCTATCATTTTGTAACACTCAGGGAGGGCATCCATAATTATTTACATTCACAATGTTGTCTGTTTCCCATAACACATGAAACATAACCACAAGTCCATATTATTATCGCCATTTATATAGCGCCAACAGATTCCGTAGCGCTTTACAATATTATTAGAGGGGGGATTTAACTATAAATAGGACAATTACAAGAAAACTTACAGAAACGATAGGTTGAAGAGGGCCCTGCTCAAATGAGCTTACAGTCTATAGGATAACTCCTTTCTATATAAACTCTATAATTCCACCTATTACTCAATATACACTTAGCTTTAACTACACATATTATACATATTTCCTCACTCTATAACTCCTCCAATCATTCCAGATAATCTGTAGCAGAAGCAGGGTAGATTGGTCCCAAGCGTAGGATCCAGCCCTGTACCGCTATGTTTTTCGCTCTTCTCTACTGGCACCCACTGAACAGGCAGGTAGCACCTCTTCTGAGTGCTCCCAATACTATCTTAACAAAGATACTTCTAGCTCATAGGCCCAAACGATTATCCTTTCAGCACACAGGCCCACAGACTCTGTCACCACCATGCCCCAAATAACAGAGACAAGACTCCTGTTCAGGGGGCAAGAATACTCAAAATTGTGTTTTCACCACAAGGACTAGCCTCCAACTACACATCATTCAAATTGTGGTGAGACATACAAACAAATGCAAATATATGCAAATTCCCTAGCTTAAACTTTATCACAACACACATAACCCTCCCTATAATTCCTCCTATTAGTCCTTATAACCTCTTCCTGTAACTCCTCCTGTTACTCCATATAATAGCTCCTTATAACTCATCATGTTACTTCATATGACTCTTCCTATAACTTCTCCTATTACTCAATATAACATCCCCCTATAAATCCACCTTTTACTCCATATGGCCTTTCACTATAACTCCTCCTGTTACTCCATATAACCTCTCACTATAACTCCTTCTATTACTCCATATAACCTCTCACTATAACTCCACCTTTTACTCCATATGGCCTTTCACTATAACTCTTCCTGTTACTCCATATGGCCTTTCACTATAACTCCTCCTGTTACTCCATATAACCTCTCACTATAACTCCTCCTATTACTCCATATAACCTCTCACTATAACTCCTCCTATTACTCCATATAACCTCTCACTATAACTCCTCCTGTTACTCCATATAACCTCTCACTATAACTTCTCCTATTACTCCATATAACCTCTCACTATAACCTCTCACTATAACTCCTCCTGTTACTCCATATAACCTATCACTATAACTTCTCCTATTACTCCATATAACCTCTCACTATAACCTCTCACTATAACTCCTCCTGTTACTCCATATAATCTATCCCAACAACTTCTCCTATTACTTTATATAATCTCTCTATAGCTCCTCCTATTACTCTATATAACCTCTTCCTATAACTTCTCCTATTACTTTATATAACCTCCTTATAACACCTCATATTTCTCAATACAACCTCTCACTATAACTTCTTCAATTACTTTATATAACCTTGTTTTAGAACTTCTCCTATTACTCCATATAACCTCTCCCAATAATGCCTCCTATAACTTTATATAACCTCTCCATATAACGTCATCCACAACTTTATATAACCTCTCTATCTAACGCCTACTATAACTTTATATAACCTCTCCATATAACTAGTCCCGAACGGTTCGCGAACGGTTAGCCGCGGTTCGCCGCGAACGGCTCGCCGCGGACTCCAGTCAGCAGACACATTCCAGCCAATCAGCAGCAGACCCTCCCTCCCACACCCTGCCACCTCCTGGACAGCATCCATTTTGAAGCTGCATTCTTAGTGAGCTGTCCAAGAGGTGGGAGGGTCTGGGAGGGAGGGTCTGCTGCTGATTGGCTGGAATGTGTCTGCTGACTGGAGTCCGCGGTGAACCGTTGGCGAACCATTTGAGACATCACTACATATAACGCCTACTATAACTTTAACCTCTCCATATAATGCCTACTATAACTTTATATAACCTCTCCATATAACGCCTACTATAACTTTATATAACCTCCCCATATAACGCCTGCTATAACTTTATATAACCTCTCCATATAACGCCTGCTATAACTTTATATAACCTCTCCATATAACGCCTACTATAACTTTATATAACCTCTCCATATAATGCCTACTATAACTTTATATAACCTCTCCATATAACGCCTACTATAACTTTATATAACCTCCCCATATAACGCCTGCTATAACTTTATATAACCTCTCCATATAACACCTACTATAACTTTATATAACCTCTCCATATAACGCCTACTATAACTTTATATAACCTCTCCATATAACGCCTACTATAACTTTATATAACCTCTCCATATAACGCCTACTATAACTTTATATAACCTCCCCATATAACGCCTACTATAACTTTATATAACCTCTCCATATAACGCCTACTATAACTTTATATAACCTCTCCATATAACGCCTACTATAACTTTATATAACCTCCCCATATAACGCCTACTATAACTTTATATAACCTCTCTATATAACACCTACTATAACTTTAAATAACCTCTCCATATAACGCCTACTATAACTTTATATAACCTCCCCATATAACGCCTGTTATAACTTTATATAACCTCTCCATATAATTCCTACTATAACTTTATATAACCTCTCCATATAACGCCTACTATAACTTTATATAACCTCCCCATATAACGCCTACTATAACTTTATATAACCTCCCCATATAACGCCTACTATAACTTTATATAACCTCCCCATATAACGCCTACTATAACTTTATATAACCTCTCCATATAACGCCTACTATAACTTTATATAACCTCCCCATATAACGCCTACTATAATTTTATATAACTTCTCTCATTACTCCATATAACTTTTCCTATAACTCCTCCCATTACTCTCTATACCCTGTATGACCTATCCGTATAACTTCTGTTAGTCCATATAATCGCTCCCTGTACTTACTCTTATTACTTTATATATCTTCTCCCTATAACTCCCCCATTCATTCCATATAACTCACTTCTTGTAACTCCTTCTATTCCTCAATGTAACATCTCCCTTTAATTCCTTATATTACTCCGTATAACCTCTCTATATAACTCCTATTATTCAATATAACCACCTATTGCTCCATATAACCTGTCCCTACAAGTCCTCTTTTTACTCTAGATAGCCTCTTCCCTGTATTCCGCCCCAACCCCCATTACTCCATATAACTACTCCATATATATATATATACCTCTTTTTACTCTATATAGTCTGTTCTTATATCCCATTGCTATATACGGTTCTACCTATACATCCAGTGGCATCTGCCTATTTGCTAGGCCCTGCAGACTATATTGGTAGTTTGTGCAGTGTATAATATTATAATTGTATTTTTACCTTTAGATTGTAAGGGCATAAGTTATCTTGCTGAACAGTGACCACTTTGTATAAAAGTATTGAAAATACTAGAGGGTAAACTCACCACCATAGTGGTTCCTTTTGTGTGTTCATGTGTTCATTATTTGTATTCTCCTTGTTGTATAGTGCTACAGAATATATTGACACTATGTAATACTAAATAATAACTATTTTAGTGCCCTCTATTCCTTCTTATAACTGAGAAATATCTCCTTCTATTGCTTCTTTAGCCAACACTGTAACGCCTTAAAGCGGAATTGTCCAATCCAAAGATTTGACAATTCCTTATCCACCCCAGAAATGCTAATTCAGAGTTTGCCTGGGTGAATAATGCATCAATAATAATGTAAAAAAAACAGCAACCTGTGCTGCATGTTTCTCTTGTTGGCAACTTTGTTGTCCCATGATGCCTCGGGAGCGCTAATAGACATTTGAGCATATATGGAGAAATTCTGTATGAGTGCATGCATTTTCTACAGTAATATCATCATCATCAGAAGCCATTAGCCAAATTAAATGTTTCCAGCTGTAGAATTGCCATTTCCATGATGCTTTGCCAGATAATAGGCCAGACCCTAGACAGGGCATAGATACGCAGAACATTTTAAAAAGTAGGTGCTGTGGGGCTTAAAGCTTTACTCCAACCAGAGGAGAACATTAGCTGTCTGGTACCAGCATGCAGTATGTGGTGCCATTTTTGCATAGAACTGGTATTAGCCTTTCTCTGGGCTGGCTAATGACGCACAATAATGCTACTGAAGTTACACCTCTGGCAGCAGAGGGGTTAATCTCTGTATGTATCGTGTTTTATTATGACCACTTAACATCACTAAAGTGATGAAACTACTGACATTAGTAGAGAAAATAGAGAAAACCACATGTATTGCAAACTGAGATGAACAGAATTTACTTAGTCAAAGATGAACACATCACATGCTTTAACTTACTAAGCAAAGTCTCCATGTGATGCCTGATATTTGTTGTTAATATTAAAATGTAATCATGTACTATTTCTGCAGTGTGAATATATTAAAGGAATACTCGATGCAAAAAAAGAAAAAAAAAATACCCCTTGCTATATTAGTCTCACTGTTTAGTGTCATGCCTGTTTTCTTTCTTAAAAAGATTAAAAATTACACTAAAACTTATCTTCATTCCATCGCTGAGACAGGTTCTTTTTATAAGCCCAATCCTTAATCGCTGAAGTCGTCAATTGTGATGACTTTAGTCCAGTCAGACATTTTGCATACACATCAAACGCCACAATCCGCCAATATAGTGCTGCTCGGTGTACTGCTTGGCTTAGCTCAACTTGGCTCTAAACGGAGGGAGTGACTGCCTGATGGGCTCCAGGTAAGTTTAACTACTTAGAATGGTCTACGCAAGGCACTTCTGGCATCATATCTATGCAATATAGAATGCACACTATAACCACTATGAATGGTTAAAAAGTATAACTTTATTATGTACAAAAAAGTACTAGAATGAAAAAAATAAGTAAACACAATAACAGAAGCAAGGGCAAATACAATAATGCAATAATACAATATCAAAAAAATTCTAACCAGCCTCAGGACAGAAACACGAGTCACCAAAACTCCCCAACGTTTCGGCACCAACCGGCTGCCTTTCTCAAGGGTACCCTGCCAGTTGGTGCCGAAACTGCTCTCTCCTGGTGCTCCTCCTACCTCTCCCAGCGCTCTTTCAGTGTTTCTTTCAGTGTTTCTTTCTCTGGCTCTGCTTCTTCTTCCCAACTCCTCTCTGTTTGTGTCCCCCAAGGTTCAGTCCTTGGTCCCCTACTGTTCTCCATCTGTACTGCCTCCCTTGGTAAATTCATTAACTCCTTTGGCTTCCAATATCATTTCTATGCAGATGACACGCAAATCTACCTGTCCTCTCCTGATCTCTTCCTGCCCCTCTTGACTAGTGTCTCTGACTGCCTCTCTGCTGTTTCTAACTGGATGGCTGCCCACTTCCTTAAACTAAATTTGACTAAAACTGAAATTCTGGTCTTTCCTCCCTCAAGTGTTGTTACTCCTGTGTCTGTCTCCCTCCAAGTCAACGGTGCTACCATCAGCTCCACCACGCAGGCTCTCTTTGACTCCGACCTCTCCTTCAAGCCTCATGTTCAATCTATCGCCAAATCCTGTCATTTCCATCTAAAAAACATTGCGCGCATCCGCCCCTACTTAACGCCAGATGCGATTAAGGTGTTGGCCCATTCCACTGTCCTTTATCGCCTTGACTACTGTAATCCGCTTCTCAGTGGTCTTACATGCTCCCAACTAGCGCTGTTACAGTCCATAATGAATGCGGCGGCAAGGCTCATCTTCCTGTCCGCATGCACCTCCCATGCCTCACCCTTCTGTCAATCCCTACATTGGCTTCCTATAAAATATAGAGCTCAATTTAAAATTCTGGTTCTTGCTTTCAAATTTCTACATAATGCTGCTCCCACCTATCTATCCTCCTTTATACACAAGTATGTCCAGTCTAGGCCCTTACGATCTGCTGAAGACTTACGTCTATCTTCTGTCCGTACTC